>CM059834.1:21111466-22311466 GCA_030444775.1 Atalantia buxifolia | reverse complement strand
TTTGACCCCATGATCAAACAACAAGACCCAAGTAATAAGCACCAGAGCCAGCCATATAAAAACCTTAACAATCTTCTTCAAACCATGAACAAAATAAAGGACCTTCTTCCTTAGCAAGAAGTTCTTCTCAATCAAGAAAACAATGAAATGCATAACCCAATTAGTCACCAACGTGCCAGAAAATATCACTAACACAAGTAAACACCATTTCCAAACTTCCAGCCCCCAAATCACAGATTTTTCCAATTCATCCCAAGTCAAACTAGCAACTAAACACCCAACAATGCACGCAAAAAAAATCCACTCAATCAACACGATAGGTTTCACCTTATTGCGCTTTTCTTTAATCAATTTAACTTTCTTGTAAATCTCCTCATCATCCTCTCCTGGTCCTCCAGGAGACGCCATCAACGGTGTTTTTGGTGTAATAGAGTTGGTCCTAGCACTCAAACCCGACTTGCTATTAGGTGATGCTCTACCAAACGAAGTCCTATAAGGTGAATTCACCCCAACTTGATCTCGGCGTGATAAATCAACATGCTCATCAAACACATTATCATCAATGTAAGATGGTTCTCCAAATCTTGACTTGGGTTTCGAGTAAACTGACCTTGCAAGTGACCTTCTTCGAGCCAGGGTAGCGGCCTCATTTGTGGTAGGAATTTTTGGTGGCTTATTTGGGCTTGAAGTAAATCTAATTTCAGGCGAAGGGCTACTCACTGGCACCGATTTCGCATCAAAACCAGCAGTAACTGGTTCTGTTGTTGCTTCCGAAGAAGATCCTTTTGAATTTCTGGCGTCTACATTATCTTTTGGCGATTCGTCGCTTGAGATTTTGATCACAACTTCACTTCCATTAACATTTTTCTTCTCCGACATGCTTATCTCACCACCCTTAACAGCATCTTTCTCCTTAGCATCCATCAATAAAACCCTGATAGCACATCAAAATACCACAAGAAGATTTGCTACGATTCAATATAGATTGAGCAGAAACAAACTAAAAGCTTGAACTTTATCATTGTTGCCATCAGGTAGCCTTTCAGCCCCGAGTCAAGGCAACGTAATCGTTTTGTCTAAAAACACGTTTAGCTTTTTGTAAAAGTAAAGTTAAATTCGCGCCAAATAAACAACAAAAAAAAAAGAACTTTTAAAATCCTAACAGTGGAACATGAGTGAGTGTGCTTACCAGAATATAAAAGAAGCTACTCTCCGGAAAGTTTTGCCATTTGCAGAGAACCCACCAAGAAAAAGATAGTGAAAGAGAAAGTGACTAGATGCTTTGAGCAAATATGGATCCAAATAGAATAATCCAACAGAGTAGCTCAATCGGATAGAGATGTGCTTCTTTTTTTATATTTTTTTCCCTCTTCCTTTCTCCTTTTAATCTTTTTATGAGACTAATGATGAAGATAGAAGCACATGTAAGGACGACAGTGGTTACTAATTTTTCAGGCGACAGGCAGAAGCAAGAAAACAAAAAAGAAAAGGAAGAAATATAATATTTTTCTAATGAGTTGTTTTTCGTACTTTAGGTAAATGAACGATGCTGAGACGGGGTGTGGGTGTGGCCACTGACCAGAGACTGAAAAATGCAAACTGAGGAGATGGCAAAGTCAAGGGAGCAGTGAAGAATGGTTATTTTATTAACTTTCTCAGAACCGAGGAAGTAAGAGAACATGTAGATCACCGCTCAAGAGGAAAAGTCTCTGTTTATTCAAATTTGTGATTTTATCACTTGAGTCATTGTTGTTCTTAGAAAATAAATCAAAGACCATAAGTTCGAAAATTATATCACTTGAGTCCTTTGTTATGTTTTTCTTTTAGTTCGACAAGTTCTTGACTGAGTTTGACCAGTAAGAGTGAATTATCAATTTAGGGGCATTTTAGTTTATTTATTTAAAAAAAACACTATATTATGTCCTATTACACGTGAGCAACATGTGCCTAAGTAATTTTAAATAAGTGATGATTAATTATATGATAAAATAAACTTAGATCAATAATTTGAATATGTTATTTCTCTTTATACATGCTAAAATAATTACTAAATTCTTATAAATGGTGCAAGGATTTCTAGTTACTAGATAAGGAATGTTTTGAACATTATTTAGTGGTATGGTTAATATTAAAAGAGAAAGAAGCAAAAGCCACACAATTATATTTATGTAAAAACATAGAGTAAATAAATAAACAAAGAACTAGAAATATAAGTAATTAGATTTGTATATATAAAAAAGGAACTAAATAAAATATACACTTTGATTAAAAAAAATAGTAAACTAAGTGTTGGAAAGGTGAAGCTCAAATCTGGATTTCGGAAGAAGAATGACATGTCAAATACTTGGTGAAGACAGTGCTGACATGTTGGTTGTGATGCTTCAAGAGAGCTGTATGAAAAAGACTCAATGTCAGCCGAATGGGTTAGTTACGCACATGATCAGTCACGTGCTTCACTAATCCAAACGGCAAAGATCGGGCCAGTGCTTTTGATATATCAAATCTCACGAGCTTCGATCAGATGTCCCCGAGCAAATTCAAGAAGTCGCTTGAAAGCATAGCTCAAAGTGAAACAAAAAAATGAGTTGTTCTTGCTAGAAACCCAAACCAAAGTCAAGTTAGGGGTATTCTGGATATTTCTTGTTGAAATATAAAGGGGTCAAGAGTGGGTTATTGTGATATATCAATTTACTTACGTTAGCTCTCAATTTTCTGTTCTTGAATCTTGGAGATTAGTGAAAGCTTGCTTCTCTTTTCAGAGTGGATGTAGGCATGAAAATGGCCGAACCACTATAATATTTGTTGTGTTGTGTGATCTGTTATCTCTTTCTTTGATTTCTTTTGTCAGTTCAATTTCTCTTCAAAACTTATGTTTAGTGAAAAGACTATTGATTGATCAATTTACTTAGAGTGGATCTTGGGGATTCCAAATTAATCTTGGTGGTTCATTTGGATCCAACAAATTGGTATCAGAGCTTCTCTCTGGTTTCTTGGTCTCTGTAATGACGTCAACTAGACTTGAGGTGGAGAAGTTTACAGGCGAAAATGATTTTCACCTGTGGAGGCTCAAGATGAGAGCTCTACTGGTGCATCAAAGGTTGGATGTTGCACTTGATGAAGAGTCATCATCCAAGAAGCCAATGAAGGTGACTGAAGAAAAATTACCTGATGTGCTTGATAGGGCACACAGTGCCATAATTCTGAGCCTTGGGGATGGTGTACTCAGAGAAGTTAGTGGGGAAAAAACAGCAGCAGGGTTATGGAAGAAGCTCGAAGATCTATACACAAAGAAGTCAATGGCCAAAAGACTTGCAACAAAAAAAAGCTCTATACCTTGCAGATGGATGAAAGATCATCAATTACTGACCATATTGATGTCTTTAACAAGATCATCTTGGATCTTGAAGACATCAATGTGAAAATTGATGATGAAGATAAAGCCATGATACTGCTGTGTTCACTACCAAGTTCCTATGAGAATCTTGTGGATACATTGATGTATGGGAGGCAGACTCTCTCTATGGTAGATGTTAAGGAAGCTCTGAGTTCCAAGGCTGTAATCAAAAGAGATGCCAGGGATGGAGAAAGACAAAAAACAAAAAAAAGGACTGAAAAGAAAGATACCAGCAAGGGCAAAAAGAAGAGATCAAAATCCAGACCAAAGAACTTGAAGTGCTTCCATTGTCATAAGGAAGGACATTTCAAAAAGGATTGCCCTGAGATGAAAAACAAGAAAAAGGATGCAAAAGAGAAGAGTAGGGATACTGCTGTTGCATCAGAATGTGAAGAATCTGATGGCTATGACTCTGCTGGTGTTCTAATAGCAACAGATGGTCAAACCAAATGTAGTTGGGTTTTAGATTCTGGTTGTTCATTCCACATGTGCCCTAATAAAGACCTATTTTTGAACTATAGACCATGTGATGGTGGGATAGTAGTAATGGGTAATGATGCAAGCTGTAGAATTGTTGGCAGGGGTTTAATAAGACTGAAAATGTTTGATGGCATGATTAGGGAATTGAGGGATGTGAGACATGTGCCTGAACTAAAAAGGAACCTTATTTCTCTAGGAATGCTTGATAAAATGGGGTGTCTAGTTAAGCTGGAGTCAGGAACTTTAAAAGTCATGAAGGGGTCTATGGTTGTGATGAAAGGTATCATGAACAATAGACTGTATGTACTTCATGGATCAGCTATTGCAGGGGATGTTACTGTGTCAAACCAGAACTTAGATAAGGCCATGTTGTGGCATATGAGATTAGGCCACATGAGTGAAAGAGGCTTAAAGGAACTATCAAACCAGGGGGTCTTAGGTGTAGAGAAGATAGAGTCTTTGAGGTTCTGTGAAGATTGTATCCTAGGAAAATCTTCAAGAGTGAAATTCAGTACTGGTATTCATAATTCAAAGGGAACTCTAGACTACATTCATGCTGATCTGTGGGGGCCTGCACAGACAGCTTCTCTAGGTGGGGCTAGATATTTCTTATCTCTAATTGATGATTTCTCTGGAATGGTTTGGGTATTTGTGTTGAAGAGTAAAGATAGAGTGTTTGAACAGTTCAAGGTCTGGAAAACACTTGTTGAAACTCAGACAAATAGAAAGGTGAAAAGGCTGAGAACAGATAATGGATTAGAGTTTGTAACAAGGATTTTGATGACTTCTGCACAAAACATGGGATAGTTAGACACAAGACAGTAAGACACACACCACAAAGAAAATCCAGTTAAATAAAGAATGAATAGGACTCTAATAGATAAAGTTAGGTGTATGCTTATTCACTCAAAGCTACCCATGAACCTATGGGCTGAGGCTCTAGCTACAAAGATGCTTTCATTGTTAAATCTTCTCGCTATCGTTTTAAAACTCCATATGAGCTCTGGTCTGGTAAACCAGCAGACTACTCCCACATGAGAGTTTTTGGCTGTCCAGTCTATGCCCATGTCAAGCAAGGGAAGTTAGAATCCAGAGCTTTAAAAGGTGTGTTTCTTTGTTATCCTGCTGGTGTGAAAGGCTACAAGCTATGGTGCATTGATATGAAGCCACCTAAGGCAATAATCAGCAGGGACGTGGTATTTAATGAACATGAGATGCTTAAGAACTCAGCCTCCGAGAATCAAACCATGGAGAAACATATAAGGGGTGACAAGAAGACTTCCTTTGAGGTGGAGCTTCCAAGCCTAAGCACTGAAGCTGATATAGAAGTAAGGCCTGATAACACACTTTTCTCAACAAATGGAAGAAGAATCAGAAGGTGATGATAATATCAGAGATTATCAGCTGGTAAGTGATAGAAAAAAAAAGAGAGACAAAGCCACCTAAGAGGTATGCATATGCAGATTTAATTGCATTTGCACTATTAGCAGCACAGGGGATAGAAATTGATGAACCAAAAACTTACACTGAAGCTATCAGTAGTAAGGATTCAGAGAAGTGGATAGCAGCTATGGATGAGGAAATGCTATCACTGGAGAAGAATCATACCTAGAACTTAATACCAAGACCAGCAAAGAAGGAGGTGGTTGGCTGCAAGTGGATTTATAAGATCAAGGAGGGTATGACAGGAGTTGAACCACGCAGATTCAAAGCCAGGCTGGTTGCCAAGGGCTTCACTCAAAAAGAGGGCATAAACTTCAATGAAGTCTTTTCTCCAGTGGTGAGACACTCCTCCCTGAGGATCTTATTGGCTCTTTGCTCTTTAGACATGCACCGGAGAATGATGGATGTCAAGACTGCATTCCTCCATGGTGAATTGGAAGAAATAATTGTAATGACACAACCAGAAGGCTATGAGAATCCAGATAAGGCTAATAATGTATGCCACCTGAAGAAGTCCTTATATGGATTAAAGCAATCCCCAAGGCAATGGTACTTGAGGTTTAACAAATTTATGATCGAACACAGCTTTCAAAGATGTTGTTATGATTTTAAAGAAGATAGTAGTAAGATTTATCTGTTGCTTTATGTTGATGACATGCTTATTGCATGTAAAGACATGGATCAGATAACCAGATTGAAGAAGCAGTTAAAGAATGCATTTGAGATGAAGGACCTTGGGGCAGCCAAGAAAATCCTTGGAGTGGAACTACTGAGAAACAGAAAGGAAGGAACTTTAAAGCTATCACAGCTCAGCTACATCAAGAAGGTACTTGAAAGGTTTGAAATGGCAGGTTCAAAGCCAGTCCAAACCCCACTGTCAGCACATTTCAGGTTATCTTGTCAACAGTGCCCAAGAACTGAAGATGAAAAGGCTGAAATGAGCTCAATACCTTATTCAAGTGCTGTTGGTTGCTTAATGTATGCCATGGTCTTAACAAGACCAGATATCTCCTATGTTGTAAGTGTAGTTTCCAGGTACATGGCCAATCCTGGCAAGGATCATTGGAGGGCTGTGAAATGGATCCTAAGATATCTAAATGGTACTGCTAACTTTGGTCTCATCTATAGAAGAAAAAAAGGTACAGAAGTCAATGTGGAAGGCTATGTGGACTCTGATTATGCAGGGGATCTTGATAAGAGAAGGTCTCTGACTGGATATCTGTTTACACTCAGCAACTGCACCATAAATTGGAAAGCCTCATTACAAAGTGTTGTTGCACTATCAACAACTGAAGCAGAATATACTGTAGCGGCAGAAGCCTTTAATAAGGCAATTTGGCTCAGAGGAATGGTTACTGAGTTAGGATATGAACAGAAGCAGGTGGCGGTTCACTGTGACAGTCAAAGTGCAATCTGCCTAAGCAAGAATCAGGTGCATCACGAAAAGACAAAGCACATTGACATCAAACTTCACTTTGTCAGACTGGAGGTGTCAAAAGGAGTAGTGAAGCTGATGAAAATTCACACTGATGACAACATTGCTGATATGCTGACAAAACCTGTACCTTTAACCAAGCTGGAGTTCTGTATGGACTCAGCTGAAATCTGCAGACTGTAAAATTGCAGGATCAAAGTGAGAAGCTGAAGCATATGATTAATTGATTTGAGTTCAAGGTGGAGAATGTTGGAAAGGTGAAGCTCAAATCTGGATTTCGGAAGAAGAATGACATGTCAAATACTTGGTGAAGACAAAGGTCTTTGATGTTGGTTGTGATGCTTCAAGAGAGCTGTATGAAAAAGACTCAATGTCAGCCGAATGGGTTAGTTACGCACATGATCAGTCACGTGCTTCACTAATCCAAACGGCAGCATCAGTTGCGTTTTGATATATCAAATCTCACGAGCTTCTGACAGATGTCCCCGAGCAAATTCAAGAAGCTGTTGAAAGCCGTTAGCTCAGGCGGGAAACAGCTGGAGTTGTTCTTGCTAGAAACCCAGAAACCAAAGCTGGTTGTTAGGGGGTATTCTGGATATTTCTTGTTGAAATATAAAGGGGTCAAGAGTGGGTTATTGTGATATATCAATTTACTTACGTTAGCTCTCAATTTTCTGTTCTTGAATCTTGGAGATTAGTGAAAGCTTGCTTCTCTTTTCAGAGTGGATGTAGGCATGAAAATGGCCGAACCACTATAATATTTGTTGTGTTGTGTGATCTGTTATCTCTTTCTTTGATTTCTTTTGTCAGTTCAATTTCTCTTCAAAACTTATGTTTAGTGAAAAGACTATTGATTGATCAATTTACTTAGAGTGGATCTTGGGGATTCCAAATTAATCTTGGTGGTTCATTTGGATCCAACACTAAGTAATTAATATCATTTTTCATACTTATGTTTACCACGTCATTTTCATGATAATAAAATTTAATTACGGTTCATTAAGTGCAATGTGCATTTAAGAAACAATTTTCAAAAGGAACAATCTTTGAGTAATTTTATGCAAATAGTTAGGAGTCAACTGATAAATACCTATAATGTCGTTTATTATTAAAAAAAAAAGGGTGAGGCGGCGGACAAAACGAAAGCTGTAATTCTGTAAATCAATATTTTATCAGGATAATACCTATCTCATATATATGTAAAATATATTTTTTTTATATAAAAAATATTCATATATTTTTTATATGAAGAGAATATTTTGTATATTATTTATGTGAAGAGAATATATTTTATATATATATAAAATAAAAAAAAATTTTATTAAATATGTGACTAAATTTTTTAAAATAAATATTAAATTATATTCAATATAATTTATATAATTTATCTCAATTACATAAAATTATAAGACTTATAATTTATATGATTAAAATAAATTATGTATAATAATATTAAATGTAACTTAGAGACCCCTTTTTTTAATAAGCCAAGAGGGGTTTTGAATTTTGACGCGTCCTTGTCCTTGCATGGAAGTACCATCGTTCCACAAGGAAAAAAAAAAAATGGCGTGAGGATATCATTGTCAATTTACAATACGGTTCGGCTCTTCTGGCATGCGGATTCAAATTCAAACATTTCGCTCTCGAGCACTGCACCGTCTTGTGAGCTATAATTTGATGAAAATATACTGCCAATAAATATTAGAGTCCGGCTATTACTATCCTTCTAAAATTTTATTAAAATTTTTTTAAGTATATTTAATTTAATATAAAAAATATTTATTTTTTTAAATAAACACTATTTTTATTTATAAATTTTTTAATTTTTAATATTTTTTTCACTCTTTCAATTTTATTATTTGTGTTTCTCTCTCTACAAATTTTTTTTATTAATTAATTTTTAAAGAAAAAATAAAAAAATATTATACTTAGAAAATAATAAATATTTTATGAGTATAATATAATTTTATCCCACTCATAAATTTTTCGTTTAGTAATTAATTTGAGAATTTTTAAAAATTATTTACAGTGAGATAAAATTTTATTTAACTTATTTTTTTACTGTATTGTATCTTTATTAAGTTGTTATATTTATTATAATAATTTTATTTTTAACTCAAAGGATTACTTCTTAAATTCAGATTATTTTAATGATAATAAAAAGATATTCATATTGTGTAAGTAAAATAAAATTAAAAAAAAAAGTTTAATTCTATTTATATTTATCCTTAAATATAATTATAATATAACAATAATTTTATAAAATTAATGAAGGATGTCAATAGTCCAACTCTAAATATTATTATTTTTGAGTGACTTTACTTTTTTTATATTTTTTTAAAATAAACTCAAAATAAAATCATTTTTAACTTCGTTTTTGTCAATTTTTTGTCGGGCTTCAATTTTTCAATCATCATTTTTCTCTGTCCCAAAAAGGGACGAATTCAGACAGCTATTCATGTGGCTGCGTGCCCACAGCCACTATTGAGTATTGAGGACAATATTGAATTATTTTGTGGTATGAAAATTTCTTCATAACTTTTCCGAAGTGGTTCATAATTTCTGAGTGTTTTTACCGTCTACTTCAGTTATAAGCACCAATTGTCCTTTTGGGCCTCCATTCAAATAATTTATTTTGATCGGCCATACGAATTTGAATTTTAAAGAGCTTGGGAGTGAAAAAATTAATTTGAATTTCATTTTCCTCTTTTCTTAAAAAAAAAAAATTATAAGCATCAAACAAAAAACAAGAATATCATGCTCATTACATATGAAACAAATTAAGAGAATTCAGATCCGTATGGGACATGTTTAACACACAATATATCATCATAGATTATATAATAAGAAAAGCTTTGCAAAGAAAACAATATAAAAATTTCAAGAAAGAAAGAAATTCGTTAAAAAAAAAAAAACCATTGACTTTTTTTCCTCCTTTTCAATCTCATTGATCGTGTGAACTAAAAAGAAATAGCTTTAAGTAATGACTGAAAAAAAAAAAACAAAAATTTAAGGTCGGCTATTATATTGTATTTGTTCAATAGTCTAATTAGTCACCTTAGTTCTTTGAGCGATAAGTACTTGTTTTTTTTTCTTATTTCTTGTAGAAATCTGATGCTCGTAGGATGTTGGCATTTTAAATTTGTTGAAGGATTCAAGAATCTGGAAAAGGATTTGATTTTTTAATGGACTAAGATATATTGAGATAGTACAACAAAGTGAAAAAGAAAAAAGAAAAGAAAGGAGAAATTTTAGAATATATTAAAAGTATTATATTAATTATAAAATAAATAAATAATAAAATAACGTTATGATATGTGTGTATTTAATTAAAAAAATATTATGTTAGTTGTTATTATATTAAATTTAATTACACAGTTATATACATATATATATATAACTGATTATGATAATCAGATTATAACTCATATTATATAAGACTATTACTTATATTTATATGAGATTATTAGTGAAACTAGTTTTACGTAAATTCTCATGAAGTATTGCTTAATTTTTATCCTCTTTAATATTCAAAAAATATCTATTACACTTACATTAGTAAGGAAAAGGATTGACTTTCATCCAATAATTCAGGAAGAACTTGAACCGTCATAATATTTTTTGTGGGGACTTGAACAGTTGAAGACCGAGTGACACGTCATATATGTATATAATTGCTAAGGGAAGAGAGATGAAAGATACAAGTATAATTAATTTACACGACGGGGTTTGTTATTTATTTAATAGTTTCTAAGAAATAAAAACATTTGCTTGGTATGGTGGGTGAAGTTCAGCTTTTGACAAGTACATTTTTTACTAAAAAATCGTTGAATTTGAGTGATGATTAGTTGGGGGATGAGTGAAGTCTTTTACCATTGCCCAAACCATTTAATAATAGAGAAAAAAGCACAAAATCTATGTCAACTCTAGTATAAACAATTGGATTGTGATTTAATAAAAAGAGACTGTAATTTTCTTAGTAATATCAGAAAAGATCAACTAGGGACTTTTGAATTTTCACCGAGATATATAATTTATTTATTTATTAGTATAATGTTATATTTGAAGATAAAATATAAGATATGTATCTTTACTGATGTGACATATGACATAATATTATCTCAAATTTGTTAAGTTTGATTTTATTAAAAAAAAAGTCATAGTCGAAACAAAGGAACTTACATTCAATCATAGCCATAAAATTCTCCTAAATTATAAAGAAATCAAATACTAGAAAAATTAAATTGTAACATTATAATTTCACTAGAGTTTTTTTTTTTTTTGGGTTTTTCCAACACCATGGTTTCTCATAGAGTAAATGAACACACAAGCTTAATTATTAGACCAGAGGCCCTTAATTTCGGTTTTCTAAAATTTATTATCTTATCCTCTCATCAAGAAGAATATGAATGCAAGGGAAGGAGATGGGCCATAATATCCTCAATATTTGTTAACCACAACAGTACAGTGTGTAGAGAGATTTTAGGAGAAGTAGACGTTATTATAACTTCTCTTGAAAATGTATTTTTAGTTTTGTGAAATTCAAATAAAAATAAGAAGTTAAAAATAACAAAAATATAAATAATAAATTAAGCTAATAATCATTATCGACTTTATTAAATGAGCCATTTTGGACATAAAAAATCACATAGATTTTAAAGCATATCTTATTAAATTCTCCTATATTATTAAGTAATTACTTATCCTATCAGCTCACTTACCATAAGATGAATTATATAAGTTTTACCTTTACCATTATTCTATACCCATATCTGAGTACATAAATTAGAAAGAATGGTTATATACTTAATCTATATATTTCTTTTATAAGTCATAAATGTTATTAAATGTGAACAAATTTTAAACTCGAGACTTCTTTTACACCATTTTAAAAAATTTATCCGTTGAATTTCAATGTGCTTGGGTACTCCAAATTAAGCTCATTCGTCCCCCACACCGAATTCTTGGTACATACTGATAAATTATAATTATGAAAATTTCCATGAAAGGTAACGGGATCGTAATGTTTATATTTTAATTTTCAAAATTTCTAGCACTACGCATCCAAGCAAGCGCGAAATCTAAATGAATGCATGCGTGTTTTGTATTTCAAAAAAATAATAATTTTTGTCCGGCTCAGCGGCTCTGGCCCGTCCCTTGTGAATCCGCATCTCCATTAATAAAACGACCTTTTTGGAAGTAAAGTCTCTTTCAACATCTAACATGTTCGTCACGTGGGGAGCAAAAAAAATTTTTTTTTTTTTTTTTTTTTTGTCTATTTGGAATGTCAAGCACACGGTGGCAGGAAATATTATGATGACAATGCACAAAGATAGTCCCAACGCCCAACTGAGCAGACGTACATATTTGCTTTTGTTTTGTAACGGTGTGTGGTTGCCCACTTTTTACCATTCACTTGCTCAATAGGTTCGTTCTATTACCAAACGTGGTTAGAGATGGTAATGGGTAAATTATTAGGGTTTGACCTAGTGGTTAGAAGTATTCCCACCACAAGTATGAGAGAACCGATTTAAGCCTCACAAATATATTAAAGAAGTTTAATTTAAAATTTATTTCTTAATTTTTGAGTGAAGGAAATTTAATTTAAATTTTCCACAACCCTACAGACGTACATATTTACTTTTGTTTTGTAAAGGTGTGTGGCTACCCACTTTGTACCAGTTACTTGCTTAATAGGTTCATTCAATTACCAAGCATGATTAGGGATGGTAATGGGTAAACCACTAGGGCTTGTCCTAGTGGCTAGAACCACTTCTTCATAAGTACAAGGGAAGTGGTTCGAGTCCCACATACGTACTATAAAGGTTTAATTTAAATTTTCTTCTTTAAATTTTGAGTGAAGACAGTTTTTTTCCCAGGAAGGAAGTTGGCGTCCCTCAAATATTTGAAAGGGTTAAAATCTGAGCAATGTTATATCAAAGTTAATGTAAACTGGTCTCAATAATTTATATGATTGTAAATATCATGAGCAATAGTTCTCCTTAAAAAAAAATAATGACAATAGGTACCACCCGCAGCGGGTTTGTTATTACTAAACCCAAACCCACATAAAATTTTAATTACCAAATCTACCCGCAACCCGCAGCGGATTTTAATTTTTTAAAGAAAATCCACTCGCTTCGGGTTTTGACAATTACAAAACTGTAGTGATATCCGTCGGATTTTTTGCGGGTTTGTACATTTAAAATCACAAATATTCAGTATATATGTTTACAATAATAACCTCAAATTCCGCATAACATACTCAATTTTAAATTTAACCAATGTAAATAAAAAATTAAAATTTTAACATCAATCCAACACAAATTCTCAAAATTAAGCTTAAAATACACAAATCCATTAAAAACAACCCCACAAACTAGTATCTAAAAATAACAATTATATTTCATATTACCATTCAACACAAATTTCAAGAGAAGATCTTCATTTCATTCACCATCATTAACTCATTAGCACCCATCCAACATGATGCCTACGATAATAATTAAAATTAATATTTTTCAAAGAATAATACTTTTCAAATATTAATTCGAAGAAAAAAATTATAATAATGAAATAATTCATGCCTTAAGTTAAAGACAAATTGACCATACAAAAACACTTTGGTTATTTGACACTTTGCATAATTGTATTATTTTCTTTATATATTTTTTAGGTTTAAATATTTTTTCAATTAAAATTAAATTAAAAATATTTAAAAAAATTTACAGGTCTAGCGGATATGTAACACCCTTGGTGAATCCCACATCGGCAAAGTACGAGAAAGATACTGGATTTATAAGGGGTGATCCACACCTTAATTGGCAAGACGTGTTTTGGGGTGTATGGGCGCTCCAGAAACAAAACCGTGCGGGCCCTGTTAAGGCTTAAAGCGAAAATATCTTGCCGAATCTGGGTTGGGTCACCACATTATGGTATCAGAGTGGCTCTGTGTGTCTTCTTGAGCGATGGAGTGGCAAACCTTAGCAAGGGCGTTGAGTCCCTAAGGGGTTTGTATATAACACCCTAGGCGAAATCCCACATCAACAAAGTACGGGAGAGATGCTGTGTTTATAAAGGATGATCCACACCTTAATTGGTAAGCCACGTTTTGGGGTGTATGGGCACCCCAGAAACAAAATCGTGCAGGTTTTGTTAAGGCTCAAAGTAGACAATATCTTGTCAGGTTTGGGTTGGATCATGACAAAATATCCATGCAGGTATCCACTGGATATTAGGCTAATACCAAACCCACCCACAACCCTCAAAATTATTTGTGACCAGTGGATTTTGGCGAGCGGGTTTGAGTGGGTTTGCGGGCACAATTGCCATCCCTAAATGTGATATTGAAGAAGAGGAGCTAGTAAAGCTACACATTTGTGTCTTGCCATCAACTATGACCATTATTGCTCTCATAAAATATATAATTATCAAGGTCCTCAGTTCATGAATTGGAAATGCAGCTCCTTAATGATTATACCTGGCTCAAATTTATATTAGTCGAGCCCCAATATGATCTTCAGATACCAAATAGTTTAATAAACAAAAAATAAAATACACAATTTTCAATTTTCAATTCTTCAATCAAGTACTTTGCCCTCTAATCTTAATGTCATATAATCCCCTCATCTCCATATCTTCAATGTTATTTATTTATGTTATTAAATACTTCCTACCAAAATTCATCAGTATTATAACAGCTTTTGCATATTTTCTTTTTTGCTTTTCATTTTCTATTTTGGATATAACCAAACCAAAAATGGCAAAAACGAAGGAAAAAAAGTACATGTGTACCACGTAGAATAGTTTAGTTATGGATTACAATAATATTGGTATATTTTATTGGCTCTATCATATTCGTGGATATTTAAACTAGCAACGAAATGAGAACCACAAAATGTATAAAACTGGACAAAGAATTAAAGCTGAAACAACATATTTAGCGATTACTTCAACATACATCAACCTTCATCTTGAGGTTTATGCCCCAATAATTATTGAGGGCAACGATCGATTTGAGAGACTTAAAAATGTTTATTTATCTTTTTTATAATTGTAAATAAAGATAGAACTCTCTTCAAACTTTAGAATAAATATCTTCTTATTAGTTGGCGATGATTTTTGAGTTATATTTTCAGTAGAACTTCAGATTCTATTAGGAATATGTTAAATTTAATTTTGCAGTAGATCTAAAATTGTACATATGTTGACCACAATAACTCATGAAGGAAAAATAAAATAAAGGGTGTCATGAGAATGAGACGCATAACCGATCCTTTTTTTATTGGAAATAATGACCCGCAATTTATTGATTGCAATAACTCAGATATCCAATCGATGTTGTTATTAGGAGATCCATTTAATGTGGCAAAAAACATTTTCTCTTTAGGTTGTGATAAGGTAGCAACTTTACCGTATGTCTGCGTCACATTCAACATTCTCTAATTTCGTTCAACTACCCCACCACTTGAAAGAGACCATTTTGATGAGGTTACCGTGTCCATGGAACTTGCTGTTGCCTTAGCCGCCATATCATATGCTATTATTACATTATTTAGATAACATGTTAGCACCTAATCATCCACTAAGATTAAATTTGTTTATAAAATGATAGACACATAACTAATGGTTGAGGGGAGGGGCGAATTACGAAGGATTCAAACACAAAAATCGAATACATATACATACATAGATACATGTATGTGTGTGTGTGTGTGTGTGGTATATTAAGAGTGAAACGCAGTGTTTGTCACAAGGAACCATAAGCTCCGGGCTTGGCCTTGCCTATGTGGGCCTCATTAATCCAAAGGGGAGACTGGGCCTGGATGATGTTGAATTAGATTCCTCTCCAATGTTCATATGAGGCTGGCTGAAATCTGAATGCACCACAATTCAACCCATTTTTTCTTTTTTCAAAGTCAATTATCATCTCACTAGTCTACCTTTTTTCTTTTTTTTTTTCAGTTACCGTACAGGACTACACGTACACCTCCAACCATCTTGCTTCAAATTAAACGTGTTCCCTTTGATTTGAACCCCTGCTCTTGCTTTCGCCATAGGAGGTCAATGCAAGTAAGCTATCATTTAAGAATCTCAACACCTTTTTGAATACACAAACAATCAGGACGAGCTGAGTTGAGTATAGAATGTTGGGCCATTTAGTCAATAATAGCTGAGCCCCTCTCCAGTGTTTAAACTGAGGAGCAAGTCTGAGTCTCTGCGAGTGCAACGGGACTCCAAAAATCCGGTCAAAGTTTATCAAAGAGAAAAAATAATAATATATAAAGAGGGTTGTCAAAAAGTTTCAAACAGATATTACGAATATGTGAAACAAGTACATCAATATTACCATAATTAGACACGTGTCAATACAAAGGAAACATCACTCAATGCAAACGGCATCCTTTTCTACACGTTATTTAGATTGCCCAAATTAGATGCTGCACCTGCACGGTGATTCACCAACATTGAGCCTGAGGCAGATGATGGCGAAGATGATGATCTCCTTCGTTGTCTCCTGATTAATTTTCTAATAAACTTGATAACCCTCACCATTAGTCGAATCGTATGGCCGAAAAAAAGGATTGCGCACAAGCCAATCCACACCAAAATCACATATCCAATAACGGAAGCATACGTATTCGCTTCATGAGCAGGAATGAATGCAGACATGGAAAGTAAATAAGTGACAGCAATTGCCGTAATTGCAACCCACATTATCACCATCAAGACCCACATGAGAATCCTGCTCCTAATCGGTAACCCACTAACGAGCAACAGTATTACACCGAGAGACGCTACAAAGGCTATAGAGTTTGAAGTGAGGAAGTGACCGTATGCCTCCGGGCTTATATCAGCCAGAATTGAAGACCCCGCTTTGTGTGCTGGCGTTTTTGCGGAGGGTTCGCCCCGACTTGGAACGCCATGGTTGCAATCAGTGATGCCACCACCATTAAGGTACTTCGTTTCTTTCTCAGCCAATCATATTCATCTTGCCTTGATAGGTTATTGTTATTTGCATGGGATTCTGACGGGGTTTTGGTTTTCTTCTTCTCCCTTTCATCACGAGCACTGATTGCTGAATCACGTCCAAGTAACTCAATGATCTCGCCGTCTTTCTCGTCTCCTTTGATTTGTGGTGAAATATCTAATGCTGTGAGGCCATTTGCATTCAGAGCATTCACCTCTATTGTGGTACTAGTGATCAAAATCTTTATAGCTTGCAAATTTAAGGCAATAACAAGAAATGTACTTAATAAAATAACTTAGTTTCATTTTAATTACTTTGTCGTATATACTGATCACCAAGTGCTCCAACCAATTCACAAGAATGTCCATGGCTTTCCATGGATCATTCCACTTTACTTGAAAGCTTAGGTTCAAAGATCTTCGCTTGTTGCCAAGACTGAGACAACACCGTAAACTAAAATATATTATAATTTTAGTAAATTAAAACATTTGATATGTGTAAAAACAAGAAGCTTTCTATGGGACAAGCACACCACATGATTATTTGCGCACTGATTTAATCAATCCTATAACGAGAGGAAAAAATAAAATTATAACACGTGATATATCAATCATATAACTAGAGGAAAAAAATTTAAACGGTATCGACTCATGTCCTCTATTGAAATTGAATGGATAGTACCATTGTTTCTTTTTTTCAATTGGAATGGATATTATTGGTTCAACCAAAGGAAGTTTAATTATTAGTTTACTCTTAATTTTTATTGTTGATGAGAACACTTGTAAGTTTAAGTTTTATATATAAGTCGAGCAGTAACTTTACATGTTATAGATGTCACCTAAAAACAGAGAACCCAGTAATCATTATCCTTTATAAACTATTGTATTACATTGTGAAGAACATAAAATTAAAAATTAATATTCATGGACTTACAGAAAGATTAATGGTACATGAGATTTTATCAGTTAAAGTTATAACCCATTTGATAAGTTAAGCACACCTCTGTTTGTTTATCAGCTGCTGCCAGATGCAAGATAGTGTTGCCATCATTATTCTTATAATTCACAAACTCGCGATCACCCAATGTGTCGAACAAAAACGTCATTGATTCCAGCTGGTTATATCTCACACACGCATGTAAAATTGTATCAACTCTGTCCATCAAGATTCGAGCTGCCTGGGGTCTTACTTGAACCAACTCTCTCAAGACATCAACATGGCCCTTGATGGCTGCAACATGTAAAAGATTTCTCCCATCTCGATCACGAACAAAGCACATTTCAGGATTAACAGACGCCAATTTTTTCACTATAACGAGGTACCCTTTTGCAGTTGCCAAGTGAAGCGGGGATGCTTTTCAGGAATCGAGCTCTCCGGCTAACTCAGGCTTTTGACTAACAATTTCCTGCACAAAATCTACATGTCCAAGCATTGAAGCTATGTGCAAAGGTGTCTCAGAGTGAAAACTCACCGTGAATCTATCAAGAACTAGAGCATCCTCTTGAAGCAAGTGGATCAAAGAAGCTACACTGCCCTCTACCGCTGCTTCATAGATTCTCCTTTCCATTTTCTTTGATTAGAGTGATCACTGATGACTGGGTAATAATTTAGCTTAATTTACATCTTCGTGTGTGACTATATATATATATATTGCATTGGGTCTAGCTCTCTTTTATAAATTCTTTGGAAGACTTCAGAAAAATATCCAATCTTCTACCTGTGTGATTGAAGGTCTTTGAAGTAGCTGTAGTAAATTCTAATGAAACAACGTGGACATTGCAAGGAATTTGAAATCACCTTGTGTACGTTGTGGAAGAGAACTGAATGGAATGCCTCTGTGCAAGCACACACTGTACTCCTTTCAGGATTGCTGCGAGAGAAATATTAGGTTCGTTCACACATCATGTGCTCCGTACACCCCACAATCAATATTTGTGGATCCCAGCCACTTATAAAATATTTCATGATTGTCTCAATAACTTCATTCAATTTGATTCAATTCTCATTCAAATAATAAGATTATTAAATACGTAATCTCCAAATCATAATTCAATTAAAAAAAGGAAAAAAAAAACTAAACTTATTGCAGATAATTCCAAGAAGGCACAAACTATGGAAAATGGGTCCACTCACGTATAGAAGCTCATAAGCTTAATAAATATTCGAATGTTAAATTATGGTCTTAAAGTTACCTCGAGCTTACATTGTTAGTTCAATAATTATATTCAACCAATATGAGATATTTTGACTCTGTCATTTTTCATTTTTAATCGAATTTATACATTTGCTAAGATGAAATCTACTACGAGTAGAGGATCTTGATCATATAAATGGAGCGGAGAATATAATATTTCTCTACCGTCAGCATATATTTACTAAAAATATATATATATGTATGTATATATGTATGTATGTATGTATGCATTTACAGTAGTGCTTAAATAGTTAAAATGTCCTGTAAGATCCGAATACTACGCGAACTCTGATAGAGATAATTACTAATCTCAAACAGTTTCTGTAAGTTTCATTTGAATATTTTTTAGACTACAGGTAATGGATGAAAAGGATGGTCTAACAGAAGCATCTCCATCCCATGAAAGGCAAGTAAGCTCAATGAGCCTCCCAGTTGCCCATCCTCCTCTGGAAGAGCAGGCCTTGGCTTCCCCTCTCCAACTTCCATAGCAATCTATCAACAATTCAGACACCCCAAACAAATAATAATAATAATAATAATAAATAAATAACACTAGCTTTAGTTAGTAGTACTACTCTTTAATCATGTTTAGAAAACAACACTTATTTCAAACGTTTTGGAAAATGACTTGGGATCCCAAACCCCCAACCAAAACCCGGGGCAACGAACATTATTAAATACCTAATAATTAAGCTTTTCATATCTTTGCTGGTTTTGTAGTCTATTTCAATATATGGATGATTTCCAGTAATGTTCTCATTCAAAATAATACCAAAACTATAAACATCGCTTTTTTCAGTATAAGGCTCACATCGAATAACCTCTGGAGCCATATACACAAAAGTTCCTAAAAGAATAAAATTAGTATAAAATTTCTAGCATAAGCGCACAAGGTAAGGGAAGAAATATGTTGAGATTTAGAAAAAGACTCAAATCTGTTGGGGGGCTTGACCTACTATTTTTAAGTATTCAACTCAAAATATTAGTTTATTGGGTGAAGTGATCAATTCTACTTATAAACCCATGTAAACTTCCCTGTATTATTCAATGTGAGATACAATTCAACAAAATCAACCAGAGTTAAATTGCAATTTGCCCATTTTTGTGCAATTTTATAATTTAGCCCTCGAATCCAATTTTAACGCTATGGCATTTTAAAGTTGATCACTTTTAATATTATGGCTTACCACCATGTATATTATATATTATCCTAAGGGTGGACTGAGTGATCTTTAAATATTTTGATTTTACTAATCACCCAAATTTAAACTCTAAGATAGGGGATAACAAAAATTAATTTGATGTTTGTGCACCCCTCTAACTTGAAAAAAGGCATATCGCTATATCATAAATTTAGTGCATCGATAATAATTTAAGGGAAAAACAATAAAACGTGACGTTGTCTCTTGCCTGTTTCGCCGGTGAGTGCCATCTCTTCATCAGACAAAAACCGAGTATGACCAAAGTCGGCAACCCTTACATGCTTGGCATCATCCAAGAAAATGTTGCTAGGCTTTAAGTCTCGATGAATCACCTTTGGTTTATGCTCATGCAGGCATGGCATTGCCTGAGCAATTTCCAAGGCTCTAGCCAATCTCTCTTCAAAAGGAGGAAGCGGGACTGTTCTCTCTTTTCGCCTCTGACTGCCTGGTCCATGCAGCCACTCCTTCAGTGTCGTGCCCAAAAGCTCCGTCACCAACCACCCGCGATACGGAGGCTCCAGGCACGCGCCCATCAGCTGCAGCACAAAACGATGTCGCCGCCTTGACAATGTGTCCACTTCTTGTGCGAAAAATGTTACGGCATTTTCGTTTGTGTGGAAAAAATCAGGGTATATGCACTTCACTGCAACGTCAAGTCCTCTCCAAATGGCTCTGTAGATGTTTGCTGTAGTTCCTTGGCCTATTTTCTCTTGCAAGTCTATCTGTTTATTCCCAATTACATGCATCATGCCTTTAATTAATATTGCATGTGATGTTAATAATTTTATGAACTGTCAGCATCAAGCATTTAGAAAAAAGAAAATTCTCAATTGATCTTTGTATTTCTTAAAATACAAAAACCAACTTGGAATGAAATGCACCATCACCATGGGTACCCATTTACAGAACCCTTACCTCTTTGGGATCAATGTACCATCCGTTCATTTTTGCTTGACTGACTGTAACCTCAAGATCAGATTGTTTTAGCAAAGGAGTTTGACTACAATAACGGTGCAGAGGAGTTTGATGGGAATGTTGGTGCAAAGGAGTTTGAAGTAGAGGACTAGCAATGACGCTGCCACTGTTGGAGGAAAGAAGAGATTGATGTTGATCTTCTTTGTTGTTAGTCATGAGCTCCAACACTCCATTGTCCTGTGCTAAATAAACAATTGGATTGCGATTTAATAAAAAGAGGCTGTAATATTTTTTAGGTATGATCAGAAAAGACTAACGAGGGGCTTTTGGATCTTCGCCAAGACATATTTATTTATTTATTAGTATAATGTTATACTTGAAGATAAAATATAAGATATGCATCTTCACTACCGTGACACATGCGTTAATATTATCTCAAACTTGTTAAGTTTGATTTTATATAAAAAAAAAAAATTTATAGTAGAAATAAAGGAATTTACATCCAGTCATAGCCATCAAATTCTCCTAAATTATAAAAAAATAAATACTAGGAAAATTAAATTGTAATATCATAATTTCACTAGAGTTTTTTTTTTTTTTTTTTTATCTTTCCAACACCATGGTTTCCCATGAGTAGATGGAACACACAAGGTTAATCAGTAGACTAGAGGCCCTTAATTCCGGTTTTCTAAAATTTATCATCTTATCCTCCCATCAAGAAGAATATGAATCCAAGGGAAGGAGATGGGCCATAATATCCTCAATATTTATTAAACCGCTGCAATATGTAGACAGATTTTAGTAGTAGTGGATGTTATTATAATTTCTCTTAAAATTGTTCTTTAGTTTTGTGAAATTTAAATAAAAATAAAAAGTTAAAAATAATGAAAATATAAATAATAAATTAAGCTAATAATAATTATTGACTTTATTAAATGGGCTACTTTGGACATGAAAAATCATATAGATTTTAAAACATATCTTATAAAACTATCCTATATTAAGTGGTTGCTTATCCTATCAACTCACTTACTACAAGATGAATTGTATAGGTATTACTTTTATCATTTTTTTATACCCATATCCGAGTACATAAATTAAAAAGAACGGTTTTATACTTAATCTATACATTTCTTTTATAAGTCATACGTGTTATAGAATGTGAACAAATTTTAACTCGAGACTTCTCTTACACCATTTTAAAAAAAAATTATCAGTTGAATTTGAATGTGCTTGGGTACCGGTTCCAAATTAAGCTCATTCGTCCCCAACAGGGTATTCTTGGTACATGTTAATAAATTAGAATTATAAAAAATTCCCATAAAGGTAACGGGATCGTAATATTTATATTTAAATTTTCAAGGTTTCTAGTACTACGCATCCAAGCAAGCCCTAAAATCTAAATGAATGCATGCGTGTTTTATATTTCAAAATAATAATAATTTTTGTCCGGCTGTTTGAATCCGCATTTCCATTAATATAAGGACCTTGCTACGTTACAGATTCTGTTACTTACGCACCCAATGGGAAGTAAAGTCTCTTTCAACATCTAACATGTTCGTCACGTGGGGAGCAACTTTTTTTTTTTTCCTATTTGGAATGTCAAGCACGCGGTGGCATGAAATATTATGATGACAATGTACAAAGATAGTCCCAACTCCCAACAAAGCAGATGTACATATTCACTTTTGTTTTGTAAAGGTGTGTGGCTGCCCACTCTGTGCCAATCACTTGCTCAATAGGTTCGTTCAATTAGCAATCGAGTACATATAGTCATATACACACACACATGTGGGCGCGTGTGTGTCTGTTTGGTCTATTAAGAGTGAACCGCTGTGTTTGTCATATACTCATATGGAACCATAAGGTCCGGGCTTGGACTTGCCGATATGGGCCTAATTAATCCAAAGGGGAGACTGGGCCCGGTTGATATTGAATTGGATTCCTCTCCAATGTTCATTTGAGGCTGGCGAAGTCATCTGATTGCATCTCAATACAACCCCCCCCTTTTTTTTTTTTTCAAGTTAATTATCATCTCAATAGTCTGCCTTTTTTTTTTCTCAGTTACCGTAAACGTACGCCTCCAACCATTTTGCTTCAAATTAAACGTGTTCCCTTTGATTTGAACAACTACTCTTGCTTTCGCCAGAGGAGGTCAATGCAAGTAAGCTATCTTTTAAGAATCTCAGCACCCTTTTGAATACATAAGCAATCAGGATCAGCTGAGTTGACTACAGAATGTTGGGCCATTTAGTCAATAACAGCTAAGCTCCTCTCCAATGTTTAAAATGAGGGCCGAGTTTGAGTCTCTGCGAGCGCAACGTGTTATTCAAAACTCCGAGTAAAGAGGGTTGTCATGAAGTTTGAAACAGGGATCCCTCTAACATACATTTAACGTATGTTACTCCACTCACAGGGTTTGCCTTCAAATAAATATTACGAATATATAAAATAAGTATATCAATATTATTATAACTAGACATGTGCACAAAACAACAGAAACATCACTCAATGCAAACGGCATCCTTCAAATAAATATCCTTCAAACAACAGAAATGGCATCCTTCAAATAAATATTACGAATATATCAAACAAGTATATCAATATTACTATAACTAGACACGTGTACAAAACAACAGAAACATCACTCAATGCAAACGGCATCCTTTTCTACACGTTATTTAAATTGCCCAAATTAGATGCTGCACCTGCGCGGTGGTTCACCAACATTGAGCCTGAGGCAGATGATGGCGAACGTGATGATCTCCTTCGTTGTCTCCTGATTAATTTTCTAATAAACTCGATAACCCTCACCATTAGTCGAATCGTATGGCCGAAAAAAAGGATCGCGCACAAGCCAATCCACACCAAAATCACATATCCAATAACGGAAGCATACGTATTCGCTTCATGAGCAGGAGTGAATGCAGACATGGAAAGTAAATAAGTGACAGCAATTGCCGTAATTGCAACCCACATTATCACCATCAAAACCCACATGAGAATCCTGCTCCTAATTGGTAACCCACTAACGAGCAACAATATTATGCTGAGAGACGCTACAAAGGCTATAGAGTTTGAAGTGAGGAAGCGACCATATGCCTCCGGACTTAGATCAGCCAGAATTGAAGACCCCGCATTGTGTGCTGGCGTTTTCGCGTCGCCATCGAAATTGTCTTGCCATAATCCGCCTGGAGGGTTCGCCCCGACTTGGAACGCCATGGTTGCGATCAGTGATGCCACCACCATTAAGGTACTGCGTTTCTTTCTCAGCCAATCATTTTCATCTTGCCTTGCTAGGTTATTTGCATGGGATTTTGATGGGGTTTTGGTTTTCTTCTTCTTCTTCTTCTTCCCTTCATCACGAGCACTGATTGCTGAAGCGCGTCCAAGCAACTCAATGATCTCGCTTTCTTTCTCGTCTCCTTTGATTTGTGGTAAAATATCCAATGCTGTGAGGCCATTTGCATTCAGAGCATTCACTTCTATCGTGGTACTAGTTTTTAAAATCTTTATGGCCTGAAAATTCAAGACAATTACAAGAAATGTACTGAATAAAATAAGTTAGTTTCATTTTAATTATTTTGTCCTATCTATTCACCAAGTGCTCCATCCAATTCACAAGAATGCCCATGGCTTTCCATGGATTATTCCACTAAACTTGAAAGCTTAAGTTCAAAGATCTTCGCTTGTTGCCAGGCCGGAGACAAAACCATAAACTAAAGTATATTATAATTTTAGTAAATTAAATCATTTGATAAGTGTAAAAACAGGAAGCTTATTATGGGATAGGCACACCAAATGATCGTTTGTATGCTGATCGAATCAAATTTTGAGATATCAATGACATGCGATATATCAATTATATAATGAGAGGAAAAAAATTTAAATTTATGACATGATTTGATTGAGATCGACTCGTGTAAGACTTTCTCTTCAATTTAAATTGAATGGATATATATATATATATATATAAATATATCAGGAATTAGCTAAAAAAAAAAGTAAACTTAAATTCTAATACACTGCATTTTGTCATGTAGTATATTAAAATTAAATTTTTTTTATCTTTTAGCTGATCTGGATTCCTAATTAAAAAACTACTATATATATATATATATATATATATGGATATATTGGTTCAACCAAAGGAGGTTTAATTATTAGCTCACTCTTAATTTCCACTGTTGATCAGAACACTTGTAAACTTAAGTTATATACAACAGTAACTTAACATGTTATAGATTTGACCTTGTAATAGAGAACCTAATGATCCTTATCCTTTAAAAACTATTGTACTAGGTCGTGAAGAACATAAAATTAAAAATTAATATTCATGGACTTAGAGAAAGATTAATGGTAAATGAGATTTTATCAGTTAAAATTGTAACTCATTTGATAAGTTAAGCATACCTCTGTTTGTTTATCAGCTACTGCCAGATGCAAGATAGTGTTGCCATCATTATTCTTATAATTCACAAACTCGCGATCACCCAATGTGTCCAACAAAAACTTCATTGACTCCAGCTGGTCGTATCTCACACACGCATGTAAAATTGTCTCACCTCTGTCCATCAACATTCGAGCTGCCTGGGGTCTTACTTGAACCAACTCTCTCAAGACATTAACATGGCCCTTGATGGCTGCAACATGTAAAGGATTTCTCCCATCTCGATCGCGAACATAGCACATTTCAGGATTAACAGATACCAATTTTTTCACTATAACAAGGTTCCCTCTTGCACTTGCCAAGTGAAGTGGGGATGCTTTTCGGGAATCGAGCTCTCCGGCTAACTCAGGCTTTTGACTAACGATTGCCTGCACAAAATCTACATGCCCAAGCATCGAAGCTACGTGCAAAGGAGTCTCAGAGTGACAACTCACCATGAATCTATCAAGAACTAGAGCATCCTCTTGAAGCAAGTGAATCAAAGAAGCTACACTGCCCTCCACCGCTGCTTCATAGATTCTCCTTTCCATTTTCTTTGATTAGAGTGATCACCGATCACAGGGTAATAATTTACCTTAATTTACAACTTCGTGTGTGACCGGTCTATCTCTCTTTTGTAAATTCTTTGGAAGAATTCAGAAAAGTATCCACTTTATCTTCCACTTGTGTGTGATTGAAAGTCTTTGAAGTATCTGTAGCAAATAGGAGTGTGGGGCGGATTCTAATGAACAACGTGTACATTAGAAGGAACTTGAAATCACCTCGAGTGCGTTGTGAAAGAGACTTGAGTGGAATATCTCTGTGCCTCCACTTTCGAAAAAGTACCCACCGTACTCCTTTTATGATTGTTGCGAGAGAAAAATTAGGTTTGTCCACACATCACGTGCTCTGTGCAGCCATTCAATATTTGTGGATCACACTTATCGAATATTTCATAGTTGTCTCAATAACTTCATTCAATTTGATTCAATTCTCACCCAAATAATAAGATTAGTAAGTATGTAACTCCAAAATCATAATTCAATTACAAAATACTAATAGAACAACCTAAACTTATTGCAGATAAATCCAAGAAGGTAAAAACTATGGAAAATGGGGCCACTCACCTATAGAAGCTCATAAGCTTAATAGATATTCAAAGGTTAAATTTTGGTCTGAAAGTTACCGCAAGTTTATATTACTAATCCAATAATTATACTCGGTCGATATGAGATATTTTAACTCTATTATTTTTTTTCTAATTTTTAATCACATTCATATATATGGTAAGATTAAATCTAATACGGTAGAGGATCTCTATCGTATAAATAGAGTTGAGAATATAATATTTCTCCACTGTCAGGATTTCCGGGAAAAAAAAAATATATATACATTTACAGTAGTGCTTAAATAGTTAAAATGCGCTGTAACATCCGAATACTACTTGAACTCTGATATAGTCTCTGATATAGTTAATTACTAATCTCAAATAGTTTCTGTAACTTTCATTTGAATATTTTTGAGACTACAGGTAATGGATGAAAAGGATGGTCTAACAGAAGCATCTCCATCCCATGAAAGGCAAATAAGCTCAATGAGCTCTCTCAGTTGCCCATCCTCCTCTGGAAGAGCAGGCCTTAGCTTCCCCTCTCCAACTTCCATAGCAATCTATCAACGATTCGGATACCCAAAAAAAAAATAAATAAATTACACTAGCTTTGGTTAGTATAACTACTCTTTAATCATGTTCAGAAAACAATACTTATTTCAAAGGTTTTGGAAAATGATTTGTCATTCTTGAACTTCCCCCTCCGCCCACTTCCCTCCCCTCCCCTCCCCCCACCCGATACGAACATAATTAAATATCTAATAATTAAGCTTTTCATACCTTCGCTGGTTTGTAGTCTGTTTCAATAAATGGATGATTCCCAGTAACGATCTCATTCAGAATAATACCAAAACTATAAACGTCACTTTTTTCACTATAAGGCTCGCATCGAATCACCTCTGGTGCCATATACACAAAAGTTCCTGAAATGACAAAAATAGCATAAAATTTCTAGCACAAAGTGCACAAAACAAGGATAGAAATATGTAGAGGTTTAAAAAAAGATTCAATTTTGTTGGGGAACTTGATTTAGGATTCTTAGTTATCCTACCCAAAATATTAGTCTATTGAATGAAATGACTCGTCCTACTTATAAATCCGAGCAACTCTCTTTTACTATTTAATATGAGACACAACTCAGCAATATCAATAAGAGTTAAACCGCAATTTACCCATATTTATGCAATTTTACTATTTGACCCTTCAAATTCAATTCTAATATTATGATATTTTAAAATTTATTGCTTTTAATAATATAGCTTACCACTGAGTATATTATGTATTGCCCTAAAGGTGAATTGAGTGGTTTTTAAATATTTTTATTTAACTGATCACCCAAATTTAAATCATAAAATAAGGGATAATAAAAACTGATTTGATTTTGTCCATCCCTCTGAACTTGAAACAAGGAATATCACTATATCATAAATTTAGGGGGTTAAAATTTGCTATGAATGTTAGTTTGTATGGTAAATCATTGTTAACTTGCTGGATTAGATCAGAACATGGTGACAAATCAGAATAGATCTAACGCAGTTAAAAGCAACATTATCTGTCATACAACTGTTTTATTCTAGAAGTAGATTTGGCCTAAATTTAGTGCATAGATAATAATTTAAGGGAGAAGTAATAAAATGTGAAGTTGTTTCTTGCCTGTTTCGCCGGTGAGTGCCATCTCTCCATCAGACAAAAACCGAGCATGACCAAAGTCCGCAATTCTTACATGCTTGGCATTGTCCAAGAAAATGTTGCTAGGCTTCAAGTCTCGATGTATCACCTTTGGTTTATGCTCATGCAGGTATTGCATTGCTTGGGCAATTTCCAAAGCTCTAGCCAATCTCTCTTCAAAAGGAGGAAGCGGGACCATTCTCTCTTTTCGTCTCTGACTGCCTGGTCCATGCAGCCACTCCTTCAGTGTCGTGCCCAAAAGCTCCGTCACCAACCACCCGCGATACGGAGGCTCCAGGCACGCGCCCATCAGCTGCAGCACAAAACGATGTCGCTGCCTTGACAATGTGTCCACTTCTTGTGCGAAAAATGTTACGGCATTTTCGTTTGTGTGGAAAAAATCAGGGTATATGCACTTCACTGCAACGTCAAGTCCTCTCCAAATGGCTCTGTAGATGTTTGCTGTAGTTCCTTGGCCTATTTTCTCTTGGAAATCTATCTGTTTATTCCCAATTACATGCATCATGCCTTTAATTAATATTGCATGTGATGTTAATAATTTTATGAACTGTCATCATCAAGCATTTAGAAAAAAGAAAATTCTGAATTGATCTTTGCATTTCTTAAAATACAAAAACCAACTTGGAATGAAATGCACCATCACCATGGGTACCCATTTACAGAACCCTTACCTCTTTGGGATCAATGTACCATCCGTTCATTTTTGCTTGACTGACTGTAACCGCAAGATCAGATTGTTTTAGCAAAGGAGTTTGACTACAATAACGGTGCAGAGGAGTTTGATGGGAATGTTGGTGCAAAGGAGTTTGAAGTAGAGGACTAGCAATGACGCTGCCACTGTTGGAGGAAAGAAGAGATTGATGTTGATCTTCTTTGTTGTTAGTCATGAGCTCCAACACTCCATTGTCCTGTGCTATTTGAAGACAGTGGCGTAGATAGTCTTGCGTTCTTTCTAGTCTCTTCCTGTATATGATCCGTAATTCTTTCTGCCTTTGGACCTCCTTTGTAAGTTCTCCCACCTGTTCAATGTGCCAAACAATTGAACGTAATTTAATTTGCATACAATTCTAGGACCAAGACCAAATAACTGTTTAAAGGGTTGCCATTTTTTGGGCCTATCTAGCCGAATTTGTTCTTCCCTTCAAAGATTATATATTACGGAAGAGCAGAGCTATTATATATTATGTAAGAGCAGAGCCAGCTTTCACAGAAGAATGAAAAAGCTATTAATACACACATTTCTTTCGTTCTTTGTGTGCTTTCTTGATACTTAAAATGATCGACATTGTAAAAAGTCTTCAGGATATAACTAAATCTTGTACATAAATCACTCAAATTTAAATTTATAAGATTTTTGTGTATGCAATCGGCCAGGCACTACCGGGATTATAACATAAGAAGAGCAAATATGAGGGTATCAACAATAAAACTTCAGTTTAAAAGCTTTATATTTTCTGAAAAGTTTTCAATCTTCAATTCTAGGCCTTAACATAGTTCCACCACCGTGTGTGATAGCAGTCACAAGTTATATTACATTGTCGTGCCTATTCCTTACCTTACATGAAACCTGTAACAACACGTGTTGCTTGCATTATAATTTACAAATTTTGCATTCAATGTTACAAGTTCCATGTATCAACAACATCCGTTGATGATGTAACCTCCATTTCTTTGTATACATTGTAAATACCAAATATAACCCTATACATAAAATATGAACATTTTATACTTTCGATTAAAACTTACTCAGGGGGATAAATGTTTTCCATTTTTTACTTTCTTACTTTTAATGCAGATACATGTGTCAAATTAATGACTGACTGTTCGATATGTGTAATTGGGACCAAACCTATAAAACTAGTCATGTGACTGGAATAAAATTATGCAGGCAACTTGCCGGCATATTTTACGCAAATTTAATGCGTATACTATGAACCTAATCAGATTTACTTGTGGTCCAAACTACCTGCTCCTCCAATTTTGATGCAGACTGGTGACGGTGGTGTTGCTGCTGGCATTGCGGATTCTGTTGTTTTTTTGAGACCATTGACCCCATGCTCATGCAATCATTAAATACGCGACAACATCCACGAGACTGGCCATTGCCGGTGGCCTTTCCTTGCTGCCCCGGAGAGCTCACGGCCGGCAACTTTCGTGACCCCAATAGACCGGTCTTTTTCTTCTGAGGGGTGCCTGCAATATTCATGTTATGCTATTGTTTGTTACTCGCTAAACTCTGATGCCAACTATTGCAGGCAACGGAAGGGGAAGCATGCGTACACAGAGTCTAGTGGTACTTATAGAAATGTATAGTTGTCATCAAGTGCTTAATTTAGGCGGATTTCTTGATGAATTAATACTTTAATTATACATAATTTAGCAATAGTCAAACAGTATGATTTCCAAAGTGTTTGATTCTTGGTCTCGGCAACCATTTTGATTCATTCTCATCCCTCAATTCATAGTGAATATCAACGCTTTGATCATGCGGGAGTATCGACTGTGACACACTTGTAATTTTCTTCTGAAAAGGTAGCTATGATGGGCGGTAATGTCAAAGTAAATTTTAACGTAAATGACGAAACAGATAACTCGGCGTGATTCACTAAAATTCGAGGCCAATGCCTAGCAGCAAAGTCTGGACCACATAAACAAGCGAACTGAGTAGAGTGGTCCTTTAAGTCGAAAGTATGATGAGCCTGTGACCAGTGGGTGCGCACGGGGACTTGGCTATTGCTCCAAATGACACTAGAGTTACCATGATTGTTATTAATAATGTTGTTTGTGAAGCAAGAAATTGAAAAGCGGGGGAAGAAAAAGACAATATTCTTATGCATTTTTTATGGATGGATCGATCAAACATCATCTTCAACATTGGCTTTTGTACTTTGAATGATAGGGAAAAGAAATTAAAGCTGCTAGATATGGCATGGAAACTCAAGGCCTAGGGATCGCCGATTGATTAAACGTCTTTGTCTTTTTCACTAGTAAAGCAAAGCAAAGCAAAAGCATAGATAAATCATCTTGTGGACCAAATTCTATTCAATGGCCAACTTTCACGCGGTTTTAATTTGTTTAAATTGGAACGGCTATATGTATGTATGTGTGTGTATATATATATATGGACATACCTAACAGCAATTTAATTAGTTGATACAAATTAGATGATGATATTTTTATGAAAGGAGAGAATTTTTACAGAAAAGAATTGTTGGTTGGTGAGACTCTGAAAATTCGTGTATACGTACACGCGCGCGCGCGCACACACACACACACATATATATATATATATATATATATATATATATATATATATATATATATATGTATATGTGTGTGCATTTCTCATTTTTTTTTTTTGAAAAGTGTGTTTCTCATTTTAAATTCAACGTATTGTTGTTTGTTGGGTGAATTTTGCCTGTTTCGGTAACGTTTGTAATGCCAGCACTGTTTGCTCATCGCTTAATGATAAAAACAATGAACAATTCTTATCTTCTTATTCTTTAGAAGGAGCTGGATTGGAATTTAAGGAACTATAATAACAGTAATGATAATAACAACAACAAAATAACTAACTAACTCGAGCTCTTCATCATCATTTGGTAGTTAATATGTCATCGACCGTCTTACCATGCAAATGCACAGGAAAAAGAAAAAAGAAAAAAGAAAAAAGAAAAAAAGAAGATTCATATATAGCAATTTGAACTGTTTGATATTCCCTAAGAAAAATCAATGAGATTATGGGTATCTACTACAGCTAGTCGAGTTGGTAAAATTTCTACCGAAAATAAAAATTCTGGGGTTTGAATTCCGCTCAAATGGATGAGCTGGAGATTGGGTTAAAAAGAAGATTCTAATGAGATCTAATTTATTATTAGGAACCCTATATAAATCACTCTAGTAAAATTACAAATTAAAATCTCTATCTCCACTATAACTCTCTAACTAGTTTATTGTTCACTCGTGTTGTAAATCTTCCAAAGCTGTTAAATCTAGAAAGTCGAATAAGAATTTTCAAAGTCTGATTTTATTTTTCATTTTTTGAATGCAAACATTTACACTTAAGAATTTTCAATTAAAACCTACATAACTCTGATATTTACTGCTATCTTTTTTTCTTTTTTATCTCATAGTATTTTAATGTTGAAAGTTTTTCTTAATTAAAAAAAAGGGTTATTATCATTTTACTACTTCAAGAATTACTAAATATCAAATGACTACAACAATTATTGTTTTCTATCATTTTATTATTATATCTTTATAAAAATATTAGTATACTATTTTTCCAATTCTGTTAATTAATTAGTTAGTTAATTGAGTTAGTTGGGTTAGTTGACTAATAAAATATTAATTTAACCCTTCATGATTAAAAAAAAATATTTAAAGCTTATTTATAAAATAAATTTGTAATATATTTATTAAAATGGATATAAAATACCAACATAATTTTTTTGCTAGAATTATGATATATGAATTATAAATTTATCTTATTATTATTTTAAATTATAAAGGGTAAAATTGATATTTTGTTAGTCAACAAACGGTTAACTAACAGTTATAATAAAAAAGTAATAAAATGATAATTTTATAAAAATATAATAATAAAATAATAAAAAATAATAATAATTATAGTCATTTGATATTTAATAATTTTTTAAAAAATAAAATGATAATAACCTAAAAAAAAAAACCATTTAGCCATTGTTTCATTGTATAAGCCGATTGTATAAGCCGAATCAATGATAACGAGTAATATATAAACAAATGTCAAAGAACAATGAATTTGAGAAGGCGAATATCATGATTGTGGGAGGGAAACTAGGCAGAATAGTCAACGCCTAGGCAATTAGGTTTTAATTTAATTTGTTCTTTTTAAGTATCAATCTTCAGTTCTTCACCATCCAAATGTGAAATTAATGTTCCCATTAATATTCTTCTCATCATTTCCCCGCCTCACCAACTGTACGGAATCTCTTATTTACACATTAACAAATCAAGTTTAGGGGATTGATCAGCCCCTCCTAATCAATTTTTAATCCCAATAACTGCATTGTTTATTCCTATAATTTAATCTCACATAATCACCCAACTTTATTAACTAATTTATCAAACACTTGGAACTATAAAGCAAACCCATTAGAATAACCTTTAAAATAATTTTTGTTTGAATTAGTTACGAATCCACCAACACTTAAAAATTAAGCTTCTAATGATTTGATCATGTTAGATTTTTGACTAAGAGAGATTCTTTTGAGTGGGGCTTCTTCTGCATGCTTGTCACGTACTAAATTTTATTAATTTTATTATTTATGTATAGGTCATTATTAGGTCTATTCACAATGAACATGAATCCTCCCAAGAATTTAGAAGATTTTTAACACTATTTATTATTCTCATCTCACGTTTCCACATTTTCACTTCATGCATGGCTAAATTCAAGGAGACCTTTCAGATTCGTATAATTCAGGGAGGACTCCATGTGGCCATTGTCATGATTTGTAAACATCGATGCCATTTATCATTATATGTTTACACGGTGATGAAGCTTAATATGTAAGACTTGTGTTAGCCGCATAGCAAGTGATAATAACACTTAATAGGCGATAGCATAAGCATATGCTTAATAATGTTATTAATACACACATAAGCTTTTGATATGGAGTGTGGTTAATGCAGTCAATTAAATGGCAACCATATTTGTAAGATTCCTTGAATGGGACCCCTTATCATTGTTATGCTTCAATTTTCAATATAAATTTGGCCGAACGTCGCCCACCGCAATTATTTTTCTGTCACAAGGGAGAGATAATTAATAAAGAAGGAAGGAAGGGCATTTCTATCTTGCTGTAAACTAACCTCACATTCCATCACCTTTAACAATGACTCGCAATTGTGTTTATTAGATTTCCACTGATTTTGATGCAATAATTTTGTGTAACTTATTGGTCCGAGAAAGTTCCACTAACAAAAGAAGGTAAAATGACACTTAAATTCGTGAAATTTAAGTCAATAGACAATGTTTTCAGTGTTAATCAACCTCATTTATTGTTAGGTGAAAGTAAGAATATATTTATGCACCATAAAGTCCATGGTGATTAACGTACTACAATTATTATCTTTATCTCGATTCAAATATACGGAATTCACTAATACAAAGAATTTGTGTAATAACGAGAGTTTTGGCTATTTATTTGAATCATTTCTAAAGCGCTAGGGTTTAGCTATGATTGGAATAACAAGTTACTGAAATCTGTCAGGAAAAAAAGGACCTTCACCAATTGTGAGCAGAGCCTGAGCATGTTTCTAAACTCTACCTTTGAAATTGAAGAGCCTGAGAGCAAGTGGTTCATGTCAATAAAAATAGTAAAATTAAAGTAAATTATTAGAATGATGGGATACCATTTTGGGAGAAGACTTGTTTGAGAGGGTTAGGCATCCAGAGCAGGCGTGTCCTCTTTTGGGTATGGCTCTTGGTTGTTGGGACAAGAGAGAATAGTAGTGGCAATGTTGCCAACACATTGATTCAATTCAATTCAAGAAAGAAAAAGAGAGAAGAAAGCAAAAGCTCTCAACTTTCTCTATTCCCATGGGCGAAGATCTGCCTTTGCCTTTACCATCACTCCTCTCATTTTGCTTGTGATTACGATCTCGAATCTTTCATTTTCCCACCTCTCTCTCCCTCTCTCTCTCTCTCTTTTCTTCTTTTTTTCTTCTCCTATCAATACTGTCAGTATCTCTCCAGTTTCTTGATAATCCATCAAGAGAATTAACGCATCCCCATTCAACTTGTCACTTTTTCAGAAAACCCCATCCCATCATCGCTTTGTTCCTTTTTCAGCATTCACATTTTATAAGTCATAAAATATGACACAACAATAAAATCTCAAAATTTTATCATCAACAATTTAGCATAACAACAAAACAAAACTTAAGCAATAATTTACAAGAGTTTGGATTTTAGCTGTATCACATGACAAATTAATTAAAGTTACATTATCAAGCCATTAGCAATGGCACGATTGGTACCAACATGAGTGGTTTCATACACCGGAAGCTCTTCACAATACCTATCGTTTCCAATAACGTTAAGATGATCAAGCTCAAACAAATCCGAACTTGAACAACTGGCCGCATCATCATCATCATCATCATCATCATAATTAACAAGTACATCTCGCATAATCACATCATTTTTCTTCTGATTTTGGTGGTAATCTTTCAAGAACTCTCTGGCCATTTCTCCGACACGCTCGACTTCGTTCTTTCTTGACGGTGATTTCCCAATTTTCCAAGCTGTAGCTACGGAAACCGACATTAAGCTTGTCTTATCTTCCTCGTATAAGCATTTGTGACCGCATGGTCTGCAATCTTCGTCCACGATAACGCTAACTGGGTAAAACCTGACGCTTCTTTGAGCCCCATTGCGCTGTCTTTCCCTAGTAGAAGGCGAGTTTTTGCTTAAACATGATCTTGAGAACGAAGAAGCCGAAGAACAAGTTGACACCTGCCCTGACTTTGAGCTCCTCACAGCGTTCATCACATCATCATCATAACTTGCGTTCAGCGAGCTTGCTGAATTCTTTGTTTTCTTTGCGTTTCCAGCTGTGAAAAGCGAGTTAATGAAACTTGCGAGGCGACCACCGGGCGAAATGGGCTGCTTCACTTTCTTGAGATTGTTGTAAATTTTCAAGGCCCTTGATTTTGACTTGATGAGATCAGTGCCATCAAGCTGCTTTGGTGTGGCGGAATTGTAGGGACGATACTGATAATCATCAAACAAATGCAATTCTCTCTGTTCATAAAACAGAGCAGCCCTCTCTGTTCTCTCTGTTTTCTTTACTTTCTCTGGCAGAGCCTGAGCTGCTGCTACGCTAGTCCTCACAGGCTTAGGCCTTCGGGGCTCAAAAAAAGAAGCTCCCGATCTTGAGCCGTACAATGAATCCGTATCAGACGATGAGAATCCACCGGAACTCGAATCTGATGAGCTCGAAGTGGAGCTAAAGAACATAACATCTTGATCATGATCATGATCAAGATGCAACCTCCTCTCGCAGTCGTTCAAAACCTGCCTCTGTTTCACGTTTGCCTTCTCGCCAACCTTCTTGTCCATCCACTTCTCGATCAAACAAGCCCGCTGAAGACTAGACATTCGTTCTTCTTTAACTGGCTTGCTGCTTCTGCCACTGCTTCTGCTCTGTCTGGTATTCATGGTTTCTCTGTAGAACTTCAAGTCTGGCGACTTTGCGACGCCGTCGTCGGTTGAACGGTAGATTTCATCAAGAAGACTCGAAGAGAAAGATGGGTTCTTTCGCTCTTGCATATATCTATCTTCTCTAAGCCTTTGCTCCCGCTTGTACATTGCTTTTTGTGACGAGTAAAACGGCTAACAAAATTAACGATGGAAAAAAAAATAAAAAACAAGCTAGAAGAGGAAGTTTGTAGAGACTTTTAGGAACTGCAAAGGCTAAGAGCCTCTTAGCAATTGATGAAGAGATGGAGAGAGTAATGAGAGCAAAATTGCACGCTTTTGATTGAAGGTGAAGAGAAGGGTACAGAAGCTTAGAGGCTTTATAAAGCTCTTTCGTGCGCGTGCATGTGAATCAATGTATGCTCCGTCCATCCTAATTGGAGCCAACGCCAGCTTGGCATCTGATTACGTGGCATTATTTTTACCCATCTTTTTTTTTCTTTTTCCAGATTACCCCCTGCTTGGACTTTCAAAATTGAATTTAGAGCCGTTGATCGTGTAGTATATCATACAGCATTAGTGTTTTTCTTTAAACTGTTAACGTGCCATACAGGTGGGTCCGTGTGTTGGTATTGGATGGTGATTTGTGTGATGGTATAGACTGGTGATCGTACATGGCGCCACACAGGATCATTATTATTAGATTTAAGTACATAACTTAAGTGTTTTTCATTTTTAGAAAAAGGTACACAACTTACACTCTTTTGAAGGAAGAAAAAAAAAGAAAAAAAAGAAAGCTGGTCCTTTGAAGGTTTTAGCAAATATGGATGTGAACTGATGAACTGAATTTTTAGGGGAATTATTTATTACTTTTAAATGTCAGATGGACTGGTAAAGATAATATGCGTGATTATAATCTATTAGGCATTATCAAATCTTCATATCAGAACATCGCAAGCACATCTTATTTTTATTTAATTTTCCCATGAATTATTTTGGGTTTTGCTTAATGTGTGTGTATGTGTATATAGTCTCTGCAGAAGTACGTAGCAGCTAGAAAATGGAGGCAGTAGCTTAATTAATAATTCCCTCGAACGAGAAGAGAAATAATTTTATAATTATAGAAGGTAGCTAGAAGGGGAAGGTTCATTGTTGTTAGTTATGATATGATAATATCCCATGAGTTGGCATGGTCATAATAAATTATTGAAAGGAACCATATATATAACACAAGGACAATTAATGTAATATATTTAGATAAATTAAATCAGCCACAAAATTATTTCACTTTAATATTTTCCCCCTTATTTATTCTGTATTTTATGGTTGTTAATAGGAGTTTGTAATCTTTATATAATTATTTTTGCCTACCTTGCATCTACGTATATTGCTTTTTATATTCGTGAAGTACTAAATTATTTGCTTATTTATATACATTTATTCTTGGTACGTATCTGGATTAGGATTGCAGTGTTAGCAAACGTAATGGTTTAAGATGAATTCTTCAATAATTGGATTCAACAGCGAGCATGGGAGCTAAAAAAGCTTGGACGATTGTGCATTATACATGCAATTAGAGAGCACCCCACATGTATTTGTTGTAATTATTCAATCAGTGAGCCACTTTAAGGATGTCAATCAAAGAGCAATACAGAAATATCATGAATCGTCTTTCCTTTTCTTTTCTTTTCTTTTTTTTGTTGAAGTGATTAGGTTTTTTTTAATAAATAATAATAATAATTTTGGTGCACTATATTCTCCATTTAACACGACAAGAAGTTAAAGCTTGCAAAAAAATACGGATGCAGATGACATGGTAGAGAATCTCCTTTACTGCGAGTTACAGGATTTTGTACTTCAAGCCTACGGGTCCCATTCTGCTTTGTCTAATCTTTTGAATTTGAAAGTAATAGAAGCTCTATTACCAAAAATCAGACAAATTTGACAGTTAAAAAGGTTAAAAAAAACTAGTGGACGAAAGATGGGTTCTTTAATCATGAAATAACATCGATGATTTTGAGTTTTAACCATGGGTAATTACTAATTAATCGCAGGAGCCTCTAAAAGTTAACTTGTAATCATAAAAATTTAACCCCAAGGAGCCTGTTTGTCCCATTTTGAGCTCTGAAATTAATAATGCTCCTCTTGCTTCTCAAGACTTAACACGCCCTTAAGTTGATTTGAACTTTGAAGCCATAACGAAAGGATTTGTCTGCCACAATCTCAATCATTTTTTTAGTCTTATATGGTCAACTATAACTTTATGTCCCGCGAAATGATTTGCTAAGCATTTTGGGGGTCATCTTCCAAAGTCTCCAACTTCTCACAGAGAAAAAGAAAAAAAAAATGATGTAGTTGGATGGTTTAAAAGTATATGTAAACCATTTGTAAGAAAATTAGACATGCAATTAGATAGTCAAAACTAGATAATGAGTACACGTAATCAAATGTAACTTGAACGTTTAAAAAAAAAAAAATTTACACGAGAAGAGGATCCCACTTCATTCATTACGTCTGAGTTAAAGTTTGAAATATGTTGTGACAAATATTTAAAGAGCGTAGGCATTACAAAATGAAACTAAATTTGTCAAACTCAAAATTTATGATTTGTAAGTCGTACATTTATGAGTATCAATAATCTTTGCAAACAAAAATGAACTGGCAAGTGCCAAGTGTCAACACAGACGCATGACATATATAATAACTCTGTAGCATGAGATGGTCCAAACTCCTAAATCGATCCATGCATGGACCTTATTCATAGCCACGTGCACGTGAGGTGAAACCATTGAAATGTTGATGGAGGAATAAGCTATAAAGCTTTATGTCACATGCAAGACCATTCATGTTTTCTGCAAAACCTAGCTAGCCAGTTGCATCGGTCTGTTTCTCTCCGCAGCATTAATTAAAACAAGGAAAACAAAACAACATCATTAACTCGACAGAGAAAAAGATGGCACTTGGCAGTGGCCCGGATTAATTTATTAAACCCTAAATTACAGATTTAGCAAAGGATCTGCCTCCATAATCTTTGTCAAGATCACATGGTTTTCCGATTTTGGTTTGTTCTTGTTGATCCATCTAAAGACACAAGGGCATAAGCTATTATGCAGGCAACATCTTAAACTCTTTTATGTGCCCTTGCTTGTAGCTAAATGAGAAGTTGACGCAGAAAGGTCATTGATCCGGTCTGTTGAATTGGTTTCAACAGTGTCTTAAATCTTTAGCCATTTCGATTTAGGGTTAAAGTAAGGTGACATGCAAGGTGGCTTCCACCAGCAATTAGACAATGAAATTGTGTAACATCCACATCTGATGCTTAGAGATCTGGGGCAGAGATTTAATATTTGGTAGGTCCCAAGTCAATTTTGGTTCCCCTTGTATTGGTATGCCCATGTATTTGGTCAAGATAATCGTATGCAGATTAAGTACTTTCCTGGAATAAAATCCAATGGCAAATTTTTGAGAAGTAAATATTTGGGGGTTTCAAGTGAGACCCACTGCCACTGCCTTCAGTTTTTGGTCCCTGCTCCCTCTAATCTCGAAATCCCGCCATACATCCAATGCCATGTTATATTATGAATCTACAACACAACGCTCCGCCTTTTGTTGAAAACTCAGCCGGCACTGTGTCTAATACACCATTAGAATTTGAGTTTTTTTTTTTTTTTTATAGAGAATATGGTGAATAAAAAAAGAAGAAGATAATTTCACCCTTTTCATATATTCAATGTGACTCAAAAACAAGAAAAATTTACAACATCAATTTACCCAAGAAAGTGAATTATTAAAAAAAATTTAGTATAATTCAGAGATGTTCTCATATTTGTACTTTATAATAGTCGTTGTATTTCTCATTTAATAGCAGTCGTATTCGTTATTTGATATGTTATAATGGTGTTGATTTTAGTTTAAAATAGTGTTTATTGTTTTAATTAGTAAAAAAAATCATCAGAATTAACATGCGCTTTGAAAGCATAAATTACTTAGGTTATTGTTGTATTATATATGGTCATTCACTTAATACACTTATAATCGTATATGTTCTCTTGATCTACGTTAAAATGTAAAAATTGAATGAATGCAAGCATAGAATGAAGTTGCTTTCTTGATTGTCGATGAGCTGTGAGTTGTCAGCGACCCATATTCAAACCAGGTTGCCAATAAATAATTTTTGGCATGCTACGGTCAGAATTGAAGTTCTGGATAAATTTAAAATGTCGTAAATTCAGTCTAAATAATTTTCAAATACTTGCTTATCTGGTAAACAAAAGAAGGCGACGGAGTACGGGTAGGTTCATGGTTACGGAGGGCGAGGATCAACGTGGAGTGAGTATAAACAGCTCATACGATACGACCATACGAATAATCATGCGCGGCTGATCTCGCTCGCATCACGCGCGTGGGACCGCGGCTCGCACGTGAATGAATCACTGTTCAACACACACACATACAATAAGACCCCGACACGTGCGGTGAACGGGAGAGTGCTCTCTGCTCCTCTTTGTCTGGTCCCTTCGCTTTTGCCACACGCATACGTCACGCTCATTAATTCAGTTTCCTCTTTAGGAACATCTGACCCAATAGTATCTGACCACCTGTCGCAAAGTTTCTGTCACTGTTGCAGCTGAACTGATGTGTTGCGCCGGTTTGATGATCAGCGTAGGCTAGTCTCTGCCCCCAGATTCGGAATCGAATAGTCTTGTACCGACATCAAGATAGTAATTCCAATTTCCAAGATTAATGTTAGTGTTTCATGATTCTTGCTAAATTCGAGTTTTAATCGATTTATAAACTTTTAGTTTGCAATATATATTACCAGTTAATTGGTAACGATTTTTTTTTTTTAAATCGGCAATTCTCTTTTTAAATTATTCTTTAACAGTAGGTGTAGACCATCTCAAAATAAATTTGGACTTAATTTAAATGAGAGCAAATATTTGAATTCCAATATAAAAAAATAAATGAATGCCAATACATTAAGAAAATGAGTGATGATACAACCACAAACTCTTATACAAATTTATCTTGAGTAAACTGATGTGTCATTAATTCATTGGTTGAATAAAAATATAAAATAATAAAAATAAATCACGTGAGCCAAGAGATATTTAATTCAACTAATTCCATCATGCCACATCAGTTTGTACAAAATAAATTTATATAAGAGTTTGTGGTTATATCATTACTCTTAAAAAAATATCTAAACACGGTGTTGGATCATAAATTAAAAAATTAGAACACATAATTTTGTAATTTATAATGAATGCGACATTTAAATGTCACATTGTTTTAAAATATTTTTGTGTTAAGTGATTATTTGTTTTATTATTTTATTTCTACATAATAATAATTTACATAAACATGTTTTTAGGCAAATCACATCACATACAGTACAATTTTTATTTTTATTTTTTTATAGAGTACAATTTTTATACTTTAAAAGCATAGGTATAACACTATTAATAATTGAACGAGCAATATATTATGCATGTAGAAGCACATTTAATTATAATTTTCTCACAGGCAGATGTCCTTCTTTATTTTTGCTTACTCTGAAAGTTCACATTAAGGGGCCACTTGGAATTGTTTTTAAGAGATTCAAAAGTAATTTTTACAAGCTAAAAACTAGTTTTGGTATTTGATAAATTTTTTAAAAATCACTTCTTGTAAAATCATCTCGTCCTACATTAGATTTTTTAAAAATAGGAAGGAGTAGCTTTTTAAAATTTAATCTTGAGAATCAATTTTATAATTAGTACAATTCCATATATATCTTCAAATATATTATAAAAATCCAAGCTTATTCTTATTGAATTAAGAACTAAAACTTTTATCATACAGAGATTATTATTATTAAGAAAATATATTGAGATAACAAAATAAAAAATAGAATTATTAAAATAAAATATTTTAGTTATCAATTTTTATATATACACAATAAAAAAATGTTATATACACATGTTAACAAATGTGCAAATAAAATTTATCCAACATGATGTCTATTTTTTCTATTTATATTCTCACAACAGTTTAATAATAAATTTACTATTTACATATGACTACCTTTAAAACTTACAATACTTTTACACATAAATTTTACACATTATTTCTATAATACAACTAATAATAATTGTTTTAAAAATAAAAGTATTATCAAATTGGGCCTAAGGACTAATTAACTATATTAATTAAAAAAATCATAAATATTAATTTTGATCTACATATATATATATATATATATATATATATATATATATATATATATATATATATATTTGCGCAAATATGAATTGCCAATTCCAATTACCTCCACTGAATTTGATATTTTCGTGACCCGTCCTTATCATTTGTCTTATCTTACCAGACAATTATTCGGAAATATTTTACTCGAAAAATTGTTAACCGTCGGTGAAGTGAATACTCGACCACTTCCACTCTCTGCGTCGCCTTGTATGTAATGCTTATAGTCAAACGGCAAGTTGCGTCTCATGTTTCGATCATTAAATCATTTAATCACGACAAAATTGAGATAAATGCTAGAGGACCACACATTGCTAATCAACAGCGAATTGACAATAACAAAACCCCCATTATTTGTGATTAAAACAACGTCAAAAATTTTCTTCCGATTAACCTTCAATTGCTTCCTTGACGGGGCAAATCAACCAAAAATTGGAAAATAATTGTCTGAAGCAACTTCATGAGCGTCCAATCACAGGGGAACATATCTGAAATGGGACCCAAATTTTGCCCCCCGGCAGTGTACCACGTGATAATGCATGGCCGACACACCTGGTTGATCGATGTTAGCCAGCGTACCTAAAGAAGCCATAGTCCGCTGGCCCTCCATCCGAAGATTTATCACGTGGATAAGATAGCCAATAAGAGCATTTGTGGTCCATCACGAATCGCCGCCCAGATGTGATCAGTCAGAGTCAGAGGAGTATCCAACGGTGGGTATCCACTATCCATTCGAAGGAGACGTGGGGACTTTGTCGGGGGGATCCCGAGGAGAAGTTTTGGGTTGGCGATGACTGACTTGTGTGAATTCGTGATGAAGAAAGGAACAGTTCTCTTTTTTTCCCCCCAACAACAAAGCCGATATCGTATGGGACTGAGCACCTCCCTCTTCTTTCTTTGAAGTTTGAATTACTTTGTACGTAGGGACTCTTTAGGCTGGGGTCTGCCTCCGCCTCTCTCTCTATATGTTATTTCTGTCGTTCTTCCAAGTATTAATTAATTTGCAGGTGTGGACGGGACACCCATGCGCGTGAGCTTCATGACTTGGCTGCTTTCTTGGGGCCTCCATGGTCACGTGCACTGCATGCCTCCTTCCATCAACCTCCCTCTCAAAAATAGTCTTATGTTATGACGATGATTGATGAGTGATTGATGGCTGGAATCTTGCTCGTAATTATTAGAGAGTTAGAGAGTTCTCAACTGGCACTGTCATGCCAGTTCCATTCCAAAGATGAGGACTGCTTGTGTCGGCCTGTATCATATCTCCTTACTTGAACTCCCAGTTTAGCACGCAGGTTATGTTCAAAGTATTTGATAAACATTCTCGATTTTAATTTTTATCATCGGTATTAATTAACTTTGCTCCAATTTCTAAAAGCTGTAATTTACCGAACGACCTTTCATCCTTTTCTCATTTGACAGTTAGTTCTTTCATTTGCAGGCGTGACATTGTAGTTCTTCCTTTGATTGTGCTCTTTGTTGTCACTTTCAATAAGCCTTTAATCCGTCTCATTTTGTGTGCTTCTAATAATACATAATAGCGAATGTTGCGGACATCATCAACATAATTATAGATAATACAAACCGTGAATGTTGTGGACATCATCAACATATTATAGATGGATCTCTATCTCTTAAGTTATGGGGAATGATCAAGTCTCACGTTTGGGAATGTATCTCCGCTGCTTTTATCTACAATAGAAAGACAAACACACATATCCCTTAATGGGATGTAGCGCAGGCATGCAAATTAACCATTTCAAGGGAGGCCAAATCTAATGTACTCTGAGTCGTCCTCTTCTTGAATGCCAGTACCTTCTGATTGCATGTAGTAGGTAGTTGTAGAGGATATATAGCAGCCAACCATATGCAATGTCACTATACTACCCCACGCTAATACAATTTTGCTTATCGGCATAATTTGATCTGTGCTATTGGAAAAAAAAGGAGAAAATACATGTTGACTGCTCTTTTTGAGTTTATTTCAATTGTCAAATTCGCATCACCAAATCTAGGTTCTCTAAAGGCCATGATGGTTTCATCATCTTCATCGAGTCAAACTTCATGTAACATACATGTATTTTAATATTCCGCACGTGAATCACTGAGAGTTAAGCCTTTGAATGTCGACCAACTGGTAAAGATCACCTCGCCTTTGCTTTGATAATGGAAGGCTTGTCCTGGATTTTGAGTTTGGCACTTGATTAGAGTGAGAATTCAAATGAATAAGCATTTTACCAGATTTTTGTGTAGCAGGACTATTTGATGGGTTGCAAAGTCACATCACCTTCTTAACTCAAGTATCGAATAATCAATCTCCGCTATTATTATGTCCTCAGCATGTTCAGTGGTAGCCAAAACTTCTCCAAACTGTCATATTCATTTCTTTCAATCACCACTTTTGCTCATAGAACTTACAGTGCAGAAGCTTACCCACTTTTCATGATAGCAAGAAAGAAACTGACAAAGCTGAAAAAGAAGCATTCACTTACTGGTCCTACAAGAGTAGAGTGGCCCCAGGCCACATAGCCAGCTCCTTCATCTCGAGCAGGCGAACAAGTTGCCACGTACAACTGCCATTTTTCATTTAACAACGAACGGAGTTCCCATGAGAACCACTCGTATGTATAGCACAGATGGACCCAATGTATTGACTGTTACATGGATGACTTAAAAGGAGAGGTTCAAATTTGTGATGTCTTGCTTGCAGATTACTTGTATTTTAATTAGGAGGTGCAGTTGAAATATGCTTCTATACAAAATTTTAACATATCAAACACATTGAATCACTGTGTATATTGAAACCCTAGGAATTTCATTTTCACTTGGTAGTTCACATGTTTCAACTTTGGCAGCCGTCAAACTGCGAGCTACATGCAGTAATGAACTGAAGCTCATTTAGTTTCTTCATATATTTTCTGTCCAAAGAAAACCTATTAACTGAAAGGAATGAAGTTAAACCATAACCACAATGATCCTATGTATTCATATATGTTTCTGTCAGAAGAAAACCTATAAAACGAATATGCTAAACAATATGCAAGAGGAATCTCTGTATGCATTGGAATATGAGTGGGCAGATGGATAAATGCATTGTAGGGCAATAATGTGCATTGCATTGTAAGATAATACTTTCTCTAAGCCCGAGTCTTCCTTCAATGAGTTATTCTCAATTGTAAAACCCAAAATAACCATATTTTCCTGTCCCAATGATAATGCCCCTTCCCCCCTTAGTCTAATAATTTATGTTGATATTCAAAGTCAAAACATTAACTGGTTTGATATTTAAAGTCAGAACATTAACTGGTTTATACTTTTCCTATCTCCCAGATAAACACATTGATAGTTTTCTTTCCACTTTTCAAGAGGTGAAGTTTGGAAATTCAAATGTATAATTTTTCAGTGTCAACACGCTTCTCCTTAAATATAGTGATAAAAGAATCAAGGCACTCATTCTGAGATGTAGAACTAATCTACAACAAGACAAAAGGGCTGTGTGGAAGTACCTGATTGTCTGTAGCCCTGCATAAGAAATAGCAAAGAAAAAATCAGTACAATGATATCAGCCATCATGTAAAGCAGAAAATAGCAAATACTATGCCAGTCTGAATTATTGAGAAAAAAGGATATTATTGAATCACCAAAGGCAGAGAAGTATAGGGTAAGGGGAAAGACAGAGAGTTGAAGAGAAAAAAATATAAATCATAAATAGTCATCACATAATATGAAAAGAAAACTATCAGTCTTTGGGCGTTAATGGTACACCATCTGTATCTCATCCCTGCACAACTTATTAAGCAAAGTACACCAATATCTAAAATACATTAGTACCTTGCCCTCTGCAATAACTCCCAATGCAATGGCCCAGTAGTCATGTTAAATGCCCCAGGATAGCATATCAAGTGAGCACCTGATGTCAAAATCTTAATGCTGTCATTGTCAGCAATCATGAACAGGACCCATCAATATGAAAATTTTAATACCAACTTGGTGTAATAGACCAGTGGAAAGGGCAACCAATTCAAAAACTGCCAGAAACATGGACCTCAATTGACAAAAAGGAATATATTAAACATGATCATGGCATGGGCATTTCTCAAAGCAAGTAAGATCTTGAAGAGATATTTGGTACGTTCCTAACCTCAGGCTTCAAAGTAACCATTCTTAATATTTGAAATTGTACAATAGAGCAATGGGAAGGGTCCCAATGTGAAAGGTTTTGACATCTTTATTCATGCCATAAGAACAACTGATTTTTTTATTTTCAGTAGATAATAATGTACATACACTGACAAGGGTTTAAACCAAGATATCACTTCAGATATGTAATGTAATTTTCTGAAGGACTCCGGTGGCTGAACTACTATAGCTGTAAATATGGCTTTGTCGATTTACATTGAATATATTATTGAAGAAATCTCATGTCTAGGATTATAATGTAGATACCTAAAAGTTTATATTATTACTGAAAGATGTTAGAATGCTGCTGGAATTAATGTTTAGTCAAAGCAGGCGATATCCACAGAAAGAATACAAAATTTAATTACTTCACTGGTCAAATAAAACGAACCTCTTGCTCCATATATCATTGCCAGTTCCTGAAACCGAATATCATAACAAATACCTATTCCAATACGCCCAACATCTGCATGAACCAGTCATGATTAAACTTCCAACTGACGGAGAAAATCAATAGACGCATTTTTGTCAGATGGTAGAATAGAGGTCAAGAAAACAGAATACAGGATTGGGCTGGTCTAATAGTGTAAGAAGAACATAATAATAAGTAGAATTACTGCTGGACATAAAAAATAAAAACCTGATCAGTTGATAGCTAATTACAATTTAGCATTGGCCTTATTGTCACACTTTTAGAAGTAAAAACATGTCTAAACTACATGCATTTTCTGGTAGATATAGCAAATGGGGCTCTACAGTATGAAACCATCCAGAAGCCATTATGTAATTTAAACAGTCGGGCTATCAAGCTAAAAAGCCCATGTGGAAAGTAAAAGAACCATTCTAGATATCTCAATAATTGGATTCAACAAATAGAAGCATCTTAAGATTGTTGACAATAGAAATTTGAATAAATCACAGAAAACATACAAATGAGATATATACAAGCCTCTGCTATCACACCTAGAGATGGATGATTTGGGAAAAAGAAATAAGTCGATACAAAACAAAAGGAACATCAAACCTGTGTCCACAATGGTTGGTGTCTCCCCTGCTGTAAGGGTTTTTGATTCTATAAAGGTAATCTTCCCAGGAATGTCGATATCAAAAAGGTGTATCTGTGCATTCACAAGGGTGTCAAAAATTATGGATCAGCAACAAAGAGGCATCGCATGCCTCGACAAACAGGCATACTTGGAGAGAGAACTTCTTAAGCTATAAAACAACATAGGAGATCATCAATACCACCAACCATTATCCCACAATATTAAATATCTGATTTTAACAGAACAATAAAGAAACAATACAGGGGTTTTGAACAAAAGATCAGTCATATGCATAGTTCCAGATAACAAGATAAGCCTAACTCTACAAGAAGACATGGCATTCAAGGTGAGACTGAAAAACTACCTTCCGGTGCTTAGCTATCAGTTTTCCATCAGAACCAAAGACGCAGCAAGTATTGTACAATCGATCCCCAGAACGTTCGGGAATAGAGCCGCCAACTATAGTGACCTTCAGAAGACGAGCAACTTCAGAAAGCATGGCGGTGGAAGGAGATGCATCACCACCGGCATCAATGTCTTCGGCATAAACTGGGAAGCTGTCATTCGAATAGGGACTGTTCCAAATCTCCTGTAATAAATAATAAAAGCTTAATTTGAAGTCAAACAATCATAGCGCTGGTATACATAGAAGAGCTCGGGAAACAGACAGGCAATAGAATGAGCTTGGCGCCTTTCTCAGCGGCCTCCTCAATGGCTCTACGAGCATGAGCGATGTTCCTTTCTTTGTCAGCCGTTACTGACATTTGGCAAAGCCCAATCTTAAACTGAACAAAATAAACAAACAAATAAATAAATGAAAAAACAAGCGCAACAACAGAATACAAATAGCAATCATCAAGATTCAAGAAATAAGCGAGAAGAAAAGCAAAATGGGAAATTGCCTTGGTGACGGGGGGAGTGGGCAAGGGAAGGGCGGGTGGGGCCCTGGCTTGTTCGGGCTTGAAAGAGGAAGCCATGATTGAATTTGGATTTGGATTTGACGAGTGTGTGCGGATGAGAGGAGGAGATTGGAAGACGGGTTTAGCCTTTCCGAGAAATATGGAACGAGAGAAAGGGGAGTACAAGTGATTGCGTATGAGATTCAGATTGAGATTTAGATGAATTTTAGACGTGATTGCTACTGCTGACTTCATTTCCCTGATAATTTTTTACTCTATTCGAAGCTCAGTTCCAAGGCATCTGAACACTCGATTTTGGGTACATTTTCACTGACGAGTTATTTTCCATTTTTTTTTTTTTAATTCATGTCATGCGAAACGACGTCACTTCACTTTACATTAGAAACGCAGGATCATTTCTTATTATTATTTTAGGAAGTTATCAATTAGTTTATTATGATATCAAATTTACTACAATACTTTTAGAGTATATCAATCGTTCACCTTAAATTGATAAAATATATATGTCGTCTATCAAATCGTTAGTTGTCGTTTAAATATGATGACGGCATAGGGATAATCTGATATTTTTATATGATACAAGTGATAATTTAAGAGTATATAAGTGATAATAAGAGATTTTAAGAATATACAAGTAATAATTTTTAAGGGTACAAGCATCAATTCACTATAGTTCCGTTAACTTTCAAACGGCAGCTAATAGTTTAGTGGCCGACAGATAATTTTTGTCAATTTAAAGTGAACGATTAATACATTCTTAAAATATTATAGTATTTTTGATAGAAGCCCAAATTTAAAATATACGAATGATAATTTCCCTATTATTTTTTTAGAAAACTTTCTTCTCTTTCTATTTTCCGTTTACTTTAACCCTTTTTTCTTTTTTTTTTCTCTACTTTCGAAAGTACTGAATAAATAAAAGCTTTCATCCTTATTAAAAAAAATTGATTTTAAATATTACTGGCCTTTCATTTTTATCAATATTGAAAAGGTGAATCTTAATTTTCAAAAATCTTAATGTGCAAAGTCATGATTTAGAAGTATGCTTATTAATACTGAATTGTTTTAGATAAAAAAAGAAAAAAGAAAAAAGAAAAAGTGGTCTTCCATTACAAAAAGTTTAATCGTGACCCAGTTGTAAATAAATGAGTTTACACTATTTTTGTAAAGTTCGTAACTTGGTATACAAATATTATAGAGAATAGACATTTCTTTTCAAGGTTGGAACGGCGAAAATTAATGTCTTTTTTTTTCCTCAATATCTAAATGTAGATTAAGCTCCTTTTTTTTTTTAATTTTACTTCTATAATCATGGATATATTTAACCCATTTTCAAGTCAAATATATGCGCCAAGTGATTAGTCAAGTGACTGAACATAATAGAATCAAAATGTGCAAGTGTAGTAAAGCTTTTTGAGTAAAAGAAAATTTGTAATATAATATTGAAAAATGCCTACTAGAATTTCATTATTTTTCTCCTTGCTGGGGAATACTTTCCAAGAAAAAAATGTATTTTTTATTTTTAATTGTTAATAAAATGTCTTAGAAATACATTATTTAATATTAATTCCAAAATGGTTACTTGGAGATTGCCTAATGTTCTATGGCGCACGGTACGCAATTCTCTGGTTCATTGAGAAGCCGCGCACCCAACACTGCATTCCATCTGATTTGTCAGTTGATATTTAATTTAGGGTGTGGGTTCCTTAAGAAGGAATTCACGGTACCGAATTACCCCCCATAAATTTTTTCAAAAACTTAACCGTCTGTGTCTAAAAACGGTCTCTTAACTGCCTCTCGCGCCTCCCCTCTTTTGTCACACACCCTTTAAACTCTCACAATTCCAATTCTTACAACCCACTTAATCCCAAAAGCACTCGTGGCGGCGCTTCAAAAATCACGCGCCGCCACCACTACCTTAAAAAGCAGCACCACCGAATGTTCTTGTGAACACACAATCAGTTATGCATGGCAGATCCTAGGGCCATTGTGCCGTACCATGACCCCCATGATAACTCTTACACAGAAGACATTTTCAATTTCATCAATAACCCAAATCCTACATTTGCAGATTTATCATTGTTTGAGGAACATTCTTCGATTCCGCCTTCAACTAATAATCCTCAATCTGGTGATATAATCACAGATGCTGGTGACCCTTTTGATGATCCACTCTTTTGGGATATTGGTAATAATAGCAATGCTGGGAGTTTTCAAGCGGGTCCTTCAGGAAATCAAGCAGAAATGAGTGACCAAGGAACGCCAGCGATTGAAAATGCTGCAAATATGAAGGCATTTCCAAGATGGCCAGTGCCACCGGTGCCATATTTGTGTAGTTGTTGCCTGGTGCTCAGAGAAATCATTCATTCTAATGGTAGTTTTTCTTTTATTGATCTTTTACCATTTTGTAGTCTGTTAGGATTCTCTAATTGTTGGGTGGTTTAGTTTTATAATTTTTTGACTAAGTGTAAAGTAGTGTTAGTTGATTTTGATGGTATACTATAGGCCATGACACAACAAAACTTGAGATTCATGGAAGACTTGGTTTAATCTGTCATGCTATTCTTGAGATTCGACAAAGTACCAATGCGAGTCAGCATTACATGATCGAGTGAGTTAAATTTCTGTTTCCCACTTTGTTAATTTTAATTCCCTAATTTAGTTTTAGTCCCAAAAAAAAAAAAATCCAATTTGATTTTATTAACTTGACCATTGTTAATTTTCTGCACTTGTGTGTTCTGTCCAGTCTTTATTTAATCCTCCGTTATCATTCTGTTTTGTTCAAACAATGCATTGTTAAGTAGTTTTCCTCTTTGATCAGTTTTTGCAAGAAAAGCATAGAGAATGTGAAGGAATATCTGGTTCAATATTGTGAAGAGCGAAAGCAAGCAGGACTTATGATGTTGCCGGATCCACTCTCTGATTTCTATGAAGCCGTTTGTGTGGGGTTGGACTTGGATGATAATTTAACCACAGATGATTATTCTCAGCCTCCGACGACAAATTCAGGTTGGCTTAATTCACTTATCTTGTTATCATTGGTTAATTGATACACGCTTCCGTTGATTTATCTATGATCAGTTCATCAGTAACTTTTCAATGTTACTTGTCAATAGAAGTGTTGGATTGATGATCAATTTTCTGCAGGAGAAAATGAAATGCATCAACCAGAGATGGAGAATGAAGCAGAGAGGACTACAAGGACTTCTCTTGCGGCGCAGGTGATAGATTTACTCTTTAGCGATGTTAAAGAAAAAATCTGTCGCTAAGTTAACAATTAATATCAAATTGTATCTCCATTTTTTTTTCTGCCCCTTTTTGTCATTTACATTATATTATCATCTTTAACCCTGCAATTTTTTGTTGTGCTGGGGATTAGTGCAGAGGGAGAGAACAGGAAAGTTGACATTGAGAGACTTGATGATTTATTTTCACCTCCCCATTGAGGAGGCAGCCAGGAGGATGAAATTATGCCCTACTGTGGTGAAGAAGATATGCCGCAGAGATGGTTTGCATAGATGGCCCCATAGAAAGGTCTGACTTAATCTCTTTCAATCTGCGTATTTCTTCTTTCTTCGATACTCATTATGTTATCTAAATTGTGTTCTTTTGGTCTATGCAGATAAAAAGCATACAGAGGAGGATGTCGGTTGCATCAGACAGATTGCGTTCAAATGATGCAGAAGAGAGGGCAAATGCTCAATTAGAAATCCAGAGACTTCAAGAAGAAATGGCTGCTGCATGTGCTGGACTCACTAGATGACTTAGGAACATAATGTTAAAGAGTATATAATTAGATATCTAGTTTTTCATATTCCAATTTTTTTTGTACACATTCTCTAATGCTAAGGATCACCAGCTGAAAGAAACCAAAGAACGGAGTAGGCTGATTACTATTATTATTTTTGGCTGAAAGAGAGAGAAAAATATTATGTCAGCAGTAGCCTTGCTTGACAAATATCACTTAAGAGTACTAAGAAGTGAGATGTATTTTTGTTTAATTAGTATATTGTAATCATATTTTGCGTTATATTTTGCGTTGCTTATCATCATACCATGTGATGTGAATGAGGACAGATTTTAACGGATGGAACCAAAATTTGAATAAAAACATACAGAAGAGGAGAAGAATGCTTTTGTCTGCCTCTTTATTTGCTTAGACTTGGTAAGAAACCACAATGCCGGCTATCTTGAATCATATTAGAACATTGCTTAAGGCAAATAATTACACACAATAGCATTGGGAAATCCCTCAAAGCGATCTGACATAGAGTCCTCAAAATTGACGTTCTTGGACTTTCCATTTCGTACAACGATTTCTCGGTTTCAAGACTTCTTTGAAATCTATCCTTCTTCAATATAAGCTCATTAGATTCCATGGAAAAGCACAGCTGCATTCTCAGGAAAAAAGAATATGAGCAGTGTTCGGACACTGGTTTGTGTAAAGCAGGTGAAGCAAGAGGCATCAGAAGAATGGGATGGAAGTATGCCATTGCCGGGGGATATAATTGAAGGGTTAGCTGAGAATGATGACCATGAATCATTTGTGCAGATTAAAGCAAAGTCAGAGCTTGGTGCGCTGCTTGGCAAGATTAGCCAGCAGGTTGAGGCATTATGGCTGAGGGTTAGAAGGGGTGATAGAATAATCAAGCTCCGTGTTCGGGTTGTGGCAGAGAGGAATTCAATGCTGCAGAAGAAGTATACCATTAGAGCAGCTAAGGATGACAGGCATGTTGCAGTTTTAGGAGACTTGACCTTTGAACAATGCACTGAGCTGCAAGGTAGGTTCCTCCCCTCATTATTCATCATGCCATATAACTTATATTCCTTTACATGATTTATGAAAAATCAACATAGTCCCAAACACTCAATCCATAATAACACAAGACAACCTTTTGAATGAAGTTAAGTTCTGATAAACGAATAACAAGATGGATAGGTGTATCTTATCATGCAGAAATGAGCAGGAAAGTGGTTAATGTGGACGGTAGAGGATTCAGCAAACAGGGCATGAAATATGATTGGAAGATGAAAGTTGACACCTACTTGCCAGACCAAAGATCCCCAGTTATTAGCTCCGTTTTGTTTCCACCTCTCCAGGGAGAAAACAGCATTGAGGCCACTACAGCTAGATGCATGGCCTGGTTTTCTGCAGCAGTTTCTTCGGGGATTCCTCTTGTTTTTGTTAATATCCAGACAGAGCAGATTGTGACCTCGGTATATAATTTTCATTCTCAGGCACCCATTATCTCGTCAGTGTCCTACATTTTCTACTGAAATCTGAAATGGGACGTTTCTTTTTCTTATAAGAAGCGAAGAGGTTCATTGATACAACCCGAGTCTATTTCTAATTCACATTCTGCAAACTTATCACAAGAAATATTAAAAGTCTTGCCGATGGGAATTTGAGAGAGTTTGTTACCTGTAATTTGCTTACACATTTCAATCGTTTGAAGTTTCTTGTAATATAGCCTATGTGGAGAATTGCGTGGAAGTTTGTAGCGACTAATAATGATTCTTGCTTAAGCTCAATTCTTGTTACAGGCTTTATACTTGTAGCAACCAATTGCATACTGAAATTATTCTTTGAAACTTCTTGAAGGAGAGAATCAATTTCACAGGGAGAGAAATATGTGGGGGGAAGCAACAAAATCCCACTACAACTATGCAAATGGTGTTGGGAATAAGACTTTGGTTTCTACCGGGAGTTGCTGAAGTTTTACTTGAAATGACACCAGAACTTGGAGAAGCTCGATTTGGAATGGACATTAAACGTACTGAGGAGGTAACGTTGTTGCATCCAAAAACTTCATCGTTAAATTTGATCTTTATTTATCATTTAAAGAATCATTTTGCTTGTTCAGGGCTTCTTCTGCGTCTACTCAGTGGCTGAAGGATCAGCGGCTGACCGTGCTGGAATGAGGCATCTATATGAAGAAGCAAATGCAAATGGGTATCTACTTGTTATCTCTAGATTAGAAGGAAAAAGTGTAATGCCTTGTGGTGCTATCTGTGATGGGCACTTAGACTGTTGTGATCACAATGAAATCAAAGACACCCTCACTTCTGCAATTGACAGTATGGAGGGAATTCATGTCCATATCATGGTATGGTCTAGCCAGCCTCATCCTAGCGTTTCTCGATCAAACGCTGCAACCCTCTTGCCTCCTAACTGGTTTCATCCTTCACCACCACTGTAACATGTAACAAAATTAGTTTGGAGAATTTACTTGGTGTGGTAAAGAACATGAGTTTTTGGGCTCGAGAGACAGAATTATATATGAGGTAGATATGTTTGTGTTTGGAAGGAAAATTTTATTTTCTAATGAGATCATCCAGTAACTACTATCAAAATTACATATATGACCTGGGAAGTATTTTTAATAGTAAGAATAGTGCATTTACTGATTTAAATACTCGAAATTATCTCATCCTTTATTCAATGACACTTGGTTGCTTCAATCTTTTCGGCTGTACTTTGTTTCAAAATTAGATCGGCCCCTGGTATAGTATATGGTTTTGAGAAAACCAGCTGAAGTTAGCTGATTCCCAAGCAGAAAAGTCCAAACTGAAACAAGGAAATCGTCTCAAACTTTGCTGTTTCTTTCCCCAAAACACCAACAAGAAGATAAGGTAATGTTTCATAATCTTAAAAGAATGCAGTGGCCATCTTTGTGATGGCTCTGGAATCACGGAAACACTGCTCACTGACAGAGCTAGCTTTTATTTCGTTTTCAGAACTACAAGTACCGATTCGCACTTGAGAGTCATCACTCACTTATCATGGTCTTTGAAGCATTTCCATGCCTCTGCTGGTTATGCTATTGATTGGTCCAATATACTATCCCATCTCTAACATGGAATTGAAGCTTGAAATTTGGTTTCCTGTTGGTTTGTCTTGACAGCTTTAAACCTGTACTTTCAGTAATTCAAGCTCTAAAATCATTCTAATAGTGCTTGTAAAGATCTAAGGTAACACACTTTGTGGCTTAAGCCACAAACTAAAGCCACGAGTGGCTCGTTAAATTGAAAGCAGCCACCTGTTTGCTTCGTTAAGGTCACGTGCATGCTTCACTTAAATGATGCTTCTGCTTGCTTGAATCGGTGCATGTATCGCAATAGGGATGGCAATTTGTGGCTTGGCCGGGCTTGTCGAAGCACGGGCCTAAGTCCATATCATTCAAACAAAGTCCATACCTTTCAAAAATCCGTTCAGGTTTGGATTGGACCTAGATGGGCCTGAGATTTTTTAATAATTATAAAATATTTTTTATTTTAAAAAAATATTTAAATTAAAGATAATCATTTAATATATAATAGAATAATAGTCAAATATATAAAATATTAATAATACAACTTAAAAAAATAACAAATACTAATATAAAAAATTAAACTAATTTAATATTTTGAGTTTTTTTATTTAAATTAAATTTATTTTTTTTTCATAAATTAAAAAAGCCTGGGTCAAGTCTAGATTTTTTTGCTAAGCCCTTGTCCAGGCCCAACATATGTGAGCTTTGTAATATTTGGGCTCATATCTAAGCCTAGGCCGGGCTTTTTTGCCATCTTTATATATCGATATGTTGAAATTTGAGAGCTACTTGCATAATTAATTCATTTGACATAAAAATTGAAAGAAAGAAAGCGAGGAAAAGAAAAAAGAAGAGAGAGTGAAAAAATTGAAATTGAAAAGACGAGTTAAGAAGAAAGATTACAGGAAATAAAATTGGACCAGTGAATCAGTAAGAGAAATTCTTAGGAATCAATAAAAGTCCTAACAAAATAGTAATTTAGCTACGATTTTTGAGTGGATTTCTATTATATTATGTATCCTGTGAACCATTTACGTTTAATAATATGATTTAGTATGATGTTATAATTATACATATGTACATCCTATAATTGATTGAGTCATGAAATATAATTGTCAGTTACCATCTTTGCACTCTTCTTGTTACGTGCTCTATGCATGCATATTGAAAATTAGATTGCTATACCCGTGCATGACGTTATTTCTGTCGAGTATAAGAGGTTCTTTTCCCGATCTATTCATATAATAATGATCTTGGTGAGTATGGTAGTTATTTTCCTTGTGTATTATTTGTTCCGAGAGAAAAGTCGAGGGTCATGTCATGTACGATAAAGAAGATCATAGTCAACCCACAATGTGCAATTCTCAAGTTTGCTTTATAATTTGTATATATTGATATCGTCAGATAACATAACGAAATGACCTGTTTAGTTTCTCAAGTATTTGTTTCTTTATGGCTATTACATAATGTCGTCTCAGGCTTTTGGCTAGGCCTAATTGCAATCATGTGGTGTCAAGCTTTGAGCGTCCATCATAGACCATGAACTAGAAATCAGAGAAACTGCACCTCTACATTATGAGTCTCAAACCTTTATGTGCGCTCGCACTCTGCAAAAGAAATGTGGATTCTTGCATCTTTTCAGAATGAACTATCTGCTCTTTGTTGTAATTTACCAAATTTTAACATAAAGTGGTGATAATTTTCGACCAAAGCAACAGAAATAGCAATGAACCTCTTAGACCTTTTAGTTGCTCAAATCTTCCTAGCTCTAACACTTTACACTCTTTGTCAACCTCCCTAGTCACTGGAGCATCCTCTAGCCCTGCTTTATGGCTCGCCTTCAAATCTCATCCTCCTCCACTTTGCCACAAACACAAATCAACGCCCCCACCACGTCACAAGTACATGTCACCGCCATTGGAACATCACAAATGCAAGCATAAATCCCCACCACCTCCATTATACAAATACAAGTCTCCCCTACCCTCACCATCCCCTGTGTACAAATACAAGTCACCACCACCACCACCACCATCTCCAATTTTGAAGTACGTATCACCACCACCACCTCCTCATCATGTATACAAGTCATCGCCACAACAATCATAAATAGAGCCCATATCCTTATGTAACTTATAAATCGGCTCCACCACCACCACCACATAAGAGTACCCTATTAATTACTACAGTTATCCACCTCGGCTATTTTATTGATGTGCTATACCGTGGAAAATAAATAATTAATTTGTTCAAGTATTTGGGTATTTACTTTTTTTTTTTTATAAAGAAAGTGAGCTTTTCATTGATTCACATCAGTGAAAACTGAAAACATTTAATCTTTACCGGTAGAGTCCAGCCATACAGCAAGCCTATTATGTCCTAAAGCTAATTTAGCTAAGGAATGGCCATAAGCAATACAAAATTCAAAGATGCACTGATATTTTACATGTTGAAAATCTTTGGTGTTACTTTGGATTTTTGAAATTATCCATAAAATTTATGATTTGCTACCGTGCTTGTTATTTACTAAGCTTGCAACATTCTAATAGTCAATTTCTACGGTTTTAGATTGAAACTTTATATTTCAAGCCGCCTGAAAACCTCGTTTTACAGCTATAACTACCGAATATTTAACATCTCCACCAACTTGAATTTGCTGAATTACTGCAACTATGATCTTGTTATCGGAGTCCTTGACTGCAGCTCCCAAATCTGCTATATTCTCATTACATCTAATGGCTGCATCTACCTGAGCCTTGACAATATGAGCAGAGAAGGGACTCCACTTTTGATGCATCTTATATAGTTTCTTCTCTACAAAACTTTGTCCAAATTTCTTAAGTCTCTTAATGGCATCCATCAGATCTGCCTTTGCAATACTTTCCACAAAGTAGAAACTTTTCTTGTCAAAAGTCCACATCATAAAACATAAAACCAAGCAAAATAAAATGAATAACCCCAGATTTGTAAATATGGGTAAAGAAACAATAACAAACCACCACAAATCTCTAGATCTGAGTGGAAGAACATACCACCACAAATATGAGGATCTGAGCAGGGAAAATATGCAAAAAAAAAGTAAAAAGAAATGAAAAAAAGAAGGTTTCGCCGAAAAACCAACTCATAGAGCTGATTTTCCGACGAAAGAAGAAGTTGAAATGCTTATCGAGTTTCAGAGAGAAGAAGAGAGAATGTTGTTTAGTTTTTTTTTTTATTCAGGGTATTTACTGTTTTCACTAAGTATGGCCAATGCACGGCACGGCCCATCAACATGCAACCCATTTTGTGCCGTGCTCAATTTTTTTTTAGGTGGGCACGGCATGGCCCACAAGCTCGTGCCGTGCCGTGGGCCGTGCTCAAAAAAAGCCCACCAATTTTTTTTCCCTCACGTGCCTGGTGTGTTTTTTTAAGCCCACCAGCCTACTAAAATAATAATAATAATAATAATAATAACAACAACAACAATAACAATAATAATAATAATAATAAATTCATAATCATATTAATATTAACATTTTATTATTAGTTTATCACAATTTCATAACTATATATTTATTTCAAAATAACCAATAATTCATAAGACAAAGATACATAAATTTAATTAAATTTAATTCCATAGATCATAATAATGATTAATTAAAATTAAAAATACAATCCTCAAATAAATATGAAAAATATTTCATTTATAAATGAAACATGTCTCTATTAAATATTAATATGAAATATATTTCATATGAATAATTTTTTATTATTAAAGTTGTAAATTTTTTTTATTTATCACTTATAAATTTATGATGTTTATAATTTTATTTATTAAAATCATGATATTTACTTATTCATTTAATAAATTATAAACATAAAAAATTAATTAATATTTAAAATTTAAATAAATATCATAAATAAAATTATTAAAATTAATTTTTAATAAATTATAAACATAAAAAATATATTTATTTAAAAAGATTTAAATTAATTTTTAAAAGATATTTTATTTTATTTTATTTTATTTTCATAGCGTTTTATATTTACTTTTTATTAAAAAAATTTACTTTGATATATTGATGGCCACGCGTCTTATTGATGGCCACATCTTCAAACTTACTAAAAAGATACTTATTACGTCTTTTTTTCGCGTCTTTGTCTTTAATTACCATCTCTAATCGTCGCGTCTTTTTAAACCCTCGCGTCTAAATTCGTAAACCCGTGATATGCCCACGTGCATATGGCTCGCGTGCCACAACGTCTTCGTCCAAACGCCCATTGGCCATACTTAATTTTCACTCTAGCGACTTTGGTTAATGTGTAATATCCTAAATCATAATGCACGGTAGATTAGTTTGTCATGGGAATTTTTTTTTTTTTAAAAAAACTATACTAATGGTAGAATCTTTTTTATGACGAATAGGGTTATTGAAATAAGAGCAAAGAAGGTTTAGAATCATATTTTCTCTTTTTGATCTATAAACCAGAAGCTCCAACAGAGCTTCTCAGAATGAAACAAAATCTGTCTTTTGGAGCAGTGAAAATCTACTTGAAGATTAGAATTCAACTATAATGTTTCCACATAAAATTCAACCCAACTATTAGTAGCCAGTAGGCCGTTCTGACTGCCGAATGCTGAGTGTGGGATCGATTGCGGAGCATGAACGCATAGCAGAATGTTAAGGGCTCTTTCTATAGATTATAGTGGGGCCAAGGTGAGCTGTCCAGCCTATAAGTAGTCGATATGAACTGAAAACACACCGGCGTTAGCCAAAACCGTTTCAATGGCTACCCCACGGAGATCCCCTACCAACATATCTCAAATCCCAGACCAAAGCATTCTTGTTACCTCCATAACTTCCGTTCTCCAACACCTAAATCCACAAAACCCTAGCCCTAAAAGCATCTCTTCACAACCACTTGATCAATTTTCCCATTGCTTAGGCTCAAATTTAGTCACCACAGTTATCCATGAACAAACCAACCCTTATCATGCTCTTTTCTTCTTTAACTGGGCATCCAACCCTAACCCTAACCCTAACAAATATCACCACACTACTCCATGCTATGCAGCCATCACTGACGTTTTGCTCTCTCACTCGCTCATCTCCATTGCCGCTTCACTCCTTAAAAATTCCAACAAGCTCTCTGATTTCTTTATTAGCAAGCTCATTAAGGCTTACGGTGATCGCGGCAATGTTAAAGCTGCAATCTTTTGGTTTCACCAAGCCAAACAGATTGAAAATGGGGCTTGTTTGTATTCATATAATTCGCTTTTGGGTGTTCTGGTTCGAGTTAATTCAATCAAATTAGCTGAGGAATTTTTCTACCAGATTGTGAAGGAAAATGTCGTGCCGCCTGATGTTTCGACTTATACAACGATGATTAGAGGATATTGTAAAATGGGTATGATCGAAAATGCTAAGAAGGTGTTTGATGTAATGACAGTTAAGCCTAATTTACTTGCTTACAATACTCTGATCAATGGGTTTTGTAAAAAAGGTGATATGGAGAGGGCAAGATTGATTTTTGATCGGATGATGAGTGGCGAAGATTGCTTGCCTAATCATGTGACTTATACTACTTTGATTGATGGGTACTGTAAGAAAGGTGAGTTAGAAGAGGCAAAGAAGTATATGAATGAAATGATGAACAGAGGTTGCCGACCGAATGAGTTGACTTACAATGCAATGATTTATGGATTGTGTATAAATGGTCATGTTGATGAGGCAAAGTTGCTGATTACAAAGATGAGATTGAATGGATTCAAGGATAATGTTTCCACTCACAAAAGTATGTTAAAGGGGCTTTGTGTTGTGGGGAAGTTTGATCAAGCTGTTGGATATCTTAGGAACATGATTGGGGCTAACATGAATCCAGATGTGAAATCTTACGAAGTTGTTGTTAATGGGTTTTGCAAAATTGGGAAATCAGATGAAGCTATATCGCTTTTGATGGAAATGCGAGCAAGAGGCTTTAAGCCAACTGTGTTTAGTTTTAATGCAGTGTTTAGGATTCTTGTGGAAAATGGGGAGCTTGATAGAGCAATTTTACTTCTCAAAAAGATGCCACAAATGGATTGCCTGCCTAATTTCATGTCGTATAATACAATAATATGCGGTCTTTGTATGGCTAAAGGTAGGATGCAAGATGTGGAAGAGCTTGTTGATTGCATGATTAGAAGTGGTCACAACTTAGATTTCACCATGTATAGTTGCTTGCTTAAAGGATATTGCGAGGAAGGCAACGTGGAAAATGTAATGCGAATTGCCCATGAAATGGTCACTGAGAAGTATGTCATTGATCTAGAGAGCTTTTCAGTTCTTGTCAAGCAGTTGTGTGCAAAGGGGAAGGTTACTGAAGCTGAAAAACTTTTTGACATGTGTAGTAGATGCCCTGCTGTTGATGTGGATGGTTACAGGAGGGTCTTGGATCAGCAGATTTGTATTCATTCATCAAATTGTAGTAATTATGAACAGAACGGTTGAGGATGGAAAAAGATCCGAGTGTGTTATTGTCAGTTTTTAGACAAATTTAGTCTGTCAACCCAAAGTTGGGATCTGATTTTTTTTGTTCTATCAAATGGAGTCCAAATGCTGAATTCCACAGCTGCAATTCATATAGTTAAATGGAAAGAAGCGGCGTCAGTGAGTTGTAATTGACTGCTTTTGCAAAGAAACTCGAACAATTTCCATTCGATGCCTTCTCGATGGTCGATGGCCAATTTGTGCCACTCACATGTATATTGCTTTTGCAATGTTGGTTCTGGTTCTCGTATCACAACTTAACACTGTCTCCAGGACTACTAGCATTTTGTATTTGCGCCCAAATCATTAAAATCTTTTTATTATTTATATCGTTGTATTTAATTAAAATAGTTTTAAATAACGTTTGGGAAAAAATAAATAATTGAAGAAAGTTCGCACCGAGCATGCAACAGGTGTTCCATCCATCAGTATTCACATATTACCAGTACTGCTACATAGCTTTCCAGCAGTTTCGGTTGGGAATATCATTTTTGAAAGCCAGTTAGAATTCTGGGGCCGTAGGCTAATTAGTTGTTTGGTCAAACAAGTAGATAAATGCTCAATGGCCACCTTGGCAAAGCCGATGCCACCGAGACAAACACAGAATTGAGTGAGCCCCACACGATGACGACCTTCAAGATCTGAGTGGCTTAACTCTCCCGCGGGTCGCATCAATTTACCAATGCAACCCACCACGCGTCAGCATCCAAGTGGGTCTCAATTTTTAAAACCATCGAGCCCTTTCCCAATTTTAGGGTTTCTTTTTGTTTCTAAAATAGGGGCCAGAAAACCGAGTGGCAGCCGGTTCACGGATTCTTCCCACATTTATCAAATCCGGTTAATTAACACACTTTCAATCCGATTCAAATCCTCCAGACTCTCGCGTTCTCACACACTTGAGTCCACTTCTTTTTCCTCAACAGTGGTCAAAATATTTTCACATCTTTCCCTCCTTTACTCTTACTCTCTCTCGCTCTCGCCAATTTCGAACTTCGATCTCTCTTCTCTGTAAATCTGAAAACAAACAACGAAAAAGAAAAAGAGTGCGAGAGAATTTGATTCGGTGATGGACGGAGGTGGAGGCTACAATCCGCGTACGGTTGAAGAAGTTTTTGGGGATTTCAAGGGCCGAAGAGCTGGCATGATTAAAGCCCTTACTACTGGTATTCTTTTCACTATTTTTTTCCTTTTAATTTTGGGTATTTCTTTATCTTTTTCTTTTCACAAAACAGAACTGTTTAATGGAAAATTTCTGGTGGTTTTGCAGAGGTTGAAGAGTTTTACCACCAGTGTGACCCTGGTAAGTCTTTTCTGTTTTTCTCTCGTTAAAATCTGACGTTAATTAAAAGTTCTTTTGTTGTTGTTTCATTTTACCACAGCAAATTAATGTTTAATTTGCTGATTATTCGCTTTTGTTGTTTTTAATTTGGACTTTATACAAATTAAAACTTGTTTGTTTGTTTGTTTCTTTTTTCAACAAGTTCTATGATAGTGGAACTTTGGTTTTGAATTTTCTTTGCAAAGCTTTTCAATCGCGTTTCATCAATTGTGCATAAATTATTTGATTCATAAGCTAAATAATGTATAGTGGATGCATTGGTGGATAGCTGTGCCATCTCTTTTTAATTTTTTTATATTATTATTATTATTGTCGTTGTTTTTTTTTTTGTTTTTTTTGGAGCTGTGTGTTTTCATGATTGATTAATGAGCTCTGTCTGATGTTTGCAAATTATAATTGTAATTGAGCTTTGATTCTGTGACTTATCAGTCACCAATACTTTTTCTAGCCAAGGCATTAACAGCATGTCTGTTGAGAAGGGTGACTCTTAAGAGTTGTTATTAAGAGTTGCCGAGGGGGCTTGAAACATTTGGACGAACGCTTCTGATACCTTGCTTTAATTTTCCATTTCTTTTCTACGGTTGGAAAAGTATGATACACATTTGTAAACTTTACAAAAACATTCCATACTTGAGGGGGCATCATGCCACGTGTATGAAGATCAACTAGTGAATTTGGTCTAAAGAGCTGAATGCTAGAGATGCTAAAAATCTTTTATAGTCTTGGCTGATGTATCTTGTAAAATTTTATTTTGTATGGAATTAGCCTTTAAAGAACACCCAGCGCGATGTCATTCTTGTCGTCTTCAGTTTTAAAAAAGTTACTTTCTGTTTTTTGGATGTGAAAAACTGTTCGGCTACAACACATTTGTCATTGTTATTTTAAATGCATTGAACTATTTTCTTATTTATGGATTTGGACTTGAGTAGTTATTTACTAATTTATGAGAGCCATGGCTGTTTTCTGCATTCAATGCCCTGGGGGGGTCTTCAGTTGTTGGGCTCGATGTTCTGTTTTTTAAGGGAATTTTGGTAGATTATAGTTGAAATAGTAAAAGCAAGTGACACTATAGTATTTGCTAAGAGTAAATTTGGAAATTGTTGGAAATACTATTTTGGTGTTCTAACTTCAGTTTGCCAAAATATATTGACATTCTAAATTTAAAAAAAAAAACGATATAAAAAATCAGGTAAGGACTAATTCATTTTCAGCTGTTTAATTTTAAGAAATATGCAGCATATGCTGTACTTTTGTGGTCAGAAACAGAAAATAGGCTCAAAAACCCATACCGAAAGCCCCTTGGTAATACTTATATACTTGGTATTTAAAATTACTATAGTTTTACTTATTGCTGAAAGCCTTTGAATTCTTGCAACGCAACTACTTTTCCCATTTTGTGCTTCAGTGGAGATGAAACATGTTTTACAGTTCTCATCTTTGACAGATATGTCTTAGTTACCAGGAAGAATTCTTTTGACAGACAAATACAATTGCATTGCAGAATCTAGTTAATAATTGGTGAACTGTGTAGTTTTACATAAATTTGATACTTTTTGGTCACAGAGAAGGAAAATCTTTGCCTCTATGGTTTTCCAAGCGAGCAGTGGGAGGTAAACTTACCTGCTGAAGAAGTGCCTCCAGAGCTTCCAGAGCCTGCATTGGGTATCAACTTTGCCAGAGATGGGATGCAAGAAAAGGACTGGTTGTCTTTGGTTGCTGTCCACAGTGATGCTTGGTTACTCTCCGTGGCCTTTTACTTTGGTGCTAGGTTTGGTTTTGATAAATCTGATAGGTATGGTTTTATCTTTGGCAACTTGTTGGTGTGTAATTTGACTTTGTAAATGACCCTTCCAATTTTTAGTCCCACTCTAGTTTTAATTAGTTTTACATCAGGCTCCCATTCTAATCTCTTCTTTTATGTTGTAGCTATAACGATTTAAACACCTGATTGATAGATTAAATAATGTATATTTGATAATTATCTTTTGGCTTGGTGCTTTTTTCTTATTTTATGGTAATAATCAATTTATGGGACATTTCCTATTTTCCATGAAGATTAATCAAATTTTGCTGTCATTATTAATTCTGATTCCTTTGGGGAAAAAAGGAATGTGTCAATTTGTTTTCCTTTCAATTACCCTCCCACCCAACACCCGACCCCCTCCTCTCTCTCTATCTCTATCCCTATCCCTATCCCCCAAGCTACTCCTTCCCTTTCTATTCAATGGGTGGAGGTTCTGGCCACTGAGGCTTTTCATTTTGACTCTCCAATAAGTTGTCAGTAGGAAACTACTTTTCCTTTTTCTTTCTTCATCTGTTCAGTTACATGTGTATCCAGGTTTTTTGCTTGGGTTTTTGAAATGATAGTTATTACTTTTCCACACATTTAATGTCTGTGAATTTCTTTTTTTCGCGATTTCTAATTTGAAAATTGTGCAGGATGAAAATTCAACACAATGAATTATGGTTTTGTTAATAACTCTAGGCTCGATATTGCCACTAAGAAGTCTTTCTAAATATGACATTCTATATTCATTCATGATATTTTTGTTGGCAAATGTCGTGCAGGAAACGCCTTTTTAATATGATAAATGAACTTCCAACAATATTTGAGGTTGTGACAGGGACAACAAAGAAACAGGCAAAAGAAAAGTCTTCTGTGTCAAATCACAGTAGCAGCAAATCTAAATCAAACTCAAAGGTAAGAAAGAACTTTTGCAGACCTAGTTTATGTGCCCTTAGTATTTTTCAAAATTACTTGATGTGTGATACGGTTCTGTGTTTGGCATGGATGGAGGGAGCTAACCCATTTGTTGCAATTTTTTTTGCATATTGCCATTTTCATATATAATATCTTGACCTAGTGAAATTTTAAAGAAATAAATTATATATTTTCTATGTGATAGTTGAATGAGTTTTGTCGAAGCATTATCTGTACATGCCTACATTGGACCTAGAAAAAGACAAATGGTTGATCATGGACCATGGTTAAGTGTTATATTCTTCCTGAATATTGCCACATGACTACCTTTTGTTTCTGTTGGCAAATGCAGCGCGGCTCTGAAACTCAAGCCAAGTTTTCAAAGGCAGTGCAATCAAAGGATGAAGAAGATGAAGGTCTGGAAGAGGAAGATGAGGAGGAGCATGGGGAGACATTGTGTGGGGCTTGTGGAGAGAACTATGCAGCCGATGAGTTCTGGATTTGCTGCGATGTCTGTGAGAAATGGTTCCATGGAAAGTGTGTTAAGATCACCCCAGCAAGGGCTGAGCACATTAAACAGTACAAATGCCCATCTTGTAGCAACAAGAGAGCTCGGCCTTGATGATGGTGGGACTGGCTACTGTGTATTCTGGCATTATATGGACTCCTAACCGTCTATTAGGCTTGTTCTTAATCAGGCTTTGTCTAGGTTCTGTGGGATGTTGTGTAGGTTGGAAATTTGCTATTTATTTAGTTATAAATTAGAGTATTGTGCTCCCGGAGGGAATTGTTTTCCAGCTGCCACTGGGAAGATACTAGTTTAAGGTCAGAATTTTCTCGTGTTTATATGCAACCTCAACCTCGTGCTCATTCTTGATGCATATACTTTCATTAGATCCAGATTCAGCATTCAATTTACATCTTTGTTGGTAAAATAATTTAGTCCCACATGAAATGGCAAATTATGAAAGGTTAAGGGGCGTCCTCAAACGCTTCATCACATTTTTATCATGTTCCGGGGAAAGGGAAAAAAATTGCATGATGAGACGGCAGATGTAACGGGTCCTACGGAATTCTTCCGCATGTCATCCACCTGCGCCCACACATTGTGTGATTGCATTCACTCATGCCCGTCAAAAATATGACCTCAGCCTTATCGTGTCCCTAACAAGTAAAACACTGATTCGCTGATGTGGGTTCTTGGGATTATCTTAGAAGCGGTCCTTAGCTTTGTTCTTAACAATTAACAAAGCACAAAGCTTCCTCCTACACTCACACGGCCATAGAAAATGAGAAGGGGTGGAGCCATTTGCCCTTTTGTAAAATGATGCATTTACCATCTGACTCTTCTTGATGCAATTATAGGTGCATAAAAACATAATTATATTGCCAAGTCAGTTAAGTATAACACAAAAATGACCCCACATCAACAAATCCCTCAAAAAAACAATTTAAGTTATAATCTTGTTTAGAATTAAAGTGTTATATCTTTTAAATTACAATTGTTGTGAAAAAAAATTGTAATTATAAAGTAAAAATTAATGATATATAATAAACATAAATTTTAAATAATAATTTTAATAAAATTATTAAAAATAATAATAAAATATTTATCGTATAAATAAAAAATTATACCAACATAATTTTTAAATTACAACAACTAATGTCCAACCTCAATCCTAAATGAATCCGTAGGCAATAAAACTTGCCGGTGACTCACAGATACAGTGCAAGAAAAGGCAATAATAATTTGAGTAACATCTTGGTCACTTTCAGAACCTTCCATTTCATTGTTCTCAAGGTAAAAACATCATACTTGTACAGTATTGATGACATAGATGAGATTGGAAATTACATAATCATAGATAAGGGAAAGACAGATACCTTTCTGATACTGTACAAGTTTACACTAGTTCCCAGTGATCTTCAACATGATTAAAAAAACCAAAGGAAGAAAAATGGAATTTACAATCACCAGCCCTGTCGGCAAGCAGCCAATTAAGCCAACAAAGGATAAAGAAAACAAGAAGCAAATCATGTTCCTTATTGTGGTTCAAGTCATGATGTCAAGCTCTCTTGGCTCTTAGTAGAATGCCGTTTCAGGAACTCGTAGGTAGTGATCATGGTTGTTGCAGACATGGACATTGAAGCCCACCTCGGCCCCAATCCCCTGTAGCAAGCAGCAAATCCACCTTCCTTCACCAGATTCCTAACCGTCTGCAAAACAGTCAGTGGCCTTCTTTGCCCCTTCTCTTCTGCATCCAAAACCTGTAAACGAGTCTTAATTGTATCAAGTGGCATAGTGATTAGCGCTGAAACACCACTAGCCATTGCTGCGCTTAGAGTCTGCACCGCCACTACGGCCTTTGAATTAGGCTTGTAACTAGTACACCCACTACTAGCAGAATTTTCATCTTTTTGACTAATATGGCAACCAAAACCACCCCAAATGAGCCTATTTGCCACGGAGTAAGAAGCCCACCAAACCGCATTAGAGGGTGCATATGCCAAAATTGATATCCCAAATCCCCTATATAATCCTCTTGGACCATCAGCAACCAAAATTTTCCTAAAAGCATCAAGACCATTGCTATATCTACAAGAACTCACGTTAGGGACTATTGTTTTGCTATTGCTTTTGCTGTATCCTTGAACCATAAGTCTTTGACTCACAACATCAATCGGGGTCCAGACTAACTGAGCAGCCATAGCAGAACTCAACCCAGCAGCAGCATTAGCTATAGTAGTAGCACTATTGTCAGAAAATCCTAATCTAACAGTTGCAGTCCCAACGTTACTCTTGGTGATCTCGAGTGCTGTCATGTACAGCGCACGAGCCGGAATCGTCCCCAGCAAAGAGGTACCAAATCCTCTGTAGAACCCCCTAAAACCTTCATAACACATGATCTGAAAAGACATTTTGAAGGAAGAAATCGGTGTGGACAAAACTTGCTGACGGGTTTTTAACACAACGATCGGATACAGAGCAGCAGATACCCCAGAAAACAAAGCGGCACCCAAGAAGAAAAACTTGGATTTATCAAGCATGTGCCAGTCTATCTCAGCAGGTATATGAATCTCTGAAGCCGAATCATCCTCGGCCGCACCTAAACTCATTTTCGCCACTTTCAAACACCAACTCCCGAAAGACACACAAGTAAGACAACCCACCCAAAACAAACCCCAAACAAACCCCTTTTTCTGGGCTTTAATTGCTTTATTGAAAATCAAATCAAAAGATTAACTTATTCCCATCCTTAGCTCACAACTCAACCTACAATAGAACCTTGAATCTTCTTTTTATTTATTTATTTATTTAACTACAAGTCTAATATACAAAAAATAAAGAAATTTGAAGACATGACGAGGAAAGCAGAGGAATTTAGAAATGGGCGGCGTTGGATTTTAATCTTTTTCGTTTGCGCAACCAGATTTGAGAGCGAACGTGGATGAGGAGAAAAAGGTCGAACATTAATCAAAGCGATCAAACAGAAAACGTTATTTTAACTAATAACTAACTGAAAATGTTAGGAAATTTCTTACCAGACATCTTGATGATCATTAGTCCATGTCATGTCTGTGAGGGGAGAGGCGAGGGAGAGATCTCAAGAGACAAGCAAAAGAATCTTGAGAGAGAGAGAGAGTAAATGGATATCACACAGAAAGCGAAATAGATTGTGTAGTTCGCGCGCGAGAGAGATGTAGAAGGCAGAGGCGACGGGTGGGGGACCTTTAACGGAAAGAGAGGACGAGAGAGAAGAGAGTGGAGACTGGGGAGTGTGGATTTAAGCGAGGGTTTTGAGGAATGAGGAAACTGGACACGTGTCGGTTATCACTTCGAGAACATTTCGAGATATTCGCCTTTGCCCTGCTGACTGACCTGCTGCCACTGCCTGGCGCCCCTGTTTTCGGCATATTAATTAATTAATGGGAATTAATACACATAATTTAACTGAGTCTGTGGGTGCTCCCCTGCTGCGCTTCTACCTTTGGGGATCTGAATCTGACCATCAATCGACATGTAAAGCCCCTGGGTTGGGGCGTTGGGCCCAGCTCATGGTATTCGGCACCCTACCACTCGTCCCCTCCATTCATGCGGCTGCCCACTTGCTCCTTGGATTGAGCGCTCTCTAATCACTATCCACACACCCACAATCATTTTGATACACATTTTTATTTAAGACTAGTAAAATTACAAAAATATTACCCAAATCTAAGTTTTAATTAACGATAATACTCCCTACTAAAATTGAGTATTTTGGATACAGTAAGAATGAGAACAAGCTAACCGTGTCAGCAGATGGGTACTCTATGTTAGTAGATGTTTTTCATCATACTTGGGATATTATTGTCTAAAATGTTCTTCTTTTCATATTTTTTTCCCACCAAAGTATGAAAATACTAAGTGAGACTAGTTTTGTAAATTAACTTAAAAGTATTCTTAGAGCATGTTTGGTAAATGAGATAAAAATATCATCGTGGGACTATTTGAAACAAATCCCACCCTATCCCGTATTTAGTGAATCAAAATGCCGTAAGATTGTTTATCATTGGGCCCACCGTATAGAAAATTTATCCTAGGATAGGAAAGTGAGATTAGTTAGGTTAGGATTATATTGTTAACTTAATTAAATATAATAATTTATAAATATTAAAATTATATAAATTCTGATAAACATAATAAAAAAACATTGATTATAATAATGTAAATAATAAATATAATAATTATAATTATGAATTTTTAAGTAATTAATTTAAAATAACATTTTTAGTATTATAGTGTTTACTAAAAATAATTTATTTATTTAGGTAAATAATATTTTTAATATTATAATTACTTTTTCACATTAAATGATAATAATAATAATCTAATTTATATAATTATTAAATATTCTTAAAATTTCAATTTTACATTTTAAATTAATTATTAAATTGATATTCAAAATATTTATTTAAATTTTGACTTTGAATTGCCTTATTAATAATTTTTTATTTTAATAATAATAAAAATAGTAAAATTTAATATTATAATACAAAACAATATTAGTAAAAATATTAAAATATTTATAATCAAAGATGTTTTTATTTTATATTAAATGACCTTTCATTTATAATAATACAAATAAACTATGATTAAAAATATTTATTTATTTATGGATAATTTTAATAATGAAAAATTATTACTATAATCTAATTTAATCATAACTATTGAATTATACCAAATCCAAGACAATATTAAAAATAATTTAGTCATATACTATTTTATCTTATCTCATCCTATCTCATCATATTCTATCTTATCCTATCCCGCATACCAAATATACCTTAAAATTTATGATTGAAATGTAAAATTCAACTAATTTAAAAACCTGTGAAGTCACTAAGTTGAAATTTAATGAAGACTAGGGTTCTTAAAAATATATTTTTTAAAGTCGCTTAAAAATTAGTAGGGATTCGAGACTACATAATAAAAATATTAATAAAACCTTGTATATTTTCCCAACTTCCATAATTTTTAACAAATTCACAATAGTTTAAAGGGTATTACAAAATTCTTCTACAAATCGGAATAAGTCAGCAAATATATTCGATTATCTATACGTTCAATAACCAAACATTTTAAAAGAGATTATTATAAGAACAAGCAATCCAAAAATTTACCTACTTATTATAACTCAGTTTGTATCGCAACTAACAAAATTCATGTTCAAATAAAAACCCAAAACTCAACACTTACAAAATAAGCACAATTTCATCTCCAAACTCAAATAAACCCACACCATAATTGAAAATCCAAGAGATGAAATGAGCACATAGCGTGAAATTGAAATCTAAGAACTGAAACCGAAGACTCAGTCTATGGAAAGAGATGAGAAGTAAGCTTTTTTTTTTTTTCAGCTTTCGTCTTTTTGGTTGAGCTGCAACATGCAATCATTAGGCATGAAGGGTCTTTGAGCAACAAGAATAACTACTGCTCATTTACCCTTTTTTTTATTTTCCAAACAGAGATTGCTCATTTTTACTTGGAATTTTTTTTTTTTTTTGGGGCTAGGCACTTGCTCATTTACCCGTATTTCAGACTTTTTTTTTTGGGTGGGCAACAAGAACCACTCTGATATTGGGGTTTGAGACACAATGGGTAACGAGGGTTATTTTGAAATTATAAGGAGAGTCATTAGATAGTTACATTATTATAATATTTTTAAGGGTGAAAAAGGAGGGGTTTTAAGAAACTTTGAGGGAGTGGGAATACTTTCACTGTGTTTGAAACAACAAATAGCCCAAAGTGTTAGGGCCACGATGTGGAAGAAATAAGTGGCCCAAAAAATGTCGGCCATATCTGGGTCCAAACGTTGTGTTTCAATACAGTTTTAACCGTTGCTACTAGCGTTAGTAAGACAGGTCACTTGATTGTGTTTGTGTCGTATCATGTCAAATTTAGGTTGATATAAATACAATTTATTTAATAATCGTGTTAAAATATCAAGACACAACTCCGATACAAAAAATAAATGGATTACCCAGTAACCTGTTTAATATCTATACATTTAACAAATGTTACACACACACCAACATATTACACATTTAGACTATTTAAAGTTTAAATTATATATATATATATATAAATAATATTATATGTCGATATCATAAAATATACATGTCTATCAATATTTTACACACTTACAATATTAAAGTTCTACATTTATATAAAATTTTATAAATAAAACATAATGTATATATTTATCTTCCCAAAAAAAATTAAAAAGAGATAATTATGTTCAATATTTGAGTTTTAATGAGAAAGAACTTAAAACTTAATTTAAAATAAAAAATATAATCGTGTCATTGTTTGGATAAATTGGTCAAGAACTTTAATTCTAACCCGACACGAAAAAAAAATCGTGAACTCATACCTCGCCCATTTAATAATCGTGTCAAATTTGACAACTTATACTCATTTATTCGTATCGTATTCGTATCAAATAATTAAATCGTGTTAAATTTTGTCCAACTCAAGTTGCTTTCCTATATACCTCTCTTTATCTTTATTATCGTCGTTGCAAATTAAATAATTCCCACCCTTTATGATTGCCGCCGTCTCAATGAAAATAATATGTCTAAGTAAATGCAATATAGGATTCTTATGGAAACGACAAGGTGGGCAAACATTGAAGAGGAAAGAAAAAATTCCGAAGAGTTTGCTTTTGCTTTCGCACCGCAAGAGCTATGGGCACTTTTTTCGTCTTTTATATTTATTTTCGTCATACATCAAAGAAAACAAAATTACATTGTAGGCACCTTAATAAAACGAAATCTCATTAACATATCGGTGTGTATGGTGACTTTTATTTATTATTTTCTTTTTTATAAGGAAGTCTTAGGTACATCATGTAATAATTTTGTCGTGGATCTCCAATTAGAGGTGAAGAAAAAATCGGTATTAAGAAGAAATCGAATCGAATCGGTTTATAATTTTTTTAAAAAACCAATTGATTCAGTTTAGGAATCTAACCGAATTTCTCGTTCAATTAAGGATTCAGCGACTGAACTGAATAATTGAACCGAAAAGGCCGAAACAATTGAGTATTAATTAAGAATTTTGAAGGGGTCGCGTTTTGATCTATGAGCTTAATAATAGCTTATAATATTATCATACACTTGCACAGATAAATATAAAATTGAATCTGATAACTACCCTTAATAAATTCAGTACAACTCTATAATTAAGGTAACTTCGATTGAGGTGTTTAATATAATTCAATCTTATTCTCAATCCTCCCCAGCTTATCAAAATAATTCTGCTCAGATTCAATATTCCACAAATCCTAAGATTTCAAACCGCCGCTGCCAACCCCACTGATTCAAACACCGTTTGCAACGCTGCAGCCAGACAACTGCGACCCCTGCATGATTAGCATCGACGCCTGCAGCCTACTTGCTTCTTTCCCCGGTGTCGCAAAATTCCAATTCAGCTGAAAAGATCCACTTAGATGCCCGACGCTAGCAACAGAAGCAACCGCTTTGCCGCACGACTCCAGCTGCAGCAGCACCTCTCTGTCACAAGTGGCCAGTACCTGGCAGTGTTATTGTTGGTTGAATGTTGATAGGCCTCTTGCTGTTGTTTATCTTCATGCTTTATTAAGAAAGGTATTGTTGTTGTTGTTGTTGTTGTTTTTAAATAAAACCCAGGCTGATTGTTGTTGCTAGGAGCCTTATGCCGCCCTCCCCCTCAAAAGAGTCAAAGGAGCCTTGAGCTTTTCTTATTGTTTACAAATTTAATAAAAAAAAATTAAATGCGGAGTTCTAATGGTGAAGAGGAGGGTGTGGACTGTAGAGAACCGAAAAATTGAACCGAACACAAACGGTTTGGTTTTGATTCGGTTCTATTTCTTTATTTGGTTTATTTACTTTTTATGAAATTATAATCGAACCGATGCGATTCTGTTAATTCAATTTCGATCCAAATCTAACTGTATCCACTCCAAACTCAATTCCAACCCATAGTGGATATATTTTGCTAGGCTAGGCTGTCACACAGATATTTTAGTATAATGAAGAGAATTGAAAACGAAAGGATTTTTGGTAAACTAAAAAAATAAGGTTATTATAAAAATTTTGCTGAAAAATTAACAGAATATCTACTTGAAGCTGTGAAGGAATAAAAAAATTGAAGTCGAGAGTAATATGAATGGGAATATAATGATGGCAATCACCGGAAGATCGAGAATGACTATATAAACAATTGAGAAAAAAAGATTGAACAACAGGAGAAAAAGAAATGGCATTGAGTTTTAATTAATAGGTAATTTTACTAGAGTAAAAATAACGATAAAAAAAATAAAATGGTAAGGTTTTTTATAACCTGACATTTGAAGTTAATCTCCCATAATATGATAGGGAATAAGCCGTGAGGATCAAGTGATCGACAACAAATCGGTCTCGTAAAATCAGCCCCACACCAAGAAGACATGTAAGTTGACTTCACTAGACCTAAAGCAATATTTCCAAAATAATGCAGCTTAAATAAAGTACCGGACTTCATCTTTCGAGTCATAACGGAGAGATAACTTGAATCTTTGTGAGCCTGCGTACAATTGAGAAATTAAGAATTAAAAAAAAAAAATCGAAGGATTGTAACCTCTTTTGTGATCAGTCTGGTGAATTCAAACAAATGGAGAGGAGGGTCTATGAAGCAGCGGTTGAGGGCAGTGTAGAGTCTTTGCTTAATTTGCTCAACGAGGATCCTCTGCTTCTCGATAGATCAATGGTGAGTTGTTACTCTGAAACACCTTTGCACATAGCTTCAATGCTTGGACATGAAAGCTTTGTGCAGGAAATTTTAAGTCGAAAGCCTGAGTTAGCTGGAGAGCTCGATTCCAGAAGATCATCAGCACTTCACTTGGCCACTGCAAAAGGGCACCTTGTTATAGTGAAAAAATTGGTTTCTGTTAATCCTGAAATGTGTTTTGCTCGCGATCGAGATGGGAAAAATCCTCTACATGTTGCTGCCATCAAGGGCCGTGTTAATGTCTTGGGAGAGTTGGTTGATTTGAGACCCGAGGCCTGTCGAATCTTGATGGACAGAGGTGAGACAATTTTGCATAATTGTGTGAATTATAACCAGTTGGAGTGCCTGAAGTTGCTGGTGGAGAAACTGAATGATCATGAGTTTATGAATTCGAAGGACGACGATGGCAACACTATCTTGCATCTCGCCGTCATCGATAAACAAGTAGAGGTGTGTGTGTGTGTGTATACTCTAGCTAATAACTAATAATATATCTCTTTCCCATTAATTAGTTGAATAATTCTACTCCTTTCCCTTTGTATTTAAATTATATGATGTAAAACTCGAAAGCGTGCAGGCTGTAAAGTTCTTGACTGGCAGTACTACAATAGAAGTAAATGCTGTTAATGCAAATGGCTTCACAGCTTTAGATATTTTAGCACAAAGAAAATTAGACATGAATTCGACGATTGGAGAGCTGCTTCGATGCGCTGGAGCAATAAGTCTAAAGGATACACAATTATTGACACGGGAACCTGCTTCAGGCACCACACAGACACGGACAGGATCGATCATAACATCCCATTCTGGTGACCCTAGTAATCAAGGGCGTGAACGTCCAGAAAAGGTTAGAACAAAGCAAGAAGATGAATGGTCGGAAAAAAAGCGTAATGCATTAATGGTGGTAGCATCACTCATCGCTACCATGGCATTTCAAGCTGCTCTGAACCCTCCTGGTGGTGTATGGCAGGACGATTCCCAAGCAAACGACTCTTCACCACATGCCGCAGGGTCTTCGATAATGCTTACTAATGTTGAGACTGTTTACTATCTTTTCTTTGGTTTTAACACCACAGGCTTTGTGGCGTCTCTTAGCATCATATTATTGCTCGTAAGCGGCATCCCATTTTTTAAGCGTAGGTTTTTCATGTGGATTTTAACTGTGATAACGTGGGTTGCAATTAGTGCAATGGCAGTAGCTTATCTGTTCGGGGTAGTTGGCATTACGAATTCGGGTAACCGCGTGGCACCCCAACGTGGCTTTTTATATGTAATGTATGGATGGATTGGGCTGATAGGGATTCTTATTCTCGCGCACATTGTACGCCTTATGGTGAAGATGATAAAATTTTTGCTAAAACTAATGAAGAGATCAACACGGCAACCCTCAAGTTCGGATGCTCACGCAGCACATCCTATTCATACCGTCAAATGTGTACAACCCCCGTGGGATGAATATAATAAGGGTGCGTTCGAGAGAGTGAGATGCAGTATTTTTTAAGTTGTAGTTGATGTGAAGTAGAACCTATAATGGTGGAGTAGAAGTCGATGGTATTTGGTAAAAATATTGTATCTTTTAAGCTGCAGAAAGTGATGGTGTTTAGTAAATTTTAATAATTATGGAGTGCATAAATATTTATAATAATTAATTTTAAATTACGTTATTTTTAATTGTTAACAAATTGAATTATTTTTCATCCTTCGAATTGTTATATTGACATATAATTACGATTTATTACTTCACAAATTAAATTAATATTTAATAAATCAATTATTTTTTCACAAGTTGTAATAAATAAATTCAAAAATAAAAATAAATAAATTCTAATTTTAAATATTGATTGAAGAAATAAATTATACGAAATATGTCTAATAAAGATCATACAACATTTCATAATAAAATTAAAATGTAATTAATTACAAAATTCGTATAAATATTTATTTTGCCATGCCTCCATTAAACTCGCAGCAATGTTTTTTCTCAAGATTATTATATCTTGAGCTGTATTATCAACTGTATCATAACTTTATTCATGAGACACAATATTGCTCATATGTTCACTAATACTATGACTTGGCTCATCCATTGTTTCATCAAAATGATCATGATTTTGTGAATATCTTCTAATGTAATTATGTAAAGTCATGGTAGCAATAACTATTTTCAACCTGCTTCTTGAATGGATAGCTTGTCATATTTCGTAAAATCTTTTGTGTATTCTTCCAAGCCCTAAAGCTAAAAGTACACTCAATAACACTTATCAAGAAAGAGTGCTTGTAGTTGAACAATTTTTTATGACCCATTGGTTAGCTACCTCTACGAAATTTAGGAAAGTAATATCTTTCACTTTTATATAGTCCTAAATACCCATTTAACTCTGGATATCCTGCACCTATAATAATGTAAGTAATAAATATAATCATTATAATTATGAATTTTTAATTAATTAATTTAAATAATAGTTTTAGTATTATAATGTTTATTAAAAATAATTTATTTATTTAGGTAAATAATATGTTTAATATTATATTTCCTTTTTCACATTAAATAATAATAATAATTTAATTTATATAATTATTAAATATTCTTAAAATTTCAAATTTACATTTTAAATTAATTATTAAATTGATATTCAAAATATTTATTTAAATTTTGACGTTGAATTGTATTAATAATAATATTATATTTCCTTTTTCACATTAAATAATAATAATAATTTAATTTATATAATTATTAAATATTCTTAAAATTTCAATTTTACATTGTAAATTAATTATTAAATTGATATTCAAAATATTTATTTAAATTTTTCCGTTGAATTGTATTAATAATAATTTTTTATTTTAATAATAATAAAAATAATAAAATTTAATATTATAATATAAATATTATTAGTAAAAATATTAAATTATTTTATAATCAAAGATTTTTTTATTTTATATTAAATGAACTTTCATTTGTAATAATACAATTAAACTATAATTAAAAATATTTATTTATTTATAGTTAATTTTAATAATGAAAAATTATTATTACAATCCAATTTAATCATAACTATTGAATTATACCAAACACAAAACAATTTAAACATAATTCGGTCATATTTTAAGAATAATAAAAATAATAAAATTTAATATTGTAATATAAAATATTATTAGTAAAAATATTAAAGTATTTTATAATCAAAGATGTTTGTTTAATTTATATTAAATGAACTTTCATTTGTAATAATACAATTAAACTATGATTAAAATATTTATTTATTTATTTATGGTTAATTTTAATAATGAAAAATTATTATTACAATCCAATTTATTCATAACTATTGAATTATACCAAATACAAGACAGTTTAAACATAATTAAGTCATATTCTATCTTATCTCATCTCATCCGATCCTATAACATCCTATCCTGCATAATGCACCTTAAAATTTATGATTGAAATGTAGAATTCAACTCATTTAAAAGCCTATGAAGCCACTAAGTCAAAATTTAATGAAGATTAGGGTTCACATAAATACATTTTGAAAGTCACTTGAAAATTAGTAGGGATTCGAGACTAAATAATAAAAATATTAATAAAACCTTGTATATTATCCCACCTTCCATAATTTTTAACAAATTAGTATTAGTTTAAAGGGTATTACAAAATTCTTCTACACATCGGAATAAGTCAGCAAATATAACCTTGAATATAATTCGATTATCTATATTTTCAATAACCAAACATTTTAAAAGAAATTGTTATAAGAACAAGCAATCCAAAAATTTACCTACTTATTATAACTCAGTTTGTATCGCAACTAACAAAATTCATGTTCACATAAAAACCCAAAACTCAACACTTACCAAATAAGCACAATTTCATCTCCAAACTCAAATAAACCCACACCATAATTGAAAGTCCAAGAAAATCCAAGAGATGAAATGAGGACATAGGGTAAAATTGAAATCTAAGAATTAAAACCGAACAATCCGCCTATGGAAAGAGAAGACAAGTAAGCTTTTTTCTTTTTCTTTTTCCAATTCTTTCATCTTTTTTATCGAACTCGCATCCCCACCCCATTCCCTAGGGATTTCAAGAATTAAAAATAGATATTTAAAATAAAATCATCACCATAGGGTAGGGTGGGGGTGGGGATTCATATCATGAGGCCAAAAAAATTTATCCCATTCCCCACCCTATTAAAAATTTTTGCCTCAATTTCCCACCCCATTCCCTGATAAATTTAATGGGGTTAAGGATGGGGAATCCCCATGTGGGGAATGATTTCCCTATCCCCACCCCATTCCCTATTTATCTATTTTATAGTAAGTATAGATATATGATTTCAGTAAATTAAAAATTAGATATTTAAAATAAAATCATCACCATATTATAAAGTATTTAAATTATTTTTAAAAAATCTCTAAAAGTTTGAAACAATATCTTAAAGTGATATCAAAACTGAAAAATATTTAAAGAGAACAACACCTTAAAAGAGAAAAGAAAATATAACAATATTTTAGAGTTGAAAGAAAATTATATTGTAAGGTTTTCTTTTATTCATATAATGTTTATATTACATAAGAACAAAAAAATTTAATATGGATACAAATAAAATTTAATATGGATACAAATTATATTGTAGGGTTTTCTTTTCGTCAAACACTAAAGAAAAGAAAATGACATTGTAGGCATCTTAATAATATGAAATCTTATTAACATACAGGTGCGTATAGTACTTTTATTTATTTATTTTATAAGGAAGTCTTAAGTACGCCATGTAATAATTTTGACGTGGAACTCCAATTAGAGGTGAGGAAAAAATCGGTATTCAGAAGAAATAATGAGCTTATAGCATTATCATACAATTTCACAGATGAATATAAAATTGGATCTGATAAGCTACACTTAATTTATTTAGTACAACTCTCTATAATTAATGCAACTTAGATTAAGGCGTTTAATATAATTCAATCTTTTTCTAAATTCTCCCCAGATTCAATATTTCACAAATCCTAAGATTACAAACCGCCGATGTACTGCGACCCGCGCATGATTGGCAACCGTTCGACGCCTGCAGCCCACTTGCTTCTTTTCCCAGGCGTTGCAAATTCCAATTCAGCTGAAAAGATCCACTAAGAAGCAACCGCTTTGCCGCCCGACGGCAGCTGCAACAGCACCTCTTCGTCGCAAGTGGCCAGTACCTGGCAGTGTTATTGTTGGTTGAATGTTGATACGCCTCTTCTTGTTGTTTATCTTCAGGCTTTATTAAGAAAGCTAGGATTGTTTTCGCTTTTCTTATTCTTTACAAATTTTAAAAAATAAAAATAAAAAGCGGAGTTCTAACGGGGAAGAGTAAGGTTGGTTTGGTTTTGATTCGGTGCTAGTTTTTCATTTAGTTTATTTACTGTTTATGAAATTATCACAGAACCGATTCGATTCTGTTTAATTTCAATCCGAATCCAACTGTACCCACTTCGACCTCAAATCCAACCCATAGTAGATACGTGGTGCTAGGCTAGGCTGTCACAAAGATATCCTGATAAAATAAAGGGGACTGAATATTTTTATTTTGATAATAAAGGGAATTGAAAGTGAAAAGGTTTTTGGTAAACTAAAAAATAAGATTATTATAAAAATTTTGCTGAAAAATTAACAAAATAACTACTTGAAGCTGTGAAGGAATAAAAGAATTGAAGCCGAGAGTAATATGAACCGGGATATAATGATGGCAATCACGGAAGATCGAGAATAACTATATAAACGATTAAAGAAAAAAAGATCGAGTTACTGTCTGTTCAGTATGATTTATTTAATGCCTATAAATATTTATTTAATCCTATAAGTACTTTTTAAAATTTTTTTGGTGTTTGTTTATTTTGTGAGTAGTGTTTTTTAAACTTAAATAAGTTAATTTATTTCTACTAATAAAAATTTAAAATTTGAGTTTTTGTGAGTAGAAGATAGAGAGATTTTCTTAAGAAATATGTCATATCAAAAATATCTTTAAAAAATTTCATTAATTACATAATACCTTATTATATACAAAAATTACATAATAAAAATTATCGCCGCCACTTCACTTTTTTCTTTTCTTTTTTTAATAAAATAGCCGGTACTTTAATTATGCAAAACCCTATACATACCTAACTCTTGAGAGAAAACTCATCGCCATAGCCAACGCTTTTGGTGGGAAGCATACCATGCAATAAATATAATTATTAATAGGCAATTACTATCTTACATGTAATGTAAGATACATTGCTCACATATGAACCGTGTATGTGTGGAGCCCACACACTGTTCATGTGTGAGGTGTATCTTACATTACATGTAAGATAAAAAGATCCTTATTAATATAATGTTTATTGCCACTATTTGGGACTATTTCATGCTTGTTTTTATTATATTAATCGTTATGTTTATTGCATGGTACGCTCCCCACCAAAAGCGTTGGCTACAGCGATGAGTTTTCTCTCAAGTTTTAGGCATGTATAGGGTTTTCATAATTAAAGTGCCGGTTATTTTATTAAAAAAAAAGAAAAAAGTGAAGTGGCAGTAATATGTTTATATGACTGCAATGATTTTTATTATAAAGGTTTTGTATATAATAGAGTATTATGTAATTAATGAAATATTTTAAGAGTATTTTTGATATGACGTTTTTTTTGTGAAAAACTCTCTAATTTCTATTCTTAAAAACTTAAATTTTAAGGTTTTACTAGCAGAGATAAATTAATTTATTTAAGATTAAAAAACTCTACTCACAAAATAACTAAACACCAATTTTTTTTAAAAAAATACTTATGAAATTAAATAAATAGACTATTAAATAAATTATACCAAATAAATACTTAATTAATAGATAATTTTACTAGAGTAAAAATAACATAACCTGACATTAAAGTGAGTCCACCATGAGATAAGGGATAAGCCACGAGGATTAAGTGGTCAACAATAAATCGGTCTCCTAAAATTAACCCCACACCAAGAAGACTTCCAAGTTGACTTCACCAGACCAAAAAAAATATTTCCAAAATAATGCAGCTTAAATAAAGTTCCAGACTTCATCTTTCGAGTCATAACGGAGAGATCACTTGAATTTTTGTGAGCCTACATGCAATTGAGAAAATAAGGAAAAAAAAAATCGAAGGATTGTAATCTCTTTTGTGATCAGTCTGGTGAATTTAAACAAATGGAGAGGAGGGTCTATGAAGCAGCGGTTGAGGGCAGTGCAGAATCTTTGCATAAATTGCTTGAAGAGGATGCTCTGCTTTTAATTAGATCAATGATGAGTTAGATAGGATTAGAATTTGAAAATTTACAGTTAATAAATTAGATATGGATTTATTTTTTGATGATCGTAAAATTCGTCGGATACTATTACGGATTTAATAATTATCAAAATTTACAATAGATGTATTTTTTAAAAAAATTAAAATCTATTATGAGTTATAAATAGATTTAATAATTTAAATTTTGTGTGAACTTAGATTTAATAATGACAAACCAATTACGGACTAAGTCGATAAGCCGCCAAAAAAAATTAAAATCAGGCCGCCAAAAAAATAATAGGGGATAAGCCGTGAGGAAGTGGTCGACATTAAATCGGTCTCCTAAAATTAGCCCCACACCAAGTAGACTCGTAAGTTGACTTCACTAGACCTAACATGGTGTCGTCAACGAATTGAATGCATTATCAGAATCATTTTACAGTTAAATCTGTTATATTATTAGAATTGTTTAATTTTACTATTGTAAAAAATCGTAGTTTAATGAAATTTTAATTTAAAAATTATTATTTTAATTTAGTTATTCCCTGTAAAAATAATGTAGAGATAAATATATTAATAATTGATTAATGGAACATATTAATTTTATGAAACTCTAAGCATACTTAAAAAAAAAAAAAATTTAACTTCAACAAAAAAAATACCCATGCTAACAGTGATTTGGTAACGCACGCAACTGAGCAACCGGCAATTGACGCAATAAGATTAAGAGAAATAAGTAAGCGAGAGTTATAATAATCATTATAGTGGAGTTGGTGGATCAAGTGACATAATAAAATAAAGAAATATAATAAGAAAATATTATTAAAAAATAGGACGTGCAATGATGATCATCCAAAGGTTTTATTTTGCGAACCACACACGAAAAGGCATAAGATAAGTAAAAGACGAAGGTAGGCCCCTCGGCCCACCACTAGCTTATAAACGATACACTTTTTTTTTTTTTTCTTTTTTAATTCTGTTACATAAAATGGAGAATTTTTCAGGCACCGAATGAAAACGTAATTGACCAGTTGGGTCTTATCATGATTAATCAATTGATTGCAAATCATTTATTTAACATGGTCCAAACTATAAAGTCTTAATTTTAATTTTTGGTTACCGAATTTTTATTATTTTTGGTTAAAATTACAATAAATATTCTTTTCAAATATATATATATAACAGTACGTGGAAATGAGAAACCAAGAGGCGGCTGGGTACAGGACAATGATATGGTCGCGGCAACAGCCGCCACGGCCCGCGGGACAGCTAGACACGCGATCTGTATGACATGATTCTGAGGGATTTTGGCTGTACTGCTACGCTACTTGCAAATTGTGTATGTACAGCTTTCCATTGGGTGCGTACGTTACAGAATCTGTAACGTAGCCTTCTCCGCAGAACAATCCATATTTGGATCGAACAGGTCGTTATACAACTTTAAAATTCCAACCGACTTTGAGTTGTGTGGATCAAACATAGATGCAAATTAACAACATTCCTACTCAGCAGTGTTCTAGCGATGGCTTGCCCACCCTGACATGTGACGATCAAATTAAAATATAAAAAATATATGAATATTTTGTATTAAAATATATATTTTTTTATTAATAAAATTAAATGTTTGTTTATGTAATATCCTTCAATAACAAAGAAAAAAAAAAAAAAAAAATATAATTTGATCCGATAAATCCGCCAAAAAATTAGATTAAAAACTCAATTTATGGATTGTTAGATTAGTTTAAAAATCAGGTGAGTAAATTAGATAATTTATTGTAAAAGTTAAATTTTGATTCATCATTTGGTAATTGTTTGAAAATCATGCCGGCAGATTTTTCTTTAAAAAATTAAAACTCGTTGTAGGTCGTAGGTGAGTTTGATAATTTAAATTTTATACGGGTTTGAATTTAGTAATGGCAAATCGACTGCGGACGGTGCCCAAGCCGCCAAAAAAATTAAAGTCAAGCCACCATAGTAGGGGATAAGCCGTGAGGATTAAGTGGTCGACAATAAATTGGTCTCCTAAAATTAGCCCCACACCAAGAAGACTTGTAAGTTGTCTTCACTAGACCTAAAGAAATATTTCCAAAATAATGCAGCTTATATAAAGTACCAGACTTCATCTTTCGAGTCATAACGGAGAGATCACTTGAATCTTTGTGAGCCTACATGCAACTGAGAAAATAAGAAAAAAAAAATCGAAGGATTGTAACCTCTTTTGTGATCAGTCTGGTGAATTTAAACAAATGGAGAGGAGGGTCTATGAAGCAGCGGTTGAGGGCAGTGTAGAATCTTTGCTTAAATTGCTTCAAGAGGATGCTCTGCTTCTCGATAGATCAATGGTGAGTTGTTACTCTGAGACCCCTTTGCACATAGCTTCAATGCTTGGACATGAAAATTTTGTGCAGGAAATTTTAAGTCGAAAGCGTGAGTTAGCTGGAGAGCTCGATTCCAGAAGATCATCAGCACTTCACTTGGCAAGTGCAAAAGGGTACCTTGTTATAGTGAAAAAATTGGTTTCTGTTAATCCTGAAATGTGCTATGTTCGCGATCGAGATGGAAAAAATCCTCTACATGTTGCAGCCATCAAGGGCCATGATAAAGTCTTGGAAGAGTTGTTTCAAAAGAGACGCGAGGCTTGTCGAGTCTTGATGGACAGAGGTGAGACAATTTTACATGCTTGTGTGAATTATAACCAGTTGGAGTGCCTGAAGTTGCTGGTGGAGAGACTGGATGATCATGAGTTTCTGAATTCGAAGGACGACGATGGCAACACTATCTTGCATCTCGCCGTCATCGATAAACAAGTAGAGGTGTGTGTATATATACTCTAGCTAATAACTAATAATATATCTCCGTCCCATTAATTAGTTGATTAATTCTACTCTTTCCTTCCCTTTTTATTTAAACTATATAATGCAAAACTCGAAAACGTGCAGGCTGTAAAGTTCTTGACTGGCAGTACTACAATAGAAGTAAATGCTGTTAATGCAAATGGGTTCACGGCTTTGGATATTTTAGCACAAAGAAAATTAGACATGAATTCGACCATTGGAGAGCTGCTTCGATGCGCTGGAGCAATAAGTCTAAAGTATACACAACTATTGACACGGGAACCTACAGGATCGATCTTAACATCCCATTCTGGTGACCCTAGTAATCAAGGGCGTGAACGTCCAAAAAAGGTTAGAAAAAAGCAAGAAGATGAATGGTCGGAAAAAAAGTGTAATACATTAATGGTGGTAGCATCACTGATCGCTACCATGGCATATCAAGCTGGTCTGAACCCTCCTGGCACCCCCAAAAACGACAGGTTCACACGGACAGGATCAATCTTTTCTTTGGTTTTAACACCGCAGGCTTTGTGGCATCAACATCCCATTAATATGGGTTTCAATTAGTGCAATGGCACTTGCTTATCTGTTCGGGGTAATTGGTATAACGAGCTCGGGGAAGAGCACGATAGCCTGGGTTGCTTCAACATATGTGCTACTTGGATGGATGGGGTTCATAGGGATTCTTATTCTCATCCACATTGTACGCTTTATAGTGAAGATGATAAAATTTTATCTAAAATTAATAAAGAGATCACCACGGCAACTCTCAAGTTCGGATGCTCAGGTAGCACGTCCTATTCATGCGGTCTGATGTGTACAACCCCCGTGGGATGAATAAAATGAATCTACATGTAGTGGCTGAATGCCATGAGTTGTGCTAAAAATTATGTTACCCTGAGTTTGAAGAATAATAATTAATGTTCTGATATTACTTTGCAATCGTTGTATTTATTCAAAATTATGTTACCCTGTGTTTTAAGAATAATAATTAATGTTTCTTTGCAAACGTTGCATTTATTCGTTCTCTTAACAGCTTAACTGAATTGATTGGCAATATATAAGACAGGCTTCATTTGAGATAGTTATGATATTTAAGAATAGTGATGTCGATTATATGAAAGGATGCGTGATCGGTTTCAAATTCAATTGGTTAGCAATACATTTATTCAAAATCATTCTAAAATTTTTATTTGAAACGAAGTATGTATCATGAAAGGTGCATTAAATTGATTTATAATTATATCATCCCACATTACTCATACCATACTACTATCGGAATGAATATTTTCGGTAAAAAATAATTTATTTATTACCTAATAGTTGTTTTACTCTCCTTGTATCACTTTTAAAAAAATTTACTGAAATGATACATTTCAAACAATAACATTTCTCTTTTTGATCCGTAATTACAATGAGAATAATTGACTTTCGACTTTAAGTTCTTAGATTATTAGTGGTGCCTTAGACAAGTAATTTATTTAATAATAAACCTGACTTAAGTATGCTTATTAAGTACTTACGTACATCATTCTAACCTATATTATTTTACATATTTTTAGCTCAAATGTATTAGGATTTAGGAGAGAGATGAATGTAGAATTTCTCTGGATTTGAGTGTGCCTCTTCTTAAAACAAATTTTTGAACTATGGGAGGACAATTCCTTAATTGGGTAGTAGACCACTTTTACCTTAGAGAAGTTTTTAGAGCTAAACTCCAAATGGCCAAAAAAAGAGTGATTTATCACTTTTTGGAGTAAAATTCTTCTCTGAACTCTGTTTCATAAAAAAGGGGGAGAGAACTAATACTTTTTCATATATATATATATATATATATATATATGGTTATTATCATTTTACTACTTCAGAAATTGTCAAATATCAAATGACTACAAGAAGTATTATCTTCTATCATTTTACTACTATATCTTTATAAAAATATCATTTTACTACTTTTCTGTTACAACTGTTAGTTGACCGTTAGTTGACCGTTAGTTCACCGCTAGTTAACCGTTAGTTGACTAACAAAATAACAATTATACCCTTCATGATTAAAAAAAATATTTGAAGGTTATTTATAAAATAAATTTGTAATATATTTATTAAAATAGATATAAAATACTAATATAATTTTTTTGTTAGAATTATGATATATGAATTATAAATTTTTATCTTATTATTTTTTTTAATCATGAAAGGTAAAATTGATATTGTGTTAGTCAACTAACGGTCAACTAATGGTTAATTAGCAATTATAACGGAAAAGTAGTAAAATGATATTTTTATAAAGATATAATAGTAAAATGATAGGAGACAATACTTCTTATAGTTATTTGATATTTAATAATTTTTAAAATAGTAAAATGATAACATTCCATATATATATATATATATGAAAGTGCCATAAATTATGATTATTTACACCTCGCCACATATTAGGGACATGTCAGGATCATAATTGAGAATCATAATAAATGTTGTGAAAGAGGATTCGAACTCTCCAAGTCTTAATTCAAAAGCTTGACACGTGATTTTCATTAAAAGTCACGCGATGACGATACAAAGTTCGGAACTAATCTATAAAACTAACTTAAAAAAGCGCGATAACTGACAGGACATGATTATTAACAAAATAACGAGCTGAAAGCGACGCAAACAGACTTAATTATGAATCTAGTGGCAAACGTGAATCATAAATATTGGACGAGCAAGATTCAGATATAAATCTCTCACCAAAATCACATCCTCAATTTATGAATGAGGCCAAGAGGTTGAGAAAAGTACCTTTTAGCAAATTCTCAACAGAAAAAGAGAGGTCTAAATTTATTTCCCACAGTTCTTCTTTCATTTAATCTAAACCAGAACCAAAGTTGACTTGAGCGTTGGAGTCCTCTCTATACAGGGCCGGCTCGATGTCTACTGAGCGAAGAGGAAAAAGGAAAACGCGAAGGAAGCTCAGGTATAATGATACTCTTAACCATTTCTTTCGTTTCAATATCCAGACTACTAAATCAGTTTTACCATATAGAAAATTTATTCCAGGAAAGGAAAGTGAGATTAGTTAGGTTAGGATTATATTGTTAACTTAATTAAACATAATAATTTATAAATATTAAAATTTTATTAATTTGTGATAAATATAATAAAAACATTGATTATAATAATGTAAATAATAAATATAATAATTATAATTATGCATTTTTAATTAATTAATTTAAAATAACATTTTTAGTATTATAATGTTTATTAAAAATAATTTATTTATTTAGGTAAATAATATTTTTAATATTATAATTCCTTTTCACATTAAATTATAATAATAATTTAATTTATATAATTATTAAATATTCTTATAATTTTAAAATGTATATTTTAAATTAATTATTAAATTGATATTCAAAATATTTATTTAAATTTTGATGTTGAATTGTATTAATAATAATAATTTTTATTTTAATAATAATAAAAATAATAACATTTAATATTATAATATAAAACATTATTAGTAAAAATATTACAATATTTTATAATCAAAGATTTTTTAATTTTATATTAAATGAACTTTCATTTATAATAATACAAGTAAACTATGATTAAAAATATTTATTTATTTATTTATAGTTAATTTTAATAAAAAAAATATTACTACAATCTAATTTAATCATAATTATTGAATTCTACCAAACACAAGACAATATTAAATATAATTTAATCATATTTTATCTTTTCTTATCTCATCCCATTCTCTCACATTCTATCTTATCATATCCCGCATACCAAATACACCTTAAAATTTATGATTGAAATTTAAAATTGAACTATTTTAAAAGCTTGTGAAGTCACTAAGTCGAAATTTAATGATGATTAGGGTTCATAGAAATACATTTTTGAAAGTTGCTTGAAAATTAGTAGGGATTCGAGACTAAATAATAAAAATATTAATAAAACCTTGTATATTTTCCCAACTTCCATAATTTTTAACAAATTCGCAATAGTTTAAAGGGTATTACAAAATTCTTCTACACATCGGAATAAGTCAGCAAATATATTCGATTATCTATATTTTCAATAACCAAACATTTTAACAGAGATTATTATAAGAACGAGCAATCTAAAAATTTACCTACTTATTATAACTCAGTTTGTATCGCCACTGACAAAATTCATATTCAAATAAAAACCCAAAACTCAACACTTAACCAAATAAGCACACAATTGCATCTCCAAACTCAAATAAACCCACACCATAATTGAAAATCCAAGAGATGAAACGAGGACATAGGGTGAAATTGAAATCTAAGAACTGAAACCGAACACTCAGTCTATGGAAAGAGATGAGAAGTAAGTTTTCTTTTTTTTGGCTTTCGTCTTTTTGGTTGAGCTGCAACATGCAATCATTAAGCATGAAGGGTCTTTTAGCAACAAGAATAACTACTACTCATTTACCATTTTTTTAATTTTCCAAACAGAGATTGCTCAAGCTAGTAGTACGTCTTGTCTGTGGGACAAGTTTTGTCTGTCTTGTCTTCATGACAAGTATTATCTAATGCGTTTTCAGACTTTCTTTCTTCTAGTTATTATTTCGTCAATCTCTCTTTGTCATGGCCACATCGGAGAGCCACCAGGAGTTTGAGATCAATCAAGATTATGCTCATCTGTATTTGGAGGAAGAGGAGGAAGGAGGGCTGATTATGTATTGAAGGGGATGATGTGAACGATGGAGGACAAGTGAAGCTGGATTTTCGTCATTGTCTGGTGGGAAGATTTCTCACGGATAAAGTTATCAATTTTTCTGGCCTCACTATGGCGTCCTGGGAAAGGTGTGTGTATCAAGGACCTGTCTCCCACGCTATTTTTGTTCCAATTTTTCCATGAAATTGATATGAATAGGGTTCTTGAATCGGGTCCATGGACAGTTGATCAACATATCTTGATTGTTAAAAAGCTGGAAAAGCATGACCAACCTCAGAATGTCCCCTTGTTTTTTACTTCGTTTTGGATCCAAATTTACAACTTACCAATAGGATTTATGTCTGAAAAAATATTGAGGGATATTGGCTCCTACATAGGCACATTTTTAGAATCTGACGAGCATATATAATTTAATGGGGGTTTAGAGAAACTACATGCGTTTTAGCGTTTCGATAGATGTCAGAAAACCTTTGAAACGAAGAATGAAGCTGAAGAAGGCGGGAGGTGAATGGATTTGGGTTGATTTTTAATTTGAACGTCTCAATGTATTTTGCTTTATTTGTGGTCTACTTGGCCATATTGAAAAGCAATGCCCCAAGTTATATGATTGCCCGTCTGGTGAAATTGTGAAATTGTATGGTCACTGGCTGAAGGCACCAAACAAGAAAAACAATATGAATTCCGGCGAACGATGGCTGAGATCCGCACCTCCAGAGGTTTTTGACCAGGAAAAAGGAAAGAGCGTAGACTTAGCAGTTACCATGGTGATTGACACGATTCCAGGAGATTATGTCCATAAGAATGTTGATGGGAGCAAGGATACGGGGATTAGAGGCGTTAATAAGGAAGTTGGAAATTTGCTGCCAACTAGTAATATATTACGTGGGAAAGAAAAGCAAGAAAAGCAAGAAAAGCAAGGGCTGTATTATAGGGGCTAAACATTTGTAAACAATGTAGTAATCTGGTGGGGGCTATACATTTTCTTATTGTTTATAAAAGCACTGTTTCTTCTCCCTTGCGAAATGCGAGTGGAGCAGGGGCATCCCTTGTTTGTGGGAGTTATTTGTTTGGGTATGTACTTCATAGAATTTAATGTAATAATGTAAAGTTCCAAGCATGTATATCCGATCAAATATCAAACAGAAATGTTTACTATAATAAAGAACAGTAAATATCTCATGAAACGCAAAGAATCCCACAGTATAACCAGGATTTAAAAAAAAGGGGGGAAAGAGGAAGGTGTAGACTGTAGAGAACCAAAAAATTGAACCGAAACCGAACGGTTTGGTTTTATTCGCTTCTATTTCTTTATTTGGTTTATTTACTTTTTATGAAATTATAACCGAACTGATTCAATTCTGTTAATTCAATTTCGATCCGAATCGAACTGTACTCACTCCGAACTCAAATCCAACCTATAGTAGATATATGGTGTTAGGCTAGGCTGTCACAAAGATATCTTAGTATAATGAAGGGAATTGAAAGTGAAAGGATTTTTGGTAAACTAAAATATAAGATTATTATAAAAATTTTAATGAAAATTTAACATAATATCTACTTGAAGCTGTGAAGGAATAAAAGAATTGAAGTCGGGAGTAATATGAACGGAGATATAATGATGGCAATCACCAGAAGATCGAGAATGGCTATATAAACGATTAAGGAAAAAAGATCGAGTTAGAGCGGGTCAATAATAATAGGATAAGTAGAAATGGCATTGAGTTTTAATTAATGGGCAATTTTACTAGAGTAAAAATAACAATAAAAATAATAAAATGGTAACGGTATTTTATAACGTGACATTCAAGTTAATCTCCCATAATATGATAGAGGATAAGCCGTGAGGATTAAGTGGTCGACAACAATTCGGTCTCCTAAAATCAGCCCCACACCAAGAAGACTTGTAGTTGACTTCACTAGACCTAAAGAAATATTTCCAAAATAATGCAGCTTAAATAAAGTACTGGACTTTATCTTTCGAGTCATAACGGAGAGATCACTTGAATCTTTGTGAGCCTACATACAATTGAGAAAATAAGAAAAAAAAAAAATTCGAGGGATTGTAACTTCTTTTGTGACCAGTCTGGTGAATTTAAACTAATGGAGAGGAGGCTCTATGAAGCGGCGGTTGAGGGCAGCGTAGAATCTTTGCTTAAATTGCTTCAAGAGGATGCTCTGCTTCTCGATAGATCAATGGTGAGTTGTTACTCTGAGACCCCTTTGCACATAGCTTCAATGCTTGGACATGAAAATTTTGTGCAGGAAATTTTAAGTCGAAAGCGTGAGTTAGCTGGAGAGCTCGATTCCAGAAGATCATCAGCACTTCACTTGGCAAGTGCAAAAGGGTACCTTGTTATAGTGAAAAAATTGGTTTCTGTTAATCCTGAAATGTGCTATGTTATAGTGAAAAAAGTCTTGGAAGAGTTGTTTCAAAAGAGACGCGAGGCTTATCGAGTCTTGATGGACAGAGGTGAGACAATTTTACATGCTTGTGTGAATTATAACCAGTTGGAGTGCCTGAAGTTGCTGGTGGAGAGACTGGATGATCATGAGTTTCTGAATTCGAAGGACGACGATGGCAACACTATCTTGCATCTCGCCGTCATCGATAAACAAGTAGAGGTGTGTGTATATATACTCTAGCTAATAACTAATAATATATCTCCGTCCCATTAATTAGTTGATTAATTCTACTCTTTCCTTCCCTTTTTATTTAAACTATATAATGCAAAACTCGAAAACGTGCAGGCTGTAAAGTTCTTGACTGGCAGTACTACAATAGAAGTAAATGCTGTTAATGCAAATGGCTTCACAGCTTTGGATATTTTAGCACAAAGAAAATTAGACATGAATTCGACGATTGGAGAGCTGCTTCGATGCGCTGGAGCAATAAGTCTAAAGTATACACAACTATTGACACGGGAACCTGCTTCAGGCACCACACAGACACGGACAGGATCGATCATAACATCCCATTCTGGTGACCCTAGTAATCAAGGGCGTGAACGTCCAGAAAAGGTTAGAAAAAAGCAAGAAGATGAATGGTCGGAAAAAAAGCGTAATGCATTAATGGTGGTAGCATCACTCATCGCTACCATGGCATTTCAAGATGCTCTGAACCCTCCTGGTGGTGTATGGCAGGACGATTCCCAAGCAAACGACACTTCACCACATGCCGCAGGGTCTTCGATAATGCTTACTAATAAGTGGCCCAAAAAATGTCGGCACTATTTCGGTCCAATCGTTTTGTTTCAATACAGTTTTAAGTATTTAACAGTTTTTGCTGTACCTCTAGTCTCCTACATACCCCTCTCAATCTTTGTTATCGTCGTTACAAATTAAATAATTCCCACCCTTCATGATTTGCCGCCGTCTCAATGAAAATAATATCTCTAAGTGAATGCAATGCAGGATTCTTATGGAAACGACGAGGTGGGCAAACATTCAAGAGGAAAAAAAAAATTCCAAAGAGTTTGCTTTTGCCTTCGCACTGCACGATCGAGGTGTGGGCATTTTTTTCGTCTTTTATATTTTATATTCGTCACACATCAAAGAAAAGAAAATTACATTGTAGGCACCTTAATAATACGAAATCTTATTAACATATAGGTGCGTATGGTTCTTTTATTTATTATTATTATTTTTTATATATAAGGAAGTCTTAGGTACACCGTGTAATAATTTTGACGTGGCACTCCAATTAGAGGTGAGGAAAAATCGGTTCGGTTTATATTTTTTATATTATTGGTGAAGACACATCTAGAACCAATAACCACATCTAGTACCTGGCTGTGTTCTTGTTGGTTGAATGTCGATACGCCTCTTGTTGTTGTTTATCTTCATGCTTTATTAAGAAAGCTAGGATTTTTGTTGTAATTTGTCTTGCTTTTTTTTAATAAAACCCAGGCCGATTGTTGTTGCTAGGAGCCTTATGCTTCCGTTCCCTTTTTTCCCCCGATTGTGTCAAAGCAAGCAGTCAAGCACCTAAAAGACAGCACCGAATTTGGTATTGACTTTGGTGCCAGCAAATCAAAGAAAGTGGAGAACATACCCCACAAATATTTAAAGTTAGTTGACAAAATTGAAGCCACGCGGATTGACGAAATTGAAGCCATAATTGTTGGGCTAAAATCGTTGATTTCTTTGGTCATTATTTTGCTATAAATAGAAGTGCAGATGAAGAGCTGAAGCATTCCATTAAGAGAGAAGCAATTTAGCATTTTAGAGATAGAGTTTAAAGAGCTTAAAATTATAAGCTCTTGTTATAGTAATTTGAGAGTTTAAGTGCATTGAGGTTTTTGGTTTCAGTCCGTCCGATCCTCGGCAACACCAAAACCCGGTTAAAAAAGACAGCACCGAATTTGGTATTGACTTTGGTGCCAGCAAATCAAAGAAAGTGGAGAACATACCCCACAAATATTTAAAGTTAGTTGACAAAATTGAAGCCACGCGGATTGACGAAATTGAAGCCATAATTGTTGGGCTAAAATCGTTGATTTCTTTGATCATTATTTTGCTATAAATAGAAGTGCAGATGAAGAGCTATTTTTCAATTTAGCATTTTAGAGATAGAGTTTAAAGAGCTTAAAATTATAAGCTCTTATTATAGTAATTTGAGAGTTTAAGTGCATTGAGGTTTTTGGTAGTGAGTTAAAATATTACAATCAAACCACGTAAAATTTTTTCTTTGTCTTTCAATATGTCCTTCAGTGAATATAGTGATTCAAACGTAATTCTCAATATTTCTCAATTTCACTTTAACTACGTGTCTGCTTTACCCATTAATTTCCTAATAGATTGAAAGGAGCCTTGCGCTTTTCTTATTGTTTACAAATTTAATTTAAAAAATTAAATGCGGAGTTCTAACGAGGAAGAGGAAGGTGTAGATTATAGAGAACCGAAAAATTGAATCGAAACTGAACGGTTTGGTTATTCGGTTTTGTTTCTTTTTTTTTTTAGAATGGTTCTGTTTCTTTATTTAGTCTATTTACTTTTTATGAAATTATAACCCAACTGATTCGATCCTGTTAATTAAATTTCGATCTGAATCGAATTGTACACACTTCAAACTCAAATCCAATCCATAGTGAATACCTGGTGTTAGGCTAGGCTGTCACAAAGATATCCTAGTATAATGAAGGGAATTGAAAGTGAAAGGAATTTTGGTAAACTAAAAAATGAGATTTTCTTTTAATACTGATTATGCATCATATTACATTGCACATATATTTACAACTGCTATTATAGTAGACATTACACTGATATTTACAATCAGATATACATAACTGAGACTTACATTATTACATTAAACTCTATGAAATACATACCCAGACAAATAACCCTCACAGATGAGGGATGTCTTTGCTCTACTTGTATTTTGCAAGGGAGAAGAGCTTATAAATATTTAGCCCACAATGCTTTTGTGGGAGTTTGAATCTCTGCCCTCATACTTGTGAAGGTAGCAGCCCAACCACTTCAACCAAAGGCCTAGTGAAAATGAGGTTATTATAAAAATTTTGCAAAAAATTAACAAAATATCTGCACGAAGCTATGAAGGAATAAAAGAATTGAAGTCGAGAGTAATATGAATGGGGATATAATGATGGCAATCACCGGAAGATCGAGAATAACTATATAAACGATGAAGGGAAAAAGATCGAGCTAGGGCGAGTCAATAATAACAGGAGAAGAAGAAATGACATTGAGATTTAATTAATAGGTAATTTTACTAGAGAAAAAATAACGATAAAAATAATAAAATGGTAACGGTTTTTTATAACCTGCCATTAAAGTCAATCCGCCGTGTGATAGGGGATAAGCCATGAGGATTAATTGGTCGACAATAAGTCGGTCTCCTAAAATTAGCCCCACGCCAAGAAGGCTTGTAAGTTGACTTCACTAGACCTAAAGATCACTTGAATCTTTGTGAGCCTACATACAATTGAGAAATTAAGAATTAAAAAAAAAATCGAAGGATTGCAACCTCTTTTGTGATCAGTCTGGTGAATTTAAACAATGGAAAGGAGGGTCTATGAAGCAGCGGTTGAGGGCAGTGTAGAATCTTTGCTTAACTTGCTTCAAGAGGATGCTCTGCTTCTCGATAGATCAATGGTGAGTTGTTACTCTGAAACACCTTTGCACATAGCTTCAATGCTTGGACATGAAAAATTTGTGCAGGAAATTTTAAGTCGAAAGCGTGAGTTAGCTCGAGAGCTCGATTCCAGAAGATCATCAGCACTTCACTTGGCAACTGCAAAAGGGCACCTTGGCATAGTGCTGAAATTGGTATCGGTCAATCCCGACATGTGTGATGCTTGCGATCGAGATGGGAAAAATCCTCTACATGTTGCAGCCATCAAGGGCCATGTTAATGTCTTGAGAGAGTTGGTTCAAGCGAGACCCGAGGCCTCTCGAACCTTGATGGACAGAGGTGAGACAATTTTACATGCTTGTGTGAATTATAACCAGTTGGAGTGCCTGAAGCTTTTGGTGGAGAAAATGAATGATCATGAATTTGTGAATTCGGAGGACGTCGATGGCAACACTATCTTGCATCTCGCCGTCATCGATAAACAAGTAGAGGTATATATACTGTAGTTAATTGATAACGGGACAAAATTTTAGTAGTAAAATATATTTTTTGATAAATTTTCATACCGACATAATATGTCAATAAAATTTTAATAATAAAATAATAATATTCCTAATTAATAATATCTCTCTTTCCCATTAATTAGTCGATTAATTCTACTCTTTCTTTGCCCTTTGTATTTAACTTATATAATGCAAAACCCGAAAACGTGCAGACGATAAAGTTTTTGACTGCCAGCTGTACTACAATAAAAGTGAATGCTGTTAATGCAAATGGCTTCACAGCTTTGGATATTTTAGCACGAAGAAAATTAGATGCGAATTGGACGATTGGAGAGCTGCTTCGATCCGCTGGAGCAAGAAGTCTGAAGGAAACACGCGAACCTGCTTCAGGCACCACACAGACACGGACAGGATTGATCATAACATCCCATTCTGGTGACCCTAGTGATCAAGGGGGTAAACGTCCAGAAAAGGTTAGAAAAAAGCAAGAAGATGAATGGTCGGAAAAAAAGCGTAACACATTAATGGTGGTAGCATCACTCATCGCTACCATGGCATATCAAGCAGGTCTGAACCCTCCTGGTGGTGTATGGCAAGATGATTCCCCAAAAAACGACACTTCAGATTCAGGACATTACGCAGGGGGTTCGATACTGTTAACTCAATATGCGTTTACTTACAATCTTTTCTTTGGTTTTAACACCACAGGCTTTGTGGCGTCTCTTAGCATCATATTATTGTTCGTAAGCGGCATCCCATTATTTAAGCGTAGGTTTTTCATGTGGATTTTAACGTTGATAATGTGGGTTGCAATTAGTGCAATGGCACTAGCTTATCTGTTCGCCATACTTGGTATTACGGATTCGGATTCGGATGTCAGCACGACCCCCTTGGCTGCTTCAACATATGTGCTATTTGGATGGATTGGGTTCATTGGGATTCTTATTCTTGCGCACATTGTACGCCTTATAGTGAAGATGATAATTTTTTTTCTAAAATTAATGAAGCGATCACCACGGCAACCCTCAAGTTCGGATGCTCAGGTAGCACGTCCTATTCAAACCGTCTAATGTGTACAACCCCTGTGGGATGAATATAATATATGTACATGTAGTGACTGAATACCATGAGTTGTGCTAAAATTATGTTACCCTGAGTTTGAAGAATAATAATTAATGTTCTGATATTACTTTGCAATCGTTACATTTATTCGTTCTCGTAACAGCTTAACTTAATTGATTGGCAATATATAAGACAGGCTTCATTTGAGATAATTATAATATGATATTTAAGAATAGTGATGACAATGATATGTAAGGATGCGTGATCGGTTTCAAATGCAATTGGTTAGAAATATTTTATTCAAAATTATTCTAAAATTTTTATTTGAAATGAAGTATCATGAAGGGTGCATTAAATTGATTTATAATTATATCATCCCATATTATTCACATGATGAGTACCATATTACTATCGGAATGAATATTTCCGGTAAAAAATAATTAATTATTTATTTATTACGTAATGTTTGTGTCTACTCTTCTTGTACCACTTCCAAAAGATTTTACTGAAATGATACATTTCAGACAATGACATTTTTCTTTTTGATATGTAATTACAGTCACGATAGTTGACCTTCGACTTTAAGTTCTTAGATTATTAGTGGTACCTTAGATACAATAATTTATTTAATAACAAAGTGACTTAAACACGCTTATTAAGTACTTATGTACATCATTCTAACCTATATTATTTTACATATTTTTAGTTCAAATGTATTAGGATTTAGGAGAGATATATATCAACTATTTCTTATTTAAGTGGTTAACACCTCATCACCTCATTTTTTTTTTAGGTCAAGGTTAAATGTCTCTATATATTTTTTGAATGTAGAATTTCTTCGGATTTAAGTGTGCCTCTCCTTAAAACTAATTTTTGAACAATAGAAGGACAATTCCTTAATTGGATGGTAGACCACTTTTACCTTAAAAAAGTTTTTAGAGCTCAACTCTAAATGGGCAAAAGAAGAGTAGATTTATCACTTTTTGGAGCAAAATTCTTCTCTGGACTCTGCATCATAAAAAAGGGAAAGAAAATTATGTAGAACCACACTTTTTCCCATATAATATATGAAAGTGCCATAAACTATGACCACTTACACCCCATCACGCATTAAGGACATCCCAGGATCATATTCGAGAATCATAATAAATATTGAGAGAGAGGATTCGAACTCTCCAAGTCTGAATTCAAATAGAACTCGACACGTGACTTTCATTAAAGGTCATGCGATGACGATACAAAGTTCAGAACTAATCCATAAAACTAATTAATAGCGCGATAACTGACGGGACGTGATTATCAACAACATCACGTGCCAAAAGCAACGTAAAACAGACTTAGCCATGAATCTAACCGCAAACATGAATCATAAATATTGGACGGGCAAGATTCGGATATAAATCTCTCACCAAAATCACATCCTCAATCTATGAATGAAACCAAGAGGTTGAGAAATGAATCTGTTGGCAAATTCTCAACGGAAAAAGAGAAGTCTAAAATTATTCCCTATCGTTCTTCTTAACCATTTCTTTCGTTTCAATATCTAGACTACTAAAGGAGTTTTACACCTTCAGCATAAAATATCAAATGGCAATAACATGCCCCGAGGACCTGGCCGAATAGTTTTCTAAGAATGGATATTTGAGTCCTAAGAAATCTTAAAGGAGGTATGCCTGAGTTAAAATCCAGAAATCTCGAGAGAGTGGGTTGTTTTTTTTTTAAGAGATTATTGCTCATGATATTTATAATTATATATATATTGAGATCCGTTTATATCAATTCCGATACAGCACCACTCAGATTTTTAATCCTCTCAAATATTCGAGGGACGTCAACTCTCCTTCTTGAAAAAAGGTTTACATCAATTCTGATATAGTACCGCTCAGATTTTTAATCTTTTCAAATATTCGAGGGACGTTAACTCTTTTTCTGAAAAAAAGATTACCTTCACTCAAGTTCTGAAATTCCGAAAAAAAAAATTTAAAACAAATTCTTACAATACGTTTGTGAGAACTCAAACTTTTTCTTTCATATTTGTTAGAGAGGGACTGTAGTCACTTGGGTTAAGCCTAAATAATTGAGAGAGTGGGCTTTAATTTGCCAATCCTCCTATCCTTTTTTTTTAATAATAATTAAAAAAAATTAAATGGCAACCACATATATTGACTGCCTCAGATAGCAGGAATAAGATAGGTACATAGGGGGGCGGCCACATGCATACTTGCAGAAGCTACCTAGAAAACCGAACAATTGTTTTTTATACATTAGAATGACGGACATTTAATTCTAATTCATCTGTCTTCTCAGCATATATGATTTGACCTGAGGTTTCGTTTTCTTTTATACATCGTTCAAAATTTGTGTCCTTGAATACTCAAGCCCGTGGCAGATGGTCGCCCAGTAGTGAAATTCCCGAGCTTATTAAAGATGTTGAAAAATTATTCTTCACAAAGACAAAATTAATTTCGTAGACAGTCTCGCCTCAGTATCCATGAATATGTGAACGTTTCATCAGCTGCGTGCCATAATAAATACTCGCTATACACAGATTGCACTTCATGGATATTCGTCTAATTATCTAAAAATAATAATTCACATAAGAAATTAAAATGTCTCCATTTTCGATGATTTAACAAACTATATCATACAAATTAAACAAGTATTTTCAAATTCCATTACTTAATCTTGAAAAGTTCTTTGCGACTGCCAGCTGCATGCACGAGGTCATATTCAATCGTTTACAAATCAACGTTAATATAAAAGAAAACATAATCACCCATTTTGGTCAAAGAAACAATATGATAAGGAGATTGGTAATTAGACTCATTTAATTAATTGAAGTTTGATCGTTGAAAAATTCTAACCTTTTAGGATGCTTGCCTATGTATTACCAATCATATTATACGTACATACTTTCTTAACTACTGTATCAAAGTTCTTATAAGTCCCAAAACCAAGGAGCTCTTTCATTAATAGTAAACGATGGAAAGAATGGAAAGCTTGCTTTATGAAGCATCGGTTGAAGGAAATATAACAACCTTGCTGCAATTGCTTGAACAAGACGCTCTGATTCTTGATAAAGTGGTCATGAATCGTCACCATGAGACCCCTTTGCATGTGGCAACGTTACGCGGGCATCTTGATTTTGCCAAGGAAATTCTACGCAGAACGCCTGCACTAGCCGGAGAATTAGATTCGCGGCGATCTTCGCCTCTTCATATGGCAGCGCAGAAGGGTTACGTTGACATAGTAAAAGAGTTGTTACAAGTAAATCCTGACATGTGTCTTGCTCGTGATGTTGACGGAAGAAACCCGCTTCATATGGCAGCTACGAAAGGGCGGATCCAAGTTTTGGTGGAGTTGTTCAGAGCCAGACCGTTTGCAGCTTATGCTACTACTATTTGGAGTGAGACCGTGTTGCATCTGTGTGTGAAGCATAATCAATTGGAGGCACTAAAGTTCTTGGTATCAATGATGAATGATCCTGACTTCTTGAACGCCAAGGATGATTATGGCATGAACGTCTTGCACCTTGCAGTTGCTGATAAACAAATTGAGGCATGAATGTTTTTCTACTTTTTTTTATAATTTTTATAAATTAATGGAAACACATATTGAAAACCACCCACTAGTTAGTTCGGCCTCTTGCAGTCAATAAGTAAATTAAATACTGAAATATCCTTTATAATTTTAGGGATTGTAAGTGAGTCGTTTTAAATTAGACTTTTTTTTAATGAAATTTAGACTTCGTATTAACACAACTAAAACAACAAATAGCTAAAATAACAAAAGCTTTTTAATCTTCTTTTTTTCTCTTTTAACCCTTTGACTAGGAAAGAAACTACCTCAGTAAATTTTTCTCCTTGACTAGCTAGGCTTGACAAAATCAACCGACCAGGCTCAGACTTTTCTGAGTATGAAAACTATCTTTTGTTGACCGGAGAAAAAAATTAGGAGGATAAGGGTTCAAATAGCCATTTATAATTTTTTTTTAATAAATTTATCATATGGCCCCATCAATTTACACTTTTATGCTGTGATCTCTCCAGTTTGTGGGTTTTATATTCTACCCCTTAGAAATGCCTTTTTCTTTTTGTGATAAGTAAACCCCTTAGAAATGCTAAATTCCCTTACTTTTTGACCTGATTTAGCTCGTGAATTTAACCCATCATTGTATTAATAACAAGCGTGCTGCGTGCAGACAACAAACTATTTGCTTGTGAATACGAGGGTGGAAGTAAATGCTCTAAACACGCACGGATATACGGCTTTGGACATCCTTGCACAAAGCCGAAGAGACATCAAAGATTTAGACATCGCAGATTCTCTTCGAGGCGCTGGAGCCTTCAAAGCCATTGAAATCCAATCATCTCTGAACAGGAATAGTACAAGTATTGGCCGCTCTGTGAGGAATAATAGAGCTGTGTCCAATTCCATTATCCCACACGACCAACTCAAGGCACTACCCCAAGAGTGCCTCATCAATTTGCAGCAAAAGAATAAGACGGAAGATTGGCTTACTCGAAAACGAGACGCATTGATGGTGGTAGCATCTCTTATTGCCACAATGGCATTTCAAGCTGGGGTCAACCCCCCTGGTGGTGTATGGCAAGATGACTTCCCCGGGCCCGGCGATGGCTCACAAGAAAATAGCACTGCAGAAGCGCACCAAGCAGGGACAGCAATAATAGCTTACAAATACAGGAGTAGATACGCTAATTACCTTGCTTTCAACACCGCAGGTTTCATAGCATCGTTGAGCATAATTTTGCTTCTCATAACTGGGTTGCCTTTCAAGCGGAGATTTTTCATGTGGGTTTTGACTGTTACCGTTTGGATTGCAATTACTTCGATGGCTCTTACTTACAGAGTGTCTATTCTTGTTTTTACGCCTAAAAAAGATGAGAGAACGGTCACACAAGTTGTAGAATATGGGGTTAAAGTGTGGAGTGCCGTTATGGGTCTTCTGTTACTGGGCCACACAATTCGTCTGTTAGCAATCTTTTTCAAGAAATTTGATAGTCTGATTGGGAAAAGAAGACGACCATCGCCACTATGATACTTCATAAATTAACAGCACATTTTCTAGTTTGTTTGTGTTGTACACTTCAGGTGCTTCTGTAGTTATGTATCCATACTAGCTAACGTAGAGATCCCTTCAGTTTTATCACTTATGCCGTGTTAGATCAGTTTACATCTGTCGTATATATGTGTCTATTGATTAATTTGTTATTAATCTTTTCAGTATTTTTATGCTCTGCACATGTTATTGAGTTTTCTTAGATGAATAGGTCGCCCGGGTCGGGGTGGGGCACATGATTTTAATCACTTTTGCATGAGAAGGTATCAAGTGTTTGAAGAGCACTCCACTTCCTTCATTTATTGCTTGCAATATGTGTTCATATATTATCATGATTAGTTGAAGTATACAGTGACAATGAGTGTATGGAATAAGAGTAATGCCCCAAAAACACTTAAGATTTTTTCCTCTTGCATATAGTAGGTTGACTGGTTTTACCACACTTTCGTAGTGAGAGTAACCAAATCTTAACAAGTGTGCAAGAGTAGTCTCACATAATCATTAATTTAAATCATAAAATTTGTTTCAATAAGCAATGTTGATTTTTGGTTGAGATCTAATCTCAGCAATTGGTATTTTTGGTTTCTAATAAAAAGAATACGTGTTAACGAATTAGGTTAATTTCTTGTTTGCTTTTAGTGTTCTTTTATTGAAAAAGATAATTTTGGCTATCAAAATTTAAAATAAGTTAAGTATCAAGAGAAGTCAGCGGGGCTCTGCGCTTTACTCTTTATCGCACGCAGGATTTTTAGTTGGTTGTATCATTTGACTGCCAAACGAATTAAAAAAGAAACTGTCCGTTACATTTAGTCGTGACCACCAGTAACGTTAGCACATCCACAGAGAAATTGAAAAATAAAAGGACGTTAAGAAGGAGTGAGGTGTTGGTATATAGCTGAACTCCCCATTGTGTTCTCCAACGTTCTAGAGATCCCTAGGCCTAGTCAAGAACATTAAAGAAAAGATGGTAACCCACTTTTTAAGTTAAATTTCATTGATTACTCCAGAATTCTCTCGTACTCGCTAGTCCGTCTGTGGCTCGTCCTCAGTCTTTATAAGAACTCCCCCTGGCACCAGCATTGCAGCACAATTAAGAAAACACAAAATCGCATTACCATAGCTTAAGTTCTCGCGTTACTATAGCTTAAGTTCTCGCGCATATATAAAAAAAGGAGAAGAATACAACATGGATCTGAGAAGCCTAGCAGGTTTCGATTCACCATTCTTCTCAATCCTTGAAGACATGCTGGAGCTGCCTGAAGAACAAGAAAAGACCCGAAACAACCCGTCAAGAGCCTACGTTCGGGATGCCAATGCCATGGCGGCAACACCAGCAGATGTGGTGGAGTATCCGAATTCATACGTGTTCATTGTGGACATGCCAGGGATTAAGGCCAGCGAGGTCAAGGTGCAAGTTGAGAGCGAAAACGTGCTCGTGGTCAGCGGAGAGCGGAAACGGGATCCCAAGGAGAAAGATAACAGAGATGGTGTTAAGTACGTGAGAATGGAGAGGAGGTTTGGCAAGTTTATGAGGAAGTTCGTGCTGCCTGACAATGCTAATGTGGATAAGATATCCGCCTTGTGTCAGGACGGTGTTTTGACCGTCACGGTCGAGAAAGTGCCCCCACCACAGCCAAAGACCATTCAGGTTCAAGTTGCCTGAGATATTTTAATTTGGTTGTGTGTCTGTAACTCAATTATATATCTGACTATCTGAGTGTGTCAGGATGGATATGGAGTTTTGTAATTAATTGGATTATCAAATGTGTTTGTTCCGCCCTGTGTCCCCAGTTGATCTTGTGAGCCTCATCTCATCAATGTTGTATGAATAAAATTGTCAGTCTTCTTAATGTTACAATAGAAAAATGAAACGATTGAGTAGATAGATGCACGTGTGCTGAAAATCCAATAGGTGAGAGTGTTGATGACAATTAGAGAGCAAACGATGCGAATCTTCTCCGATTATTGATGAATTTCATTTTGAAGAAATGAAGTAGGACAACTCCAGAATTATCATCTTCAGCTAAGCTCGTTCAAACTGCTGTATAAGTGGTGGTACCCCCAGGGAGCTTAATTGATACAAGTGTTGACAGTAGAGGGGAGTATCAATGAAACAGCAAATTAAAATGCACAAAGCCAGGTTCACGTGCACCTGATATGAAAGATGACCTTGTCCTTTGACCAAGTGTACCAATATTTTATTCTGGTGGGAGATTGCTGTGAAAGAACCAATCGGTCCTCACCTGGTCCTATTGCACCGGTCTTCCACTGTGTGTTAATGGAAAGAACGAACGCGGACATGGTTCGAATCTGAACTGTTTGGCTCGGCTTGACCTATTTACAGTAATGATGTTTGATCATCTCATTTTGTTTCATTAATTTTTAATTTTTAATTAGTCCTGTTTGTTTTACAAATTACCCTTATCCGTTAGCAATATTTAATCTCTAGTAAAGCATTGGAAAAACAAAATACGGACCGATATAGGTAAGTACTATGTATTATATGGACATTCGTTAGTTGATAAGGAATTGGCATGCTAAATCTAAAGCTTGAAGGGGCGACCTTTGAAGAAATCTTTGCAGCAATTGTATAAAGCAAACTGATTGAGAAGAGCTCGTTGTGAGGGTTGACCGTGAATGAAACGGCAGTGAGAAAGCGCCTAAACCCATTTATTGTACCAGATAGCGAAATGGGCTCAGCACAAGGTCCTCGTTTTGCAAGCCGGTGAACGATTAAAATGCGGAAGTGGACCACAGCATGAATGGGCCTCTGTCGCAGCACAAGCCTTATCGGGGCATGAGTAAGTGGAGAGCTGAAGCACAAGCCTCATCGGGGCATGAACAAGTAAAGAGCTAAAAGTATGAAAATGACATTAACAGGCCAACTCGTGGATATCAGAAATATGTAATACGCACGATATTTATGATCTGTTAAATAAAATTTCTTTTTGTGAAGAATGAAATCATAGTCCTGAATTATCAAAAGAATTAAATGTAAAGGTTTTCCGCCTTTGCTTCAACAATTTCTTTATTTGAAATTAAGCCTTCAAATAGAAAGCTTGTTCAAGCTGCCTGGGGTGTTGGTGCAAGCTCTGTGACCTTAGCAGGACTGTTCTTCAACAATGGTGGGAAGAAGGGATTAAATGGGAACATTTTGGGCCAGCACTCCCCGTTGATTCTGGTAACAGTCTCCCGACAAGCAGGGCTAAAGCCACTAATGTGGCCAATGGTGCGTGATTTAAAGATCTCTAAAGCACACCCTTCCGAGCTTGAAATGGATGACCAGCACTCTTTAATTTCAGTCACGTTTACGGTCGGAATAGAGACCTTGCTCACGGCATTTGCTTTGGATGCTAGAGATGGAGGTAAAGCACAAAAGTTCTTGAGCAATGAAGGAAAGACGGGCTCAAAGGAAACATCTTACGCCAACAACTGCCGCTGATTCGATTGATGGCGTCGCAACAAGCAGGAGCAATTTGGCCAATTTGACCCCCCAAAAATGAACCGTAAATCTCCGTAAGACAAGTTGGTATGCTTGTCAATGAAGACCAGCACTCTATTACATCTGATTTAGGCACTAGCAAGCCTGGAGTTTGTGCCGGAATTTGTCCCAATGGTAGAGTTGGTACTTCTTGTCCCAATCCTGTTGGGACCAGAATCGCTATGCATGCAGCAATCAACGTCACAGGTACTGCATCTTTTGCCATCTAATCAGTTAGCTAAGAGAAAATTTCTACTACTGCGGCTGGATTTTCTCTGTGATTTGTAATTTGTTTGGCTGGTAGGAATTGACGATGAATTTATACTTCTCAAGAACTTCAGTATTGAAGAACGCAGCTGTTTCTTTTTTCTCTTCTAACTGATACAAAAGTTACATGTATTTAATTATCATAAATGCATTACTCAATTAACAATTTCGGCAATAAAAATCATCTTGAAAGCGTTACCTAGATTATTCATTGCATACATTTGTATCATAACTGATTTATGTGATCAGGAACCACAAACGAATGGGAGCTCCACAAATACATTAGACAGTATGATCTGCATGTTCATTACTACTGGAGCTTGCAGGTCCCCTTCTTTTCTTCATTTTTCCGATTAGATACTTTCAATCCTCTTAGTAAGGCGTACGATGTGGACGAGAAGATGAATCCCCTCGAAGCAAACCCGTGCAATCATTACATAAAGTACATAATTATGAACCTGCATTTCTTTGTCACTTAGACGATAGACCATAACCAGATAAGCCGCAGCCATAGAAGATATTGCTGTCCATGTTATTACCATCAAAATCCATATAAAAAACCTGCGCTTTATAAAAGGTAAGCCGCGTACGAGCAATAGTATGATGCTTAGAGACGCAACAAAACCTACGGTGTTATACAAAAAGAAAATTCTGTATGTATCCGGCTCAATATCAGCCAGAATCGAATATCCCGCATGGTGCCCCTTGCCTTCTTTGGAGCCGTCTTGCCATGTACCACCAGGAGGAGACAGAACAGCTTGGAATGCCGCCGCAGCAATCAAAGCAGCTGCTACCATTAAGCTACTACCCATGTCTTCCAACCACTTCTTTCGCTTTTTATGACGACCATTTTTTGGACGTTTACCGTTACAAGCTTCATCAGATTTTAAGGCCAATGTGGTTCGTGCATTGCCAAGTTCATGTGTCCATTTGGCACAGATTGCTCCAGCGCGCCGAAGCGACTCCCCAATCCCCCAATCTTTGACACTCCTTTTGCTTTGTGTTAAAATATCCAAAGCTGTGAGGCCATTTGCATTCAGAGCGCTCACTTCTACTGTAGTACCAGCGCCAGCTGTCAAAAATTTTATTGCCTGCACATTTTAAAGACACTAGTATATGTATTCAAGAGTGAATGGAAGAGAAACAATACTGAATTTCCAAATTTTCTCCACAACAACTTAAATAAGAGATAAAATTGCTTTGCCAATTTTAATTTGTGAGAATAGTCCAACACTCATGTTATTCCCATTTTTATTTTTGAAAAACAGAAAATAATTTTTGGGAAAAAAAACAGATCAAATTCCAACTGGTTGTAATTCACACATGCAGGTAAAATTGTCTCACCTCGCTCCATCCAAATTAGGGCCGCTTGGGGCCTTACCTTAACCGACTCTTTCAAGACATTAACATGGCCCCTGATGGCAGCAATATGTAGATGATTTTTCCCATCTATATCGCGGGCAAAACACATCTGGGGATAGACAGATACCAATTTTAGTACAATGTCAAGGTACCCTTTTGCAGCTGCCAAGTGAAGTGTTGATGCTTTTCGGGAATCAAGCTCTCCGGCTAGCTCAGGCTTTCGCCTTAAAATTTCCTGCACAAAATCTAAATGTCCAAGCAGGGAAGCTATGTGCAAAAGTGTCTCAGACTCAGAGTAACAACTCACCATAAATCTATCGAGAGCTAGAGCATCCTCTTGAAGCAAGTTAAGCAAAGATGCTGCTTCATAAATCCTCCTTTCCATTTGCTATGAGTAGAGTGATGACACACCTTTATCCCTGAGGTGTACATGCTTATAATATTTATTTAACTCTACGGAACACCTGAAAGACGTAAGTCAGATTTATATATATATATATATATTAGGCGGTCTATCTTCGAAGATTGAACTATTGATCGAAGCAGAACATTGATCGTAACTTTCAGACATAACTGGAGAATCCACTCAAAAGAAACTGAAAGTCAAGGATCAGTATGAGTGTTTGTGTCACACGGCAAAGGAAAGTGAGGAATTGTTATTAGCAGGACTCGCATGGATAACCCACAGACCGACACAACATGATCAAAAGTATTAAAGTAGACATTTTTTTATTTAAACACTAGTACATTTATTATTAAAAAAAAGATGAATGCCAAGTGGCTGTCCATTTATTATTATAATAAATGTACTAGTGTCCATTTATGAAAGTAGCTGAGCTTGGCATTCATATTTATTTAGAAGATAAATAAAAAAGCAACCATTCCAACCTAATTAATTATTATTAGCACCAACCAATCAAACGCGGGCACATCATCATTTTCATTAGAAATCACCACCACTGAGACGGAGGACAAAGTGGAGATCGAAGTGGAGAGTGGACTCCTTTTGAATGTTGTAAACTTGTAACTGGCGGTAGGGGTGGCAAAATAACCGTGACCGGTCCGGACTTAGATGAATCCGGATTATCCGATAACGGTTGAATTCAGTCTGAAAATTAAAATAATGTGGATTTGGTGTTAATTTTATTAACCCAGATATATCTGAGTTCGGATTCGGATTTACATAAATTAGATTATTTTTATTTTAAAATTTATTAAATTTAAGTATAAAAGTAAAAAAAAATATATAGAAAATTTATTAAATTATTAAATCTAAGTATAAAAGTAAAAAAATATATATAGAAAAGAAAAGAAACCCTAACATAAATTGCAGCCCCGTTTCTCCTCTTCTCTCACCTTCTTCAATCTTCATGCCACAAAGCCCAAATTCATCATCGTCAATATTTAAGTAATCCCCAAGTATCATCATCAACAGTTCATCATCATTCTCAATATTCAATTCATCCCGTTGTCGTTTGTCTTCATCAATTCAGCACGTCGCCGTCTATGATTCACTATCGTCTTCATCGCGTTAGCATTCATCTTGATTACATCATCAATATACATACTTTTTGGGATTTAGCAGTGCTTTGAGGTGATATAAACATATGTGGGTCAGCTTAAGGATGGCAAAATAATCCAGACTCGGAATAGACCCGAATAAACCCGGACGATCCGGGCGGGATTAACCTGTACCATATTTAAATAATATAATTCGGTATTAATTTTTTTGAACCCGGATGTATCTGGGCCCGAGTCTGGATTTATCTGAACTCGTATATCTAGAACTTGGATCCGGATACATTTTTTTTAATATAAATATAAAAAATAAAAAAATCAATGGAAAAAGAACACACAAACCCTAGTTTACATATTTTAGGCTTTTAGCTTATGGCCGCCACCATTTTCTTTCCTGTTCGTCTCCCAAATTCACCAATTTAAATTATCATCATTATAAAATCGTCATCAATCATCATCAAAGGCTTGAATCTCTCTATACTCCTAAACCCATTCACGGTCACAGCTGGTGGCAGACAATTACGCACACTAAGTGATGATTTGGCATTCACGGACGTAGATGAAGCAGTGACCAACGGCATAAATTTGCTGGATTTTCATTCCTTGTCACCATTTGTGTTCTATTTTGCTATCATTTTAGCTGTTGTTTGATGATGACAAGTTGACAATCAAAATTTGGGTTTTATTTTACACTTTTGCTTTACTGTTTTGTTATATGCTTTAATTAATTTTTTCTCTTTGATTTGAATATTACTCGTATTTTGATATTGAAGCAACCGGTGATGGAAAAAGGTTGCAAAGTTGAACATCAGTGCCCTACCTTTGGTTTTCTACTCGGAAACAAGCCCATAAATGGTGCCCATCCGGGTTCAAAACTCGGATTCTGGAAACCCAAATTTTTGCGGGTTGAGCCTGATCCGCAGTTGGAGACAAAAAATTCAGGTTTATTTCCGGGTCACATAGCAAATTCTCATCCGGGTCCGAAATTGAAATGAACGAACCCAGACCCAGACTCAGATTTTACCATCCCTACGTTAGCTTTTTTCTCTAAAGCATGATTCATTTCAATTCATTTATCTTCAAGTTGTCTCGATTGTAAAGAATCTATAGTCCTTCAATTCATCCGTGCCTGCGATTTGAACTCTTTCTGGAATTTTCATAACCTAAAACAAGTTTATGCTTTTCAGTTCATTCAGTTATCCGGGTTTTAAACCCAGCCTCCGAAAATCCGGATTTCGTCGGGTTAAACCCGCACCGGACCTGAAGCTAAAAAATCTGGGTTTATATCCAAATTCGAAATGCGAAATTGTCACCCGGGTCTGGAACAGGAAAGGCTAAACCCGGACCCGGCCCGGATTTTGCCATCTGTATTTGGGGAGAGTCCAGCCGTCCTCAAACTGCTTGCGGGCGAAGATGAGCCTCTGCTGGCCCGACGGCATCCCCTTCCTGAATCTTCGTCTTCAGATTGTCGATTTTGTTGGCGCTCTCCACCTCCAGAGTGATGGTCATCTCGGTTGACGTCTCGACGAAGCTCTGCATTCCTCTCCTCAAGCGCAGCACCAGATGGAGCGTCAACTCCTTCTGGATGTTGTAATCGGCCAAGATGCGGCCGCCCTCCCGCTGCTTGCCGGCGAAAACCAGCCTCTGCTGCTCCAGAGGCATTCATTCGCCTTCACGTTGACGATCAATCAAAAGTAAACACGGTGATGAGAGTATTACGAACGGGGAAAAAAGCGAAACCCCATATCATTTAATAAAATTAATATAAACCTTCTATTTTAAAACACATCTAAATTTTTTTAAGTTTCTTTTTTTAACCTTATCATTTTATTCTTATAATTAGTTGTTTGATAATAGAAATATAAATATCCTTAGTTATTCAATTAATTGAATTTTTTAATCATAATTAATTGAAAAATTAAATGAAAATTATGAGAAAAAGTAATAGATTTTTAAAATTAATTGAAAAAACATGACAACTCCTTTATTTTTTCCATAATTTTTAATTACTTATAATTAAAAATTATTCAATTAATTAAATGGATAAAGTTATTCATATTTCCAACATTAAATAATCACAAGAATTAAATGATAAAATTAATAAAAAAAGTGTTGAAACTCAAAAAATTTAAATATATTTTTAAAATTAAGGGAATTTTAATTAATTTTATCAAATAATAAGAGATTTTGCTCCTTTTTTGCAGTGCAGACTGGTTTACATGGGACTCCAATTTGGGCCGACAATCGTTGAATCACTTCAAATCTGGGTCGCATTTAGAATCTCAATTCAGAAATGCATATTTTTGAAGGAGTCTTTTGTTATTTTGGGAAATAGTACTTCTTATTTTTTCAGTCTCAAGTCTCTGCAGAAAGTTGAAAACCAAATTTGCCACAAAGCATCACTAGGGATCCATCTTTAATTTGACGAGAAGAGTAACAATCAAAATATGCTTGAAATTAGTCAACATGGATGTTTACAAGTAAACTAAAGAATGAGTGTGTCCTACTATAGTATAATGAAAGAGTTAGTTTTGAAATTTACAGTGCAAAGAGCAGCATTGTTCTCATAAAGGTAGTAATGCCACTGTAAAATCAATAGTGCAATTAAAAAACATAAAAAAGAAAAAAAAAACACAAGCAGGTCTTGACATGTAAATCAAAATTAACATAAAAACTTCAAAGCAATTAAGAATCGTGGGAATATTGTTGGATCATTAATCCAAGGTTGGGTTTATATGTAAGTAATTATGTATTGCATGTTGTTATATAAGGTTAAATCCAATTAAAAGTGATTTAATTAAATTTTTAGTAATTTGAACTTTAATATATCTAATAGAGTGTGTGAATTTTTTTATGTGTAGAGACTTAAAATAATTTTTATTTTTATAATAAAGTAAAAATAAAAGTACCTAAAAATAACAGGAAAGTTATCTATATAAACAGTTGTAGTCAAGAAACTTAAAAAATTATTTAGGATAATGTGTTGATCTAGAAGAAAAACCACACGACTTTAAAAAGTAATTATTCGCTATGAATTCAAGTACGCTTTCACATGCTCAATTATTTATTTTTGGTGATATAACATAACTGTTTTTAGAATTTAGGTTATAGTTTTCACCAACGGGTTATTTTCTAACAAATGCATGTTAAAGTATCTATATTTGCTGAACTTAAATCAATTTTATTGTCAATAATGAATCACAGTTCTAAGGTCTGCTCACGGTGGAAGTAAAACCTGTATTTCTAAGCTAATTAAAAACCCGGAAAAGAATGCAATTCCATGATAACTCGCTCAATCCATTCAGTGTAATAACAAACAAGTAAATCGAAGCTGTGAGAACAAAATTGCCTAATCAGTTGTTGGTGGAGCCCCAGCAACCTCAGCACAAGAGCTCTTCAACAATGGAAGAACATCTTAGACCAGCACTTATCGCTGATTTCAGTGACAGCCTTGCAACAAGCAGGGCCAGTACCACTGATTTGGCCAGTGGTGACTGGTGAGTGATTTATAAATCTCTGAAGCACACCCTTCTTTGCTTGTAATAGACGACCAGCTTTCTGTTATTTCGGTCTCATTAACAGATGGCACAGAGAGCTTGATCCCGGAATTCGCTCCAGTTGGTTGATCAGATGAAAGTGCAGCACAAAAATTCTTGAGCAATGAAGGGAAAAACGGACGACATGGGAACATCTTAAGCCAGCAATCATCGCTAACTTGATTGATGGAGCTACAACAAGCCGGATTAATCTTTGCTTGCTTGACCACTGGATAGTGAATCACAAATCTGCCAGAGGCAGCTTGGAATTTTTGTTAGCGATGACCAGCCTTTTCCACTTGCCAGCATGTCGTAGAGGCGGTAATAGGCCTGAAATTTGTCCGACTGGTATTGCTGATGGGAACCGTGTGCTAGTCCTGTTGGGACCAGCATTGTTATGCATGCCACACCCAACATCATCGGCATTGTAATTGCTGATATTTTCGCCATGGATTCAGCTATGTGTGCAAAGCCTTCGAGTATTTTTGGATATTTAGTTTGTGATTCTGAGGAAGAATTAAGTTTGTCGTGAATTTGTAGTGTTCCTTGATCGGATCGAGTTATTTGTTAAAATGACACAACTCATGCAATAAATCACAGTAATATTTTCGACTATTTGGTCATTTTGTCTGAAAAGATATTACTGACGACATAATTAACATACTGAATTATATCTCTTTTGACTAATAATTAACGCGCAACTGAAAATTAAAATTTTGTTTCCGTAAACAAAAGGGCCCGAAATTTAGTCAGGCATTTTCTTTTAAGCCTTCTCCTATTCAACATCTTCGTATGGCCAACACAAGCTACATGGCAATATATCTTTTCATTTCTTTCTCTGCGAATTTAAGATACAAAGATTATGGAGGGGGAAAAAGAAAAGAGGCTCACAATTGAATGATTAATTTTGCTACCTCTACTCTTTTAGCTTCAAAATATGTCATTGTAATTTGTGGGCAAATTATAATTAATGCGTCAAACTTGAAACGATGATCTTATTAAATGGTCATCGGTGAACATTGTCAGCAGTTTCGCAGCCTAATGCTAATGTATCATATCTTTGGAAATTCAGTTTCATCCTTATGTTGTTTTGACGTGCGTTCTAAGCATTCAGGTCCATCTATGATATTTATTTAGGCTTGGTAATGGCTTAGGTTTGCAAATAACTAGTCAAGGATTCTAATTTCTGTCTACTGATAATACAATAAGACTTCATTCGGATTGCCACAACATCTAGCAGATGGTTCGAAATTGATTCTAAAAGATCCGCGAAAGTTCAGCTCCGCTCTCTATGCGGCCAAAGGAGCAGAAATAGGCCACTAGGCATTAGCATTTCCATTTCGGGATCATAATATAAAGATAATTTTTTTTTTTTGAGAAAACAGAAATACTATGAATTCTCCTGTTAATAGGATATACATATTTTTCACTTATAAAAACAACCTGACAAACAAGAAAATTACCCTATTATTGTAACATAATGGTAACTAATTCTCTCTTTGCTTGTTTATGCAGGGCTTCAATTACCAGAGATTTTACTAATTGAATTCAATCTCACCACAAAATTTATTTATTATTTAAAAAAAGGGGGGGCGGGGGGGTGAGGTGGGGAAGAGAATAAGAAAGAAAGAAACAACACTAAGCCCGAAGGACAATGTCACAAGTGTTCTGCATCAATTGAGGGAAGAATGGATTTAATGGGAACATTTTAAGCCGGCATTCATCGGTGATTTCAGTGACAGCCTTGCAACAAGCATGGCCAATACCATTAAACTGGCCAGTGATGAGTGATTTATAAATCTCTAAAGCACACCCTTTAGGGTCTGCAATGGACGACCAGCATTCCGTTACTTCAGCCAAATCTGCTGTTGGCACAAGGAGCTTGGTCCCAGCAAATTTATGGTGAGGTGAAGGTAGCAAAGAGGGTTTGCTTCCGGCAAATGCATGATCAGGTGACGGTGACGGAGAGAGAGTGGTGTGGTCAAATGTATGATCAGATGAAGGTGTAACAGAGAGTTTTGTTCCAGCAAATAAATAATCAAAAGAAGGCGCAGCAGCGCAAAATTGCTTGAGCGATGAAGGGAACGTGGGATGAAAGGGGAGCATCTTAGACCAGCATTTATCCGTCACTTGATTGATGCCATTGCAACAAGCAGGACCGATATTGCTAACATGACCGCTGGAAAGTGATCTAAAAATCTCCGAGTGACAATCTTGGATGTTTGTTAGCGGCAACCAGCATTTGTCGGCACCTTTTAGAGGCGGTAATATGCCAGGAAGTTGTGAGACTGGTATCGTCGGTAGTGGTGGCAGTGTTGTGAGCTGCGCTAGTCCTGTTGAGACCAGCGTTGCTGCAATGCAAGCCGCAGCCAACATCATAGGGACTATATTTGCTGATATTTTAGCCATTGGACGCCTCCTATGCAAGTATTTTCAAGGGAATTTGATTTTGTGATTCTGTGGAGGAAATTTGTGCGGAATTTATTTGTCTTTTGGGGTGACGTTACTTGTGTTGGAGCATTTACCATAATGAATTGATGCGACAGTTTTAATAATTAACTTTTGTTTTAAAGAGCCTTCTGTTAATTAATTAATTAATTAAAATTGGCATAACTCCTGAATTGGATTGAATCAATATGACTAAATCGAGTTCCTTCGTTTGAGTGAAACTGACTATTATGAATGAGTTATATCTCTTTTTCCCAACATGCAACTGAAATTTAAAATTTTGTTCATTAAAAATAAACATGATTAGAGAGGGAGATAATTTTTTTTTTCCCCAAGGCTAATAAGGTGGGACAGTGAGTCTTCGTGTTTGGCAAAATAATGGACATTTAAGCGTTGTACGTTTGAAAGTTATTCATCCAGATTCCAGACCAGTTTGCTAGTAAACAAACGTGTCATTTCTTCCGTTGCTTGTTCTTTGGTTAATAAATTTTCAATAAAAAATAAAATAAAATAACACCATTCGGTTGGGCGTTTCATCAGCTATATCCACAAACTCAAATTCAGGATTTGTATTATATTCTGATTTAAGCTTTATATTGGTCTTTTTAGAAGAATGTATGTAATCAAATCTCAATTATTTTCAAAATATATGCACAACTGAATATCCAATTTCAGAAATTCAACCTCGTTCAGTGCTTCTGCCCGAGCAACCCCACTTGCCACTGTCACTGTCGCCAATTTTCCTTTGCGTCTGTTTTTAATTACATGGGCAAAACTATGTATTCTTTTTGTCTTTTTCAAGGTCAACTATAACGGAGTCTTATTATTTTTTTATAAAAATAAAAAAATAAAGTTCTTTAAATTTTTACACATTAGTCCTGTACCGACACGTAATATCATTTTTCTCACCCATTTTGTACCGTCAATGACATCATTTTTATCACCCATTTTAATTAAAAGGTAATTAAAATTATTTTCAATATAGAAACATAATAATAAAACAAAATTATTACTCTTATTTTTTAATTAATTACAAAAAGATATTTTACATTAAAAAATATAGACAATCACTGGTTACCACTACTTCTTCACGCGCAATGACATTATTGATTGAAAGTGGCCATAAAGGATACCATTAGACTTGAAATTGGATGATCTAGACAATGATAGTCTCAATGCCAGAAAATGGTGATATGTAGAGTTGCACGCCCCTTCCAAAATAACTGCAACCATAACCACACCACAAAAACCCAACAAGTTACATTACACTACCACCTTTTTTTAAAATATAGAGACCCTCGATTTGATTGTTAAAGGCAATGAACCTTGAAACGTCGTCTAATCATGGGGTCTTGCTATAGTTGTTTGCATTGGAAGGTGCATCTATTGCCAGCAAATCCATTTCTCCGGCAAACATTGTCACCAGCACATAGATCGAAGAATTTTGAATATGTTGATAGTATTTATATTTTTGTTCACTTACTCCTATTTCTTAATGATGGTGCCGTCATTGTTGTCATTGATGGTGCAATAATTGTAAAAAATGTTATTTTGATTTTTCATCTAATTTACAAAACTTAAATAGTAATTATAATATTCAATTTTAACCTTCTTTGTTTAAATATTACTAATATTCAAGTTCATGGATGGATATAAAATAAATCAAATTCAGAGTATTTTGGATGGATATGATCCGATCTATTAGGATCAAATACTTAGACATCCAACTTGAATGGATTTTCTGCTCTTCCTGGATGTCAACTCCATTAATAATTATATTGAGTTTAGTTTTAAAACTCCTAATATGATAACCTATTTATGACACAATTATTTATTCAATTAATTATACTAATTGACTTATATTTTAATTGATATATATGTGTTGAACTGCCATCTCTATTGTTGTTCATGCATGATGTTAGCAAGAGAGAAGAAAGAAAAGAAAATATTTATTTTTACTAAAAAATATTTAAATTATTTTCAAATAGAGTAATTGTTTAGTTTTTTTTTTTTTTTACCCTTCTCTCGGATAAGTTAATAAAAAATCTTAACCGTATGGATGTGTGCTAATAACTATTTAAACTGTTGGGGTGGAGTAACAAATATCAATTTATTTAAGTATGCAATTAAATTTATTCTTTTTATTTAAGGACAAAAATGATTTAAGGACAAAAACTCAACCAAAAATACAAAACTCATTCTTCAAAAAAATAAAAAAGATTTTATAAATTCATAAACTAACACTTTATTATTATTAGTAAATTAACATATTTTTACTACATAATTAGATAATTGACAGTATGTTAAATAAATATTATGTTACAAAAAAAATAAAACATTAACTACATAGAATATGAAATTAAATTTATTTTTGTATTTTGTACATTCCATCCACTTAATGGTAAAATCTCTTGTGTTGAAAACAAAAGTTGTGGGGTTTGAACCTTGTTCACATGGATAAGAGGAAATTGGTTGCTGTTGTGTTAAATTAAAAAAAATCATATTTATATTTATCATTAATTATGGTTAGTAAATAATATACATAGTTTAACTATATAATAACTTAGTTAATTTATTAATTAATATATAAATTTATTAATTTTAATAGATAATAATAGATGTAACAATAAGTCATTTAATTGGAAACCTAGTTCAATAGTGTAAAAAAAGTTAGAATATTATGGACTTATAATTTTAAAATTTTTGATTTTTCTTATTTTACATTAACAATAAGGGCTTTTAATGTTAATAACCCAATAATCTCATCTAAATCGGTGTATTTGAAAAAGGAAAAAAATGGAGTACCAAACCCATGGATAGCGTAGCTGGACCCTAATTTTATTATAAACACAATCATAATATAATAAAAATCTTGATAATATCTAAAAAGACTTTTGGAGATGTCGCCAATTTTCATAAATCCTTATTTTTTTGACTCGAAATATTTCCACCAGCCAAAGCTTAAAGCACATCGGCTAGCATTTTTATATCCCTAAAAATATTTGGCTTCCTCATTACATGTATTCTTGGATTTTACCAAGGAATCAATGAGATTCCTGATTCTATTTGTTTCAGTCAGAGTCTTTTTACGAGTCAATTCTCCATCGGTGCGTTATTTGTTCAAGTGCACAAGCTAATGCGCATGCAAACTTGCATTTAAATGCCTTTGAATATAAATAAATATTAAAATTAAACTTTAAAGAACAGAGCAATCAGTCGTGGTGAAATGACATCATCAAGAGCAAGAAAATGCTCCCAAATTTCTAGTTGGCCAACTGAACTTTTATTGTGAAGAATCATACGATCGACAGTCTTAAATTAAGACTACAAAAATCATCTAGCCGAAAAAATAAACTAATCGAAAAGCAGAGGAACCACTCTTGACTCTCCCATGATCAAACGACAGTGGCACAATTGCTTCTCAAAAATGAAGGGAAGAATGGATTAAATGGGAACATCTTAGGCCAGCACTTATTGTTAATTCCAATGATAGCCTTGCAACAAGCAGGGCCAACGCCATTGATTTGGCCAGTGGTGAGTGATTTATAAACTTCTAAAGCACACCCTTCGGTGCTTGCAATGGAGGACCAGCATTCAGTAACTTCAGCCACATCAATCCCTGGCGTCAACAACAGATTTGGAGAAGCGACCTTGCTCGCAGCACTCAGTACTCCAGCCTTTTGAGGTGGAGGTGCGGTGCAGAAGTTCTTGAGCAATGGAGCCAAAAATGGGTTGAATGGGAACATCTTAGGCCAACAACTGTCGGTAATTTGGTTGATGGCAGTGCAACAAACAGGACCAATCTGGCCAATTTGGCCAATTTGGCCAAGCAACAGGGGACCGATAATCTCCGTGAGACAACTTGGTACGCTTGTTAGAGATGACCAGCATTTTTCAATATCTTGTCTAGGCTGCTCTTGTGACAGTCCTGAGGGGAACAGCATTGTCGCGAACACAACAATCAGCACCATAAGAAGGGTATTTGATGATTTTGCCATCGGATCAGCAGCTCACTGGAAATCTTTGCACTGGCTTTGTTGATACAAGTTTCCTGTGATTGAAAAGGATACTTGTGGTTCTGTGGAAGGATTAGGTAGGAAGAGAACACACCCTAAATACTGATCACGGAAACGCTTGTTGTAAATTGATGAAACAGTTTCATATGTAACATTTACCAAGAGTTATGTGCTAAGTGAATATTTATGGCATAATTGTAACGGAAAAATAATAGCTAGGATTCTTTTCTTTTTTTCTTTTTTTTTCAATATTTAATTCTGTGTGAAAAGCATGTTATCGATATATAGATGGTCGTCTAATTCTCCATTCAAAATTATAACTTATTAAATTTTACCGACTTTTATTGACATCCTGACCATGAGGTGTCCATGCTTCAATTTCAATACATAAAGAAATCAAGGTGCGATCATCAAATAGAACATGCTATCTTCAGATTCACACTCACAACGACTCAACAATATATGGATGCCGATTGCCGACGGAATTCACGCCCAATTATCACGTTTCCCAACATATGGACACCTCATGGTCACCATGGCCGCCACGCCTGCTGACATTAAAGAGTACCAGAACTCATATGTTTTTGAGGTGGACGTACCGGGGCTGAAAGCAGACCAGTTAAAGGTGCACGTCGGGTAGGATAACGTCTTTGTGGTGAGTGGGGAGAGGAAAAGAGAGAAAGACAAGGATGTTGTTAGGTATGTCAAAATGGAGAGGAGGCCTGGCAGGTACTTGAAGAAGTTTGCGCTGCCTGATAATGCTGATACTGATAACATCACTGCTGTTTGTCGAGATGGCATGCTTACTATTACTGTTCACAAGAAGCCACCCCCAGAGCACATGAAGACGAAGACTATTCAGGTGCACGTAATTGGCTGAAAATTATATAGACGAGACGAGACGAGCCGAGGCGAGACTACACTACATGCGACGGCATCCATATATTTATTTGTATACACGTGCCTGATATCTACATAATCAGTTTTTTTTCTTTATTTTAAAGCTCTTTTCTGTTTTATTAGTTTCCTTTGTAATAACAAGTTAACGATAGTGGATATGCATTATAAAGCATGTTTTAAGTGGAGTGTTGTAAATATGTTGATCTGGTGCAGAAATTGTCTTAGGCTTCAAAATATACAACACACGAAGTTAACAGCAAGTTCAAGGAGAAAAGAGACAAGAGTCAAAATGTTTTGAAAACTAAAAATTCATTTAAGTGTTGATATAGCATTAACCACATAAGTGTATACCTGCTTTTAAATATTTTTTTTTGATGGAAAAAAGGAAACCTACACATACTCTTGAAAACCAAAAATTCATTTGAGTGTTGGTATATCATAAACGCCATAAGTGTATACTTGCTTTTAAATATTATTTTTTGATGGAAAAAGGAGACCTACACACATCCCTAAGGTTTAGGAGTTAAAATGTTTTGAAAACTAAAAATTCATTTGAGGGTTGATATAGCATGAACGCCATAAATGTATACCTGCTTTTAAATATTATTTTTTGATAGAAAAATGAGACCTACACACACTTCACTCCTAAGGTTTAGGGAAATGGTCACAAAAATCCTCGAGTTTTAATAAGGGACATCGATATTCTTTTTCTACCATCATGCCATCTGACTCTATAAATTTCAAAAAAATAATTTCAAAATTTTATAATAAATAAAAATATGGTATTAAAATAAATGTAATAATATATATAATTCAAAATAATTTTAATATTTAAAAATATTTTTATAATTTTCAATCTATTAGATCTATTTTATTATATTAAAAAAATTAATTATAATTAAAATTATTTTGAATATTATGTAAAATTAATTTTAATATTATTAATAGGGAATTTTTTTAATTGTAAAATTTATTTAATCTAATAATTTATTCATAGTATTTATAATATTACAAATATATTATTAAAATAATATAATAATTTTAATATTATTTTAAATGTTAAAAAATTTAATATTATCAGTCTACTAGATAAATTATATTATTTATATTAAAATTGTGTTAATTAAAAAACTTTAAAATTATTTTTTTAATTATTATAGTTAAAAGGTATTATGAGTAAAAAGAGGTTTCGGTGTCTTTTTTTTAAAAAAAAAAAACTTGAGTCTTTTTTACCATTTCCTTAAATCTTGAGAATGTAAGTGGTTTTTTTTCTTTTTTGATCCCCTTTAAAACGGTTGCAAAATAATTTATACCCCGAACTTAAATCTTACCTAAGTACTTTTTTCTTTTTCTTTTTTTAACCCTATGTGGTTCGGTTGGGGTTTAAGTTCGGAGCATATATTATCGGTTGGAACAATTATATATATTGATAATAGTTTGTATAATATTAAATTTACGGTGTACATGTATTTAGAGAAAATTTTGAATTGTACGATTCAATACGTATTAGATTATAACAGATTATAAATAAGAAATTTCAATTTAAGGTTGTCAGATCCACGTTATAAGCCTCTATAACATCAATAGGTGATCACCCAGTCATGTTCGCATAAATGTAATAGGTCAAGTCCCACTTGACGAAGTAGATAACGGAAAAGGGGTAACCTTGAAAATACCTCTAAATACTTGCAAATAATTCCGCTCAAGTGGGCGCAACCGGGAAACGACATTGGGCCAGCCCAAACAATTCTGGTTTGGTTTGTCCCACGTAGTTCTTGATTTTGGCAAATGACTTTTTCTAAAATTGTAAAGCGAGTGTCCGTAAGACTCTGGAAGGACGGATGAAGAAGTAGAACGTCATAGAAACTGCTGGAAACTCCCCAAGACATTCCAGAAACTCTCTCCAGAACTTTCCTTTTCTCCCCATACTCTTCCATAAATACTGAAAGCACTCTCCACAATTTTAACCAACAAAAGACAAACGAACGAACGAATCCTCATTTGGCAGTAGCAAACATCAACAACAGCTAATACTCGCAAGAGAATGGATTTCAGAATCATGGGTTTGGACTCATCGCCACTATTTTCAACTCTGCAGCACATGATGGACATGGGCGCCGACGACTCCGCTGACAACAAGTCATTCAACGCGCCGACGCGCACGTACGTGAGAGACGCCAAGGCAATGGCGGCGACGCCTGCGGACGTGAAGGAGTATCCGAACTCGTATGTGTTCATCGTCGACATGCCGGGGCTGAAGTCGGGAGACATCAAGGTCCAAGTGGAGGACGACAATGTGCTGCTCATAAGCGGAGAGCGGAAGCGGGAGGAGGAGAAAGATGGGGCTAAGTATGTGAGAATGGAGAGGAGAGTTGGCAAGTTTATGAGGAAATTTGTGCTGCCTGAGAATGCTAACGTTGAAGCCATCTCGGCGGTGTGTCAGGATGGAGTGTTGACGGTGACTGTCGAGAAGCTGCCCCCGCCGGAGCCCAAGAAGCCCAAGACCATTGAGGTTAAGATTGCTTGAACTTAAAAAGCGACATGATGCTGTGTGTGGGTGCTGATGTCTCTTCTATTTGCTGGTTGTTGTTATGAATAATTTTACCTGTGGCTGTGACAGTGTTTTGCCTATGTGGCCTTCCCCCCCCCTCGGTCTTTTCTTTTTTTTTTTTTCAATTCTCTCTGTTCTCCTGTTTGTGCTCCGGTCTTCGGCATTCTGGTGGGAAGGCCGATGGCCGCTTAGTAGTATATATCCAGCTTTTTTCTGAATTTTTCTCGTGTTCCTCGGTCGGTTACCCACATATTGCAGATATTTATTACAACTTTCACTATATTTTGGAATCTCTTGCACTGTAATCAATATTGCAATTTACAAAACACGAACAAACATGGCGGCAAGATTTTACATCAGGTACTGGGTTCACATTACTGCAAGTGAAAATGTTGAACATTAAAGATCTCCCAAAGACAATTAAATAGCCAATTTATAACGATACTTGCAAAGACAATAGTCTGGAGTTGTCACCTACTCATGCCCGAACGTTTTTTTTTTTTTTTTTTTTTTTGAGTGCCCAATTGGCAAAATATATTGTCCTGTAATACAACTCCAGAAGACAATAAAGAAGCAAGAAATCTCATGACTGTTAACGGGGAATAGATAAGAGAGATCAATTAACACTAGAAAAGCTGCTTCATTAGATTCTCAAAGGTTTTAACGCAACTGTTTGTCATTTTTCAAATCCAGAACAAGTCTCCTGGATCTCAACAAACAATGGGACCATATTTTGAACATTCTATTATGCATGAAGAGCTTCATGCGAATAGTCTTCTTCATGGTCTTATTTCCTTTAATGTGTTCACTTACTGTGCTATTATAGCCGCTTGGCATGGTTGGATTTTTGGAACGATTGATGATATTGCCCTTAACAAATAGAGCTATAAAAAAGCCTTCTTTGTCTTCCACTGGATCGGTTCGAAGTAAATGGTCAGCTACAAAAAAAATATCGACCAAATGTTACACGAGAATATTGTTGTGAGAGATTCAGAAAATTCATTATCACTTCCACATATTAAGCATCCTTTCTAAACTGTCTAGTTTATTGAATGAAAAATGATAGTAAATATTTAATTATTAAGAGATTAAATGAACTCATATATTTCTTTCTGTTGCTACACTAAAAATTTTATACTTCTACTATCATTCTATTCCAATCCTTATGATGTATATTATCCCAATACTTCTTTTCATTTGCAGATTTGATGATATCTCCATAAAACACTTACAGCCTTCAAAAACTGGGAGGCCTCGGCAATTCCATTGGGGGAAAGGGGTTGCCAATTGAAAGCCAAAGGACATAGCAATAGGCAGGACAGATTTGATGACATCTTCATTTTCAACTTGGTGGATGGAGCAGGTGCTGTACACAACTCTCTCAACTGCAGGAACTGCCAAAGAAAAACTCACATTAGAACACCAAATTGAAAGATGGTATCATGCTCTGCTAGAATAACAGGGAATTGATATAACATCCGATGAAAATCACAACTGTAGGCTGTAACTCATCAGAAAGCAGCTAAGACCTGTCAGCTGTGAGCTGGACTCACAGCGTTTCCTATACATAGTTTCCCATAAATTGTCCTATGGTAGAACCTAAATAAGTCTAATGAAGAAAGAAATGAATGGTGTACTAGTGCTTTACTTATCACATAAAACTGCAAAAGTAAAATAAAGTACATGCTTGGAAATACAGTGCTTTGGTTAGGCAAAACTCCCTTAAAAAACCAGTTAAATGCAATGGTCACTAACACCTTCGGATGACATATTTGATAACTTCAACACACATACACGTTAGAAGAATTCCAATCCTTGAGGAAAGCTACAACAAAAATCATCCTTGAAAGAAGAAGACACACTTACAAGATAATGCATGTCGCAATGCCTTCTTTTGGAAAGCTGAAAGCTTATTCAGTCTGCCCATTTCAGTAGGATCAGCAGCGTGACCTACACAATTGAGAATGCAAGACGAGCTAATTCAATGAACAGAGTATAGATTATCCTGTTAAAATGAAAATCTAAACAGAGAGAATTCTGACCACACAACAATTACCAAACAGCAGATGAATGTGTACATCACCTGAAGCATGTGACGGGAGTAGATGGTCTAACCTCTCAGCTGCAGTCCCAGATCCAGAGCAAGACGGATCTAAGAGAATGGCACGGACCTGAAATTATTTTCTTATAAGAGAACTGATACATGAGACAGTAATTTAGTAAACGGTATCACAAGGTTGATGATCACACGAGTAAGAAGTCCAACTTCTTTTCCCTCTAAATTAAAATTTGTGTTTTCTTTTTTTTTTTTGGGGGAGAACGGAGGTTGTGGGGGTGGGGAAACTGCCACTACAAAGGAAAGAGGGCATATTGGAGAATTTTAGTGTTGAACCACCCAACATTTTATTGAATCTGAACTGACTTTACGACAGAAAACAAACCCATTGATGAACAAAGCAAGGACCACTAAAATTATTATTACATTGAGCAGTGACATGCTATCTGGCCGTAATTAAAAACCTTTAGCACAACTCAATGAGATTCATTTGTGGGGAAAAGAAAAAAGGGAATGGTGTTAATAAGTGATACTGACTACTAAAGAATGGCTGGATAACGTTCCAAAAGAAAATACTACTGGATCTAGAGATAGATAAGAAAGCTTGTGTTCTATCAGATAACCCATCCAGACAAATGGAGAAAAACTTGTTAGCAGAACTATTGATTCATGTAGAAGCCATGGAACATAATTATAATCCATGTGAAGATGCAAAATATCAAGCTTACCTCAGAGTATGCAGGATCTTTCGGGTCTAAGTTCAAAAAGTCCCCATGCAGGACTTCAATATCTTCGGGCTGGTTAAGGCTGTTTCTGAACAAAATTAGATAATAATTGAAAAGCATGGATCATTGAGTATAGATAATGCATCATCACAAATAGGAGCACCTTAAATTTTATTTTTTAAAAAAAAAGGTAGCAAGTATCCTGTAGATTGCAGACTTTTTTTAACAACTGAGATTGCAAGAGTTCAACTAATTAAGATGCAAAACCAATAAACAACATAAAGATACTAGCAGCACCACAGAGCTTAATGGTCTCTTTGAGACGTCTAACCCTTTCCTTATTAAGCTCACATGCTACAATCTTTCCCTTTCCTTTCATAAGAGCAGCTAGGTGCACAGTTTTGTTTCCAGGAGCTGAACAGGCATCAAGAACCTTCACAAAAATTGAAACAGAACACGAAGACATAAAAACAAGGAGCTCAATAAGAAATCTCATGGAAATCAGTTCAGTCTGGAAAGGGAGGAAAAATCATATAATCACCCAGCTAAAACATAGTAATCTGCTGTGAGTCAAAAACTTCTATTTAACAAACTACCTATTTATTGTGCATTCTCGATATCCTTGCTCAAATATGTGGTTTCACATGGCTATATACCTAAAATTCAAAAAGAATTATTTATTTAAATTCATAAATTTTATACAGAAAATTTAGAATTCCAAATAAATAAGCTCCACAGATCTCTCCAAAAGAGTATCTCTTGAACGCAACTTTAATTTTTTTAGTAGGGGAAAAACTGACAAACTTATTCATTTACTTTTCTTATATTTTTAGATGAGATAACAGGAAGTTCAAGATAATGAATTTGATATTATCTGAGAACAATCAACGTCTAAATAACTAAATACAAAAAAAAAAAAAACCGGTACCACTCACCTTCCATCCTGGTTTGGGTGCTAGGGCTGCTGCTACCATAGAACTTGCTTTTCCCTATAGAACATGGAATCACCAAAGAACTACAGTAAGAATACAAACCACTACCAAGTCACAATTGTTCTTTCGGATGAAAAAAACTAAAATATTCCTCCCTAAACGATTAATATCTTACTTGCAAGAATACACATCCATTGACGATCAGAGGATGATCGTGCAAATCACAACCTGGTGGGAGTATCAATAAGTCAGGAACCAAGTCATCCTTTTGGACCTAGTTAACCCACACAAGAAACATAATCATAATGCAAATGAACCAAATAGGAAATTAACCAGGGTAAAAGAATTAACAAATTGTTTAAAGAAGATAACAAAAGACACCGTATGCAAACACCTAAGATATACGTACATGAGGTGTTTAATTAGAGTCACTATATCAACTACATAACAGTGAAACAAGATGTAACAGAGATGGCATGCAAAACAGATAAGGTAAACGACAGATGTTTTGAAATAATTCAAATGCTATTCAACATATCCAAGTAGAATGCTAATAAGTTTCACAAAGTACCACAAACTGCTTTCCCAATTCAAGCACTGCCGAATCAACATCCATTTTCAGAGTATTGACACGAACGTAACGAGGCTTTGGAACATCTGCAGCAAAATTAACAAAACACATACAGTCAATGTTATCAAAGCATAGGACTGAAATAACTCACGCATCTCAATGAGAAGACTGTTTGAATACGCACCAGGAGTTTGATAAAGCGCCATTAAGTCTTCAATGCTCTTGACCTTATTCCTCACTAAAAGTCGAGCTAGAGCCGATTGTATAGCACCTCTATGGAGCATGAGAAACTTCTCTGCATCACCTACTAATGAAATTTCCTAGAAATCAGAATTCACATAAGAAGTCACTACAAAATCAAGAAAAGAAGCACAAAGTGCATGCAGAAATGGGAGGTAAGATTAGTGATCCTTTAGCAATCAAAATGAATAACACTACTTTAGGGAGCCGAGAAGGCCATAAGCACATCAAAAATCAAGATCCAGTTGTGCCATCATATAGAGTCCTAAACCCTGCAGGCTTTTTAGTTAAGTGACAACTAATTTCACTTAAACTAATAAATTTGCATTTGGAAGTCTACGAATGCTACAGTCAATTTTACAGAACTAATTTGATGAAAAAGGACGAAAAACTTACCTGGCCAAAGAGGATGTCGTAAGTTAGAATGTAGACCAATTCTTTTTGCCTCTGCCACAGTAATAATAAAGTTGCATAAAAAAAAAATGCGACATTAACTAAAAAAATAAGTCAAATTAAAATAAACAAAAACATGAGCTTTTACCTTCCATTTGCTATTGAGTATGCTAGCAGAGTCCAACACTTGTTTAATAATTGGGAGATCTGAATACAAACGAAACAAACACTTGAACTTATATCTTTATTTAAAATTTATATTTACTATATATTATTAATTTATATTTTATTATTACAGTTTTTTTTCTACGGTAAATGTAACTTTTAAGATTCAGCACCTCAATCAAAGGCACCCTTAGTTCATAGAAACACAGAGTGAGTAATAAGGTTTAGGGCTTAAATGGCAAGCTTACGTTTGAGAGTTTGACAAACCAAAGCGAAAGTGGCTTTTTTGTTCTTCACGGAGGGGCTATAGACGAGCGACTTGATGGAGCCGACGGCTCGGCGACGTGCGTCGCCTCGGAGGACCAGCCGCAAGACCTTCGCGGCTTCTCTCCTCGCGAAGTAAGCCGACCGCCCAGCGTTGCTTAGTCGGGCGTTTCGAGATGTCTTCGCTGATGCTCCCGATGAGGCAGTTGCCGCTGTCTTAGTGTGCGCCATGGCTCGCGCTAGGGCAATCGATTAGTCCGCCACTTCTAATTTTAAGTTTCCAAAGTTAAATCCATCAAATGACGTCGTTTTATTTGTAACATATTATTTTAAAATGATCCGCTCGGTGCAACCACCACTCCCTCACCACTCCCTCGCCAAATGTAATGGAATAGTTTGAGTCTCGCATTATAAAGGTTTAATTTAAATTTTTTTAAAAATTTTAGAGTTTAAGTAAAAATTGTCTTTCTCTCAAAATGAAAGTTAATGTTTTTTGAATATTTAAAAGGGTTAAAAATTTGAATGGTATCATATCAAAATTAATGTTAAACGAATCTCAATATTTATATGATTGTAAATATTACGAGTAATAATCTCCTCAAGTAGTGGCTAATGCCCTTTAAAAAAAAATGATCCGCTGGGTGCGAATGCGGGATGCACTTCTCCATGTCTAAACTATGGAAGTAATTTTTATTTTATTAATAATTTTTAAATTAGATTTTTTTTAAGCAACCAATGACTTTATTATAATAAAAAATGACATAATAATTCTGATAGAAAAATCATCCAACCAAAGATTAAAATCATAATTTAAAGAGCAAACGAAGTCAATGGGCTTGGCCCGTTGGCAACCCACCTTGAGTACATGAGTTTTCTCTCAATAAAAATTAGGTAGGACCACAGGAGTTTACTTGCCTCCTTATTATTTAAAATATAATAGATATCTTTTCAATATTAAATGAGAATAAAATTTTGGGTTCTGCTATTATATAAATAGAATTTCAGACTGTGTCATAATAGAATAATTAAGGAGAATTTTGAATAATTTTAAATTATAAATATCAGTAGAATTCTAATTGTAATATATTAATATATTAAAAAAAAAGCAAGTTAGACTTATATCAATATATGCATCTATTAAATTTCTATTGCCCTAAATACCAATCTACCATTAAATTAAATTAAAAAAAAAGCACACATTCTTCGTCTTATTAGCATGAGAAACGTTTATTAGTATTATCCTAAAAACAAAATGCATATCACATTGCTAATTGCATCAGAAAATTACGAAAATTACATCCTCTAAATTCTCATTTCCATACTTAAAAAGGATAATATAATGATTAATAGATCATAATGGAGGCAACAACAAGCCTCAAATTCTGATTCGCTAGCCCTAATGAGGTCTGGTCATCAATTGCGTCATGGTCATGGATCAGATTGATTCTTCGTCCTCATCAATTTGGATTCTGGAGTCCCTCTTTCTGCGTAGTACACAGCGTTGCATGTTGCTTCCTGGAACTAAACATGAACATAATTGATTTGACAGATGCCTACCAATTCTATGAAATAAATGCCAACCCTGTTAAAGGCACTCAGCAATCATGATCAGCTGGCTATCTGCGTGGTGTGATGTGTATAAATATAATCAATAAACTCAACCCGGAAGTTGCACATGGAGCTTCTAATTGATCCATTTAGGTCAATGGAGGTCTACTTGTCTTAATTGTGACGGTTGGTGGCATCCCAAAATATTGCAATTTGCAGCTTACATGACGGAGCTTGCCATGTAACATACACACCCAATGGTTGGCAGCCATGTGTCCTGAGGAGAGAGAAAAAGCATTGAAATACAAGCAATGGGAGTTGGCAGCTGGCACCCACTGGATCTGTAAGTTACGTGATCCGTAACTTAGCCAATTCCTTACATCATTGCATGAGAGTTTTGCCATCCTCGTCAATGATTCTAAAAAATTGACGTTGACCTTTTCTCCTCTTTGCCTGCTCGTGGCTTGAATGTTCCTGTTTGTCATTTGTGGTCACAGCTGAATGCGCAACAAACGCTTCAGATATTTAAGTCCTTTTATGACATGCATCTTATTTATTATTGAGTTTACCAAACATATCCTTGATTTATATATACAAATCACAGTGATTGCGAAATGAAGATCTATAGACAATCCAAAGACCAAAAATGTTAAAAGAAAATTAAACAAAAATATGAGCGTTTTAACTCATCTTTAATGGGAGAATGAAGAATAATACAAATTGAATCTATTTCTGATGCCATATTTGATGAATAATAATAATAATAATTAAACAAATGAGGTGGCATTAGAATGAGATAAACAACGAAAATAAATATATTCTTAGGTGGTGTTTGGTTGGGAGAAAATAATGAAGGAAAGAAAAGTAATTTAAATTTTCTTTTTATTTTTATTGTTTGATTTGATAAAATATATAAGAATTTAATTTCTATTAAAATTTAATATCCATCATAATGTAGGATTTGAATTCCACACCAAGTAGTAAAGAATTTAAATTCTTCTTATGTTAGAAATTAAGTTTTTAAAATTACCCTTCAACTTTTTAACTTGTTTTATGCCATTAATAATTATTATTTATAATTTTATTTTATTGATTTAATATTATAAATGGACATCCACCGGAAAGTCGCCGAACCACTGTTGGAAAGTCGTCGGACTGCTGCCGGACGTCAACAGGCTTTCACCGGAAAGTTGCTAGACCTTTGTCGGACGTTGTCGGACTTCCCTAGAAAGGTGCCGGACCTTCGCTACTGGCTACCGGACCGCTATTTTATTACATATATATATATATATATATATATTACTAATATAAATAGTTTAATATTTAAGGTCAATGATAAATTTGTGTAAAGAAAAAAAATTATAATTCATTTTCTTATCAAATTTTATATCAAACCAAATAACAAAATCTAATTTCACTACTCTTTTCTATTCCTTTCTTCTGACTTTCTCTCCATTCCACTCTTTTCCTCTCCCCTTTTCTTCAAACCAAACATGGCCTTAGTTACATAAAAACTGGTCGAATCATACACAACCACGTCTAGACTGGATTCATGAACGATGATAATTAGACCAGCCGAGGCACGTATCAAACAAGGTAAGACTGATGGGTCTCGATTCTGCTGCCCCTCAGATGGAGCTGTGCATGACCCTAATATATGAATCTAGATTGTGAGAGTACATGAAACGTTGAGATGCAAAGTAACAATCTGTGTTTACATCATAGTTCAAGAATCACTATCGCCTTTGACTTGTACATTCCTCATCGTTGTGAAAGGGCAAGCACGAGACTTTGAACTTTAAACTCATCATAACATTAAACAAAGCACAAAGTCTACGCACAAGTCATCCTTGACAAGCCCCACAGTCTTTTTTACAAGTATATGTGGTGGCTTGCCACTCAGAATTAACATAGAAGTTTCCTGCAACACCACAAGAAGCTTCAAGGCGAAGGAATGAAGCCACCTTCAAGCTGCAGTGATAAGTGCTCCCTATAGTCTATATAATAAATATTGCATTGCATCACAATGATACTATGAGTATAAGCTAAATTGTTAAGTTCATATATACTTGAATGTCTAATAAAAATTTTATACCACAGGACTCACCTGAGAGTGATTCTGCTGAAAAGACTAATTTCGAGCTCTCTGAGTACTTGACCTTTGATGAGTGGTTCGAGGATGATCAAGCATCTAAACTTTTTGGGTCTGTCCAGAATCCGGTGTATCGAGCAAATGAAGTTCTTGAACCAGGAGGAACTAGCACCCACTTTGAAGGGCCCAGTAACAGTAAGCAAAGTTGAAATTTTTCATGCAAAAAGAATTTTGCTCTCGAGTTATTGTCATTAATCTTTGTGCGGTTGTGTATGTGAAGGTGACAATGACGGTGGGAGGGAGAAGAAGCCGGTAAAAGAAAGAGTTGCGTTCAAGACAAAATCTGACGTCGAGATACTAGATGATGGATTCAAGTGGAGAAAATATGGGAAGAAGATGGTGAAAAATAGCCCAAATCCAAGGTTAGTAATAATTTTAACATCTGATATTGTTAAAAAAAAGGGGGAAAAAACCTTAATTTCATCTTTTGATCAATTAAATCCTTAATTTCATCTTTTGATCCGTTAATAACAGACTTGTGTGGAATGAGTATTAAGCTAATAACTTTAGCTATCAGAATAGCTTGCATATATTCTGAAATCTGAATTATACCTCAAACCTTAGGAATGTAGAATTTCATTTTTAACAATGTCTTTATTATGTGATTAGCAGGAATTATTATAAATGTTCAGTTGATGGATGCCCCGTGAAGAAAAGAGTTGAAAGAGACAGAGATGATTCAAGTTATGTAATAACAACCTATGAAGGTTTCCATACTCACCAAAGCAATCCTTAGTTCTCATACTTTTTCCTGGGTTTGAGTTCCCCTAATACTGCACTTGTGTGTTAAAGAAGTACTATCTTGTTTTATTTTAGTCCTGAGTGAATGGGAAGTAGAGTCTGTAATTGCGTTACCTTTTTCAGCGCAGGGCTACTGTGATGACTCAGCCTAGACAGAATGATATATGATTTTGTAGTTTGTACTGTGATGCTCTTTCTACATCAACTATCTGTAATAGCTTGACAATCAAAAGCTCTGTAAATCAGATTAATAACAGAGAGTTTTGTCAATTTGACCTCAATTTCGCCAAGCTATGCATACTTTTGTCTACTAAGAAACCGATCAAGTGCTTTAACTAGTAGTTGGACGACAACATTCGAACCTGACATTAACTTTTTTCATACAATAAATTTCAGAGAGGGATGATTTGTACATAACATAATCCCAGAATTAGTGAATGCTGGGTGACAAAAAAAAAAAAAAATACAAGTATTGAATTACACCAAAAATAAAGGAGTCTCTTTTAATAGTGGCAGGAAGTTCTACCTTAATTAGTTTCATAATGAATGCAAATAGAGATTCCCCGTCTTTGGTAAAATAAAATGTAAGCATCAGGCACAAATTTGTGAATTGGATGCTTGTTTTAACCTCAAGGGGTTTTTGGGTTGAATGGGGAAGTACACCTATATACAATCAAAAGGTCAAATGCTTATACCATATGATTTTCTTGACTAGCGAGGTTATAGGACCGGACCCCGCATAGTACCAAAACTTGATGACCATAGAAAAACCTCATCCCATTCATCAACGACGGCCTTTGTAGAGGTTATGCACCATAATATACCAATGTAACGTGAAATATTCATGTCGTTGTAGTTGCGAAAACTTGGTTACATTAAGGTCACAAGTTAACATCTATTGCAAAAGAGAAAGATCAAACCATGAGGGAAAGCAGTCGTCCACTTGAGCTACAATTTTTATTTGCTTAAAGACGCATCAGTTTGTTACAACCAACATCGTATATCTGTTGTCCCATCTCTCTCATCAAATTATAAAGACCATCCTGAGTACTCAAAATTATTTCCTAATCGGCTATACAATCTAGGCATACAAACAGCAAAGTTAAAAAGAGTCGTCTCTGTTCACCCTACAAGGAAGTATACACTATAGACCACCAAAAAAAAAACCTCCTATCAGATTACATGGGACCTGGTATTTTCATTTGGAAATACAATATCGGGGTTTCGAATGTATGGAACCAACGCTGCCAGCTCTTTCCAATTAGTTCCTGCATCATCAATACCAGAGGTTATGCTCCATAGCACATCCTTGCTCTGAACCTTTTTAGGCCCTAGCTGATTGGATATTACAATGGTCTTTGAATTGGAAAGTGAATATTTTTTTGACTTTGCCATGCCACTAGCAAGCAACCAGCGGGTCCCAGACTGTTGCTGTGTCCTGCTACCCCAGAGATGATTCTTGCCAAGCTGAGCATTCAAACCTGCAAGATGGACTTCAGAAATTTTAAACCATGGAGTGGTTTCTTTATGCTCTTCTTTTTCCTCTCCTCTCTTGACAGTCACCTCCTCCTTTGAGTTGGCTTCACTATCCTTCCTCTCATTTCTGTCTCTCATTGCACTATAAATTTTTGGCTTAGCATGGCCAAAGATCCTCTCAACTTGAAACAGAGCAAGCATTGAAGTGCCAACAGGTTCATAGTTTCGAAGGGGATCTCGAAGTAAAACCATCAGAGCTACTGTGAAGTTGTTCCTCAACAAAGTGCGAGTTTTACCAGATGCCTTATCACAGTTAACCTCTCTCATCAAGGTTCCACTAACAAAATCTATGCACTGAGAATGATGGGCGGTCTTTACTGTGTGCAAACTAATTTTATCTTCATCATCAATAATTCCATTGTCCAGCTTTAACCACTCATCCAATGTTACCGAGAGATCCATCAATTCATCAATATCATTAGCACCATCCCTGACATGCGGTAGCTGCAATCCTGCAGAGTGGGTTCGGATGCATGATGGTGCATCCTCATCAGACATGCCACACTGAATTCTCAAACCGTCAATCAAGAGTGCCTCAATCCCATTCATCGCTAAACAAGCAAAATCTGTGGTAGATAAAAATCCTGTGCCCATCTCACCAACAATCAAGCTTGAGCGCATGCAATCATTACTCCAGCGAAATTGAAGTTCTTCTTCTTTCTCTCTCCCAGCAAAGGAATCTTGTGCAAATAATGATCCATACTGCATTGAAGTCTGCCTGTGACGAAAATATGAAATATCAGTTGATGCACAAAGCATACCAAATAGTGGAATAAAAGGAACGTGTGTATGGAAAGTGGAAATCAAGAATACTTCGTTTATCAATGCAATAGATGAGTTCACAAACCTCTCTGCCACCAGCGTTCTGGGTGCAGCTTCCTGTGCCACTTCTTGTAGTGTCTTCCCAGTAATATCCTCCAAAGGCATTAATTTGTTTAGCTGCATGGGCAACTTCTTAATACCAACCGATGCCAAGTGCTGCAATATGTCAATAATCTCAGAGCCCAGTTGTGCGGGCAGTACAACTGGTCTAGAAACTTGCATGACGAGACTTCCAAGATTTTTTGCATTTCTGAGAAGTGATGGATTCATAGACCGCAGATAACCTCCACTCTTTGTTTCAATTAAAGGTCCAAAGCCATCTCCAAGTGGAGGTAATTCTGAGGGATCCTCAGGAGGGAGCTCAACCGGACTTCCAAAGCCATCAGAACAATATCGTGGAGAACTCTGAAATGCACTCTCATTTAAGCCCCACTCTCGCATTAAACATTCAGTTTCCAAGTCTTCAAGAATGTTGGCCTTCCTTCTATTTTTTAACAATTGGTCTGCCCTGTTGTGCTCCCCATCAGAACCCTGAATAATCGGAAAGAGAACAAAATCCCCGCAAGAATCCTGAGAACTTGATCCAGTTGGAGCATTGCAACTGAACTCCAGTTGGTCTTCTTCCCTTACATCAAAATCAAATATGGAACTACCAGAATTTAAAGCTTCCTTCTCAAACTCTCTTAACAAAAGCTCTCTAGGAGACTCAGGATTGCTATCAGAGGTAAAGCTAGATGGAGCTTGATCTATCCCCAGCATCTTTAAAAAATCACTTGCCACTGATTCAGTAGCATCATCCAAGCTAAGTGAAGTTTTGGATGTTTTACTAGCTCTGTAATTAGACTTAATCTCCGTGTAGTTTTCTTGCTCATGAAGTTCATCAATAGCTAGTGGAGATTCCAAATCTTTCAATTCTGAAATAAACATGTCATCAAAAATTAACTCTAGCTCTTGGATGGTTGATCCTGTAGTACATAGAGTGCTATCTTCATGTTTCCCATCATTAACTAGAACGTCATCCATGTAGCTACCACAAGTATCTTCTTTCGAATTACTTTTCATCTTCTCCTCAAGGGCAATGTTATCCTCTCCAGTGATCTGATCCACATTTATAGTTTCAACTACAGGATCATCGATTGTCTGAACACTTCCTTTTGGTTCCAAATGTTCCTTTTCAGACACTTCTATCCCCTTTTCAACCACAGTGAACTCAGGACAGTCAAACTCACTTTCACCAAAATCTTTAGCAGACTCAAAATTATGGTTATTATGTGGCTCCACATATTCGGATGATAAATTAAACTCTTTTGAACCATTCAAGTTCGCTTCATTAAGTTTCTCATATAAAAAGTTAATTGACCTGGAGAGCTCCAAACCCAGAATTGGTGAAACTTCATGAGATGTATACGAGAGAAAAGATCTGTTGTTAAAGTTTCTTGGAACACAACCAACCCTCTTAAGCATCCCATTGTAGTTATTCACCGCAAAACCTTTAACAGATTCTAGAGTCATTGACCTGTGCTCTGTTAAGTTTATAAGCTCAGAAACATTCCTATTGTTCTTTGATTCATTCAAATTGTCTTTCATCACCCTAAAGCCGAAGCTAACATTCAGTGTAGCACCTTTAGCCTTTCCCGCAAGCTTAAAGCTCGTTGTCCACGTACCTACACTTTTTTCCCCCTCTAACTCCTCTAAAGTAAGTGGTAACAGCCTTGTGAGATCAACCCAGTGCTTTCCTGTATCGACTCCTGGAGCCCCAACTACAGAAGCGTATATCAAAGAAAGCTTCACTTCATATTTTGCTGAACTATGGGCTCCACTTCTGCCACCATATACACTACATTTATACATCAAAGTCTCCTCAAATTCAGCAGTGCCCTGCAAAATCCTTGACAGGCGAGTTGCCAAAACATCATCCTTCCTCTTCCAGAAAACACGCAAACTACAGTCATTGAAATTCATTGGCAACCCTTCAATTGAGTGAACATGGAGGAAGAAACAAATGTTGAACCTATGATCCCTAATGTGTGCTAAAGCTTTCAGCGGCTTCTTCCAATTCCATAATGATGAGGACTTTTTGTTCTTCTGCAGCGCATTTTCATTGACGTTTCCTGAGTTTTGGTTTGATTTTGGCTCTGTGAAATGGGTTCTTTCAGCAGATTTGGATCGACGCTCATATGGGAAAATCATAGACTTTGGTGGTGGTCTTTGCAAGTACAGGGCTTTGCCTATTGCCTCAATATCATGCAACAACCGACTACTACTCGAATTTCCGTCACTACTGTCATTTTCCAAGTCAGTTCTGGACAAACTCATATCGTCTTCAAACACAACACAACATTTGATCCAGAACCGGAACCAAAATTCAGAATGCACGTTCTTAGCAATTCAACTTTTTCAGACAAGTCCGCAGACCCACTTGGATCATACCAATAAGCACCACAAAATTAAAATAAAGAATCAGCATTCAAGCGATTAACAAAATTGGACGCATCAAATTACAAATACACAGCACATAGCAACATCCCGTCGCAGATAAATCAAAAGTCCAATTCAGAAAATCAATCATCTTAATTTTCAATACTATAAAAAAATGGCACTTTCTTTTTTTTTATTTGATAAAAATCTTCCTGACAAGTTATCATTTCTTAGCAATCAGACATGACACGTAAAGCAATTCTAACAAGCTTACCTCAGACTGGATCTTCTCCTCGCAGACGAAACAGAGACACTGTAAGGTTTTGACCCCGAACGCGGTAGAAGATCGGTAACTTGACCGGAATGATATCGTTTAATTTAGCCGTTATTTTCGCAGAATTTACTTTTACGTACTTCCCGAAAGAGAGAGAACTTCACGAGAGAATTGCCAATTGTGAACAAAATTAATGTTTTGTCTCATTGTCTTAAAGTGCAGTAGAAGCCATGGTGGACTCTTTTGGCTAGTAATTTTCACACTCACCAATGATTTGATATGCTACACTCGATTTCACATTCGTCGGAACCCCAGCTGAGTCTATGCATGACGCATGATACTCATGGCTTATGGTATAATAACACCACCATTCCTAATTTCTAATGAAACCACCAATAAGGACACTTATATATTGAGACGGATTATTAGTATCCCTTCGAAATTCTATTAAAATTTTTTTTAAATTATATTTTATTTAATATCAAAAAATATCTTTTTGTTCTAAATAAATATTCTTTTTATTTATAAATTTTTTAATTTTTAATAATTTTTTAGTATTTCAGTTAATATTTATATTCCTCTCTTTAAATTTTCTTTATTATTTAATTTTTAAAGAAAAAATCTAAAAAAAAGTAAAAAAAAAAATTATACTTAGAAAATAATGATATTTTATAACTTTACTATAATTTTATCCTTATAAATTTTGAGTTCAGCAATTAGTTTGTGAATTCTTAAAAAAAATATTTGTAGCGAGATAAAATTTTATTTTATTTATTTTCTACTATGTTGTATCTTAATTAAGTTGTTATGTTTATTGCAAATTTTTTTTTTTTGGCTTAGAGGATTACTTCCTAAATTCATATTAGTTTGATGATAAAAAAATTTATATTTTACAAGCAAAATAAAATTGAAAAGAGAGAGAAAATATAAATGACTTAATTCTATTTATATTTGTCCTTAAATATAATTGTAATATAACAGAAGTTTTGTGAGATTAATGAAGGGATGTCAATAGTCCAACTCATCTACATTTGTTTTTCATAGGATCCCTAGATCAACCATTTATTAAGGTTTTTTTTTTCTTAATACTAGTATTTTTTTTCCCAAAATCCAGTTATATTTACAACGCAGAGTCTGTCATCACAAACACAAATTTTTGTTCTCATATTAAAACTAGATTTTATTCATACTTTTTAGAGAAATTATAGAAGAGGAATAGAATCCTAATAACTTGTTATAATAATAGAATTAAAATTCCCTTCTTATATGAACTTCGCCTGAACAAATGGTTAATAAATAAAAAATAAAGATGTTAAGTTTTATTTATATAGTATTACTGTATGATACATGCCATAAGATTATAAAAAGTAAGGGTGGACACCAACCTTCTAAACATGTGAAACCGACCCGACTCATATGAATTTTTTACGGGTTGGGTTGGGTTGAAATTTTTAATATTTTATATAAAAAATAAAAAAATAAATATAGAACACATCTCAGCAACTTTTGGGAAATCTCTTCCTATGTATGAAATTTGAAAGAGTCAAGGGAGAGTTGATTCTCCTTTTTCTCTTATTCACTAGTCTCACTCTTTAGACTTTAATGTTTTGTATTAAGTAATACTTTAATTTTATGGACTTGTTTTTTTTTTCATTAGTTATATTCTAATAATATAATTGTTAAACTTTAAAATGTTGGATTTATTGTAAGGATTTTAATATTTATGTTTTTAAAATTTTTTTAATTAATTAATTTATTTTTGTTCACACTATAAAAATAGATTTTTTCAAAAACTCAACCTAATCAATCTAACCCAACCCAACCCACAATTATGGAGGTTGGGTTGGGTTGGGTTGGGTTGATAAATTTAATTAGTCGAATTGAATTGTATTTTTTAACCCATTCTATATATGGGTTAGGTCCGACCTGTGCTTACCCCTAATTAAAATCTTAAGAGGACTCAAAGAATGAATTATAATCGATAACAATAATAATATACAAAATCTTGTACTTAATGTATCCACCACAAACTCAATCACTACAAAATAATAATATATAAAATCTTGCATTTAATGTATTCATCATAATACAATGACTATTATTATGGTATTTTTAATTTCAAGGAATTGGTTGAATAAATTTCAAGTTAGTTGAGTTCGAAAGAGGTTAATTGCTGGAAAATTGATTAAGAATTAGTCTATCCCTCTCAACTTTTTTTTTAAAAATAATAATAATAACAATAAAAATCTTGACGGATCCTAACAAAACTACAGTACGGACCTGTGTAAAAGAAATTGAAGAACTATTATATTTATTCTAATTGTGCCAAAAGTTTATTATGCAGATGTTATTATCTAATCCTTTAATGAGAAATGTCACTAACATACCCAACATTTAATTAATTACAAAATGTTACAGTGAAAAGATCCAAGCATCCGGTTGCGTTAGAAAAACATTGAAGTCGGGCAAACTCAACAAGCTTTTCCCAATCGTAGACGTTGAAAACCCTAAACCCTCTTTACTTTATTTCTCTCTCTCTCTCCCGAACAAGCGCGCGTAAATTTTTATGTAGCATCGAAGATGACATTAGAAATCGAAGCTCGAGAGTAAGTTAGTTAAGACTTTGATAATGCCTCGAAGTTGTACAATGTCAAGAATAATTAGATGTTTCAATTTTTCGCTTGCAATAAATTCTCACTCTTTTAAGCATACAGTGTGATCAAGATTGTGCTTCAATTCTGCAAAGAGAATTCTTTGCAGCAAACGTTTCAAACGCTTCAGAACGAGTGCCAAGTGTCGCTGAATACAGTGGATAGCATTGAGACATTTGTTGCCGATATCAATAGTGGAAGATGGGATGCAATTTTGCCTCAAGTGGCTCAGCTTAAGCTTCCAAGAAATAAATTGGAGGACTTGTACGAGCAGGTTTGTGTTCAGTAATTGAACCTTCAATTTGTGAGGAGATACCGAAGTTTTATGATTTTTTTTGGTATTTTATTTTTGTTGGTTGAGTAGATTGTATTGGAGATGATTGAACTGCGTGAGCTGGATACTGCACGTGCAATTCTGAGGCAAACTCAGGCAATGGGTGTAATGAAGCAGGAACAACCTGAGAGATATTTGAGGCTTGAGCATCTTCTTGTTAGAACTTACTTTGACGCACATGAGGTTGGGAGCTACTTTTCGTATGATAAATTATCCTTTAGATCAGTTCTAATGTGCAATTCCAAAATGTGATGGACAAATTGATGCATATGAATTATTTTCTGTGACAGGCTTATCAAGATTCCACTAAAGAGAGACGTCGTGCTCAAATTGCCCAAGGTTCTACTCATTTTTCCTTCTCACTGGTTACTAAATCTAAAAGTGAAGACCTTATAAAAACTTAGTTTTATTGAGATCATCAGAGTTCTTCAACCTAGTTCTTGAAAATCTGGAATCTCCCGATAGCTGTGTGGGAAAACTGAAAAAAAAAATACTTATGATTGTTTATCATATTCTATTTCAAGATTGCCAAAGGATGTAATTGAAGCAGCAGGGGAACAAAACTAATATGAATAAAAAAATTGCATGAGAAGTTTTCTATTCTTCTTTTTATGCTTTAAAAAGACATACTTTTGTGTAGTTTTTTTTTCCGACTTTTTATTGAAATTTTTTTTCTTTTTTGTTTAGCCATTGCTGCGGAAGTTTCTGTGGTTCCACCATCACGGTTAATGGCTCTGATTGGTCAGGCCCTGAAGTGGCAGCAGCACCAAGGTTCATTTCCTTAATTACTCTTTTGCTATATTAGTAAAAATCTCATCCGAATGTCTCTAATGGTAAAAATCTCAACCGAATGTCTCTAATGAAGTAACTGGAACAATTTTCTTCAGTTGGGTTCATGTTTTTATGACATCCAAAATTTCTTCTACCTGCATTTTATTTGTAGTGCTTATGAAAATACAGTTTTATCTTCTAAAAGGAGGGATTTCATGCCTGAGCTAAGCCTACCTCCGTATACCTGAAAGAGTAGAAAAACTCAGAATTATAGGGACATAAATGTAATCATTGTGCTTTCGCCTATGTATTGCTGATGTGATTATGTTTGGCCCTCTAGGGTTACTACCTCCAGGAACACAGTTTGACTTGTTTCGAGGAACTGCTGCTATGAAACAAGATGTAGAAGACATGTATCCAACAACTCTTTCCCACACCATTAAGGTGAGCTTCTTTGTGTACAAACTCATTTTTCTTTCTGTATGCATCTATCTATAAATTCCCTTACTATTAGAAGGAGGGGGACAATTGCCTTTTCTTTTCATTTTGCTTCCAGTTGTAGATAATTAGTTTTGTTTTTTCAATTGCATTGATAATTTTTGGAAGTCAAATTTGTGTGCATTCTAAAATGTGTGTCTATGGCTGTCATTGTGTGATTATGGCACTCTTTTTGGAAATTTATTCTATTTATAATTTCTCCAATGTAATGCTTTCTTTAACTTTGAGTTGATATTCTCATTGGTTAATGATTTTGTTGCTGTAGTTTGGGACAAAAAGTCATGCGGAATGTGCTCGGTTCTCTCCAGATGGCCAGTTTCTTGTCTCTTGCTCTTTTGATGGATTTATTGAGGTAATAATCATCAATCTCTCCTACCTCCTTGCTGGCATATACAATTTATTGATATTACTTGAATGCTTGCTGAGATTTTGAACACTTCCAGGTCTGGGATTATTTAAGTGGGAAACTCAAGAAGGACCTACAATACCAGGCTGACGTGAGTACTTTTTGTCCTCCTCTTCTCAAATGTTCGAATGTCCATGGTTTAGTCTACACCTAATTTGTACAGAAAATTGTATTGCTGGTACATGGCCTGAAGATGTACCAATGGCGAACTCAAAAAGAAAGAAAGAAAGAAAGAAACAAGGAAGGGGAAAAACAAAATGGAAGGGAAAAAAAAAAAAACAGCTGCAAGTTACCGAAGCTTCACAGTCCATACTTTCCCCTTTCCACCTTGACACAAAAATTAATTTTGGAAGGCAAAGAAAGAGATACAAGTAGTTGAAGAATCATTAATCCTAAAAGCTCAAGCTAATATGAAATGAATAAATATTGATGGCTCCCATAATAGTGAATTGGGGATCATGGAGCATATCTTCTCCATGTGCTTTTGTTATTTTTAAATGATTTAATTTTAGACATTTTCTGAGTGGCAGAGCTCTTTGAATGGCACCATTGTGATTTAATATTAGCTTTGTGCAGGAAACTTTCATGATGCATGATGAAACTGTCCTTTGTATTGACTTTAGCAGAGACTCAGAGATGCTTGCCTCTGGGTCACAAGATGGGAAGATCAAAGTAAGTTCTATGTTATTGATGTTGCATTTTTTTTTTTTTTGGGTATTTTTCAAAGATTTTAGTGCTTATGTTGAGTCTTAATGGTGAAGAGAAAGTTAGTAGTGACTGAAGAAGGGTTCAAATGGGGGTTTCCTTTGAATTGCAAGTTGATGGTTCTGTTTTAAACTTTAGTTTGAGCCCAACGCCTTCACATCACAAAATTGCTAAACCCTTGTCTCTCAACTTTTTAGCTTCCGAGTAATGGCAGGGAAGGCCTTTGATAAGTTTCTTTTATACTTTTAGCATTGACTGATAAATTTTTAATTTTTTATGTAAGTGTTAAGAACCTTAGAGGATGTTTATGCAATTAACTCTGGGAAATTATTGTGAGGATAGAAGGCAACTGTATGATATTGCCATAGCTGACATCTTGATCGTAGCTTAATTGCCAACCAGTTTTAGTGTACTTAGGGTAATGATAATGTCCACAATGAACATGACAACTACAGCCATGAAATCAGCATTAACTGATTGAAAGTTCTATTATTTCTGTTGTGCTAGTTTCTAAATATTCTGTCATAACTTGTGATACTGAACTTTTCATGATTATCTTGTGGCAAATTTCCATTGGATCTGTGTTACAATTTTCAGGTTTGGCGCATAAGAAGCGGTCAATGTTTGCGCCGTCTTGAACGAGCACATTCAGAAGGTGTTACTAGTCTTGTTTTCTCTCGAGATGGAAGCCAAATTCTAAGTACATCTTTTGACAGCACAGCAAGGTTTAATTTAATCTATGGGCACTTCTTTCATATGTCCAATGGTGTGACGCATCCATAGTTGTTGTTGGCAGTACAAGAAGCAAAACCTGGTCAGTTTCGGTTAGAGAAAATTTTGTAATGGTTATTTGTTGTGTTGTTTTATGTAGAATTCATGGACTAAAATCTGGGAAATTGTTGAAAGAGTTCCGAGGTCATTCATCTTATGTAAATGATGCCATATTCACAAATGATGGCAGCCGTGTCGTTACTGCCTCAAGTGATTGTACAGTAAAGGTTAATTGACCTTATTTTTGTTTTAATTTTTATTTCCACTTATCAGTGAGGTGTTTTATTTATTTTTCGTCATGCCATACATAGGTCTGGGACCTGAAGAGTACTGATTGCCTGCAGACATTTAAGCCACCACCTCCTTTGAGGGTATCTTTTGCTTTGATTTGTTTTCTTTGTTTTGTTATGTTATGTTATGTTAGTTATCTTGTACTTAACCTCTCCCATTTCTCTTTGAATTGCTAGGGAGGTGATGCTTCAGTGAACTCTGTCCATTTATTCCCAAAGAATCCTGATCACATAGTCGTATGTAATAAGACATCCTCAATATACATAATGACTCTTCAAGGACAGGTACTTATTCATGTTGTTTCATGTTCATAACTCCTATCTGTTTGGATCAGACAAGTCAACTTTCGCTTAGAGTTTGTATTTCAATAGGAACAAGCTTCACCATAATTAGCAACTAAGTCTTGTAGTCTTCTTTGAATTCTTTTAAGTATTTAACTGAAAGATAAAACTTCAGACTTCCCTTTTATCTCCACCAACCCTTGGTGACTGGAGCCATTTCTGAGCATCCACATAAAACATACTTGTACATTAATTTCAGTTTAACAATTGCTCTTCAAATTGTGTAACCTAAATCTTCAGATTGTCGCTGTACATTGTCTGCTACAATTTTGATTATATATTACCATTTTGCTTAGTGTCACGGTGCTTATTTATGCAAAAATTCTCGCTGGTCTCTATTGTTAAAGGAGTGAAATTATTTGTTTGTTGTTGAAAATCTCTTCTGGATGATTGTGATGTAGGTTGTGAAGAGTTTTTCTTCTGGTAAAAGAGAAGGTGGAGATTTTGTTGCTGCTTGTGTTTCACCGAAAGGTGAATGGATCTATTGTGTTGGTGAAGACAGGTATTCTCAACTGATGTATTTTCATATTAATTTGGGCTTGACCTGTACTGGGTTACAAATGGCTTCATCATATTGTGGGATGGTATAAATTTAGAAACAACTCTTGGTAATTTTCTGTTCCCTATTTCTCGCTGTAGTAGGTATTTTGGTTTGATAGTTTGGAACATCTGAGCATGATTGTTCTTTAATCCAAATTGTCATTGAGATTTGTTTATTCATATGAAACGTTTTATATAAGAAAATGAGAGGATTTCTTGTTCTCCATCTGGGCCTTGGCTAGGCTTGATAATCCATTCTTGCCTAGCCCAAAAGGGTTAGGTATCATGTTTTCTTATTCAATGAAATTTAGATATGCTTACTAGTTTCTACTTTCATGCAAAGTTTTGTGTACTAAAAAATTTTACGAAGTAAATGTGATCAGTATATACAGTTGGTTTCTTTTTCTGAGGATTGCAGAGAAATGATTGCGAGCAGCAATATTAGGAAAAGAACCTTAAATTATTACTATAAATTTTGGTGTTAGCAACTTTCATAATGTATTGTCACGTTCTGGCAACATGATGGCTAGAAACCCAATCTGCAAGGGTTTTGTTGCAATGGAATTGACTAAACAAATTGTTAATGATGCAATTATTATGCTACTTGTTCTTGATTTCCTCATTTTAACCTTGTGTTTAATTTAATTATCAGCCCGTAATCTTGTGAATTATCTACAGGAACTTGTACTGCTTCAGCCATCAGTCTGGTAAACTAGAGCATCTAATGAAGGTAAGCTTTTGGTTGGTAAAAATTGAGTTGGAATTATAAATATTAAGCATTTGGATTGTCACCAATGGGCCTTTGGTCCAATGGGAGAAGCTTTGCACTTACTATGTTGAGTGCAAGGGTTCGAGCCTCCATAAGACATTATGAAGGGTATTTTCGTTACTCCCTCAATTATCAACATAATTGAGTGGAGACAGTCTCTCTCTTACGAAATGTGAGTGGAGTAGGCACCCCTCGAATATCCCCTCGAATATTAGAGAGGGTTTAAAGTATCTGAGTAAGTACTTCAGTGTATCAATGTATGGTGATGATCCCAGTTGTATAGTATGATTGTAAATATTAATTGTAATGTCTGATGTAATGTCAGTAAATCTCTGTATAACAGAATTAAAAAAAAAAAAAGCATTTGGATTGTCTTTCATGGGTCAGTGTTTGCCATATGAAATCTCAATAATTTGTTTTTTCAGTATGTTAGATAAATCTCAGGATTTTAGTTATATGTAGATCTTGAACCAGAGTAGAATAGAAAATAAAGGCTAAAATTTATATAATGTATATAACAATGAGAATAATGGCTTAACATTTATATGTTTCAAATGCAAGTAAGCAAGTGGAAGTCACAAAATGTCCAATGTATTTGGCAATAGCTTTCTTGTTTCTTATCAAGTTTCTTGTTGCCTATCACTTTTCTTATTGCCAGGTCCATGAAAAGGATGTAATTGGTGTGACTCATCATCCCCATAGAAACCTTCTGGCAACATATAGTGAAGATTGCACCATGAGATTATGGAAGCCTTGATTCCCTGTATTTGCTTCCTTTGAAATGAAGATGTTTTGTAATTTCTTGGAATGTTGTCTTCATTCATTAGACCCATTATTCATTGGGAGAGCATGGGTTGGAAGAACCAATAACAATCAAAGATCAGGGGCTTTCTCTTGTATTCTTATTTTGTTCACATAGGGAAGGAGATTTTGCAATTCAAATACTTGGATAGTGTTAAATTGAATAGTCGATCTTTGTTTTACCTTTATACTAAAAATGAGAATCAGAACTTAATTGTTGAGAGTCTTAATATTATTGTAAAAGAAAGAGCACGCTATTTCTTTCTAAATTTCTTCGAGTAAAGGCAAAAAAAGAGAGAAGTATTTTAACTCAGGATTTTACTAGCTTACAGAACATGTAAGCTACAGTCTGCAGCATCAGCCGTTGGATGTGGAGTGAGAAATTAAACAATAGAAAATGGGATAGTGGGAGATGTTAGCTACAGAGGCTGCATCGTAGACAGATCCTTTAATTTATTAGATAAATGCAATTAGAGAAAAAAAGAAAAAACAAAAGTTTATTTATTAAGTAAGTACTGGTAATTACTACATGTTTAATCAATTAATTTCACATCCTGTCTATCTATCTTACAGTAAATCAGTTTTTCCATTATGGTTTCAAGTCATTGGGTGGTGACAAAATGACAACACAACGAACCGTGAATTTTTTTATAATATATAATTTGTAAGGCTACAGTATCATCCATGTGATTATCATTTCGAAGCCTGGATGGTTTCACGCCATCGCATCTTCTAAGATTTTCATATATATTTCCAGAAAATGGGAAAAAAGACTCTGAATCTAATAAATTAGAAAATAATGACAGGTCAACGATTTCACCGGTTACCCTTTCAAAACAGGCAGCATGAAGAGGCAGGATCCAAATCCAAGGGTGTCAAGGAATTAAATAAATAAACACTAAAAGCGCAGTTACAATAGTTATTATTATACATCTGCGGCAGAGAAGTAAGTGAGAATTGCAAATGGAGGGGATGATGCACGCAGCTTACGATGCAACAGTGCGGCTGATGCTGGCATCACTTGAACGGAACTTGCTACCGGACGCCGTCGTCAGGAGGCTCAGCCGCTTGCTCTTGGGAGGCCGACTTCGCTCCGGCTACAAACCTTCAGCTGAGCTCCAACTCAGCGACCTCCTCCAGTTCGCACATTGTACTCAACTCTCCCCTCCTGCTACTCTTTATCACGAAAATTTAGATTTCTGATTGTTTTTATGTTAGCATAAACTTATTATCTTTGACTGTTTAGTAGTCTTATAATGAAAAGTTATTATCATGATGTTTTACTTCCTCTGTTCTTAGTGTACTGTGCATAAGCTGGTGTTTGCTCAAGCTTGAAATTGAATCGTTTTACAAGATATATCTGTTGCCAAAATCTTCATGAGTGACTGATATTGTTGTGCTGCTTGGATGCTGTTCAAATTTCAGTTATCTATAAACTTCGAATATTTATTTACATAAATATTCCTAATGCCATTGTGTTACACCTCTTTTCCAGCACTGAGAGAGATGCCGATAGCCATCCAGACGGACAAGGCAAAAGAGCAGCATTATGAACTGCCAACCTCTTTCTTCAAGTTGGTTCTTGGTAAATATTTCAAGTACAGGTATTTCTGGTACTCTAATAGCAATAGCACTGGTGTCCAAAACACATTGGCTTTTGAAAGAAATTGATTATCGTTCGAACATAAATTAACACTGTTGTCTTTTGAGATTATAAGTTTTGAGTTCAAGGCAGCCATTATGCATAAATTGAATATGAAGGAATCGCTGATTTTCTAAGTTTTCCAAGAAAAATATAAAATGTCGGAGCCGCATTCCTTGATGTTACTCTGAATTTTGTTCTTTTTCTTCATGAACTAGCGCAGCTGCTGTTACTTCTCTGATGCTTCAAAAACCTTAGAGGATGCTGAGAAAGCAATGTTGGAGCTGTACTGTGAGAGGTCAAGGTTGGAAGACGGTCACACTGTTCTTGATGTTGGATGTGGTTGGGGCTCACTGTCCCTGTACATTGCTCAAAAGTATAGTAACTGCAAGATTACTGGGATATGCAATTCAAAAACTCAGAAGGAATTTATTGAGGAGCAGTGTCGGTATATATGCTTTCAACCAGATTGACATATATAATGGTATTCTGTAGCTGTTACCAAACTGCAAAATGCACATATGATCTAATTATTTAAGTCTCTCGTAGGGTTCTTGAGCTTCAAAATGTGGAGATAATTGTTGCAGATATCAGCACATTTGAAATGGAAGCATCCTATGACCGAATATACTCCATTGAAATGTTTGAGGTTCATCCTTCTCTAGATGTGCTACAGCTACTATTTTTATAACTTTTGAAGCTTAAAAACTGTTTTTTGGGCACCTTTTTATTAGCTTAAATTTTTTGAATTTTTTATTATTTATCTCAAAATGAACTCAAAATGAAGTGAATTTTTATCGGGTCTTCAGCTCAAATCTTGGAAGGGCTCCAAGTTTTTAGTGGTTAAATTACAACAAAGTGGCTTTTTGTTTAGGCTCACCTGACAAGCCTATGAATAAATCCAATCATCCATTTAGAAAGACTTGTTAGCTATTAGCTTAAGCTTCTGAGATGAGTGGTGCTTTTAACAATTATTATTGTGTTTTGTTCTTTGACAGCATATGAAGAACTATCAGAATCTTCTCAAGAAGATATCAAAGTGGATGAAAGAAGACACCCTTCTTTTTGTTCATCATTTCTGCCACAAAACATTTGCCTATCACTTTGAGGTATTGCCCTGGCTAGATTTTCTTCACATTTTTGTACATCAGTCTCTCATATATGGTAATTTTGATGTATCCTGTCCTTCCATTTGACTTAGGACACAAATGATGATGATTGGATTACAAAATACTTCTTCACTGGTGGAACAATGCCTTCGGCTAATCTACTTCTTTATTTCCAGGTCAGTTTTGCACCCTTTTTTCCATTTTTTTTTTTTTTGAACTTGTGATACTTCTGTTCTCTCGACTTCATCTAATAAATTTATGCACAGGATGATGTTTCTGTTGTTGATCACTGGCTTGTGAATGGAAAGCATTATGCACAAACCAGGTAGCTAGGCTCGCATTACTCTGCAACATTTATGGAGTTTGGAACTTCTTATATATTCTCAGACGACAGTGATAAAATAACATGTTTTCTTGCAGTGAAGAGTGGCTCAAAAGAATGGACAACAACTTGGCTTCAATTAAGCCGGTAATGGAGTCAACATATGGAAAGGATCAAGCTGTCAGGTGGACTGTTTATTGGAGAACATTCTTTATAGCTGTTGCAGAACTCTTTGGATACAACAATGGAGAAGAATGGATGGTTACACATTTCCTATTCAGAAAGAAAATGAAGTAGAAGGATGCTGGAGAAAGAAAGCAAGCATGTGTTTGTAAAACTGAAAATTGTTTTAGTGCGTGTGTTTTGCATTTTAAATGAAAATAAGGCTTGTGTAATCATTATAAGGCAGCTGCTAAGCAGCTGCTAAGTTGGACCATATCATTGACGGTACACGTAGCGTCACAGATGGCCCCTGATGTTGATGATTTCGATGATTCCCTATAGGAGATTCTAGCCATTGTGGCCTGGGATACAGGCCGTGTCTAATGCGCATAGCCCTAACAATCATTATAATGGATACCCAGCTCTCCAATTGGTTTCTCTTTCTCATATTTCTCGGTTTAAGCTGAACCAAGTCATTACGTTTGAATCATCAACAAATTTTTTTATCACATCTTCTAAAACATAATCAATAAATATTCCACATAATTTTTCGATTTAAAAAATCGTTTTATATCTACCTATATAAATCAATTATTGGGAATTTGGGATGCATGATTGATCGCCCATGCTTTTCAGTTTGTAAATTACTGGAAGAATGTAGATGAGTCTCAAAGTGGCGTTTGATGAACTGATGATGCTGTGAAGATCTCATTGATTTTTAAACTAAAATGGTAAGAGATGGTAAAATAAAAATTAAAAAATTATCCAGTCAAAATATTGCGAGCCACATGCACGAAAAAAAAAAAAGCGCTTCGATTTCCATTTTAAATACACAGACAACGATGCAAGAATTTTTTAATTAATATATTTTATTTAATTAGGAACCAATGATTTTGATCACCAATGCCAATGCCAATCAATTTTGTAAGCCTCAACTAATTACTGAATCTAGCTGAAGGTTTCACGTGATAGTGTTATCTTTAAAAATCAAAATTTCCATTTGAAGAAAAAAAAAACAACTTTTTTGAACTGAGCAGGGCGAGGGTTAAATCAGCCATGACCCAAGGGGTCATTAAAGCATCGCTGGACAGGTGTTCGAAATGCAAAATAAAAAAACACAGTTTTAAAATTCACAATTAATACTGCAACAGAAAAAAAGAGCGAGAAGTGAAGGGATTAATTGCGTCACCGTACGATGCAACAAAGCGGCTAATGCTGGCTTCACTTGACCGGAATTTGCTACTGGACGCCGTCATAAGGAGGCTCTGCCGCAAGATCTTGGCCGATCGCCTCCACTCCGGTTACAAAGCTTCGTCTGAGCTCTAACTCTCTGACCTACTCCGTATCGTAAATGGTAACCAGTACCCACCCAATGCTCCTGTCTTCATACCGTGCTCCTCTTTTAATATTTAGTTATTGTTGAGCTTCGAGCTCGCCCTTATGTATCACTATCTGTCAACTTAAATTTTGTGAATATGAGGGAGATGTCCATAGCCATCAACACGGACTCTTGTATTGCCAAACTCTTTCTTTGAGATGGTTCTTGGTAAAAATCTCAAAAACAGGTATTAATTCCACGCTCATTTACTTTATAATTAGCTTTTCGATTAATAAAAGTCAATTTCTGATTTTATCTCTATGAATAAGCCGCTGTTACTTCTCTGATAAGTGAACCACCTTAGATGATGCTGAGGAAGCAATGGCGCTGTACTGTGAGGGGTCGCAGTTAAAAAGACGGTCACAGTGTTCTTGATCTTGGATGGGGCTTTTGGGGCGCTCTGTCTACACCTTGCTAAAAAAGGCAGAGAAAGCTTATATCGATGAGCAAATTCGGTATGTATGCTTTTTAATTCAATACATTTTGACATATTTACATAATCCCATATGCATCCAAATTTGCTCTTAACCATTTATTTTCTAATGGCTTTGCAGGGTTCTTGAGCATCAGATTGTGGAGATGATGCTCACAGATATCGGCTCATTCGGACTGGAACCATCCCATGATTGTATATTCTCCATTGGAATATTGGAGGTCAATATCAGTAGATTATAATATAATTTGTATTTTTTTGAAAAAAAATAACAATAATAAAGTGTTATTACCGTTCGCCGGCAGTGCTGTTGAGTAAATTTAGTTTTATATTTGACAGTGAATGAATTCTCAACAAGATATCAAAGTGGATGAAAGAAGATGCCCTCCTTTTTGTTGAGCATAACTGCCACAAAAGGTTTGCCCATCACTTTGAGGTATTGACGGACTTGATTCTCTCTAGTGTCAATTGGTTAACAATTACAGTGTAGTGTTAAATGAAAATATTAAATACATAGGGAAAAATAAGGGACTGGGATTTACTTTTCATCGCAAACCATCACTTGGTCAAGTGGAGGGCACATTCTCAGTTCATTCTTGAGGTTGAGGGTTGGATCCTTCCATGTGTATTGCCACATTGATTTTCTTCCAGTTATTTGAAAATAGGCCCGGCCTATTTTCAAACGTATAAATATTGGCATTTGAGAATGACTCAAATTGTGTATCAGCTGTTTCAGTAGATTATTATACTGTATTTATATACCAGGCTCTTATCTATGCTGATCACCACATATTCTGCCTGTGTTTTAATGTAAGAAACAGATGAACAAGACTGGATTAATGAAATCTTCTTCAATGGAGTTACAATGCCTTCAGCTAATCTGCTTCTTTATTTCCAGGTAAGTTGTGTACTCTCCATTCCTAACTGTAATGTTATCTTCTACATATCTGTCTAGCTAATAAATTTATGTGCAGGATGATGTTTCTGTCATTGATCACTGGCTTTTGAATGGAATGCATTTTGCAAACAAGGTCTGATTAATCATTCTGTAACATTAATAAAGGTTGGAAATTTTTAGATTTTGGAATGACAGTAGTAACATCATCTCTTGCAGTGATGAGATCCTGGAAAGAATGGACAAGAACTGGCCTTCTATTAAGCCAATAATGGAATCCACATATAAGCTGTTAAGTGGACTGCTTATTGGAGAAATTGTTTTATTACTTATGCAGAACTCTTTCGATACAATGGAGAAGAATGGATGGCTGCACATCTCCTGCACAAAAAGAAATAAAAAGTTATTAATGCTTGGTCCTACTTGAAAAGGCCGTCTGAGAATTGGAGCACATCATGTTTTGTAGATTTGGAAACCCAATAATGCATGTTTTGCAATTTAGAAGACAAGATAAGGCTTGTGTTTCTGGACAGGAAGTGAGTTGAGCATCAAATAAAATGCAGGACCCGTGAAGCCATGATCTACACTTCACTGTGAATGGGGAAGCAGATCTATGTTTTTGTTTCTTCATTTTTCTCACTTTCCACTGGTTCTAACCCATGCTATAAAGCAGCTCTTGGAAGATGACATGATGTTCTTTTACTTGATGAACTGCTAATTCTTGGTGTTATATTTGTCTTTCTATTAGGGCTGGGCAAAATCGAGTTACGGTTGGGCTCGGATCAACCCGATCGGGTTTCGTGTTGGTCGGGTTGAATAAAAATTCATCCAAATTCAACCCAAATCTATAATCCGATCCGATTCGAATTAAATTCAATTCGGATCAAGTTGAAAAATCGGGTTGAGTTTGGATCGAGTCGAGTTCGGTTAGAGACGGGTCGGGTTAGGAAAATTCTTATTAACACTTCATTTTCACAAATATCATCACCGTCAAGTTTCAAGGCTCAAACTCAAAGCTTCCAAAACTCGACTCAACAGCAAAAATTCGGGTTGTTGCTTGCTGGGTTAATGGAGCTTGAATCGGATCAGGTGATGGTGGAGGAATGGAGGCTTGGAGGTGGCGCAGCAGATCCGGTACGTTGTAGCAGTATATCGGTCGATCAGAATTGGATCACGATCCTCGCGGAGCCTCGGCGATTGCTGCGTTGTGGCCGGCTGCAGCTTGCTCCGTTAAGGCATTAACATTGTGTGTGTGTGCATGTGTGTGTTTTGTTCGTTTGAGGGAAGATGTTGCAGGCGACGGGTTGTGTGGCTGTCGGTGGTGGTTTCTAAGTTGCAGGTGACGGGTTGTGTGGCAGGTGACAGGCTGTGGCTGTCGGTGGTGCGTCCCAAGTTGCACACGAGGGAGGCTGTTGCCTGTGGGTGGATGACGCATCGATCGGCAATAGGCTGCTCACTGCTGCTTGAGTGCTTGTGCAGTTGTGCCATATGTTGTGGTTAAGCTTTCGTTTGTAATGATTTGTGTGTTTGGATCATGAGTGTTGAGTGGTGTGTGTGATAGTGAGTGTTTAGGGATTAGGATAAGGTTTGGGGTTATGATTTTTGTATTTATTTATTTTTTTTAATTTTTGTGTCAACCTAATCGGGTTTTTGAATCGGATTGGGTTTCATCCAATCTGATTATGATCCAATCGGGTTGACACAAATGTATCCGATTAGGTTTGATTAACAATCCGATCCGTTCTGAATTCGAAATTTTTCGGGTCAAAGCAGATCGGGTCGAATATTTTGCCCACTCTTATTTTTTATGAGCAAGTAAAAAGGCAACAAATAAAGTAAGTAAAAAGGCAACAAAAAAGATAAGACAAGAACAAGAACAAGTGGTTGAAGACATAGAACTAAGTGAAAATATAATTGAAAGAGTAAGAGAAGTTATTAAAGATATTACATATATATTATTATATTTTTTGTTACATTTTATTAGGAGAAACTAGTAAATTTTTATATATACTTGTGTATGATAAACTAGTAAACATCTATGGATTTTCATAACGTAATTCTAAATGTTAAAACTGTGAAGAATATCATAATTTTTTCCTGTTTAAGAGATTTGTATAGTAATATAGGTAATTTGTAATTTAATTGGCATGTTTTTAATTTAGTGTTAATCAGGGTAGAAGGTTGTTTTATTCAGGTGGAAATTATCACCCTTAAACAGGAAAAAATTTCCACCCCAATAAAATAACATTTTACCCTGATCAACACTAAATTAAAAACAGTGCAATTACATTACAAATCATCTATATTGTTATACTAAGTTCCTTAAACAGGAAAAAATTATGATATTCTTCGCAGTTTTAACACTTAAAATTACGTTATGAAAACCTATAGGTGTTTACTAGCTTATCATACACATGCATATGTAAAAATTTACTAGTTTCTCCTACTAAAATGTAACAAAACATATCATAATATCTATGTAATATCTTCAATAACTTCTCCTACTCCTTCAATTATATCTCCACCTAATTCTATATCTTCAACCACTTGTTCCTGTTATTATCTTGTCTTTTTTACTACCTTTTTACTTGTCTTCTTTGCTGTCTTTTTACTTGCCCATAGAAAGATAAATATGACGCCAAGAATTAATAGTCCATCAAGTAAGCTGAAATTAAAAATTGCAAACCATCACATTGTCAGTTCATTCTTGAGGTTGAGGGTTAGATCCTCCCATGTGTGTTGCCACATTGATTTTCTGCCATTTATTTGAATACAGACCCAGCCTATTTTCAAACATATAAATATTGGCATTTGAAAATGACTCAAATTGTGTATCAGCTGTTTCAGTGGATTATTATACTGCATTTATATATCAGGCTCTTATATATGCTGACCACCACATATTCTGCCTGTGTTTTAATGTAAGCAACAGATGAACAAGATTGGATTAATGAAATCTTCTTCAACGGAGTTACAATGCCTTCAGCTAATCTGCTTCTTTATTTCCAAGTGAGTTGCGTACTCTTCATTCCTAACTGCAATGTTATCTTCTACATATCTGTGTAGATAATAAATTTATGTGCAGGATGATGTTCTGTCGTTGATCACTGGCTTTTGAATGAAATGCATTTTGCAAACAAGGTCTAATTAATCATTCTGTAACATTAATAAAGGTTGGAACATTTTAGATTTTGGAATGACAGTAGTAACATCATCTCTTGCAGTAACATTAATAAAGTAGTAACATCAACTCACTTCCTGTCCAGAAAGTGAGTTGAACATCAAATAAAATGCTGGACCCGTGAAGCCATGATCTACACTTCACGGTGAATGGGGAAGCAGAACTATGATTTTGTTTCTTCCTTTTTCTCACTATCCATGGGTTCTGAGCCATGCTATAAAGCAGCTCTTGGAAGAGGACATGATGCTTGGCTCTAAATACAACTCTGGCTTTGGGATTTCAAGAAAAGGAAAAAAAAAGTTTCAAATATGCAAATGATTCGGCTTGACAAAACTATTTGCAAATAATATATTTCACATCAAAATCTACACATACGACTAGCTTTCATCACACTGAAAACCAATTGGATTTCAAAATCAGTGCCCAGATATCCAAGGGGCCATAAAGTAAATTCGGTATCAACTTTCCTTCAGTATCTACAACAAATCATAATCATATATGGTACACATTTTGAGGAAGATACAACCTGTATCATGTACAATGAGTCTAGCTAGTAGTAGTGTGAAATCAACACCAACCTTTCAACTTCAATCAAAGATTAATGGTATTCTCTTGTATTATTATTTTGTTCACAGAGGGGAGGATTTTTGCAATTCAAATATTTCAATCAAAGATATGATTTTTCCTGACCATTTACCTTACAATAAATCAGTCGTATATTATAATTGTCCCAAGATTGTTCATTACAGTTCCAAGGCATCGGGTGGTGACAAAATGACAAGACAACCAACCATGAATTTTCAATAATATATTATTTTGTAATGTTTACAACATTATCCATGACTGCAATTTATACATTGTAATTAACTATCTTTTCGATACCTGGATGATTTCACGTCGTTGTATCTTCAGAAATTTTAATATATAGTTCCAAACAAATAGAAAGGAAAAAAACTCTTAATCTAATAAATTAGAAAATAATTACAGGTCAATGATTTCACCGGTTACCTTTTCAAAACAGGCAGCATGAAGAGTGACAATCGAAATCCAAGTGTGTGAGTGTCAAGGAATTAAATAAATAATACAAAAAAGCGCAGTTATAATAATTATTATCAGATATCTGCGGCACAGAAGTAAGAGAGAATAGCAAATGGAGTGGATAATGCACGCAGCTTACGATGCAACAGTGCGGCTGATGCTGGCATCACTTGAACGGAACTTGCTACCCGACGCCGTCATCAGGAGGCTCAGCCGCTTGCTCTTGGGAGGCTGACTTCACTCCGGCTACAAACCTTCAGCTGAGCTCCAACTCTCCGACCTCCTCCAATTCGCACATTGTACTCAACTCTCCCCTCCGGCTACTCTCATCACGTAAATTTAGATTTCTAATTGTTTTTCTGTTAGTATTAACTAATTATCTTTGACTGTTTGGTAGTCTTATAATGAAAAGTTATTATCATGATGTTTTATTTCCTCTGTTCTTAGTGTACTGTGCATAAGCTGGTGTTTGCTCAAGCTTGAAATTGAATCGTTTTACAAGATGTATCTGTTGCCAAACTCTTCATGTGTGACTGATATAGTTGTGCTGCTTGATTGCTGTTCAAATTTCAGTTATCTGTGAACTTAGAATCTTTATTTATTTATATATTCCTAAAGCCATTGTGTTGCACCTCTTTTCCAGCACTGAGAGAGATGCCTATTGCCATCCAGCCGGACAAGGCAAAAGAGCAGCATTATGAACTGCCAATCTCTTTCTTCAACTTGGTTCTTGGTAAATATTTCAAATACAGGTATTTCTGATACTCTAATAGCAATAGCACTGGTGTCCAATACACATCAGCTTTTGAAAGAAATTGATTATCGTTCAAACATAAATAAACACTGTTGTCTTTTGAGATTATGACTTTTGAGTATTGCGAAAACTCAAGGCAGCCAATATAGATAAATTGAATATGAAGGAATCACTGATTTTCTTAAGTTTTCCGAAAATAATAGAAAATGTCGGAACCACATTCCCTGATGCTACTCTGAATTTTGTTCTTTTTCTGCATGAACTAGTGCAGCTGCCGTTACTTCTCTGATGCATCAAAAACCTTAGAGGATGTTGAGAAAGCAATGTTGGAGCTGTACTGTGAGATGTCAAAGTTGGAAGATGGTCACACTGTTCTTGATGTTGGATGTGGTTGGGGCTCACTGTCCCTGTACATTGCTCAAAAGTATAGTAACTGCAAGATTACTGGGATATGCAATTCAAAAACTCAGAAAGAATTTATTGAGGAGCAGTGTCGGTATATATGCTTTCAACCAGATTGACGTATATAACGATATTCTGTACATGTTACCAAACTGCAAAATGCAAATATGATCTAATTATTTAAGTCTCTCATAGGGTTCTTGAGCTTCAAAATGTGGAGATAATTGTTGCAGATATCAGCACATTTGAAATGGAAGCATCCTATGACCGAATATACTCCATTGAAATGTTTGAGGTTCATCTTTCTCTAGATGTGCTACAGCTACTATTTTCATAACTTTTGAAGCTTAAAAACTGTTTTTTGGGCACCTTTTTTTAGCTTAAATTTTTTGAATTTTTTATTATTTATCTTAAAATGAAGTCAAGTTTTATTGGGTCTTCAGCTAAAATCTTGCAAAGGCTCCAAGTTTTGTTAGTTAAATAACAACAAAGTGGCTTTTTGTTTAGGCTCACCTGACTAGCTTATTGAATAAATCCAGTCATCCATTTAGAAAGACTTTGTTAGCTATTGGCTTAAGCTTCTGAGATGAATGGTACTTTAACAATTATTATTGTGTTTTGTTCTTTGGCAGCATATGAAGAACTATCAGAATCTTCTCAAGAAGATATCAAAGTGGATGAAAGAAGACACCCTTCTTTTTGTTCATCATTTCTGCCACAAAACATTTGCCTATCACTTTGAGGTACTGCCCTGACTAGATTTTCTTCTCATTTTTGTATTGTTCTGGAAAAGAATTTTGTACATCAGTCTCTTATATATGGTAATTTTGATGTATTCTGTCCTTCCATTGGACTTAGGACACAAATGATGATGGTTGGATTACAAAATACTTCTTTACTTGTGGAACAATGCCTTCAGCTAATCTACGTCTTTATTTCCATGTCAGTTTTGTACCTTTTTTTTCCTTTTTTTTTTTTTGTGAACTTGTGATACTTCTGTTCTCTCTAGTTCGTCTAATAAATTTATGTACAGGATGACGTTTCTGTTGTTGGTCACTGGCTTGTGAATGGAAAGCATTATGCACAAACCAGGGAGCTAGACTCGAATTATTCTGGAACATTTATGGCCTTTGGAACTTCTTGTATATTCTCGGACGACAGTGATAAAATAACATGTTTTCTTGCAGTGAAGAGTGGCTCAAAAGAATGGACAACAACTTGGCTTCAATTAAGCCGATAATGGAGTCAACATATGGAAAGGATCAAGCTGTCGGGTGGACTGTTTATTGGAGAACATTCTTTATAGCTGTTGCAGAACTCTTTGGATACAACAATGGAGAAGAATGGATGGTTACACATTTCCTATTCAGAAAGAAAATGAAGTAGAAGGATGCTCGAGAAAGGAAGGAAAGCATGTGATTGTAAAACCGAAAATTTTATTGGTCTGTGTGTTTTGCATTTAATAAAAAAATAAGGCTCGAGTAATCATATTATAAGGCAGGTGCCAAGTTGGGCCATATGATTGATGGTACACGTAGTCTTACATTTGGGCTCCTGATGTTGACGATTTCTGTGATTCCCTAAAGGAGATGTTTTAGTTGGCTGTTGCCTAATGCGACTTGGGTCTGTTTTGATATTGAAAAAAAAAATTGTAATTATAAAATAAATATTAATAATATATAATAAAAATTAATTTTAATAAACTTAATAAAGATATAACAGATTTTTCATCATACAAGTGTAAAATTAATTCAACTTATAATAGTTAGTGTTTACTAAATATTCTAAGGTCAGTTTGATAATGCTGTAACTTTTAAAATAATTATTATTAGTTGTACTCTAAAAATAATTAGTTATGAAAAGAATCAATTTAACGTTTGGCAAAATTTATTTTTAAAAGTACTTTGTATTTTAAAAGTAGTCGTATGTTAAATTACTATAAAAATATAAATGACCGAATTGTACATTATATTAAATAAATTTAATTGACACATTTATAAGCATGTATATAAATTTTTTTGTGCATTTATAATAATTGATAATTAAAATAAATATGTTATAATATTAATTTTATTTTTTATTTTGTTATCTCAAAATAATCGGTAATTGTAATAATCTCTTTAAAGTTATTGATTTTATTTTCTAATAGAACTTTTGGATTTTTATAATATATATGAAAATATATATAGAATTATATTAAGTATAAAAAAAATTTAAAATCAAAATTTAAAATTTTATTTTTTCTCAATTTTTCAAAATCTGTTGTAAAATGAGATGATTTTGTTAAAAATAATTTTTTAAAAAATTTATCAAATACTAAAATTAATTTTGAGTAATAATATAGTTACAAACTCTTGTACAATTTTTTTTATATAAACTGATGTGGCATGATTTAATTGATTGGATTAAATATCTCTTGGCCCGCATGATTTATTTTTATTATATTGTATTTTTATTCAACCAATAAGTTGATGTCAAATCAGTTTGTATAAAATAAGTTTGTACAAAAATTTTTGGATCTATCATCACTCATTAACTTTTAACTTTTGAAAATTATTTTTAACTTTTCAAAATTAATCATTGATTTTTAAAATAAAACGGTAAGATATGGTAAAATAAAAATTCAAAAAACATTACCAGTCCAAATATTGCGCTCCAAAGGCAGAAAAAAATAAAACAAATGCGCTTCGATTTCTATTTTAAATACACTGACAACGATTCAAGAATTTTCTAATTAGTACATTTTATTTAATTAGGAACCGATAATTTAATCACCAATGCGAATTCAATCAATTTTGTAAGCCTTAACTAATCACCGAATCTATCTGAAGGTTTTGCGTAATTAGTGTTATCTTTAAAAATCGAAATTTTCGTTTGGAAAAAAAAAAAAAAACTTTCATGAACTGATCAAGGGTGAGGATTAACTTAACTCAGCCATGATCCAAGGGTCATTGAAGCATCATTGGACAAGTGCTTGAAAGACAAAACACGGTTACAAAATTCACAATTAATGTTGCAACTGAAAAAAAGGAGCAAGAAGTGAAGGGACCAATTGCGTCACCGTACGATGCAACAGAGCCGCTAATGCTGGCCTCACTTGAACGGAATTTGTTACCGGACGCCGTCATAAGGAGGCTCTGCCGGAAGCTCTTGGCCGACCGGCTCCGCTCCGGTTACAAAGCTTCGTCTGAGCTCCAACTCTCTGACCTCCTCCTCATCGTACATGGTAACCAGTACCCACCCAACGCTCCTCCCTTCACAATGTGCTCCGTCTTTTAATACTTTATTATTATTGAGCTTCGAGCTCGCCCTTATGTATCAGTCACTGCCTATCAACTTAAATTTTGTTGGTCTTTTGTACTGCCAAACTCTTTCTTGAGAAATTTTTTTAAAAGGACCCCTAGAGGAGTCGAGTCATGAAATTTAGACTTCGGGGTAAAATTTGGACTCTAAAACTAGTTAAATATTCATAATGTCCTTTTCGTTGTAAGAAAGTATAAAAAAGAATTTTCTTACAAATTTTCTAGTCATACTCACTCTGAATTATAAAAAGTGTAACCCGTCTTTCTTGTAAGTTAAAACTGGCAAAGCCTTGCAAGAATCGACTAATGGTATTTCAACAATTTACAAGCGCTCTGTAGGTATGCATTTAACCACATTCGTAAGTTTGGTTTTGTTACTTTTTGAGTAAATCTTTTGAAATTTATATCTAGAGTTGATGTGTCATGACAAAGTTGTGCGACATAAATACATGCACGATAAAATCATGTATTGCACGATACTGTCATGTATCGCATGATATTATTGTTAGGAAATTGAGCTTTCTCCCAAGATCACTCTAAGCAATTTGTTAAGCAACAAATTAACAAGAAAAATTAAATAGAGAATACACCAATCACACAACACAAGATTTACGTGGAAAACTCCAAATCCGGAGAAAAACCACGGCCGTTGTCAAAAGACAACCAGAGAAAAAATATTCACTATGTGGAAAATTATTACAACCACTCTTAGAAATAATTTCCTCTCACCCAAGCCCCAAATACACCCAAAACTCTCAATTTAAGAGCAATTACCTTCAACTCTCAAATTCTCTCTAAATGCAAGAAGAAATGAGTATTTGGAATGAATTAAATGAAAGATGAACCCCTCTATTTATAGCCACCAATGACTACTGTTCATCTTAAATGCTTCATTTTTTTGTTCGCTTTTCGGCTTTTTTTTTTTTTTTTTCTTCTTTTCTTCATTCAACATTCAAATATTTGAATGTTGAATGACTGGCACCCCATCTAGAAGGGCGGTGCCAGCTTGCCTTTTCACATTCTCCCATTTGGAGATTTGATTGCGAACCAATCAATCTCCACACCATCCTTGTCGTCTTCACTTATAGTCATAATCCTCAACATAGAGAATTATCATACTCCACCAGAAAGAATATACCACTTAGAATTAATTACCAATTCTAAGAATTTTACATCGGCACATGTCGAAATATCCTGCTGAAATTTATGGTGCAACTTCCATGTTGGCCTTCTTGGAAGTTCATCAGCCATCGACATCAATTTCACCACACACCCTGTATGAATGCCAACCATACCTCGTGTGCAAATCTTGTGGACCCGCTAGTAGTAACACATCCTCTTTCATGGTACCAGCGGTATACCATGAGGATGTCATCATCATCCATTTTACAAGGGACCATCGTCTCCCACGATGATGAGAGACTTACCGCTAGCAATGCTATCAGCGTTTGATCTGGAGCCACTTGCCGATCCTGCTCCATTTCTCCTTTGACAATCTTTTTTTAGGTGTCCCGATTGTCCACACTCCCAGCAGACTCCATTTTTCTTAGAATTATTTTTCTTCCAATTCCCCACAACTGCCAAAGCCGAGACATCTGTAGTTCCAGTGCTTTCACCACTCAGTCTTCTTTCTTCTGAGAGTAAAGTATTAGTAACTTTTTCAAGATCTACCGTCTCTTTAACATACATCAAAGTAGGTAACAAGTGTTTGTAGGAAGTTGGAAGTGACCACAGCAACCTAAGCGCCTTGTCCTCATCTTCAATTTTAACTCCAATGGCTTCTAGTTCTGACACAATACCATTGAGAACACTGAGGTGATCAGAAATTTTTGTACCTTCAGCCATTCGTAGCGTGTGAAATCGCTCCTTCAGGTACAATCGATTTGAGATGCTCTTTGTCTGATACAACTTTTCTAGCTTCTCCCAAAGTTCTTTCGCTGTAGGAATATTTCCTACATTTGCAAGAACATTCTTTGCCAGACACAGTCGTATGGCACTTGCAGCTCTGTCATCCAAATCTTCCCAATCTTCATCGCTTATACTAGCTTTCCCAGAGCCACTACTGGAAGTAGGGGATGGTTTCCCCTTCAATGCCTTGTGTAACCCAGATTGAATCAATACATCCTTGACTTGAATTTGCCACAAGCCAAAGTTAATTCTCCCATCGAATTTTTCTATTTCAAATTTCACCGGACTTGAAAATTTCAATCCTGACATATTTGCTTTGCAGATCAGCCTTTACTCTTCACCACGGACTATTTAGATTGGCTCCCACTGCTTCACGTGAACAGTAGCGTATACGTGAACAGTAGCGTATACGTGAATAGTACCGTATACGTGAACAGTGCCCCGACACCAAAACTTCAATCAATGGCTCTGATACCACTGTTAGGAAATTGAGCTTCCTCCCAAGATCACTCCAAGCAATTTGTCAAGCAACAAATTAATAAGAAAAATTAAATAGAGAATACACCAATCACACAACACAAGATTTACGTGGAAAACTCCAAATCCGGAGAAAAACCACGACCGTTGTCAAAAGACAACCAGAGAAAAAATATTCACTATGTAGAAAATTATTACAACCACTCTTAGAAATAATTTCCTCTCACCCAAGCCCCAAATACACCCAAAACTCTCAATTTAAGAGCAATTACCTTCAACTCTCAAATTCTCTCTAAATGCAAGAAGAAATGAGTATTTGGAATGAATTAAATGAAAGATGAACCCCTCTATTTATAGCCACCAATGGCTACTGTTCATCTTACTTTGTTAATCTCATCTTCATTTACTCGCTCATTTTGCGGTTTTTCCTTTTTTTTCTTTTTTTTTCTTCTTTTCTTCGTTCAACATTCAAAGATTTGAATGTTGAATGACTGGCACCCCATCTAGAAGGGCGGTGCCAGCTTGCCTTTTCACAATTATCATGTATTGAAGGATGTTATCTTGTACCGCACCATAATCATAATGTCATGTATTGTACGATATTGTCTTGTAAATATGGGTATTTTAGTCTTTTTAATGTGATCAATAATCCAATAATTAAAAAAAAATAAAATTAGTCAAGGGGTCAAGACCAATAACCAAAATCAAATGGGGTCCGTGACATCATAATCTGACCTCTTGTTTCTTTGAGATGGTTCTTGGTAATAATCTCAAAAAAAGGTATTAACTCCACGCTCATTAACTTTATAATTAGCCTTTCAATTAATACAAGTCAATTTCTGATTTTATCTCTATGAATAAGCAGCGGTTACTGCTCTGATAAGTCAACCACCTTAGATGACGCTGAGGAAGCAATGTAGGATGCAGCTTTGGGGCACTCTCTACACATTGGTAAAAAGTATAGAAACTGCAAGATTACAGGGGTAACCATTTACAAAACAGAGAGAGCTTATATTTGATGAGCAGATTCGGTATGTATGCTTTTTAATTTGATACATTTTGACATATATACATAATCCCATATGCATGCAAATTTGATCTTAACCATTTATTTTCTAACGGTTTTGTAGGGTTCTTGAGCTTCAGAATGTGGAGATGATGCTCGCAGATATCAGCTCATTCGAAATGGAACCATCCCATGATCGTATATTCTCCATTGGAATATTTTAGGTCAACATCAGTATGTTATAATATAGTTTGTATTTTTTTTTTAAAAAACAACAATAACAGAAGTTCACCAGCACTGCTATTGAGTAAATTTAGTTTTACATTTGACAGCGCATGAATTCTCAAGAAGATATCAAAGCGGACGAAAGAAGATGCCCTCCTTTTTGTTGAGCATTAGTGCCACAAAAGGTTTGCCCATCACTTTGAGGCATTGACGGACTTGATCCTCTCTAGCGTCAATTGATCAACAATCACAGTGTAGTGTTAAATGAGAATATTAAATTCATGCGGAAAAATAAGGGACTAGGCTTTACTCTTCATCGCAAACCATCACTCGGCCAAGTGGAGGGTTAAATCCTCCCAATACAATTCTTGAGATCGAGGGTTAAATCATCCCTTGTGTATAGCGACATTGATTTTCTTTCAGTTATTTGAAAATAGACCCCGCCTATAAATGTTCACATTTGAGAATGGCTCAAATTGTGTATCAGCTGTTTTAGTGACGTATTAGACAGTGCTTATATGTCAGGTTCTTATCTATGCTGATCACCACATATCCTGCCTGTGTTTTAATATAGGCAACAGATGAACAAGACTGGAATAATAAAATCTTCTTCAATGGATTTACAATGCCTTCAGCTAACCTGCTTCTTTATTTCCAGTTGAGTTGTGTACTTTCCATTCCTAACTGTAATGTTATCTTTTACATATCTGTCTAGTTAATTTTTATTATGTGCAGGATGATGTTTCTGTCGTTGATCGCTGGCTTTTGAATGGAATGCATTTTGCAAACAAGGCCTGATTAATCATTCTGTAACATCAATAAAGGTCGGAACTTTTTAGACTTTGGAATGACAGTAGTAACATCATCCCTTGCAGTGACGAGATTCTGAAAAGAATGGACGAGAACTGGCCCTCTATTACGCTAAGAATGGAATCCACATATGGGGATCAAGCTGCTAGGTGGACTGCTTATTGGAGAACATTCTTTGTTACTTATGCAGAACTCTTTCGATACAACAATGGAGAAGAATGGATGGCTGCACATCTCCTATCCAAAAAGAAATAAAAAAATCATTAATGCTCGCTTCTACTTGAAAAGGATGTCCGAGAAAATAAGCACATCAGGCTTTGTACTGGAAACCCAATAATGCATGTTTTGCAATTTTGAAGACAAGATAAGGCTTGTGTTTCTGGACTGGAAGTGTGTCAAACATCAATAAAAGGCAGGATCCGTGAAGCCATGATCTACAGTTCACGGTGCATGGGGAAGCAGATCTATGTTTTTGTTTCTTCGTTTTTCTCACTTTCCATGGGTTCTAAGCCATGCTATAAAGCAGCTCTTGGAAGAGGACATGACGCTTGGCTCTAAATACAACTCTGGTTTTCTGATTTCATGAAAAGGGGAAAGAGTTTGAAATATGCAAATGATTCAGTTTGACAAAACTTTTTGCAAATTATATCTTTCACATCAAAATCTACAAATACGACTAGCTTTCATTGCACTGAAATCCAATGGGATTTCAGATCAGTGCCCGGATATTCAACGACCATAAAGTAAATTTGGTATCAACATTCCTTCAGTACCTACAACGAATCATAGTCACATATAGTACACATCATCTACAAAGAGTCTATCTACTAGTAGTCGGAAATCATCACCAGCCTTTCGACTTCAAATCAGCCTTGACTAAGTAAATATGTTGATTGCCTGAAGAAAACTGCCATAATTATTTATAGTCAATTTTAGTGAAAAATCATTTTCAAGAAAATTGCCTCTTGAATATATCGTAAAAAAATGCCAGTTAGAATCTTAGTTTTTATGACAGTTAGTAGCATATAATGACTGAATCATCAGTTTCAGAGAAAGCCAAGATGAATGTAACGACTTTATTTACTAGATGATGATGATCCCTTAAAGAGTACCCGGTTAAAAACTGCACTTTTCTTGTGGATGCACAAAAATACTTTCAATTCATGTTCTATAATTTAGGGTATGGTGATGCTTTCAGGTGTAACAGTTATTAACTCAATTTCAACAATAACATTGGCTAAAAACAAGACAACAGTTTAAACTCTTTTAACGGTTATTTATATTGGCAGAATAGCAGTCTGTTAAAAACTAAATTCAAAATCCTGCTACAATGGTAACCAAATGTGATGAAAGATAAAATTTTCCTGGAAGAAGATAAGGGTAAAGATATAGAGATGTAGCCCAGAAGTACAGCCATTGACCTTAAAAGCCACAATCGATAAAGCAACTTCACTTATACTTACTAGTCTACCAACGGGCTAGAACTATATGCTCTTTGCCAACCACAGACTTATCTCCCTTGATATATTACCTTCCCACTAGGCACATGTGAATCAGGTTCATCGTGTATAACACTTTTCCACTTCCCCTAAACGGCCTGATGGATTACACATCAAAAATAGATTGTGCAAGAGGGTGAAGAAGGCAACAGGATTGAATGGGTTTGGAAAACAGATTGTAATATGAGATGGAAGTAACAAGATGCATTCCAGGCCAGGAATTATACCAGAACCGCCTAACTAAAGCCCATATTGTTAGTAAAGGCTTAAATATTTGCAATGCAGTTGTTTGCACATAAACCAGAATGATATAACAAAATACCAAGTCAATTACATTACCAAAATTCTAATTTTGCATGCATTAACAACAATCCTACTTGCCTGTAATTTATTTAAACAGCCGGTTAAGGTTAGCGTATAATAAACCTGTAATTTGGTTGCTTCCTATATTCTATAATAAAACCTCAATTTTTCTAAACCAATCAACCTAGTTAAGTATCAAAATCATAAAAAATATACCGCTCTGGAAAACTTGCATGAGTCAATCAAATTCAATACGATTCAAAACATAATTCAAAACTGAACGAACAATTCAATTAGGGAGAGGAAAAAGAAAACAGAACACAGAAATTCACCTCCTTAATACTAAGAAGACACCCCAGTGGCAGAACCATCAACAGGGTTTCTTAAATCAGCTGGAGTGACCAAATCAACACCACCTTCAGCTTGCAAGAAACGACTTAGATGCTTGTCGTCTAAATGTTCCTGTCAAAAAGTGGATGCATACCAACAATAATAAAATAACATAAAAAAAAGCAATATATAAAGTTGTCATACGAGTACTATACAAATCAAGAAGATTAGATAAAACTCACAGATAGGCAAGCTCTATATTTTTGCCATTCGGATACACATTCTTCTTTGTCCCACTGACCCCTTACAAACTTCTCAGAGTACCACCTGCTCACAACATAACATAACATAAAAAGGGTTACCCCCTTAGCTCAAATGGATTATTAACGACCCTAAAGCCAACGGACTTACCCTAAAGCCATAAGATTAAACGGATTATTAGCCACTTACCTATTAAAGCAGTTGTGGTAAGCAGTTCTAAGCTGGGCACAAGGCGATGTTGACTGAGAATCAGATGAGCTTCTCTTTTCTTTCTTAACGAAACCCATTTCAATTTAATCATGTGTCTTTAAAATCATCAAACACATGATATAATACGGCAATATGAAACGAAACGTTTTAATGCTCGGCTTGCATTGGGCGGCGGGGGGGGGGGGGCGGTCATTCAACAGCGAAGAACTTGCAGTAATGAGAAATGGAATAATATCATTTGGCATTCGGATAATATCATTTGCACCCTGATTTTTTTCCGAAAAACAAATAATGACACAGTTTAGCTCCATTTTGGCTTTCGGGTCCCTATTCTGTAAGCCGATATAAATATGAATATAAACCGGAACAGTTTAGTTCCAGTTTTAAAATTGGAACTATAAACTGATATGGATATAATATTATACATTATTAACATTTTATTTGTGTGTATGGATGGCAAGAAAATTCGGATCTATCCCGTATCCATAAAGATTTAAAATTCAGATCTCTTTCATTTTTATTTTTGTATGTATTTAAATATTAAAGGTTCTATGATGAAAAAAAGAATCTTATTTCCTAATTAATAATCTAAGTGGCTTTAAACCCTGATCGGCAATCCAAATATTAAGAAAATTAATTTTTTTTAACATAATAAAACGAATGAACATGAAACATTACAAATTTTAATATAATGAAGAGAAATGCATATGGAATATGAACATGAATGAATAGTATTTTATCACTTACTAATCTAACATTTCGCAGTATAACTTTCTTTTTTTCTTAATTATGTAACCAATTAATATGTTTATGTTATTCAATGTTATGTACATATTTTTTGTTGAATATTAGTAGTGATTACCTAAATATTTGACTGTTTGTGCTACTCTTGAAACCCTTTTCTAATTGGTATATATTTTAACCATTTCCATTGTATGATAATAGCTTTTGAACTACTCATTGATGAGCTCTCTAAATTTACACAACAATTAATTATCTTTTTTAGCAGCTTCAAAGTGACATTTAAACCTTTATGCTTAATTACTTATCAGAATGGAATATGAATTTAGTAATGTGCGCAAGCAACGGGTGAAGGAAAAAGTGAAAGAAAGCATCATTTATCCTAATGGAGGGAACAAATGCTTGTACTAAAAGGAATTGCAATTTTCCAAGCAACCATGACTTCGTTCACATGTGTCCCTCTATGGGTGAAATTAAAGGAGTTTAAAAAAGTAACAAGACGAGTAGAAAAAGGATTAGGAGATTGTTAGGAGCGGTTAGATAAAAATTTAATGGTTGAATATATATAAAATAATAAAATTATATTATTTTTATAACCGTTTGATTTTCATCCAACGGCTGCTACATAATCATGTATGCTACGTGATAATTATGTAACATAACAAAAGCTTAAAGATTATTCCTTAAAAGTAATAAACATAAAGAAAATAAGATACATGTCTAAAGATTAACAGTGCAGAGACTCCGTTTAATAAAAAATAAAAAATGATACCAATCTCCTCAAGTAATGAATTGTTCATATATTTTTTTAATTTTTAGATATTTTTAGTGTATACTATTTTAAGGTTCTTATGATATTCATTAGTGCGACTATGAATAATAATTAACAGAGAAAAGTAAACTAAGGATTGCACATCATTATCTTGAAAGTTCTAAAAACAATCGATGTTTCTTGAAAATAATTGTGAGTTAAACTTAAGTATACATTTACAAAAGGTACTCCAACACCCAAGTCAATATTTATATTTGAAGAATTGTTTGGATTTGGATTTCTCTTAACTCTGTTAAGAAGCTAGCGAAAATATCCTTTGTCGAATGAGAGACGTAGAGTTGGCAGGAAACTTTATTTTATATCTAAACCTTCCAATTCGTCTTTTTTGTTTAATTTATACCATCAAATTTAATTTTTTTTTTATTTGTATCTAAAAACGGGATTCTATTAATAATTACGTGTTGATTAATGTTAATATTTTCAAATCTAATTATTGTTAGTTTTCTCTAATTCGTTCCCATAAGTCAATTTATGGCTATTGATTTTCAATCTAGATCAATAGAATTCACACTCGTATTAATTTATTACCTGAAATCAATATAAACTACATTTGCATTGATCTTTAAGATAAGCCCAATGCAAGTTATATCCATTATTTAAATTATTAATTTTCAATGGACATTCGGTGCGATGTAAATGGTTATATATATATATATATTTTTTTTTTTTTTTGGCACTTAGCGCTATTTATCTTTGAATTATTGTCACGCCTTCAAGTACATTTACGTAATTAAATAATTTATAAGATTCTTACAAAGCATGTATTTCGTAGATGATTGGTTAGGCCTTTGGAGACACACTTGAGTTGATGTCAGCCGAAGCTGCTAACGCATAGAGTATTAGCCTGGCCCAATCTCTTATCTCATCACTTTAATAAATATCTTAATTACCTCGTACGAATCACCAACTGGTCTGGCCAATGAGGTGATGACAACAAATTAGTTGCCATCGCTTTATTGTGAAGTCATTTTTTAACTGTTAAATATTCGATTTTTTCTTTTCTGCCTCTTATCTCGCAAGATTCCTTGAAAGACTTCGAAAGATTTTGTCCGTTGATTAAAATATATTAACTTCCATTAGAAGCCAAAATCAATTACTAACTCTCTTTGTTTCCCCGTCCAAAGAATGGAAAAAAAAAATTTTTTTTGGTTAATAATACATAAATGTAAATCAAATACATCGGCTCAATTATGCTGTGAATAAAATTGATTATTAATTATAAATTCTCTTGTATTACGTTTTAAAAAATTATGCAATTAAATAAAAAAAAATTTTTTATGTCTATTATACGTCACATATCAATTCGGCAAAAGTGATCTCAAATTATTATTTGAGATTGAGAGTTGAGATTATGTTGTTTTAAATTTATACTGGTTTGAACTCGGTTTGAATGAGTGAGGAGAAAATTTGTTAGCCAAATTACTTGTTTTATTACAATTGTCGTCTATATATATATATATATATTTAAAAAAAAACAATATTCATTATACTCAAAATGTAATTGTGATGGTAAACAACACCTTATTCATTTTTTATTTTTTTATTTTAGGAGTAATAATAGTTATAAATTTTTTTATACATATTATTTTGTACAAATTAATATAACATTACTTATGAGTGATTGAATAAAGATATCACTTAATCCATATAATTTATTTTTATTATTTTATATTTCCATCCAACTAATTACAGAATTTCACATTTGTTTTGTACAAATAATAATAATAATAATAATAATAATAATAATAATTTTTTATAATAAATAATATGATAAGTGAAAGAGAACAAATTTCATCACTAATCCTGTTAAAAAATATGTAAACAAAGGGATAAGAATAACGTGAAACGTTGTCGTTGTGATCAGAAGAATTCTATATAAGCATTGGCAAGTAGGAGTAGCTCGTCACTCTTACTAGCACTTCTCAACTCTGAAAAATTATTCTAAAAAGTTGAAAAAAAAAAATGGAGGAATTCAAAGGACAGCCTCGTCTCCCAAAATTCGCAGTGCCGAAACGGTATGACATTCGCCTGACACCTGACCTCACATCCTGCAAATTCGGCGGCTCAGTCGCCATCGACGTTGACGTCGTCGGAGACACTAAATTCATCGTCCTCAATGCCGCCGACCTCACCATCAACAGCCGATCCGTTTCCTTCACCAACAAAGCCTCTTCTAAGGTTACTCAACACCCCGATGGCATAGCACAAAAAAAATAAGCTTGCTTATTAATTTAATTGTAGCCAACTTTTTGGAGATGTTAAGAATTGTTTCCCGTGGAGTATATTTATTTGTTTATTTATTTATTTTTCGAAATAAGCAGGCGTTGGAGCCTACGAAAGTGGAGTTGGTGGAAGCTGACGAGATTTTGGTATTGGAGTTTGCGGGGACGCTTCCTACGGGGATGGGGATTTTGGCTATTGGATTTGAGGGAGTGTTGAATGATAAAATGAAAGGCTTTTATAGAAGGTCATTCATTCTAAGCTCTTTCTTTTTCTTTTTCCATTTTTTATTTCTACTAGGTGTACAAAATATTAAAATTCTATAAATTGCTTGATAATTGCATGGCTGTGTTAAGAGCTAAACTGAAGAAGATCATTGTGGTCTTGCTGACTTGTTTTACTCTTTCACAATGAAGGAAACTTTTTTTTTAAAAAAAAAAAAATTGTAACTTTTGGAGTTCATTTTTTTAAAGTGGTGGTGACATGGAAATTGAGTGCTTATTTGCTATGATATTTAAGGTGTGATTTTTGGTTTACAGTTCTTATGAGCATAATGGAGAGAAGAAAAATATGGCAGTCACACAGTTTGAGCCAGCTGATGCTAGGCGATGCTTTCCATGTTGGGATGAACCTGCTTGCAAGGTATTGGAATTTAACACTTATGTGAAGCCCTTTTTTTGAGAAATAAATAAAGTTCAATCTTATAAATCTATGTAAGTTCTAAATTCATTAATTATATTATTTCTATTTTTATATTCTTTTTTTTCTATTATTGGATGTGGTTGATCTCATATCTTGACTCTTTTAGGTTGGTAAATTCCCATATTTGTTGACACTTGATGTTGCAGGCTACATTTAAGATCACGTTGGATGTGCCATCTGAACTGGTGGCTCTTTCCAATATGCCAGTTATTGATGAGAAAGTGGATGGGAATGTGAAAACGGTATCATATCAAGAGTCACCAATCATGTCAACTTATTTGGTGGCAGTTGTTATTGGTTTGTTTGATTATGTGGAAGATCACACCTCTGATGGTACTGTGACTATATTCAATGATTCTCTTGGTATTACAACTTTTTTAATGGTTGCATACACTTAAAACACATCTTCGCATAGGGATCAAAGTTCGAGTTTACTGTCAAGTTGGAAAGGCAAATCAAGGAAAATTTGCACTCAATGTCGCTGTTAAGACACTTGAATTGTACAAAGAGTATGTTCTACCATCTCCTCTATCTTTCCATGTGTTGAGAATTGGTCACAACCTTCATATTTCAGGCTGACAAATAAAACTTATGGGGCCATTGATTACTTAATTGGCTTCCCATTCAGGTGCTTAGTGTGTGTTATATCTGCTATTTAATACCCTTAGTTTCTCAGATACTTTGCTGTGCCATACTCTCTTCCTAAACTGGATATGATTGCAATCCCTGATTTTTCTGCTGGGGCCATGGAGAATTACGGGTTAGTCACATATCGTGAAACTGCTCTGCTTTATGATGATCAACATTCTGCAGCTGCTAACAAGCAGAGGGTAATTTGCATCTCCTCATTGTTGTCTGATTGTCTGGTTCCATTTTAGCTTGTCTAATGATAAAGCTATTGTTCGAAAGAAACTTCCTAATGTATAAAATATTTAACTGATCTATTTGACTGATGTCAAGGTTGCCACTGTCGTAGCTCATGAACTGGCTCACCAGTGGTTTGGCAATCTTGTAACTATGGAATGGTGGACGCATTTGTGGCTGAATGAGGGTTTTGCAACATGGGTAAATTCCTTCATTTCATATGTCTGCTTATTGCACTTGCTATAGCCCATGATAGTAAATAAATTACATAGAATGATTGTGTTCAGGTGAGCTACTTAGCGACTGATAGCTTATTTCCAGAATGGAAAATATGGACTCAGTTTCTTGATGAGTGTACTCAGGGTTTAAGGCTTGATGGGCTTGCTGAATCCCACCCAATTGAGGTAACTTGTCATGTACTGCAATGTGTTTTCTGTGCTTGGAAAATCATTATACATTTTTTGCTTCCAGTTTATTTCATCTGAAGCATATTGGTTCTTCCAGGTAGAGGTAAATCACGCTGGTGAGATTGATGAAATATTTGATGCAATAAGTTATAGGAAAGGTGCATCTGTTATTAGGATGCTGCAAAGCTATCTTGGTGCTGAATGCTTTCAGGTTGGTCCTTTGGTTTTTTAGCTACTTTTAAGTTTCATGTTGAGGTCAATCAGCCTTCTTCATCCTCAACAAGACCTTATATAGTTTTTGTCAAAACAACTTAAGTGCTTTCATTGGGGATTTGTGAACTGCAATTCTTTTTTTGAAGTAATGGTTAGATAGTTATGTTAATGTATGTAGTTTGTATACAGGGCTTGAAACTGCATCATGAGTTATAAGAATTGTTAATAAAGTCAATTGCCGTTAATAAGACAAATAGAATTAGTAAGAATAGCTATTTCGTTTGTGGTGATTTCGCAGACTCAGCATCAATATGAAATGCCTCCAGTCTCACTATTCTCTGAAAAGCTAAAAAGGAGATGTTATAATCAGTGCATCAACAGTTTTAAAAATCTACTAGTGAAAATCAGCAGTTTTAAAAATGTACTAGTGAAATCTATTACTGCAGACATTGCTGTACTTTATATTTTTCTGAATGATGATTATGCAAATGGATTGGAAATTTACAATTTATATTGCTCATTTAGTCAGTTTTCTGTATTGCTAAATTTATGTTAGTTTTTCTTTCCTTGTATTTATGAACTTTAATCACTATTGTTCACTGGATTTTCTTTCTAGAAGTTAGCTTGATTTGATTTTACGTGCCTTATTTGTGCAATCAGCAATCACTTGCTTCATATATAAAAAAATATGCCTGCTCAAATGCAAAGACTGAAGACTTGTGGGCTGCCCTTGAAGAAGGATCTGGTGAGCCTGTGAACAAGCTAATGAATTCATGGACAAAGCAAAAAGGTTATCCAGTCATCTCTGTAAACGTCAAAGAAGAGAAACTGGAACTTGAACAGGTTTCATTGCATTCGATTTGTTTCTTTTTCCTGGTCGTCAATTGAAACTTTGAAGTGATATGAATAGTCAGCTTAACTGCGTTTGTGAGTTTCTTTTTCATGATATGATATTCTGAAAGTCACAGTGCTCTAACAAGATAATTTCATACATGGCAGTCACAATTCTTGTCAAGTGGGTCCCCTGGGGATGGACAATGGATTGTTCCAATAACATTGTGCTGCGGCTCGTATGATGTGTGCAAGAATTTCTTATTATATAATAAGTCTGATTCTTTTGATATCAAGGAGTTACTGGGTTGTTCAATTAGTAAAGAAGGTGATGATGCGGGTTGGATAAAATTGAATGTGAATCAGACTGGTTTCTACAGAGTGAAATATGATAAGGACCTTGCTGCTAGGCTTGGATATGCAATAGAGAAGAAACAGTTGTCTGAAACTGACAGATTTGGTATTTTCTTTAGTCTTCCTTGCCCATGATATATCCTGGATGATAAAAGAGAGAATTCAATAAATTTGTTATTCCATTGACAGGTATTTTGGATGATCATTTTGCCCTTTGTATGGCTCGCCAGCAGACTTTGACATCTTTGCTTACCTTGATGGCCTCTTATAGGGAGGAAACTGATTATACTGTTCTATCAAACTTGATTACTGTAATTTTCACCGCCATGTCGTGTTTCATTTCTATTCAGTTATCCCTCTGGTTCTGATTATAGTTCTTTCTTTTCATAGATAAGCTATAACATTGGGAGGATAGCAGCTGATGCGAGACCTGAATTACTGGACTACATTAAACAATTTTTCATCAGCCTCTTTCAGAATTCTGCTGAGTAAGTTAATTTTTGTTGAAGTACCTGACCCAATCTTTGATTAGAAACTTTATAGCAATTGAAGTTGCCTACTTGCCCATTTGTTGCCTGCGGCTGCTGTTTTAACAGTAATTGATCTCTTGAGTCAGCTATTATACAATTTGGAGTTATTTTAAGATGCTGGACTCAATTGGTCATATTCTTATAGAAAAAACTGAACTCCGTGCAAAAATTAAATATACCTACATTCCACTTTGTAAACATTTGTTGAAGGCAATTAATGGAGCCATTTTATTATTTATGTATTAAGATATAAGATCAGGAAGAAAACTAGTAATACAGAGAACTTGCTAAAAGAGAAAAATTGCAAATTCCTGTGCATTGATTATCAAACTCTTTGCACAAAGAGTTTGGAAAGCCATTTATCTTTTATCGCAGTCTCTGTACAGAGTTTTGGTTTAGATTTTAGTTAATGCAATCATCCACAACAGAAAATTCTCTTTCTTATAGAAATACAGTCACAGAGTCATATACATATATGCAGTTGGAGATATCATACTTTGCATCTGAAGTTACTGAAAAGTAAAGTGATAAGCGTGTTTATTTCTTTGGGTTAATTATCAGACTTTTCATCTGCAGGTATTTAGTCACATGTGCGGTGAGTAAACCTGTTGCTTGTAAACATTATTTTATTTTAGGGTTATAATCATTTTACTACTTTAAAAATTACCAAATATCAAATGACTACAAGTATTGTCTCATTTTATTTTTCTACTATATTTTTATAAAAATATTATTTTACTACTTTTTCGTTATAACCGTTAGTTAACCAGTTAGTTGACTAACAAAATACTAATTTCACCCTTCATGATTAAAAAAAATTACTTAAACTTATTTACAAAATAAATTTGTAATATATTTATTAAAATGGATATAAAATACCAACATAATTCTTTTTGTTGGAATTATGAAAATGAAGCTTATTTACAAAATAAATTTGTATTATTATTTTTTTATAAAGCTTTTTTTTAATCATGGAGGGTAAATTTGGTATTTTGTTAGTCAACTAACTGGTCAACTAACGGGTCAACTAACGGTTGTAACGGAAAAGTAGTAAAATGATATTTGTTGTAACGGAAAAGTAGTAAAATGATATTTGTTGTAACGGAAAAGTAGTAAAATGATATTTTTATAAAGATATAGTGAGAAAATGATAGGAGACAATATTTGTTGTAGTCATTTGATGTTTGGCAATTTTTGTAGTAAAATGTTAATAACCCTTTATTTTAATAGTAAAATGCCATTAAAGATTGTATATATTAACCTTCACTCGCAAATGTGCCACTTGGTTTTTGGCTCTGTTAACTCGTTTATACTTGTATCATTTCTGTACAGGAAGCTTGGTTGGGATTCTAAACCAGGTGAAAGTCATTTGGATGCATTGTTGAGAGGAGAAGTTTTCACTGCCCTTGCTTTGCTTGGGCATAAAGAGACCCTAAATGAAGCGAGCAAGCGATTCCATGCATTCTTAGCTGACAGAACTACCCCACTGCTCCCTCCGGACATAAGAAAGGTCGAATGTGAATTTTATTAAAATATTAATATTGTCCAAATCTGAAATCCCTATTGACCTTGGTCTATGGTTTGCAGGCAGCATATGTTGCTGTAATGCAGAAAGTCAGTGCATCAGACAGATCGGGTTATGAATCCCTTCTGAGAGTTTACAGAGAGACTGATCTGAGCCAGGAGAAAACACGCATTCTAAGTATTGAAAAATCATTTGGGAAAGTGATTCAGAATATTTGAATCTTTAGAGCTTGTGGCAATAACATATTTTCTCATATTTTGTAGGTTCGTTGGCGTCATGTCCTGATGTTAATATTATTCTTGAAGTTCTCAACTTTCTGTTGTCATCTGAGGTATACTAGTTTTTATGTATTTTCTTATTAAGGATGTCAAAAGTTGACATGAAGCTTTTACAGTATCATTTCTGAATTAGTCAATATTACTAATTATGATTACTATTTAATCCAGGTTCGCAGCCAAGATGCTGTGTTTGGACTTGCTGTTAGCATAGAAGGCCGTGAAACAGCTTGGAAGTGGCTGAAGGTAATCTGATTTAGTTGTCATCTAAATATTATGGAACGGGAAGTTTTAACCATGGATATGCATTATATTTCACTATTGCATTGATTGAAAATGTCCTTATAGAACAAGCAAACCTCAGTACTTTCTGCTTTACAAGGGACAAATTTCCTATTGGTCACAAGAGCCTCAGATTTTTCAACCTTTTTGACCATTTAGAGTGCAGCAAATATATGATGATTGCCTAATAAGAATAAAAGAAAAAATAGCATAAGGGTAAAAAATAGCCAACCGAGACGGATTGTTCACTTTTTTGTGCATTTTTCTCTATTGATATTTATAAAGGCTTCTGGAGTATTATCAAAAGAAGTCAACTTTGACCCTAGCCTGAGCTCTATCAATGGAAGATTTTCCCCGTAAGGATAGACTTGCCAGACAAGGGAACTCACCAAAAGAAGCACCTCACTTTTGTACTGGAATTTTGCAATGCTGCTGGATTGCTTTTTATGTGGCTTTTTCCATTTGGAAAGAGGAAAGATATTGTTCTGATTTTCTATGGCACATTTCCCATGTCAGTTTATACTCTTCTTGTTACTCCTAATATGGTGATATATTTAATTCTTTCTTTTGTATTGGAGTGCAGGATAACTGGGACCACATCTCAGAGACCTGGGGTTCTGGTTTTCTCATCACACGCTTTATCAGCTCAATTGTCTCACCGGTTTGTTGTCTACACCCCTCAAATTATGTGTTCCATTTTTCAACTCTTTACATATGTGCACTTCAAATGTTTTCCCCTTGATCCCATTTTTGATTCTTTCTGCTGTCTCGCATGCTCAGTTTGCTTCATGTGAGAAGGTCAGGGAAGTGGAGGAGTTCTTTTCAAGCCGTTCTAAGCCTTATATTGCTAGAACCTTGAGGCAGAGCATTGAAAGGGTCCAAATTAATGCAAAATGGGTTGAGAGCATTCGGAATGAAGGGCACCTCGCTGAGGCTGTGAAGGAATTAGCATACAGGAAATACTAACTTGCAATTTTATTTGGCTGCCTATGTTATCCTGAATAAAGCTTGTATTAAGTTTAGTTTATCAGGACAATCTGGTCGAATAAGAGTCATATACAAGACTTCAGCAATCATCAAAATCTCCACTTAGTGGCTGGAGTTATTTCTGTGCAACCATGTAGCTTTCTTTCGATGCTTCTATTTAGTTCTGATACTTGTTTCTACCTCTTTTTTAAGGGTTCTATGTGGTGGCTTTATGTTGGGGATAAGTTTTACATGATTCAGTATATTTAGCAGGTTCCTTTGCTTAATTAGGTCGGGGAAAATAAAAATGCCTTCTGCTGTTTGGGCAGTAGCTCAGTCATGAATGTGCTTTGTGTCCGCTATCATCTAAACTTGAGTAATAACAAAGGGTAAAGATTAGTGTTTCGTGCATGAGATTTCTCATTCCCATGTCGGCTGCCTCAATTCTCTTTGCTTTTCTTTCTTTCTTGCTGAGCTGTATGCCTAACTGTTGCTCCACGACCCAGTCTGTGCAAAGCAATAACAATTCCCGTGACTAAGCTGCCTAAAACGTTGCTACCTCCAATGTATTTATTTTCGGCTATTACTGCACGGTCTCGAGGGATTTGTATTTCGAAGGGCAAGTATTTACCGAAGAAGTAATGTATAGACATTCCTCGTGGGGATCATCAGGAGGCTCTACCTCAGGAGTCAAGACAGTTCAAAGTTTGAGTCGTTGGAGCGCTTTCAACTGGTTCTCAATTTTGCAATTGCACAACCCACTCACAATCATTAGCACTCGAAATCCCCAGTCATTAACCGTATGAATACTACCACCATCTTCGCATCATAAACCGTCTTTATGCTAATGATGATATGGATGAAATCACTGTGAAGGTTGAACAAATACATTGTCTAATACTCATGCCCTCAAATCTGTCGTCACTGTTCATGAAAAGGCACCATAGAGGTTGAAAATTATATTAAGTAAATACCTCACAGAGCAATTTAACTCGGAGGCTTAACGACTACAGTTTGATCATATCATAAAATGAGCACGATTCTCTCTCCATCTCCTATCCCTACAGTAAACTGCTAAGATTTACATACCCAAGAGTTTATCAACTCTTGAACAATGAAGAACGTTCTAGAATGATTCAATGTTCTATATATTACATGCAGGCTGCTACTCTCACGAAACCATAAAAGCCCAGGTGAAAAACAGATGGGCATAACTATATAAGATCATATTAATAATATTCATCATACAACATTCAATTAACAGCTAAAGGATGGATAAGAAACAGTCACGTTTTGCTCTTGAACTTCCTTTGAGCCTTGAGATCCACCACAACTACACTGATGTTATCCTTGCTACCCTTTTGGAGGGCACGGTTTGAGAGGTACTCTGCAGCTGCCTGGGCAGCAGGATCAATTCCCTTCCCTCTTCCAGAGACAAGTGTAACGCCATTCTTTTTGTGCCACAGTAGTATTCGCTTCCGTGCTAGCTCACATGCCTCCTCATTCGTCATGACATCCCATAAACCATCACTAGCTAGAATGAGGCATTCATCTTCTCTTGCCCTTGGAAGAAACATTACTTCTGGTTCAGGAATAATCCATGGTTTCAAGTATCTGTCACCTGCAAGCCACACCAAAGTTTTAAGCATAAAATTTACTAAATTACATTTGAGGTCTAAGCAGATTGCACATAACTGATTTTATGCACCTATACTCAAAAAAGTGCATGCACAAACCACAGAGTGAATTCTATTTTACTTGACACAAGAAAACTATGCAGTTTCATCACCGATATAGTTTCATCTAATGGAGTGGAAACCTAGGCATATTACCTCTTTATGGATACAGACAGTGTTCAGGGAAAAAAATAAAAAATGCAACGTATTGTTTATCATCAAAGATGCTCAGATAAGTGTTATGATCTGCATATTATTTGTTAAATTCTGCATATTGCATACAAGATGTAAAATGCAGCTATGATCAATAACGCCAAGGGGATAGATATCAAGCTAGATACAGCGTGATCGTCAATGAACATGATGGAGTCATTTCTCTAATATGATAATAACTATTTTATTCTTACTATCCTGTGATTAACCAACTGCAACATGACAAAACCAGGCTGTTCACAAAGAAAAACCACTGGTGTGGAAAACCACTAGAGCAAACTGCCTCCGCTAGAAAGCTGTACCATGCTGAATTCATGAAAATGGGAGATAGAATCATGATGAAGGAATACATACCAATAGACCTTGACATTGCAAGAACACCAAATACACGATGTCCATTCCATTGTATAACCTTGCCTCCAGCTGCTTCAATTCTTGCATATTCATCTTCTCGATTTGGCTGTGAATCAAAAAAAAAATAATAATAATAATAATAAATAGATAAAGATCAGTTTCTTGCAGTTGATTAAGAGATATTGCAAAAATAAACAAATAAATACATAAAACCACAGTTGAAAATTTCTTACTTTATGATCCACAGACAAGGCCATGGACTCTTTTCCACGACATAGAACTGCTCTTGAATCTCCACAGTTTGCTACAATAATATGGGATGCACAAATAATGGCAACAACAGCAGTAGAACCAACAGTTTCTGGGGCAACAGGTTCTTGGTTTGTTTTTCCTCCAACTTCAGCATCAACCCTAGCAAAACAATTAGTGAATATTTTTTTCCATTGCTCTTGGCAGCTATGCACCACACTTCCATCACTCAGACATTCCTTAACAAGCTCTATCTCCTCAGCAAAAGCAGTATGGACGCGATCACGACAGTAGTTTGCAACCTGAACAAACAAACTCCATGACAAAAATTACTTTCACCCAAATAAATAACAACAAGAGAATTTGCAGTTGAATAGCAAGGGGAAAAGAAACAACATTAGAAGCAAGACGAGGGAGTGAACCTGCAAGCCTCCATGGCCATCATAGACCCCAAAGAAATGAGCAGTCTGCTGACTGAATCGCTTGCTCAAGCCATCAAACACCTGGTCACCAATTAACATTTGAATAGGAATTTTCAAAAAATAAGGCACAGTTGCAACTGCATCTTCCATCTCAGGCCTCCTTCCACAGACAGAAGTGAATCCCCAAAGTGGCACATAATCCACCTCAAAGACACTGCGTCCAACTGTTGCCCTCACCCCTTTTTCCAAAGCCAATTGAAGAACAACTGAAGATGAATTTTGCTTAGACCCATCCCCAATCTCTTCCTCAAGGCTCACTGCAACAGCAAGAGGATTACTCACTATTTCAGTCTCAATATTTGACTCTGGTAAATCACTGGCCTTTGCAATAATATCAACACTGCAAATGCTCTTCTCAATGTCAACTGAACTCAGAGTTCCTACCTCAGACGAAGCCTCAAAACTTAAAAAATCCTCTCCACATAAGCTACTGGTCTCACTTGCCACAGAATGCGAGCAAGAGCTATCAAGAATCGGATCCCCCTCCAATGACAAGGAATCATCTTCCTCACTTTCCCGATTTATCACATCATCACTAGAAACCCAATTGCTTTTATTTTCAGATATCATATCCAACAAAGAAATCCCTCCCACTTTATCCTTTTCCGGCACAACCACAGCTACAGAACTAACTTCATTCTCCAAATCACTATAATTACAATTCTCGTGTGCACGGGCCACAGATTTTTCAGAAACCTTTGCTACAGAATTAGACAACAGGCCAGCAGTGCCGGACATCAGCTTAAGTCTTGTGATAGCCGAATGCGTACTTATTGTTGGGTTATCACAGACCGAATTACCTGCTCTAAATGGCACCACAACTGGCGTAAACATCTCCTCTATCAGAATCTCTATCTGGGAAGTGCAAAAAGTAACCTTTTAACCCCTCCAATATCTCACAACCTGTCATTATTCAACTAACTTTTTCACCTTCTTCTCTTATCAAGAACAATAATGAAAAGTAAAAGGTCGGTCTTAATAGACCATTTTCCATGCCTAAAAAATTCAATAATCCCAAAAGGCAGAAGCAAATTCAGGTGACTTATGGTTGAGCAAAAAAGCTGGTGAAAGGGAAATATTAGTACTCAGATCTGGTCAACAAAAACGGATTCGAATTCCATTAGTGGGAATAATAACCCTAAATAGACATGTGTGACTTGTCTAGCTCCTATCAACTTCTTCGTCTCTGGACTCTTCTTTATCTACCTCCATCAACTACAGTTAAAAAAGAGAAACTTTTTATGTCCACAAAAAAATAAAATGAAACCCTACAACATATAAAAATAGGCAAGTAAAAATTAAATTTTGAAACCAACCCTTCTATCTCTAAACACAAGAAAACAGAGGGGTCATGAGAAAGAACCCAAGAAAAGTGAAGCCCCAGAAATTCACAGGAAACCGTTATAAAGATAGTATCTTTTTAAAATACTTAAGTTCCCTGGATCTAAGGCAAACCACCTGAACCTCTTGAACTATTGCTCTCTCTCTATCTTGCACAAATTATTATTGTCAACATAATCAAGGAAAAAAAAATGACTACCTAATTTGTCAACTGTAATGTAAAATCATTAACTTCTCTCTCTCCCTCTACTTGACTTCTTGCTTCCAAAGACTTAACATCTAAGAACTAAAAAGATTAAAGAAATGGAAAAACAGCAAAAAACAAGATATATGGGGTTGCTTTGCTTACCTATTAAAAATAACAGCTCAAATGTGATCATTATGACTTTGTTTATTATAAATTTCTTTTATTTTTCTTTTTAAATCTGGGGATAACAGAGACTTGAAAGAGCAAGAGAGAGAGTTGAGACTTTAGATTTGAGAAGGAACAGAAAAAAATAAAAGACTTTGAATAATGCATATAGAGAGAAATAGGAATTGACAGATGTCAAGTGTACAAGCACATACTAAAGCATCTCCAATCCATAAGTCACTCTCCATCCTCTGGTGTCCAATCCTTATTTCCCATGTTAGATGTCTGCTGGTGGATTTTTTTGTTTATACAGAACTTTTTATTAGACCCATAGCAATATTATATATATATATTAATTTTTTAATCAAAAATTTTAAAATACGAAAAAATTTAAAAAAATTTTAAAATTTATAATTTTAAACCTTTAAAACTAGATAGTTTTAAAATTTTAAATTAGAACATATATATATATATATTTTCCCTGCTTCCTCATATCATATATTCATATGCAATTTTTTTCCAAAAATTTTTGTTAGATTTGTACATATTTTAATTGAATTATATTGTGGATCTAAGTTCATACGGTTATATAATATATCTCACGAATATTGTTAAAAAAATATGCACTAACTAGAGCTGAAGTCTCAACCCTACACTTACAGTGGGGAGAGGGAATTTTTTTTTTTATTCCCATTAATATAATATATCTCACAATTTGATTCTACTCATATTTTCAGGCCTTGATGGCTTCTCTCACATGTAGTCACAAGTTAGGACCTTGCAATAAACCGTTTGGTTTATCAAGAGGGTGGTATTCGCCATGAGGTTTTCTTTAAAATTGAAATCTTAGGGGGAAGAAGTTGTAAGTATTAATCAAACAATATACAAAAATTGATTTTTTGTTATGGTTCTAATAACTAGAAACATTTAGTAATAATTTGATTTACACCTTATACTTACATCATGAGCCTACTATATTGATTTTATTATTAATTACATGATGGGTTTGATTCGATCATGAAGTATGAATACTTTTAGGCTAGTGATATTTTATAACACAAATTTACGTATATCTCCTAGATCAACACTGTTACCAATTTTACTTTTTAAATAATAATTTAATCAAACAGTAAATCATTTAGATGAAATATTCTTTTGTTATCCATGTATTATATTAATTGATATGATTGGGGGAAAAAAAAAGGAGCCTTTACATGTTCTCGTGGTGGAAAGGTACAAGATACCATAAATACATAAGTGGACATCCACTCAAAAAGGATAAGATTCCCGTAATTCATATTATGTACATGACATGAAGAAGGTGGGAAGAGCAAAACAACATCACCATAATTGAATTGGTAGAAAAAGGAAAAAAGGTTATTTTGAATAGTTCTCTTGAGCCATAATTTCCAAATGTTTTGACCAAAATATCATTAAAAAAAAATAAAATAAAAGGTGCATATCATACATAGACAATAATTGACTTGCCTTTTAATTATACAAAGCTCATAAAACAAGATAGCAAATCAATAGGACCAATAGATTAGAAAAAAGAAAACAATAAGTTAAATAGGGTTATTGTTATGGACCCCTTAATGAGAGTATACAAATTTAATGTGATTTCAGAAAGTTGCTCCTCTTTTTTTTTTTTTTTTTAAAAAAAAAGTTTACTGAACATAGGTAAGACTTCAATTTTTATTAGAGAATGTACAATTATGATTTGTTTATTTTTTAAAAAAAATAATAAATATAAACGAAACAGTGTAATTTTACAATCCAAAAGAAAGGCTTTTTGAAACTGAGTTATAAAGATAAAATTTTAACCTTTCTTTACTGGATGTTGCTTACATAGAATTAAGACTTTAAGAGGTTTATCCGTAAATTTAAAGCCTAAAGGTATAAAAACAACACGCAACATATTTTTTTTATTTTAATTAAGAAAAATACTTACAGATTTCTTTTTGTCTTAAAAGAAAAAAGATAAAGACGTGGTCTGATATTAACTCATTGTGTTGACTAATTTGCTTTTTATATCATGCTATTATTATATGTTTACATGTGCAATAACCTCAACTCAACATGACTTGCATCACATCACATTCACAGGACTCTGATTTTGCAGATGTAAAGACTTTTAACATTAAACATAAGAAGAGGTATATGACACTCCATGTCACATTTTTTTTTTTTTATCATTTATATGAATTATGAATACGATATCCCTCTAACATAACCAAAACCAAAGAACCATTTCTTTTATTGTAGGATAAAAATCTGTAGAGGTCAACACCACAGTCTCATACTTTTAATTTTCATTTAACTTTTTGCATTGAAAGTAAGGTGAATCATAATAATTCATGGATAACTTATTTAAGTTTATAACAGGGGAAGCGATACATACAGCTGTCTTGAGAGTGAAATAATCATTTACCAACCAAATTCAAAGAGAGAGAACATCATCAACAACAAAATTTTTGACCTGGGATTTGGTGCAGGAGCATGATAAGCATGTCAAAAAGGCAAGCCAATTTACCTTCCGCAGGTGACACGTGTCCTCTTGACACCGAACATTTTCAGGATTACGAAATCTGTCAAGAGTCTGTCCTATCTTATTGAAATCTGTCAAGAGTCAGTCCTACCTTAATAAGATTTTAGGCTATACACCATATGATTCATCATGTATCCCCCAGGTTGGCATGTAATCATCATTTAGTTGGGTTTTGGTGAAGTCCCAAGGCTGCTGATCAATTAATTGTCTACCGTCTGCGCTCTTCTTTGTTGTCAAAGTGTTATTAATGCAAATGTATGTACGACCACTGAGGCCTTGACCTGGCTTATAAGCAAGTGTCCATCTGCCAAAACGTGTTCCTTAATACTTCAACATGATACCAAAAATCCCCTCCATCAAATTTGGGATGATACTTTTGACCCTTCTGACGCTCATCCTTCATATCAAATTTTAGAACCTTACTATATTACAGTTTCTGTTAGTAACATATCCAATAAGAAGATCATATATGCGTTCTTGAGGAGAGAGCAAAGCATGCAAGTGCAAGTTAATAACTGATATTAAAGTTAAATCTATTATTTACAGAAATTGTACCTTACCTGACTTCCTAATTTTAAGATAAGCTCATCCTCTCAAGTCCCCAATATTAGGAATCGTGCCACTAGAAGAACAAATAAAAAGGATCTATGTTGGCCTAGTAATTCAAAGGTAAAATTTTTACGTGGAACAGTCCAAAAGATGCACAGATGATGTGGCGTGCCCATTCCACTTTTAAGTTTTCTCGCGTAGACGAAGTTTGTTTGTCTTGATTCTTGGATCACATATATATATATATATATATATATAGGTTTCTTGTAGAATAAAAAGAAACTTGGTACATGCCACGGATACTTACCCCACTTTGTGTAACATAAGCTTGATAGTTTTTCCTTTTAGCTGGTGGTTGGAATGCCTGCACCTGGTGTGTGATCAAGAGATGTGAAACTCCAAATGCACATAACATTAGATTTGTGCAAACCCGTTCAAATCACAAATAAAATAAGAAAAGCTCTTTTATAGAACCTTTAGGAACACAAATTCCACAATAATTCTAATGGACATAATAAGCACAATATACTTCAGGCTTTAGAAAGCAGAAATAGTGCCACCCCTCCAGTATTTTCTCAGCTAATTTTTCAATTTTCTTTTCCATAAATGTTTAGCACACAACATTGAGTCTTTGAAAACCACTAGAGTTTCTTGGTTGTCTTCACTCACAATTAAATTTAGACCAGAAACTGCCACTAGAGAAGGCGCTTTTTTCTTTTTAAACCACAGCCAACCTGGGCAGCCAGGACATAAGTTCCAGAAATCTGCTCTACATTCTAGTACATAGAAGCTTTCTTCAGCTAAAAATGTCTCAATCCTATGAGTTAACCCGCTACGGGGCTTCCAAGGAGTTTCTCAAATACTGCTGTACATTTGTACTGGTTCCAAAGGTAGAAAGGCAGCCAACACATGAGAAATACAGATTGGAGGAACGCCCAAGTGAAAATAAATAGGCATATCCTACTATCCGCAAAACAGGTTGGCGTATTTGTTACATTACGGCAGCATGGGGTCACCTGATGATGCAAGCATCTGCACCTCTGTTTCCTCAGCTGTCCGTTTATTAGTATTATCTGTTGCTGATTCACCTGCACATATTACCAAGTTAATCAGTTAAATATCAAAGAAATTCAGTAATTGTAAAGGAATAATCTATGACTTAAATACAGAGAAAGGAAGAAGATGATTAAGTCAGATCCAATACTGAATATAGAACCAATTGATGGTTGTTTTGCTGACAAACTTCTTTTGAGATCTGCAAGTATTAGAATGGTTCAAGAAACAAGTTAGATTTTCCCCCTATAAAAAAGAAGCAGAAGACATCAGGAGAAGCAATTCAAAATTTACACAACAATATTAGTATCCTTCATGACAAACAAATCACCCTCACATGCTTAAATCACAATGAGCCTGTACTAAATTTCAACAACCAACATCATTTCTACTTTTATCTTGTCAATGATTAATCTACCATGTGACTACATTCCAAAATCTGAGTGTTTACAGCTGATTCCAAATCCATTCAATAATCACACTAAAATTCAGGCTGAACAGAATGTACTTGGTTCTAATTTGGATTTCCCTAATGCAAGTTCTCAACCCTTGTTTTCTATTATAGTTCATGCTGCAGCTATCCTATGGTTTTCAGCATCAAACCTGTTATCCTGCAAAGGCTATCGCCAAAGTCTATGAATTAAGCCTTCATGTGGAGTGAGCTCTCATCCTATCCTAGCAACCCATTGCATAAGCTTTGCTTTCCAAAATTTAGATAAACTATAGTTGGATTGGTCCCATGTCCTAGAATCACGCTTGGGGTTAGGCTGTAATAGTCCAATCTAAGTTCTTAATAACCCTTGCCAAGCCATCTAGAAAGCCGCTAAAATTTGGAAAGGTTCTCAGATTTACCACACACTATAAGAATCTATTTAATAATAGAGCATGATATGCTATTCCTGCTTAACATGGGTCGTATTCACTTCTACATAATTACATAACAGCATATAATCCAAACAAAATCTGGAATTGTCCACTGAATTCTTAATTTAAGGTAAATATCTCAGTTTGGAAAAAAACATCACCACATTGGCTTCAATATAGAAATTATATATATATATATATTTTATCAATTGACCTTCACAGTTCCAACCTAAACCCCATTTCCAGTCACCCAAATGGACAATACCATTTCATGTGTAGTAATTTCTCAGTAAAACACATAACCCACATCCGTATCTTAAAAATGAGAACAAAACAATGAAACAGCACATAAACATGCATAAAACCAGCATAGCTTCACAGGACTAGGATTACACACTTGCAGATAAATAGATAAAAGAATTGAAAAGAAATATATCAATATACAGACTAATAGATTCCATACCCAAGGAACGTAGCCCTTTGACAGCATCAAAATTCTTGTATGTATAGCCAACAAAACTTAAATCTTTGGGAGTCAAGAGCATCTGCATGAAAGGGGAAGAAAGCAATATATGTTATCCTAATTTTAAGAATAATAGCTGCCTTAAACTGATAGAATTTGCAGCAATAGCAGAAAGAATAAGGACTGTAAGATTAACTATAGCATGAGAATGAAAAAATTGCCACAGGGAAAATATTCTTGCCGCTCTCTCTTAATTTTAAAAAGGAACAAGAAGCACAAATACAATGCCATATTGCACCTGGAAAACTCAGTACTTAAAAAGCAAATGCTGGCGCAGTAATCACCCATTTCTTATTCTGTAACACTAAATGCATGAATGGAATGATTGCTGTTTACCGAAGATGGAGATGTAAATTTCACATAAGAGTAACAGACGAACAAGTCATTGCATTACATGAGTTTATGAACAGCAGGAATCATTACAAACCTTTCGTGAGGGTCCTGAACTAGTTCTTCCGGATGCTGGAGGATCCAACTGTAGGAGAGAATAGAATATCAATTCAAGACAAGGAAACTTTGTAGAGGCACCATAACGAACACAAGTACAGTGAAGGACACAACTGAAACACTATGATGAAACAAACAAAAATAGCCAAACAAGGTGTAGTTTTAATGAACCTCATTTGCACAATTTATGCAGAGCACTTCCAGAGAGAATTGAACTGAGAATCCAATGATCATATTTTCACTCTATGCTAAAGGGAAAGACTCGTGCACAAATTATGAATCAACATCAACAATAAAATTGTAGAAATGACATGGAGGATAAAATTTCCTAATAAAATAAGGAGGTCTTGGAATATTATATATGACCAATAGATCTTCAAATCAAAATTTTAAAATTAATTTGGAAAGCCAAAGTAGAAATTTTTTTTATAATATGCAGAAAATGTAAATTGGGGTGATCATAGTCTGCTGGTGATCAGAAATCAGTGTAACCAACAAGTGATACATAAATACATAAAAGTTGAGAAATTCATTCATTGCTTTTATCACGCATGATACAAACTTATTGAAATATAAGATCCCATTTTGGACAACAACTGCTTCAGTTTTTGACCAGTATTCAACTTCTGCTCATGCTATTTCATATTAACGTAGCTAATGCCGGTAATCTATGGATACATGAGATCAAAATAGCATTTAAAAGATCTTGCACCTCTGGGGGCCTCTTTGTATACCCACTCAAAAAAAAAAAAAAAGTATGTCAAATAACAAAGTGCGTCTGGCACTGGCCAGAAATTGAAATAGTTGTCAGACACAACAAGAATAGTGAAAGTGAAGAAAAATTACTTCATCAAACTTCATAAAGTTCTGGGTATCTAGCTCTCCGTTGACTTCTGGTTTGAATGCTGCCTCCATTTCATAGAGTTTATCCCAGACAACGTCCTTGAACCAAGGATGAGCCTGATGCAACAGGAGTTTGGCATTTGTAAGGAAAAAAGACAGTTGGCAGAGACAATAAAATTTCAAAACCTTAAAGCCTTACTTTAATTTGGTGTGCCCCTTCCGTGCCTAGCCTATGTTCAACATCACATAGCAACCTACAGATCAGATCCTTTGCTTCAGGTGACAACTTCGAATCATCTGGAAATTTGAGATGATTTCTCCAATGCACAATCTGGCATAAAATTTTTTTCAGGAAAAAATGGATAACCCATATTATTTTGTCAAATGAAGTAAAAGAGAAGGTGAACAGAAAAGAAAGAACATAAAAATAAAAGAATGAACAACAAGCAAGGAATTTCTTATAGAAAATTCGATAGTGCAAAGGCTTTGCTGTAGTTGCTCCAGAAATTTCTAGATTACTCACTATTAGTAAATAGAAAAGAGACCTAAAAATTTGAAATGTCAGGGGAACTCTATCAAATTTATACCACGTTACCGGCCAACAAAAGTTTACAAGCTCAAATTTGAACCATGAAGGCAACTGCAAGTTTTCTCATATTTAAGAACTCAAGAAATATATAGTAGCCAATAGCCCAATACATTTTCAGTTTCACCGTAATTGAAGTCCTGTTTTGTGAAACCTTCACTAATTTGGTCTCTTCATAACTTCCATTTTGCTTGCTTTTGTTAATATGGCTCAGGAACTAGAAGGTCACAAGTTCATGAACCAATAAAACAAAACTTAATGATAAAAAGGGGAAAAAATGAAGCTGGGAAAAAAAACTTGTTCCTACTTTTTACTTGATTTTCATTTGCAATTAAACTTTCTTGTTGGAATCCAAAAAGAAGAAGGTTTCAATATTTTGGATTACCTGAAATAGACTGATATTTTGAACCCATGACAAATGTTATTGAACAAATAAGCAAAGGAGAAGAAGAAAGAGAGAGAGAAAAGATTCTAGAGATATGTCGGAGTTCAGATGAAGATACCCATAGAAGCATAAGATTTATTACCTTTCTGCATGTTGTTATTGGGTCATCTGCATAAAACGGAGGATATCCAACAAGCATTTCATACATTATTGCTCCTAGTGACCACCTGGATAAAATTCCAATGAAAAAGAAATATCAACATTATCTTAGATGCAAAATGAAATCTGCACAGAAGATTTTGTATATTTGTGAAAAAAAAAATAATCAAAATAACCACAATTAATGCCCATAAAATTTCCATGAGCTGAGCATAAGTTTGAGTTCGCAGTTCGCAGAAAAAGGTCAAAGACAAACTCTAAAAATGAAGAAGTTACCGACAACAGGAGGTATGAAAGAAGATAAAAGAATACATGATCAGAACTCCGAGAACCTATAAGAATTGAAGTGTAAAACAGAAACTAACCAGTCACATTCCATGCCATATCCTTTCTTTAGTAACACCTCAGGAGCAATGTAGTCAGGTGTTCCCACAGTCGAAAATGCCTTCAAATCAAATGATAAAAACCAACAGCTATTATTTCGAAACAGTAACAACAACAACAACACTACTAATAACTATAATAAGAACTTTGACATCCATACAACTCTAGTTCATACCATAAATGAAGCGCACTGGTAACAAATATGACCATCAAACAGCTTATAGCATTAATGAAGAGAAAATAAGTTTATATACTAGTCTCTGAGAGTTGGAGTTCTAGTTTTAACAAACACATGGTTATTTGTCAATCCCTGCGTAAAAGAATAGAGATTAAGTACAAATCTAAATAACATATCTGTGCAAGTTGCTTACCAGTTTCCTCCTGTTCATCTGCCAATGCTGAAGCTGTTCATGGGGGCTTTTCCAACTACTCTTATTATCCGTGTCAGGAAAACATCCATCAATATCCATTGGTTCAGCCATATTTTCATCATCAATGGTTTTATGTTCATGAATTGCATATAAGGTTGAACAGTCAAGAGGCTTGCAAAGGCCAAAATCTGATAACTTCATATGACCATTTTTGTCCAGAAGAAGGTTATCAGGTTTAATATCTCTGAAAAGGAAGTGAATGTACACTAATGAGACTGAAAAAATACCTAATTAATGATAAAGTCCAGTGCTAATCACAACAGTACCAAGATTCAGAAAATAATTTGAGAACACAAGTACAACAGCCCAAATATGAACCTGTGGATGTAGTTATGTTTGTGGATAGACTCAATAGCCAGGACACTTTGGGCAATGTAAAACCTAGCCACGTTTTCAGTTAAGGTGTCCTCCCTCATCAACAAAGTCATCATATCACCACCAGGAAGGTATTCCATAATCAAATATAGGTACTCAGTATCCTGGAATGAGTAGTAGAGCTTCACTATGAAATGACTCGCAACCTCAGCCAGTAAGTTCCTCTCAGCTCTTACATGTTCTACCTACAGAGAAGAAAGACATCTTATTCGATCTAATAAACCAGCACAAACTGCAACTGAAAATGACACTACAGTAATAATGTGTGAACAGTTAGTCCACTCCCATGCAAACCATCCATTCTTCTTTATATAATTTTTATTTGAAATTCTTATCAAAATAACTGAAAAAGAATAAAAAAGAACATATTAAAGGTACAACATGTAAAGGTTGGCAACACTCTTTAGACTTAAAGAAGGTGATAATGATCCTGGCAATTTCACATCTAAATCCTTGCTACTGGTAGTATGTCAATGACTTAAATCCTGTCAAAATCCCTTGTACCAGAGAGAGGAGGTGATCTGAGACAAAACATAATCAAGTAACCTAATAACAATTTCTCTTAATCATTATCTCCATATTGATTCAGTTTTCAACTTATAACAATTGGTACCCACCAATGAGGCTTCTACTGAAGATGCATAACTACGAAATATCAGTGCTTCAGCTTCCTATAAACTTTTTCCATGTCAATACAAATCCTTATATGCATGTCTATAAAATGTATACACCATAACCAACAATTATATGGTCTCCCACTAAAGCTAAAACACTGACTGAGCAGCCCATTTCTAATCCTTAGTTTCTAAAATTAGAATTAGATATACAACTTTAACTTTGTGATGCAAACACCTGTAACAGCACAATTAGGAAACCCTGAAGATCCTTTATTAGCTTAAGGTTTATAACTATGAATTTTATGAAGGGCATTATGTCTCATCTTACCTGTCCTCTCTTAACCATTTCAGATTTCTTCAATTTCTTCATGGCATAGATATTTCCAGATTTCTTCTCCCGACACAATCGAACCTGAAGTTTGGGGAAACATTAGTAAAATTGTTTCTCCAGATTGCCAATGCATGATTGAGATAAAATATATTAGAAACAAAAGAGTTAAAATTGTTGTCAAAAGAAAAAAAAAATGAAAATCATATAACCACTGAGAATGATCAACTTCTAATGAATTGCAAGTATACTGAATAAATTTTCTAACCTCACCAAAGGCTCCCCTCCCAATAATAGTCAAAAGCTCAAAATCATCAACACAAATCTTGTGCCTCTTAAGCCTCATAAATTCTGTCTCCTTTCTTTCCAAATCTTTGATGAGGTTGATCTGTTCCTCCATAGGCACATCCGAAGAAGCTAACTTTCTTTCTAACACCCATCGTCTGCAATGGAGACAAATTATTTTAGATCTCCTGAAACAGAACTTTTGCATCAAAGGTTTGCATCACGAAAAGGAATTTTAAACAAGAAAAATCATTTTGAAGAAAGTAAATATCATCGCAAGAAAAACATAAACTAAATGTTTAACCACAATTCAAAAGCCTAAAGCATCCGGATGCCATCTTCTATCTCATCAAAGCTTCAAGATCAATTGCAGACACAGTTTATGCAATTTAGATGATAAATGTAAAATTTGAAATAATTGAATAAAGTTTATGTCACCAGAAATTATTTAATAAAGTTTATGTTACCAATCACAGAGATCAGCACCCGTACATAGTTTTATGGTAAAAAAGTTATCTGCTATTAGCCTATTACATAAGAAATCCTAGTGAAGTCTGAATGGTTCCAGGGTAACAGATGCAACCAGAAACCAACACTGAATGACAATAGACAAAATCAAGAGCAGAACTCTAACCTGGGAAACACATACAAAATTTTACACATAGCACAAAATCCCACGGTAGTGATTCCAAACTAATAAACCAATATACATGTCATGTCATAGATTGTGAGGTTCTCAATCTACTCAGACAACACTCACAGATTGCAAGACTTCAATCGCGCTGTAACTCAGCTACTCTCTTGGTTGAATGCATAACTAGACTAGCAGCGATCCATATCACAATAGATTCCGAGACTTTCAGTGTGCTGTAACTCAGCTAATGCCTTGTTTAGATCTTGTTGTCAACATCCTAGAGATAATTTTTAGCCTAACGATCTGCGAACTCCACAAACAAAGAAAATGTTCTAATTGATTATCTTTACTTCTTCCCTTATTAAATTAACTCTAATTGAGAAATAATCACACAGAGATCAAACAACTACTCCAAACAAAGAAAAATAAACGTTCCATAAGTGCTAACTACAAAAAATGCCTTCAGAATCTAGCAGATTTAATAACAATGTAACCACTGTCAACCTCACATCTTAAGCTACGTTAAATCTTCGACAAATTTTTCTATTAAAAAAAAAAAAACTCCAAGCTTAGCCTAGTAGCTTAATAAGCAGCTTAATAACTTTACCATCCTCAGTTCAATTAGCTATTTCGATTACCTCTCCTTGCGCTCTTGAATATTCTTCATCTGAGCTCTGTAGTGATTCTCTATGAACTGTTTGGCTGCTGCAACTTTCTCCATCGTCAGCTTCGAGCCAAGCACTTCATCTTCCTCAGCTTCCTCCATTTCCACTCTCTCTTTTCTCTTTCTCCGAGTCTATTAACTCAGAATGTATTTATATGCCAATCACTGCTTTAAAATTATTTTTCTCATCTCAAGTGTTCTTATTAATTGCAGCGACCAGGGGATGATGCCAGGCCCAGACCACCTCACATGTACTATATTCATTTTTGTTCCCTACTTTCACGCCGCACACTACACTCACTTTTAAACCACTTGTCTCACGCCACGTATGCACTTACTAAGCTGAGTTGGCGCTCACGTATTTCCGGGCGTAGACGATCTGAGCTGTCTGTTTTAGTTTAACGATTGTTGTCAGCGGATGCGAGTGATGGGCTCACGCGCTCTAACTCGCCCGTGGTGGGTGAAAAACAAGTTGTCACTGTCGAGCCACGAACGATAGTACAACACAATTCAGTACAGGTGGGGCCGCGTGTTGGCTTTGATTGGTGTGTGCTGGGCACTCGCCTAGGATACGATGTGGATTTATTTAATTCTTTGGTCAGTGATTGGGTGTCACTGCTTAAAGTGTGGGCTATATATATCTCCTCTCTCTGACACTCACACCCCAGCATTTGCTGGGTCCATTCCATTCATAATTCTCACCAACATCTCCGTTGTGTAACATACATACCATCTGTAGACCATAAATTAATTTCAATTAATATTGAGCTCTAATATTAGGGGTTTTTATACCTATATTCTATGGTGCTTTGACTTGAACCGTGATGTGAACAAATTTTTGGGAATATGAATCAAGAGTCCGTCAAGTAAATAAGAAAAAAAAATAAATTAGAAGATTATTAATCATGCACAAGTAGTTTAATTATTACGATTTTTGTAAAGGTTATGAGATTTAATCTGACGTAGATTCTTTTTTGATGTTGAGATGTTGTAAAAAAAATATAATTATTAAATAAAAATTAATAGTATGTAATAAATATGATTTTGATAAAAAATAATTAAAGTATTATAATTTTTTTTAATCTTGTAAGTGGTGGATTAAATTAATTTAACTGCTAAATATAATAACTAGTGTTTATAAAAAAAAATTAGGATTGTATCTTTTAAATTATAACTAACTAAATCAATAAATCTTTGGTCTAATGAACAAATACTTTATTCTCCAAAACCTAATAAAAATAATTATGAGAGTTTAATTTCTTTTCAATTTAGATCGTAATTTATTAGTGTAATTAACCATTGACCGTTATAGCGGCTTACACCTCACATGTGCCTTATTTTTTAATTAATTTTTTTTTTTTGGGAAATCATATTATTTTATTTAATTACATGAAGTACTTTTTTTTTTTTTTTTAGTTTCGGGTTATAAATAAGAAATTTGTAGTACACTCTAGCCAATTCTAGCTGTTTATGGACACCCAACGAGTCTTCAGAGACCAGAGCTGCATATTTTATAAATAATCGTCTGCGTTGTACCGACTGACGTGCCACTCGCCGATTGGTCACAGGAAAACACAGAAAAAGGTTTTTATCATCTACCTGTGGCCACACTGACAAAAACGTAGAGCCGCACGCATTATACATTTGTTTTTATAAAAGACGTATTAAAGGAGGGGGCTGTTTGGCATGAGGCTGTCGAAACAGCTGTTAAGCTTGGTGTATTTTGTAGATCAATTGCAAAACGACAAAACTTAATGCATAAAATAATCTTCAAAAACGATGAACACGTGGAACCAACGGTTGGGGCTTGAGGCAGATCCAGCAAATTTAGTGCAACAGTACAAAACTACAGAGCTGTCTTAAAACGACAGCCTTTTATTATATGATTGATTTAGAAAAAAAAAAAATTGCCTCGAACAAATTCTTGAGTTTGGTCAAGATTAAAATATATATATATATGCAATTCGAACAAAATTTGAGTTGTGGAAATGGTTAAGGTGACCCACAAGATTGCAAATAAATTTTTTGTATAAATTAAGGAGTATTAATAAAGGATTAAACTAATAAGGGGAAAAAAAATTGTTACCTGTAATGTGGCAGTTATGGGTGTGTAATTTAAAATGATAATTAATCGCTGGGGTTTGGGTGTGTGAACTCGAGTAAATAATTAAGTACGAGTAGATTTTTTAATATATTCTTCTAAATTAATAAAGATATAATTTTAAAATGTGATTTAGTAGTATTGATTTAGGTGAATCCTAATAAAATTTTAATTACGCATATTTTTTGTTCAAAGTAATTAAATAATATAATTGGATTGGCAAGGCACTGCTGCAATTCCAGGTAATATGAGCTGGCACTTTTTTTTTTTAACTCACTATACTAAATAAGTTATAAGCATACCAACTCCAAATTATTAGATATCCTTCTGATTTTTAAATCAATGGATTCGAGCAATGTCAACCGATTTTATGTGGACATTTTGTTACAATTTAATCGAATATGTTACTTTACGGTAGTGTAAAGGAGATAAATGTTATACTTTTAAATTGGAGAGGTTAAACATTGCAACTCATTTAAATTTAGGTGCAAATATCTCTTATATTTAAGGGAGAAATTTATAAGTTTTTCGTATTGGTTAATTAACACATAATATTTTAAAAAATTATTTAAAAAAAATGCTTGCATGGTAATACCTAATAATAGTAATACATTTACATTGTTACCATTAAATAAAATAAGTAGAACTTTTAATTAAGTTACACTTAATTAGGATTTAATGAGACAGTAATAAAATATACAATTATATTGTACTTTCCCGATGACATAGAAAAAATTGGCTGTTATCAATTGACTGATAAATAAAATTTTTTAAAACCACCCAAAATTTTACCCATTTTACAAAAATGGCCACATTTTAATTTTCATTACTTTCATGGCCAAATAACTTATATTAGGACAAAATTACAATCATCATCCAAAATTTCCAAAACCCTAATTTATTTTCCCTTTTACACAACTTACCATCAATTATAAAGGAGGAGAACACTATAGAATCGACGATAGTGTATGGCATCGGACTGTCAAGGATAAGGAAAAATGCGACTTTTTTGTTTGTTTGTTGAGAATGTGAGATATTTGACGACAAGACAAATCAACAATTTCTCACTTGCCATTTTCAGTTTCAATCACCAAAAATGTCAACAATTAGTGATGGTGAGTTAAAATTGGTCAATTTTTAATATAATTTCCTATTTAACTATCTCATTGTGGATGATAAATATTATCTCATTTAGGAAACTGTAAAACATACATATAAATTATCAGAGCTACCTTGTTATCTCCGTACCATCACTAACAACTACAATAGTCACATTTGGTGAAATGATGAAACTATTAAATTCTAAATGTCTTCAATTTATGCAACGGTGAATTGTTTTCGATAATTGAGAGGAAAGGGAAAAAAAAAAAAAGGTATGAATGGGCCATAAAACCAACTATTGTGTAAATTAAAAAAAAAAAAAAGGATTTAGTGGTGTGACTGGTGTCCACAAATCACTGAACTTTTGCGGTTGCCGCCACCGACGGTAATCAGGCAACTGTTTTTTTAAATAAAAAAAATTAATGAACTTTAAATAAATAATCTGACGCTTGAATGGAATTTCATTAGAGGAGAGGGCCAAAATTGACTTATTTATCAAATTTCCACGATGACATAAATGCATACACATTTACAAATTATAAGTTAATTACAAAATTAGACACAAGAAACCGAACAAGTCGACGTTGTCGTCTCAGTTCTGAATAGAAGTAGAATTCATGGGTGATCCCTTCCATAGATACGATACTCCTGCTGACAGAGGTAATTTCTATCTCCTTTGTTTGGTTCCCGCGAAAATGTAGGAAAGTTGAAAGGAAAAAAAGAAGAAGGCTTGAGGCATAAGCTGCTGCTACGTGCGTTTTTTTTTTTTGAATGTAATTATTTGATTATTATGATGCTTTGTGTATCAAAATTGCCTGTAGGCGATGTAATTGTATTTATTATGTTAAAAATCGTGAGTTAACATTTTTTTTTTTTTTTGCTATAATCACTTGGTTTACATGTGCAAGATTTTGTGTATGACGCTTGTGATGGACTCATTTATTAAAAAATATATTAAAAAAAAAAGATAAAAGGTTTGTGTTTCATCATCAATAAAACTCGAATGAGAAACCCATTGTTAGGTCAAGAAATGCCAATGGAATGTTGTGTCTTCTAGAGTGATGCTTGTTCAACTCCTTTGCAATCCACTAGGAGTTTTATTGTAAGAGTTGCAGTCACATTTTGGTTTTCATCATCAATAAAGGATGCCATGTCATTTGGGGGTTCGCTGATAGGACTACTCGCCCAGGACTTAATGCAACTTATGGATATGCAAACAAGTTGCATCGCTTGAATCTTAATAATTATGTATTGCTAGACTTTTTTTTTTTTCAGATACCTGATCCTATTGCATTGATAGACTTTTAGGTAACTGATCCTAATGCTTCTGGATGTTACTTTGTCTGTTGACGCATCAAGGCTGGCATTGGCATCTACCTGTCTCTCTTCATGCTCTGTATTGAGAGCTCACTCATTTCACTTTTGCAAAAGTATTCTCACTCCCCTTATATTCATCTTTGTTTGGAAATAGTTATACTTTTCCAATATGCTCAGACAATTAAATCCTAGCCTGCTTCCTGCCATTTTTTCCTTTTCGCTTGAGTTACCTGCAAAAGGGAAGAGGTTTTTTGCTTAGGTCATGTGCCTTTCTTCAAAGGAACTGAAAAAGTAAGAAGTACCGTGCCTTTAAATTTTACTTCTCAGTGATAGAATACAGAAAATGGTAAAGCAATGTATATACACCATGGGCTATACTTTAGCTGTTGAAAATTAGGCTATCCTGTAATGGAAATTTAAGCCATTGCTGTTTATACTGTGTGACTATTTTTCTGTATATTGTTTTTTAAATGGATTTACGCCTTGTTGCAGCATCCAGTGTTGCTAGGCCCAGCTTTCCTGGGTACTTGACATCCGAAGCACCCTCATTGACATCGCAACAACCTTTAAGCTCTAATGGTTTTCGCAGTGCTTCTGATTTCTTACATAGAGAAGTAAGAACTTTTTAGTGGAGCATCTTTTTGGTTATTTTACTAATATATTTGTGACGAGGGAAATTTCTTATGTTCTGTGCACTTACTTTCAGGCAACTCCAATGCGGCCTGGGGCACTTGGTCTGGATGATACTGCTGGTGTTGGAGTTCATCCTGAACCTGGGATGGTTGGAATCACAGCGGTAGCTAGTGTAAAGGGTTACTCATCTCCTTTACCAGATCCAAATTTAATAGGCCAAAGACGGGATATTGCACCAGGCATTAATCCAACAATTCCTGATGTGATTAATGGAGTGCCCGGCTCTTTAAGAAATAACTTCGGTTCCCCTCTAAAAAAAGGAGAATCCAACCTTCTGTTTGTTGATGGGCTCCCAACTGACTGTACCAGAAGAGAAGTATCACGTATCCTTTTGAATGTGTCTTCAACATGTGTGCATGTTTTTTTGTTTGTATGCCTATTCTTGTGCATTTTTTTTCCCTGTTTTGACATCTCAAGATTTTTGGTGTTTTATCAGATTCCATGACAGGACAGTTGGATACTTTTCAAATTGTGATAGCATTGCATATCATATAAGGGTTCTGAAATGAAATCCTCAATTCCTTTTTCTTTTGGGTCATTTTGAGCAATGGCTTTGTTATATCTGTACATCTGAATGACACTTACCTCGTAATGTTGTGACACTAGTATCCTTGACATATGTTCGAAGATCTTTTCCGTCCATTTGTTGGTTATAGGGAAATAAGAGTTATTCATAAGGAGCCCAGACGTGTAAGTTTTCTACATTAATTTCATTCTACCATGTTTGGAGGCATGGTTGCAGCATAAAAGTTGGGGGGTAAAAATCATTTCTGTTCAATAGAGTTTCTAGCCTTGGTATAGATGGTTCTTGTTTAACTTTGGCACTTTATTGGAGCATGAGAAGCTTGACTTCTGATTTTAACTAACAGTGCTGTTGTTTGATTATTTTTTTCACTCAGTTTACAGAATCATCCTTTAACTCAACCTCACCTGACTAAGCTTTACACAGCGATTTGGGATTGACTAGATGGATCCTTTGCTGCTAATTTTCTCTATTTTTCAAAAAGGAGGGGGTGGGCAAAGCCCAAATCTATTTTATTGGTCCCTACCTCCGTAGGATTTGAACGCTAGTGGCCCACCTTCTTTCTGCTAGTCATTAGATCTGCTGTGGGATTCGGGGGTTAAGGATTTAGGTTAGATTTTCAGTATTACACTTCCAACTACTCTGTACTGCAACCCCTTCTATAATTTTTTTATAAATTTATTGTGATATTCGGATGCTCTTTGGAATATTTTGTTTCATATTTACAGGAAAAGAAATTAAAAAATGCTCTCAAATTTCCCAGCATTGCAATTGTTAGATTCAACTGAAGTGGATTTTTGTACTTCATATCATTGTCTACGTTCCAAGCAGTTCGTTCTTGTCATCACCTTGCATCAATTTCTCGTCTTTGATGCTCAAATGATTAAATCATAGGCTGCTTATGTTAGGTTTATGCTTATCATTAATTCTGTAAACTTCACAGTAAATAGTACATTGCAGAGTGGAGACAGGGCTATGGTTTTGTGCTTTGTGGAGTTTGATGATCCAAAGTGTGCTCGGACTGCTATGGACGCTCTTCACGGTATAATTATCCAAGAAATTATGAAATTTTGAACTTTCTATCAACTTAGGCATGGGCATCTTAGGTCATTTTTAATCTTTCCTTTGGAGACGGAGGGACAAGAAAACTGAGCATCTTAGGGCATTTTCAACCAGCATATGCTTTATATGGATTTTTTGTCTGATTATACAGTTTAACAGTTAACAATTGCGTCAAGTTTACACTTCTTTCAAAATGTTCATGTAATGACAATTGGTGCTTACGAATTAATCTTTTTACAGTTTGTTTTAAAGAAAGATACTCAATTGGCTAGCAAGATGAATGTATGCAGTAATCTAATCAGTCAATTATCTTTTTGCAGTGAAATATGTCATCTGATAGGCTTTAAATCGTGCCATTTTCTGCAGGTTACAAGTTTGACGATAAAAAACCTGACTCCCCTGCCTTGAAGATCCAATTTGCACATTTTCCTTTCCATCTTCCATCTAATGGTGATGAGAAACGTACTCCCCGTTGAGTATCCAATGGTTGGTTGCCGTGGATGTATTTTGACATAGAAACGAGCCTTTCCATTCTGAACTGTATAGTAGTTTAGCTGTTCTGTGTATGTAAGCGGCCGTTCTCTGTAAAATCATGGCTTGTACATTTTATTGATGCCCGACCCTAAGCTATAGGCAATGATTTGTTGAAAAGGATGTTGATTTCTCTCAAGATAATGAAATGGATACTTGGATACTTCCCAGTAACCCCTTAGAATTTTATTACCATCATCATCATCCTCATCATTGTTATGAAGTTTCATTCTCAATTTAGACCTTTCTCATTTTCTTTAACCTCCTCTTGCCTCTTGGTCTTTTGCTCTCAAGCTTTGGCTGGTTTTGAGATTTTAGAACAGTTATGGTTACTCTTTTCAGGTAGTACTGCACGTACAAAAGCTCATGACAACACGAATTCAATCAAATTAAAAAACACAACAGCCAACAACACGAATTCAATCAAATTAAAAAAACAACAGCCAACAACATTCATTAAAATCTAAACCAAGAAAGGCAATAATGACAGGAAAATGTGTCAGATGGACATGAGATTACTAAATGAAATTGAATTTAGGTGCAGTACCAAATCTAGCAGTTGATTGAATACTCGGCGGGGATCATGCATAAAATTTTTTTTTTAATTATTATTATTATTATTATTATTATTATTTTGAGAGGATGCATCAATTTATATACTGAACATGAAATAAAACAAACTGTTTCTTTAAACAAATGAACAGTGCTATCATCCACTTCTGAACATTGGGAACCCTATCATTTTCATCATCCTTGTCCTTTGTGAAAGATGCGCATCACTTCAGCATTAAAGATTCATCTGCTTCTGCTTGCTTAAAGAAAATTTTTAATGGGGGTTTCTTTGCCAGGACATGGCCTTGTATGACTGAAAAATAAAAACCTGAAAGGAATAGAAAACAATCATGCAAGCTAAGCGATTACACAATCGTTAATAAACAATGAATTTTCAGTGCTGGCATGATACAGGAACCAAAAATAGGCAGCAGAACTTTCATCGTACACTAAAATGGAATCTTTCAACCTTCAATAGTATCAACTATATAACAACGCGGAAGAAATTCCTTCAGTTGGAAATATAACTGAAGTCTAACTGATCTTTTAAGTGCCGTCATAACATTGGAAGTGGAGAATTCAGGGCCATATGAACTGTTTGAATGGTTCAATGCCAATCATTTGACAAGTAGCATACATCAATCGTTCCGTATTTGGTTAGCAAAACATCGTTTTCAACACCATTTTGTGCTTCTGGGATCTTTGTCGTACATGCTGCTAAATAATCACAAAGTTTAACACAAACCTTCATAGCATTTGAAATTAAAACATGTAAACAACGTGAAGCAAAAGACTGTTGGCTCAAAAGAGTACAATTTTGTGTGTATTCTCATTCATCTCTTTATTCCTTGGAACTATGGAACCTAGCTAGCTTACATTAATTGTTTGTGATCTTTGGCTATAATTAACAATAAGCTATGAAGACTAACAATCATCAATTTGAGAGAGGGGCAAACATAAGATTTTACATAGCCCCTTTAACAAATTAGGATGAATCACTACAAACATAAGAACTCAAGATCAGCAAAAGAAAGAATCATAATATCATGAAAGCAACAAACAAATAAATGCAGCTATAGAAATGCAGTGCCTGCAAGGCCATGGTGCAGAAGATTATGAGCAATGGAATCCCTAGTCTTCATTGAGCTCACCGATCTCAGAGCAACTTCTGGGACCATCTCATCATCAACAAGATCAAATGCCAACTCCGGATCCATCTCCTCATTCCTCATCTCACAAATATTATGCAACACACAACATGCCCCGAGAACCACAGGCAAATCCTGTAGTTTAACCTCTGTTCTCTTCTGCAGACAACACCACCTTCCTTTCAACCGAGCAAATGCATCTTTAGAAACCCTTTGAATCTCTCCAATCTTCTCGTTAAAAGCATGTTGAGTCCATGTCAAATGCTGATGTGTATAAGGCACCAAAACCCAATCCATTAACGGATACCCTGAACCTCCAACGATCCACACACCCTTTAAAAGACCCCCGCTTGCTCTTTGATACAAAGCAGACTTCTCTAACACCTGGTCATCAGGCATTGAACCGGGCCATCCAATGCACACATCAGTAAATACCCCATTCGGATCCACAACTCCTTGAACCGTGATAGAATAAGAAGTCTTCTGATTCCTCTCAGTATGCCGCTTATTGAAATAAGCAGCGACACTAATCTTTGGAGCTATAATCGGAACATGAGTAGTATACATTGAACCAACAACATTCGGGATCCCAGATATAACTTCAAACTCATCTTTTATCTTCCTCAAAGCATCATCATCAGGCCATTGTAAATACTTGGGCATTAACACACTTCTAATAGCTGTACAAACTTCAAGAACCAATTTATGACAAGTCGATATCCCTAAACCAAACCTTTTTGATACAAGTCTAAGTGGCTCCCCTGTAGCAAGTCTCCAAATACAAACAGCAACCCTCTGTCTCACAGGAATTGCATTCCTCAAAGTGGTGTCTTCCTTAGCAATTACAGAATTCAGCTCTTCACATATCATGTCAAACGTTTGCCTCCTCATTCTAAACCATTTCTTGAACTCCTCTTCCGGATAGTCGGGCCTGTTGCATTCATCCCACCAGGCCTTAGACCTGTCCTTCACCCACAACCTCCTATGCTGGCCCGAACCAGCGCCACCGGTTCCCTGCTTGACTTGTTTCTCTGCCTGCAGAGAATCATCAGCAGCAATAGCAGTGACGGCAGCAATAGAAGTGGCAAGTGCACGTGACTTCTTCCTCTTCACACGTTCAGTTTCTTGAACTTCTGCATAGTAATCTTGTATGTTGGAGTAACACTCCAACATGGTTTTTTTCTTGTTCCTGTGATTTGCTTCGAAAAATGATTTTTCTTCAGCTGAAGCTTTCTTCTGTGCATCTTGGTCACCCTTTTCTTGCTCTTCTAACAACAACAATGAAGTAATAATACCCTTTAAATCTTTCTTCTTCCCACCACCACCACCACCTCCTCCTTCTTCTTCTGACGATGACGATGGTCGTGGTGATTCATTACCATTGCTGTCATAACACTCATCATCATTATCATCATCATCATCATCTTCATAGCCAACTTGCTCATCCTTTCTTTTCCTCTTTCTGATTTTAGAAATGATATGACTCATTTCTAGTTCGAGTAAAATTTACTTTTTTTTAATCTTTGGTTTTGTGGGCGAGGGGATATAGTATAAGAGAGTTGCATATAAGAGATTTGAAAAGGGTTTAAAGGTTGGTGTGAACAAACTTTGAAGAACAAAGTGTGAACACAGAAATTGACAAAGTGGCTATCCATATATAAATGAGAAAAATATTCAGCAATCCTGAAGTTTCATTCGTTCAACTGCAAAAAGTTAAATAATACAAATGAATGGATGTAGACTTTGAGGCTTGCTGGTTGATCTGAACGCGTCTTTGGTGCTTTAAAAACAGTGATCTATGAAGCTTAAATCGATATTGATTTCGTATAGTCAAATTAATAATCAAACGGTTTGGGATGGCACAAAATAATGCTAAAAAAGTGCACGTCATTATCATTTTGCTTTGCAAATATGAGATGGTCAACGCTCAGGAGACAGAGATGTGCGTGATTCAGAGTTGTTGATTGAGTTGAATGTATCAGGAAAAAAGAAAAAAAAGAAAAGAAAAGAAATGTGCTGGTGTAGTGTGAACGCGCATGGAGGAAAGTATATTTGATTTGATGTGAATTGCGAGGTGGGGATGGTGGGGTTAGGTCTAGGACGGTGACTTGTGATTACACAGATGGGATCTGTCCCCCAATCTTTGAAATTATAAGTTAGTTTCTCAAGCAACTTATTATTATTATTATTATTATTATTATTATTATTATTATTATTGAGGGGATAAATGTTAAGTTATAATTATTGTAACTTATATTTTTAAATTACACCACATAAAATTATGAGACCTGTAATTTGTGTGGTTTATAAGATAGATGTAAGTTACAATGATTGTAACTTAGAGGCTGCCTTATTGAGGATTGAGGATTTCTATCTAATTTTTCTTTATATATATATAGAAAATTATCATTTTACAATCAAAGTTTTACTGACATATAATGTCAATACCAAAGTTTGCCGAAAAGTATATTTTACCATCAAAATTTTATCCGGTTATCAATTCACTATCATTTCTTTAAGTAAAAGTTAATATTTAACGAAAATTGAGTTAAAAGTTAATTTTACCCCTAAGAGTTTGATAGTAAAATGATAATTCCCTTAAAAATTCGGTAATAAAATAATAATTCTCCTAAAAATTTAGTAGTAAAATGATAATTTATCTATTAAATTAACAGATAATTTTACTCCTACAGCTGGAAATATCTTTGATACCTTTATGACATCAACAAATTTTAACGTTGTTAACGAAATGGTAGTGAATTGATAACATCATAAAATTTTGATAGTAAAATAAATTTTTTGATAAATCTTAATATTAATATAATATGTTAGTAAAATTTTAATAGTAAAATAATAATATCCTTATATATGTATATATTTTCTTTTTAATTATTAATTTTCCCTTCGACTAGATGGTAAAATTGTGCCAGGTCTAATACTTTTTATACCCTTTTTCCAAACAACAATGGTTAGGCTAATTTTTTAGGGTTTGTCAAATTGAAGTCACTAATTTTGTGGGGGCAATTTGTACCTGACGTCCCAGATGCTGACATGTTGGGTGCGACGGTGACTTGGGCACACGTAATAAATAAACTTGAAGAAGTAAGTAATTGGATAAATGCTAATTGTGTCGTGCATCTCGCCGAGGCTGATTGTCGATGACGATTGATTTCTTTTGCGCGGTGAAAGGGGCCTCGCCTGAAAAACGACATGTGGCTTTAATAGTGAAAGCGTAATGACGCAAAAAGCAACAAGCCAAAAGCCAAAAGCCGAAAGAGGAGAATATTTAATGCTTCACGAGGAAGTCATTTTTGTAAGGATTCCTACATCAGTTATTATTTACGTGAATGGGTGTAAATTACATTATATATAAATTAACACTTTTTTTTAATATAATAATATAGTGTGTGATAAAAGGACAGCAATGTCGTCCTCTTCCAAAATAAACCCATGGGAGAGTTCTACTCACTGTTACCAGCAATTCATAGAAAATTTCACCCAAGCTCCTCGAATATTATCAAAATATCATTGAATAAATAAAAACGAAAAACCCAATAAAGAGCCCCTTGTTGAAATTGCACCAGGCAATAGCGGATAGGGAAATGTTTAACAGTATTTTGTCTTCCTAAATTTTCTGCACGATCCTATGAAATTTCTGCCGTAGTTGGTCCCCCAAGCTAGAGGAGAAGCAAAGCTGAAACTTATTCAAGATTTATATCATAATCATCATGATCCCACCGGTCATAATTATTCTTTTCTTATTTGTCAAAATTTTGTATTCCCTCTTGAGCGGTAATGGTGAAAGTGATCATTTTTGGCCCTTTTGGTTTTGCTAGGAATGGGACCTACACCTACCCTCGAAGCAGCAAATTTCAACATTATACGCCGCTTTTTGACCCTGTGCCGTGTGTAGCCCCTCTGCCCGACTTGTGGAACAGCGAAACGGCGAACTTTGAATTTTGAAAGAAATGGGCTTCACAAAACCCTCCTGTATTACTTGCATATTACGCATCCACGACGGACTTTTTTTCCTTTTTTTTTTTGGTTGTGTCAATTCCAAGTTTTTTCTGTTAAATCTCTATATTTACGATAACAATAGTTTAAGATCTGTTTCAAATGCATAATAGAAAAACAGATAGTGTTACTGGTAAACCTCCGGAATTTTATACTAGTTTCGAGGTCTAGCTTAATTTCAACTCTAGACAAAGTAGATTTACATTGGTAGCCTGTTTGAATCCGGCTAAATATCTTCCAAAGTGATTCAAAGCACACTATCTTGTCATTTAGTCCAGGAAGATGATAGGAAAATGCAAGAGATGAATCTTGGAAGGAACACAAGGTCAAGCCTACCAACGCGACAATTAAAGCAAGCATGTGATTTTCCATAAAGTGGTGACCTTTGGGGTTATATCCTAATTCGATGCCCTTGGTCCTTGACCAAGTCTCCAATAAACTAAAAGTACGTACTGATACAGGATTCAAGACCAAAACAAAGAAATGCCTCTTTCCTACGTTAAGATTTCATTCCCAGGTCAAATGCTCAAACGTTCAAACTTCAGTTAATGGGGTTGGCTGAAATCTCAAAAACTTCCAATTGATTTTATTTTTTGGAACAGCAGTCAAGTTATCGTCATGTTTACAAAACCGTTCCCTTACGAAGAAAGAAAAGATTCTGTACAAAGGTTATCAACGCTCTTCCATCCTAACCTACTTGATGCAGAAAATATGAATTTAAAGACCAACAGAAGGAAAAGCACCATACCAAACAGAGTCGAGGTAAGAAATAGTGCCAGCCTGAAGCACGAACTCTTTTATGGCTAAATATCATCCGACACAGATGAATCATGTAATGAATGTAACAGCAAGTTCCCGGGTTTCTCGAGCTTTGACTTCAACTATTGAATAACCTTTGTACGGTTTTAACTGTTGAACAAATAGCCAAGACAAATAGGCATGCGAACCAGCTCATCAGTTTTACTTGGTCTTTTATATTAACAAAAAAGGCTGACACAAGTCTGCAAAAGATAAATCAAGTAAGTGATTTTCCAGCCCATTCCCGTTCTCGTCGCTTAAGCTTGGCTTGCATCCTGTTGAACTTTTCTTTCCCCTTTTCCAAAAGAGGATCATGCACAACATAGTCATTAGGATCATCCTGACGAGACATGTTATCCTGCATGATGTTTCACCGGAAAAATTAGGTCCAATGAGCATGGACACCAAAAGTAATCAATTTAAATAATGCTAAAACAGAAATAATTTATTTTTAGTGCTTGTACTTGCTACTTGCGGTGGATGTGGTGAACTGAACCAATTACAGTTCAGTTGTTCAAATTTCAAACTCGTTCAAATAAAGAGTAATTTGGGACAGAACTGAATGGCAGTAAAATAACAGAACTTTAAGTTGGAAAAATTCAAATGAAATCATCAGAAAAGAGGGAACTGCGTCAAAGAAGTTAGATAACAAAATAACTAAAAGAAACAATGGCCGTGAGTGGGATATAAACTTGGATAGCCAACAACTAGAGGCTGCGTGTTTAATTTGAGTGAAAACTTTACATATGGTTCTGATCAGTTTTAGAGTCTTGCAAGATTAAAACCTGACAATAATTGAACTAATTGATTTTCATACAAAAACAAACCTAAACTGATCCTATATAAAGTCGAACCAAAACCATCTGGTTTAGTTTCAGTCCACTCCTAACATTACTCACACTAGACAAAGTTGTATTTCCAAAATATTTATAGAAATAATGTAATACCTCAACATTAAATTTTATTGCCATTTGTTTCAGCTTGAGCCTAGGTTCTCAGTCAAATGGAGTTTGCAATGTTCCTGACCATTTATTTATTAGACACTAAGAAGGTAAAAAATGCAAAATGATATATATATAGTTCCTGACCATTTATTTAGTTCAACAGCAACCTAATTCCCTCCCAACCCATGTGAGCAGGATTCAAACCCTAGACTTCTTGTTTTCAACACAAGATTTTACTAACTCAGCTACTTGGTACCCCCAACATGCTATCATACTGAATTGGTTTTGAATCTTTGATGAGAGACCTTACTTTGCCATGCTCAGGAGCGAAAGTTAACCGAACTGCTTTCCAGTTAGATAAATCCTCATCTTCACCTCCTCCAGACTTGTTGCTCAAGTCATTTGGTTTTGCGGAGACAGACTTCTTAAACATCTCAAGCTTTGCTAAAACCTGATTGTGGCAAAGGAAATGTACAAACGTTATAAAAAATGTTAAATATCACATGTAAAAAAAGAAGTACAGCATGATCAACAAGTAAACATGCAAGATTTATGATTTCATACATGCATTGATGCACTGTTGCCATGTAGATGGAAACTCTTCCTCCTAAGCTAAAAGCCAACTTTTCTTTCCTTTTCTTCTTTCAAAACTTTTATTTCACTAATCATGCAGAATGGGTTAGCCCAGTAACCTCAATTTGGTTAACTATGATGCACCGCATCATTCATCTGAAATTCCCAACGCATAGGCCTGGAGGAAGAAAAGGAGTGGAGATGCAGAAAGGGTTTTGGCAAGCGTGAGGAAAAGATCTCCTAAAATTCCATCATTCATTTCTTTCTCTCCAATTTACAGCAAACAGATCATGCACTTAAGTTGGAAACTAATACTTTTAACTTTTGACAGTTAAGAATATTTGAGCCAGGAAAAAATATTTACCTATTTGATAAAGAATAAGTTCCAGGAATATAAAGCAGATGTAAAACGTTATAGAATACCCATTTAAGAATTTTTTATTTAAGAATTTTTGAAAAATTATAAATATACCAACATTACATTTTTATGTTCTCTCAAAATTTCATCTTAATTCTTAGACATGTCTAATGTCCATGATTCTCAAGTTGATCGATTCTCTAAACGCTTTGGATTTTGCCTCTTCATCTTCTGATCTTTAATTATTCCATATTAGCTCAATGTCAGGATATTCCAGCCAGATGGATAACTTAGCACAACAATAACTGACAGGAGAAACTGAAGGAATGGAAGATAAGATGAGGGAGGAAAACTAGGAGGTGACACAAGTTTCTTAGAAAATGATAAACAAGGATGATCAATGAATTATAACATACTTCATCTTCACGTCCTTTAAGTCTGCGCTTCTTCTGTTTCTGCAGTAGTCTTCCTCTTTCAGATTCATTCAAGAGCTGCAAGTCTGCATCTGCATTAGCCATACGTTCAGCTCTAGCTTCTGACCCTATCCCCTTTTTCTTGAAGGACAACTTTCCAGGTTTTCGTAGATCATCATCATCAGTGCTTTCAGCATTAGATCTGATGAGAACAAAAGAGTACCATTAAGTTTGAGTTTGCCAACATCGATGACAGCAAAATAATAGCAAAATATCAAAAATTTCATTTAAATCTTCACCTTGACGCAGACATATCCGTGTAACTAGGGCTAGAGCTCCCTGCAGACAAAAGATAATAATCAAAGGAGCTCATAGTATCAAAGGCAATCATATGAAATGAAGGGAGGCATATCGGAAGATACCAGGGCTATTCACTTCAAATTAGTTCAATAATACATCAGAACTCGAAAATTTAATGTTTAAACCCAGCCTACCTTTCACTGAGTGTAAAATGTTAATAAATGGCATTAGGAACTTTAATTATATTTCATGTTTCAACAAATAATAGCATGTTGTGGGGCTTGTTTCAATATGTAAAGGTGTTTGGTAAACAAACTACTTTGATGAAATGGACATATGACGGATGAAAGCAGTGCTATAAAAGTGGAGTTCAAAATAAGACCTCAGGTGCCTCCTAGTATCCAGATTTAAGGGTCTTTCTTACAGTTCATCCAATAAAAGGAATCTCCCCGTTGCTTACCAGGAGACTAATTTTATCTACCTAGCCATAATAGCAGCTTTGAGGTCATTTCTATTCAATTACACGCAGTTTTACAAGTGGATGGCAGTTAATATTCTGCTTCATTTTTTACTGTGATAAGCAATTGTTGGCTTCTAAATTTTCCAGTACCTATTTAACAAGTCTCTTTAACTTTCCAATGGTGTCTGTCAAGTGTCGACTTCAAGAGTCATGAATGTGTGTGACCACATGTACTATAATAATGCAAGTTTTCCAGCTTCACCGTTGCTCTTATATTCTTTAGCCAAACGATACTCTAGGAAAGGAGCAATGGTAGCACCTGTAAAACTAGTATGGATGGTCAATAGAGTCCAGTGTTTAAAGTTGAACACCTATAGAATTAGAATTTATTACAAGAAAAATACTACAGATAATTAACGTACCACCGTGCATCTTTTGCTTAGGTGGGACATCTCCCAGTTCCTTCCGTCTCCTAAGTATCTGTTGACGCATTCTTGCATCAAAACTGGCCTCATCATCATCACTGTGATCAAGGGAATTCGAAAATTCAGCTTCCGAATCTTTCTTTGGCTCTTCTTTCTTTGAACTTAGAGCTTCCCTTACAGATAATTGCACCTCCCTTGTTTTGTCTCCAGATGTGTTCTGCATGAGAGAGAGAGAGATATATATATAAAGAGATTAAATTACAGAAATTTAGGAAACTAATCATAAAATTTGTGATGCAACATGCTATGTTTTTACGTAATCATGAAAAAAGATTGAACAGCAGATTATTACCAATCCTTTATCTTCCTTAAGAAGACGGGGATCATCCAAAACATCATGACTACTCCTGATTTTTTGCTTTACGGATGCCAGTTCCTTCTCCTCTTCTTCAGCTTCTTCTCCAAATGAAAGCAAGTTAAGCTTTCTGCATTGTGCAAATAGAAATGCTCACCTCAAACAAAGTAAGAGAAACATAATACGCATAAGGTTCTGCCTGCTCATTCGCAAGAGATGGTGTTCCACCGAGTGTGGTAAGAAACTTACTTTACAGCTTTCTTCTTTATATCTTTATTCTCAGCCTCAGTTGTGGTTTGGATTGAGGGCCTTGAAGATGCTCTAGGAATAATATCTTCAAAAGGGTTCCACAACACCTAAAAACAAATATTTCAAGAAAAAAGCTAACTAATGAGACTTTCTTCCTGCTTTGTCATTGTAATTACTAAGTGAATGAAAAATCACGTAAACTGGTATGAAAAGGAAACTACACACTGTTCAAACCACCCAACACAGGAAAACACAAAATCAAGATCAAGTACTAAGTTATTGACTCTATTAATGATATGCTTTACACGAAAATTCCGATCTCTTTAACATAATCACTGACACAGGTTCCATAACTATCCAAGCCCAAACAGTTCTAAAAACATTCTGAATTAGAGAATACACTAGAAGAAACATACTTCAACTGAAAGTAATTTTGGAGGTGGATCCAGTGGTCGATCATTCTTATCGGTGTCAACGTCACCCAACCTCAAAAGATTAAATATTGAATCCCCAGTCACCTGAAAACAAAGAAATGAGTTCTGCAACCCTGAAAATAGCTTGCATATTAGTTTACCAATGAAATCAACATTACCTTTCCAAAAATAGTGTTCTTCCGATCAAGCCAATCGCATCTATCCAAAGATATAAAAAATTGACTACCATTAGAATGTGGGGAGCCAGCATTTGCACATGCAACTAACCCTCGGTGATTGAATCTTAGACGCGAATGGAACTCGTCACCAAAGTTACCTCCGTATATACTTTCCCCACCTACAGATATTGACAATCAAGATATTAACAAATAAAGCATCCAACCATTCAAAAACAACGCCTTTAACAATGACCAATGTCTATAAGAATGAGGTAGGCCAAACAACATAACTGAATTTTTTTTTTTATTAATAACAGAATTCACCTAGAAAATAATAAAGTAAAAAGTCAACTAATTTAAGTCACACACTCTAAAGGATCATGTAAGCTTAAAGAATTAAAGGTGAAGCACCTGCATCCACTCATGCTACATGGCGGGAATACTCAACAGCATGTCTATCTCTTTATCAAACTCGCCAAATCAAACACAGTATTATCATCCCTCGGCAAGTTAAATATAAAGTACTAATTAATAGCTTCGTCAATTTCAGTATCCTATAAGCAAGAGGAGTAATCTCGAGAGTCGAGACCTAAATAATTTTTTTTTCCCTTCAAATTCGGAATCAAATTCTCATTCTTTAGTGGAAAGGATTAGAAATATTATGACCTGTGCCGGTGCCAGTGGGGTCGCCGCCCTGAACCAGAAAGCCCTTGATGATGCGGTGAAAGATGGTGTTGTCGAAATAGCCTTCGAGGCAGAGCTGCACGAAGTTCCTCACGGCTTTCGGAGCCTCTTTAGGCCAGAGCTCGATGTCAATTGGCCCGTGCGTCGTCTTCACTATCACCTTTCCTTTTGTCGGCGGCTCTAATACGTACACCGATGACATTCTCTCTCCTCAGTCCTTGCTCGCCTCGGGTCGTGTATTTCCTTCCGACGAGATATCGGGTTCGGGTCAGCTTGATACACAATTAATGCCCAAGTTATCAACACCTCTGAATTGGATTAGGCAAGGAGCGCTGGAAGTTGGGTTTAGAGGCTTAAAGCCTTATATAAATAATGTCGTGGCCTTTTATTATTATTATTATTATTGTTGTTGTTGTTGTTGTTGTTGTTGTTGTTGTTGTTGTTGTGAATCTCCTTGAATATTTTAGATCAATTATGTGATAGTATGGTTTAAATATACAGATTTATTAGAATAAGTCATAACAATGTCTACATATTTAGAAGAAAATAAATCCCATTAATAATTACGAAAACCTCAAAAATAAAAAGAGAAATTTTATATTAAAAGCTATGTATTAAAATGTATGCAAAATGTTGTGGCTTTTAAAAGCTGTTGTCCTAAAATAAAAACTCAAAAAGCACAGATATAAGTCGGCTGGTGGCCACGGGAGATGGCTCTTCGAAACATGCCTCATAAAGTTTCGACATAAATGAATTCTCAATTGAACCAGCCTTTCACAGAAGCTGATATCACAGAAGCTTTAAGTCATATGCATCCAACCAAAGCCCCTGGGCCAAATAGTCTCCCAGTAGTATTTTTTCAAAAGCATTGGAATTCAGTAAGCAAAGGAGTTATAGCCACTTGTCTGCATATCTTCAATGATGGAGGTAATATTGCTCCTTTGAATCATACATATATTACTTTAATCCCCAAGATAGCAAAGCCTAGGACTGTGATGGAGTATAAACCAATCAGTTTATGTAATGTAATTTATAGGATCGTTGCAAAGACTATAGCGAATAGGCTGAAGCTAATCTTAGATCATGTTATTTCACCAACTTAGAGTGCTTTTGTGTCAAATAGACTTACAACTGATAATATAATTATTGGGTATGAGTGTTTTCATAAAATTAGGCATTGCAAAAATAAAATGCATGGTTTAGTGGCTTTGAAATTAGAGATTAGCAAAACATATGACAGGGTGGAGTGGGAGTTTTTAAGATGAACTATGGAAAGGTTGGGTTTCTCTCACAAATGAGTAGAGTTGGTCTGAGATGCATATCTACACCATCTTTTTCTGTGCTGATCAATGGGGTTGCCCACTTTGTCCATATTTGTTCATTTTTTGTGCTGAGGTTTTCACAAATCTTTTGAAGCAAGCTAAATCGAACCTACTGATTCATGGATTAAAATTCAGTAGGGACTTGTCTATTACTCATCTTCTGTTTGCAGATGATAGTTTGATTTTCACAAGAGCCACCAAAGAAGATTGTACGAACCTGAAGCAACTTTTTGATTGTTATGCTGCTGCCTCAGGCCAGATATTTAATTTCTAAAAGTCCTCTATGTTCATCAGCGATAATGCAGCAGATAGCTACAATTAAGGATATATTTCAACTTCAAGTGGTTTTAAGACATGAAAGGTATCTTAGACTACCTTCAATGGTGGGAAGAAATAAGACCAGCTTCTTCAACGGTATCAAGCTCAGAATTATAAACAAAATCTCCAATTGGCAAGCAAAATTTTTCTCATGTGGAGGAAAGAAGATACTTATAAAGGCAGTAGATTAAGCAGTGTCTGCTTAGGCCATGAGTGTTTTTAAACTTCATTTAGGGCTATGTGAGGATATGCAAAAGACTATTATTGGGTTTTGGTGGGGAAGTTCAAGGAATCATAGATCTATTCACTGGTCCAAATGGTAAAGAATATGTCAAGCTAAGAAGAGGGGTGGCTTGGGTTTCCGAGACGTGTCTAGCTTCAACCAAGCGCTTGTGACAAAACAGAGTTGGAAGATCATTCAAGCACCAGAATCTCTCATAGCTAGAGTGATGAAGGCAAGATATTTCAGACATTCGGATTTTATGGAGGCACAAATTGGCCCAAACCCCTCTTATATATGGAGGAGTATTCTGTGGGGGCGAGATGTTATTCATAAGGGCCTTAGATGGAGAACCGGAGATGGAAAGAATGTGAAAGTGTATCAAAGTGGCTGGTTACCAAGACCTGTACCGTTCAAACCAATATCTCTTATAAGTCTCCCTTTGGAGACTAGGGAGTTTGCTTTTATCTCGAGTTGAAATATCCAACAAAGCAAGATAAAAGGCTCACAAGACTTTATTCAATTTGACCATGCATGCATGCAAATAATCATTTTTAGCATTCGAGATTTGACGTGTCAATTCGTTGGGGGTTGGACTGCCAAGCTAATACTAAGAAACCAATACACAATAGCTCAAAACGGAGCATCCCGACAGCAGATTTGTCGAAAGATAGACACAACAGAAGTTCATAATTATAACGACCCGGTCAAATGCCTAAAACAACACATACCACGCATTTTCAGGACTCGTTATATGACCGTGTCCGTTATCGACCGTTAAATATTATTACGTTGCCAACCGAATTATGAAAAAATGAAAAAATAAAACTAGCTTAGCTAACTAACTCCATTCACCTTTCTTTTTTTCTTTCTCCACTAGAAACAATTAAAAAAAAAAAAAGGAAACAGGATAAGGTGACGGTGCCACCATTGTTGTTTGTTAATTATTGCTGTTGGTTTTTGGTGGCTAATTACTTTGATATAAATATCTATATATTTATATCAAAGTTAATTAGCAAAAAGCCGTGCCGTCGGGTTCGCAAATGTTTCCTCAATTCGATGAGAGCGTTCCGCCCAACTCGACGGCCGTGGCCATTGACAGAGACAAGAACAGCCCCCATGCTGTGAGATGGGCCATCGATCATCTTATTATCAGCAACCCTCTTATCATTTTGCTCCACATTCGCCAAAAGTATAATCATCGTAGGTACCCTCCCTCATTTACATGCATGTGATTAGTCCGGCTGGCGGCCGGAATGTTACGTACATCTATAATTAAGCTGTTATATAGAACTGATTCTGAGGGTTTATGTACAGAGAATTCCAATGGAGGTTATGTTGAATCTGATTCTGAGATGCAACAACTTTTCACGCCTTTCCGCGGATATTGTGCACGTAAAGGGGTAAATAAATCATTACAATGAAATAATGTGACATGAACGAGAGTTTTATCGATGTAGGAGATTAAATTACAATGCGTTTGATTGTCAAATTCAGGTTTTATTGAAGGAGGTTGTCATTGATGATAATGATATTCCTAAAGCAATCCTGGAATACATAGGCAAGAATTTACTCAACAACATCGTTGTTGGTGCATCAACAAGAAATGCTCTTGCAAGGTCTCTCTTTATTACTCTCTTTAATTTTATGTGCACATAAAGGCGTGAGGCAACTCTTAACATTTTTGTTTTTCTTTATTCATAGGAAGTTTAAAGGTGTTGATATATCAACCACTGTGATGAAATCTGCACCGGACTTTTGTTCTGTGTATATAATTTCAAAAGGGAAGATATTATCGGTGCGAACCGCGCAGCGGCCTGCTGCTAATACTGTTGCTCCACCAAGGCAACCATCTCCTGGAATTCCACCTCAGATTCCGTTTGATCATTGCGAACTAGACGATCCCTTCAGGTAATTCGAAGCTGATCATGCATGCATGCACTCTAATAAGTCTCTCATTTAATCTGTAGAGTTACTGATCTTTTCATGTGTTTGCTCAAAGCAGAGGACAGGGCATGAGGGGAGTTCCAAGAGGTTTAGCAACAGAAAGATTGTCGTGGGAGAAAGGCAGCCCTCCAATAAGAGCAGCAGCACACGATAGACATAGAAGCTCTCCATCCACTCTCGCGTTAGACGCTATTGAATCCACACTCCCCGGTCGAAGATCAACCGGCCGCGATTCTTTCTCAGATGAATCCGATTATTCAGGCCCACTAGCAATGGGGTCTCTTGATATTTCATCCAAAAATCTTGATTTCTCCAGTGTACCAGTTTCTCCTAGACTTTCCTCAGCTTCGCAATCTTCGGTAAGTGCTATCAATACCAGTTAGTGCATCATAGCTAAGAAAATGGTTATGTTCTTCAATAATTTATCTGATTAATGTTGTCTGGCAGCGGGACTTAGAGGCAGAGATGAGAAGATTAAAGTTGGAGCTTCAGCAGACCATGGAAATGTACAGCACTGCTTGCAAAGAAGCACTCAATGCCAAAAAGAAGGTACATCTTTTACCATCAATGTACTACCAAAAGAATTTTGATTTTTGGTTCCTTTGCTGAAAGAAATTACATACAGGCTAAAGAGCTTAATCAGTGGAAGATAGAGGAGGCGCAGAGATTTGAGGAAGCAAGGATGGCGGAAGAGACAGCTCTGGCCATCGCAGAAATGGAGAAGGCTAAGTGCAGAGCTGCAATTGAAGCAGCTGAGAAAGCTCAGAAGCTAGCAGACGCGGAGGCACAGAGAAGAAAACAAGCAGAGTTAAAGGCCAAGCGAGAAGCGGAAGAGAAAAATCGTGCTTTGACTGCTTTGGCACATAATGATGTCCGGTACAGAAAATACACCATCGAGGAGATTGAAGAAGCTACTGACAAGTTCACAGAGGCAATGAAGATTGGTGAAGGCGGTTATGGACCTGTTTATAGAGGCAAACTTGATCACACCCCAGTTGCAATCAAAGTTTTAAGGCCTGATGCTGCTCAAGGAAAGAAGCAATTTCAACAAGAAGTAAGCTGCCCTTTTAGTTCTTTTCAGTCCCCATGTTCTTTATACGAGCTGACTGAAACGACAACTTGTCCAGGTTGAGGTTTTAAGCAGCATTAGGCATCCAAACATGGTGCTGCTCCTTGGTGCCTGCCCGGATTATGGTTGCTTGGTATATGAATACATGCACAATGGTAGCTTAGAAGATCGATTGCTTCGAAGAGGCAACACCCCTGTAATTCCATGGAGAAAACGGTTCAAAATAGCTGCCGAGATTGCAACGGCACTTCTATTTCTTCACCAAGCTAAGCCAGAACCCCTTGTGCATCGGGACCTGAAGCCAGCTAACATCCTCGTAGACCGCAATTATGTGAGCAAAATTAGTGACGTTGGCCTTGCGCGGTTAGTTCCACCTTCAGTAGCTGATAGTGTCACACAATATCACATGACTTCAGCTGCAGGAACGTTCTGTTACATTGATCCTGAGTACCAACAAACGGGAATGTTGACTACAAAATCAGATATATACTCGTTCGGGGTATCGCTACTTCAGATTCTCACAGCCAGGCCTCCAATGGGCCTAACTCATCATGTTTCACGTGCCATCGAGAAAGGAACATTGGCAGAGATGCTTGATCCAGCCGTAACAGATTGGCCTACTGAAGCGGCTGAAAGTTTCGCAAAATTGGCAATACAATGTGCTGAGCTGAGGAAGAAAGACAGGCCAGATCTCGGCACAGTCATCGTGCCTGAGCTTAACCGATTGAAAGACTTAGGAAGGAAACTAGAATCAAACAAGAGTTACGGTTATGCAAATAGAGAGGGACACTCGCACAGCGGCAGCAGTAGGACTAGTCATACTCGCAGCAACGTGCCGCGTTCTCCTCCTCCTTTGTCAAGTTCGTCTTATTCTAACTCAAGGATATCAAATCCATCATCAACTTCAAGTCAGGTTTAGTTCTGGCATTAAGATTGGCACTCATAAGCTGAACTGAAACACTTTTAACTAAAAACTGATAGGATTAAGACGGCAAATTACTTTGAGAGAATTCTTATTCTATGTAGGCAACAAATCTTGTTCCTGATTAATTTTTTTCGGAATTTATAAATGCAGATGGAGGAGTCGAGCATAGAGCACGAGGAAAGATGATCAAAACTGAAGCCTAAGATCAATTTGTTGAAAGAATTAATGAAAATGTTCTCATGACAAGATAATACGGTGATCACGTTCATTCTGAGAAGTGTAAATTGGAAATGAATATTTTCAGACAATTTAACGCCAACCATACGTAGAGCATTTTTGTGCTTGAAGCATCAAATGTAATTATTCTGTGAAGAGTATTTTGAGTTCTCAAGAACATCTTCCAGATAATCTTATGGCTTAATTGTTTTTGTTGAAAGTACATTTTTCTGAATTGCCCCATTCTCTATTTTACATGCTTACATTCAAGTGAAGTCATTGTTAATCTGGTAGAAAAAAAGAAGTCCAATTCTTTTGTTCCAAGTTGATGAGATGAACAGAAGGTTTATCAATAAATTTAAGATATTAGAAATATAAATGTTTGGGGAGAAATATAAAAGGTAGCGGAGCGCCACATGTCAACAAGCGGAATAACTCCAACACAATTCGAGGTATCCCGTTTAATTTGAGATATCCCTCATAACTGGAATATAACTAGAGGTACCCCGCATAACTGAGAATAACTCGATATATCTCGAATAATTCGGGGTACCCCACACAATTGCGGAGTAACTCAGGGCACCCCCCACAACTAGAGGTACCCCATCTAATTTAGGGTACCCTACAAATCGGATTCGAGGAAAATCCACCATAAGAAATGTCTCCATTACTTGAAGAATAACATTTAATTTCGTCAGAATTAAATGCCAAAACGTTGTACTGAAAAGTGGGGGACAGTCGCCTGCCACCTCTGCCAAAAATAAAGGACATTGTCCTAAGGTCAGTGGTCCTCAACCACCTACTCGACAACCACTACAGAGGTACCCCAGGACCACTCTCCAGCACGCACCACGTTTTCAAAAAGTGAGATATGCTCCGAATGCCTTTCTTGATTCTCAAGCATGCACATAATAGCCCAAAAATCATAAAAAGGTAAAAAGACGTTAGCCAAAAAAGATACGCCACGTGGCAGCTGAGGTACTCCCTCCATATATAAAGGTGCCTAGGTTTCATTCTCCAGGATATTCTCATTCACCATCAACACTGACACTCCACAAAAATAAGCTTTTTTTAACTTTAAACTTTAATTTACAGATGGCTGGCAAGCTCTCTTTACCATAAAAGCTTGAGTTGCTAACTTGAGCGTTGGAGTGTAAATGCCGAGGTACCCCAGCTTCATCTCTAACCTCGCCTTCACTGTTTTGCAAGCGTGAAGCTCATTTCGAGGGATATTTTTCTTGGTTCGAACCCTTCACCATTGTTATCACTTCCACCATCACTTATTACCTTCTCCGGACTTCCGAAAACACCAAATAAATAACAAACCAGTGAGGTACCCTGTCTCCTTCAAAAATACAAATTCATTGTATTAGATAGATTTACCTTTTTCTACCCCCAAAATATGTCGAAAACAATAAATAACTTCTACAGCAAAATGAAAATCTTTTGAAATATTTAGAGGGACCAATCTGATAAATCCAAGATGCTTTCTTTCTAGGGAGAAAAAAAAAGGAAATTTCGATGAGGTTCCTTTGATGACATGTTCCTGCAGCTTAAATGATCGACTTGGGTACTCTTGATGTACTTCTATTAAAATCCGAATGGATGTGTATTAATTTTTTAATGATTGATTGAACAGTACACACTTGTATCCCGCAGCGATGGTACAGTACTCAAAATATTTCCACTTAGCTTAAGTGAAGAATTTCTAACAAGTTTATTAATCAACTTCAAAGTACTCTTCTTGCTGGTAAATTTGAATACATGTGTCAACCAAATGGAGAAAATTTAGATGACAGCCCACAGCATTGTGTTAATGAAGCTTCAGATGCTACACGAACCCATAAATGGTACTTAATTAAGAGTGCACTCAAAACTTCTCTCTTTGAATCTTTTTGCTGGTTTACAGGTGTCTTAAACCTTCATCCATACAAAAATTGAAAAGTAACATAGTCTTAAACCTTGATCCAAATTTGAAGGACCAATTTTGGGCTATAGGAAATTGTCTCACTCTCAGCAGTAGAAGTCACATGTTATATAATTCCTCATAAACACTTAATATGATTGGTGTAATAAGATCACCTAAACCTACCATCTAAGACATACAAACCGTTATATAGCATACCATTTATTCCCTGTTGAATAGAATCAAATCCAATTTAAAATGCGCCAAGGAAATATTCAAATAGACGGACCATTTTATTGAAAGGACCCGACATGGAATATTCAAATTGAAGCAAGAAGTCCCTGGAACCTACCATCGAAAGGGGGATTCGGAAGCCCAATCCTGAAAGAAAAGGATAAAGAAAAGTTGAAAAAGTAAAAAGTTTTGATACTCCGAGTCTGAGGAGAGAAGTGCTTCGCACGAAAAGTAGTGGATTATGTTGACAGAAAGGTATAAGAGAAGAAGAATGAAAAGCTTGTCTAATAAGTCTGGCTTTGGATTCCCCATCCCATGAAAAAGAAATAATACATATTTATATGCTACAAACTCCGAGGAGATAATAAAATTTATTTATAGATCACTAGTGATTTAGCAACTAATAGTTGTCTTTCAATACAAATGCCCGACATTATGGGTCACCCATTGTGCATTATGCATAAAAATTAAAAAATACACTAATGATCCTGAATAGGAGTGATATCGCACTAGCAAATTAACACTGTTGTCATACTAATGTTACCAGAGCACTTTTTTGGATATATGTATAATGCAGCCGTTTCTCGTACAACAATCACTACTTTTTGTTGCGACACTCAAGTTTGCATTGCTGTCACCCAAATTTCTACAGTTACATACATGTATATTATATTATAAGTTGAAGGGATAGAAACAAAAATTTGAGGATTTAGCAGTAAAAGTATTTGAAAACCTGAGAGTAAGGATTGGAGCGCAGTGATTTTCTACTTTTTAATAATGCATTATCTTCTGAAAGAGTGACATCTTCAAAATCAAACAAGAAAAGTCATGGTGACTTCAGAGTGTCTGCATGAAATTTGGTAAAAAATTGTATACCATATCCACCAACACAAAGCTAATCAGTCAGCACCGAATGAGGAAAAATTTGCACTTCAAATCAACTTTTCTCAAACAAATTACAGTGCTTCATTATATCAAGGAGTAGGGAGACATCGGTGGGGACATTCTTGGTGCTAGGCAGATTAATAATTCCAAGTAAGAAATTGAAAATTTCAACTCGACATAATATATAAAAGCCAAAAAGTGTTGTTTGAGCGTCTAAAATCCTTTGGAAGTGTGAGGCAAAAGGAGTGAAAGTGAATGTTTCTTCTTTACAGCAATACAAACCACTTCATCACAAAGCAAGCATCTAAATCAAACTTTTTTCTGAAGAGCCATACACACGCATCCATCCATATATTTATTGTCACGTCACAAGAGATAAGTATTGCTAGCTTTTGAGTCACATTTTACAAATTCAAAAGCCAGATCGATCTTTTCAAGCTTATGCATCTGCAACACTGATCAAGATGGATCATCATCATGTCAAGAGTCTTACATTTCGACGGCGAGAATGGTTTGTTCTGCTCATGGGAATGATGACGATGATGCTCAAAGGAATTGCAGCCGAGGACCAAACGGCAGGTCCTGCAGCGGGTTTGTTATGTATAAGTGACTGTGCTACCTGTCCTGTTATTTGTTCACCCCCGCCGCCATCACCAAAAGAGTCTGATACACCAGTGGCACCACCACCGACTCACCACTCACCCCCACAATCTTACTACCATTCCCCCCCACCACCATCGCCGACGTCATCTCCGCCTCCGCCACCTCCGCGGGCATCCGAGCCGCCATTGGGGTCTTCTCCTTCTTGGGGCACTCCTCCTCCGCCTCCTTTTAAGTACAATAACAATGTGCCTCCAGGACAAGGGCCACCTACAACAGGGCAGCATGACTACCCTTATCCTTATTACTATTTCTATGCCTCGAGGGCCTCTTCTCTTTCTTGTCAAGCTTCCATTTTGCTTATGATATTGTTGTATTGTGTTGTGTTATTGTTTTGATGAGTAAGCTTAAACTTTGGGTTGTTTAGTGCGAGGGTGGAAATGTTTCCTGGTTCTTAACTAATTAGTTTATACTTTACATTTGGGAAAATTAGGGGTTCTTTCTTGTTGATAGAGGCTAGGGATTGAAATATGAATAGCCCTTTGATTTCGTTAAGATTATTGTTCATATGTTTTAACCCGTTTGTCTTCACTGAATAAAGTTGTAATTTTTAGATGTTTAATTTTATGGCTTTTGTTATGCTTGCATTACATCTTAAATTTTATTTATTATTTATTTATTTAGTTATTTATTTTTATAACTCAATATATCATTAAACATAGTTTGAAAATTTGTGTAAATGAGAATCCCAATTCCTACTGGTGCGGAATGCACCTCATGTTGGGAGGTGAATTTCATACTTGACTGAGGATGACTTCTCTATATTTATGATATTCCATGAAGCTTTATCAAATGACAAGCAGTTTGCAAAATTGCGATTGGCCATTCTACAATTAAAATCAATAATAGAATTATCGTAATCTTCTTTCATTTGATGAGAACTCTTAATCTAAAGGAAAATATTAACATGTTTCTTTACATGTGATCCATTATTCATTCGTTTTCAAACTTGGGATTAATTTGAAATAAAAAAAAAAAGAAAGGGACGGAATTCCGTTTCAATACTAAATTAACATTAATACAGCTGGAATAGACTTGAATACTTGATTTAGATCAGTCCCAATAAAATCATATCAGTGTTTCTTAAAAAAAAATTAATATTAACCATTTTAATTCTAAAGATAAATAATCTCATACCTATTTGGTAACTTTCTCGACACTCTTGCCGCCCTAATAATGTTTCATTCCGTTCATAGTATTTTCTTTTTTTTGTTTTAAATCTTATTCTCTCTTAATCTTTCAAATCTAGTAAAAAAAGTGGATCCGTTATAAATAAAATGAAAATAAAAAATTAATTGTCAACACCAAAATTTAAGGTTTGATCTTAGACTCCGTTTAATACAGCTTTTTAAATAGAGTTTATTTAAATATAGCTTTATTAGTAGAATTTTTATAAATAGAGCTTTTATCCAAAAGATTTTAGTTGTTTTATTGTCAATAAAAGTTTTTGTTAAAAAATTATAAAATTACTTTAATAGACACTTTTTAAAGTTATGTTATAAAATGAATAAAATAAGATTGTTAAATAAATAGATGATATTTTAGATATTTTTACATTTAAAACTAACTTTTCAACTTCTATTCATAAAAGCCCAAAATTTAAATTTTTACTAGTAGAGGTAAAATAGCTTATTTAAATTTTAAAAACTCTATTAGAAAAACAACCAAATAATAACAAAAATTATTATAAGAACTTATGAGATTAAACAAGCGCTTATAACCATTAAATATAATGACTTATTTTACTGTGAGAGACTATAACAAAAAAAAGAAAAAAAAAGAAAAGAGGATCTTTGTCCATCTTTTTTTTTTTTTTTTTGATAGTAAAGCTTAGCTTTCATTGAATTAACAAAGGAAAAGATACAAAAGATGAGGTGGACAAACATCTGTCCATATTTCTGATTCTACATTACTTAAGGCCATTTTTGCAATTGAATGGGCCATATCATTGCCAAATCTTGAAGTGTGCTGTAAAGTGGCATTGTTCAGCTTTTTCAATCCTTCTATAATATCATAAATAAGCCAGGATATCTCCGTTTTGCTGCATTTTCTCCTGTAATCAAGTCAACAGCTTCTTGACAATCAGATTCAATTATCACTGGCCTGCATTTGGCTGCTTCTGCTGCTGCAATTCCCAGCTGAATTGCTTTGGCTTCTACAGCAAGGACATCTCTAGAAAAATTCTCCTGTTTTTGGGCTACAGCTATGAACTTTCCTTCAGCATTTCTAATTACCATTCCTAACCCAACCACCTGACTTTGTATTTTCGTTGTTGCGTCTACATTGACTTTAAAACATCCTAATGGAGGGGGTTTCCAGGTCTGCTTTGTTTGGTAGTTTTCCTCTTTATAGGATGGCAGTGGGGGGGTTTAATTTTCCTGTAAGATTCCACAATCGCTTCAGCTTTTACCAATGATATTTGGGAATCTTCTTTCTTGCCCTCGAAGATAAAAAGATTCCTTGAATGCCATATTGCCTAGCAAATAGCTATAACAACTCCATTTCAACCTCGACTTTCTTAGCTGACAAATCTTGCACCACACTCAATAAATCCTGGTTCACAAAAAGCTTCGTTTCATCTACAAAATATGAACTCCTTCAAACTTTCTGAGCTGCTTTACAACTGAACAGGGCATGCACAACATTCTCTCTTTGTTTACCACATCTCTGGCACCATGGCTGCTGCAGTACTTTTTTCTTCTAAAGATTCTCTGCTGTTGGGAGTAAATTCTGAGCTGCTCTCCACATAAAGATTTTAACTTTTTCTGGAATATCCAGTTTCCATATTGCATGCCATTCAGATGAATTCTTTTTAGAAAAACTAGGGCAATCCGGGAACTTCAACCGCAGGGCAACTTGATACCTATTTTTCACAGAATAGTTTCCATGCTTGTAAAAGGCCCACAACAGCCCGTCAAGCTTTAGAGATTTTGGAAGCATAATCTTTAGAATGTGGTCTGCATCTTCTGGTAAGAAGTGTTGCCTGATTAGATGTTCATTCTACTGGTGCTCGCCATTTATAAGTATAGACACCGTTGCATCTAAAGGCAGAGTGGAAGCTGGGATAATCTTAAAAGTTGAAGGTCTTGGGATCAGCTGCTGTTGTAAATCCTCACCCTATCTCTATTTTCTATCCTCCATATCACTCCATTTTGCAGCACTTGTCTACCCCACAAAATATTCCTCCAAATGAAAGATGACTTGTAACTTAACTTTGCATTCATGAAATTTATTTTTTTGAAGTATTGAGCTTGTAAGACTTTAGCCATAAGTAAATCAGAGAATTGAATCACCCTCCAACCTAGCTTCAGAATTAGAGCTTGGTTGAAGCTAGATAAATCTTTAAATCCCATGCCCCCTCTTCTTTTAGAGTTGCACATTTTCTCCCACTTTGCCGAATGGGTTCCTCTGTGATTTCCTTTCGAATGCCACCAGAATCGAGCTATTGCTCCTTGGATGTCAGCACATAGCCCTAATGGAATCTTAAAGATGCTCATTGCGTAGGCAGGAACCGCTTGGGTGATAGCTTTGATCAAGTCCTCTTTTCCCCCACTTGATAACCACTTACTCTGCCAGCTGGATATCTTGTCAAGCACCCTCAGCTTAATGTAATTAAAGAAGCTCATTTTTTTCCTTCCCACCATCGATAGCAGCCTTAGATACTTCTCATGTCTAGAGATTACATTTAGCTGGAAAATGCTTTTGATTTCCTCGATATGCTTGGCTTGAGTGTTTCCACTGAAGAGCATTGAAGATTTTGCAAAATTAAAGATTTGTCCTGATGCAGCTGCATATTGCTCGAAAATTTGCTTCAGCCTTGTACAATCTTCTGTTTTGGCCCTTGTGAATATAAGACTATCATCTGCAAAGAATAAATGGGTGATGGACAGGTTGCTACTAAATTTTATCCCCTGAATTGGGTTTTTGGCTTCTGCTTACTGCAACAGATTTGATAATCCTTCTGTACAAAGAATAAAAAGGTAAGGAGATAGAGAGCATCCTTGCCTCAGCCCTCTTTGTGGGTGGATCACCCTTTTTGCTACTCCGTTTATAAGGACTGAGAAAGATGCTGATGAGATACACTTCATAATCAAATCAACCCATTTTGATGAAAAGCATAGCTTCCTCATAACATTTTCTAAAAAGCACCATTCTATCCTATTATATGCCTTGCTAATGTCAAGTTTTAAAGCCATCAAACCATTTTCCCCCCTTAGAGAGTCTAATCTTATGCAAGCACTTATAACCTACTACAACATTGTCCGTAATAAGCCTATTTGAAATAAAGGCACTTTGGGTTGGTGAGATGATGTTTTGTAACATGTGTTTCAGCCTATTTGCTATGGTTTTTGCTACAATTCAATAAATACCATTACATAAGCTAATAGGCCTAAATTTTGTCACTTGTCTAGGCTTCTTTATTTTTGAAATCAAAGCAATGTATGTGTGATTGAAAGGAGTAATGTTACCTCATTTATTGAGAATATGAAGGCAAGTTGCCATCACTCTTTTGCTCACCGAGCTTCAATGTTTTTGAAAGAAGGCTGCTGGGAAGCCATCCGGACCAGGGGCTTTTGTAGGACACATCTGGGACAAGGCTGCTACGATTTCATCTGCTGTAAATGGTCTGTCCAGCTCTTCATTCATTTCTCTTGTCACTTTTGCCGCCATATTTGTCAATACATCCTCTATTTGAGCTTGAGAGGGACTTGTTGTAGAGAATAGATTTGCAAAGTAGTTGCAGAATGTTCTCTCCACAGCATCTTCTTCTTCAGTCCAATTCCCTTTTTCATCTATAATACCCCAGATCTTATTTTTCCCTTTCCTGGATGATGCCTTAGCATGGAAGAATTTTGTGTTTTTGTCTCCCTCTTTCAACCAATTTGTTCTAAACCGCTACTTCCAATATATCTTTTCTTCTAACAAAAGGCTATCAATCTTCTTCTCCAATTTCTTAATATGCTCATCATCTTCATAGTGTCGATTATTCTACTTCATCTTTTTTAACTCCTTGATCTGCTTCTCAATCCTCGATTTTCTATCATTCAACTCTTCTCTACTCCACAGCTGAAGATGTATCATTGACTGCTTAGTAGTTTCTCTAAAGTATTCCACTACATCCTCTTCGTTCCATCTTCCTCGATCCTGCCAATTTTGCCTTATGATCTCTCTACACTTCTTATATGAACTCCACAAGTCTTCATAGTGAACTTGAGATGAAATTCTTCTCTTGTGCTTTAGACCTCTTCCTTTTTCCACCACATTCATTAGGATGGGGCTATGATCTGATGTCCAAGTCTCTAAAGTTTCAGCAGCTGATTATAAGAACATGCCACTCCATTCCTTGTTGCTTAAGAACCGATCCAACCTCTCATCAATTAAATCATGGCCATATCTTTTATTCGACCATGTTACAGGACGCCCTTTACATCTCAAATCCATCAAGTTACATTCTCTAACAGTCTCTCTAAATCTTTGCATTATACTAACCTCTCTATGATTCCCCCCGATCTTTTCAAAAGGCCATAGAATTTCGTTAAAATCTCCAAAACAAAGCCAAGGTAGAGAGAATAGATTGGCTAACCTTTTCAGCAGTATCCATGTGTGATGCTTTTGATTCATTTCTGGGTGTCCATAAACTCTGGTGCACCTCCAGTAACTTCCGTTCTCAGCGTATACCACTGCATCAATGTGGTGTTTGCTCCAGGATTTGATATCTACAGCTAAGTCTGATTTGCACATAAGAGCTAAACCTCCTCTTTTGCCTATTTTGTCAACTCTAAAACAATTCTCGAATCTTAACTTCTGGCTTGTCTCTTGCATTTGCCTAGCTGTTAATTTGGTTTCACAGAGAAATACAAGCTTGGGCTTATGCATTTGGAGCACTTTTTGAGCTTCTCGGAACGTCGGGTTGCTCCTTAACCCCCGAACGTTCCAGCTGATTATATTCATGGGTGTCGGTGGGGTTGATATTCGTCAGCCTTCGCCGATTTATACTCCGAAACTTCCATTGCCAATCTCTCTACTTCAGTGTCCTTTTGTTCCTGCACTCCTAGTTCCAACTTCTGTTTTGCTCTTCGAGAAGTGGGAATGATAGCTACTTGTTCGCTTATTCTTTTTCTTTTAGATTCTGGACTTGCCCAAGTGACTCAAATTTCTTCGCTCGCCAGCCTTTTTCCTGTGCTAGGCTCATTCTGCATTTTAGCCGTTTTATCTCCATGTTTTTCTTCATGCCGAGCTTGCACTTTCCACTTTCTCCATTTGGACTTTGTCACAATCCCCTTCGACCCATTGTCCCCCTCTTCATTGTCATCCTTTTTTTGGGCTAGGTTTGAGTTTTCAGACGCTCGCTTCATTTTGCCGCCATTGGTTTCCCTTGTTTCTCGGTTCACTTTTGCTTTGGGACTTTGAGGCTCCCGCCCTTTATTTCCCTCTAACTGATTAGCCACTGTTAGCTCCTGTCCTCTATTGACATCGACTTCCCTAGCTATCTCTTCTAGCTCTTTACAGTTGTCACTTTCAAGTCCCATCTCCTTGCTGCATTGTATTGATTTCGCCTCTGTACCGAGTATTTTTCTGGTTTAGGCTGCTCCAACATCTAAACCCGATTCTTTCATCTGGTTTGGGTCCTGCAATTCAGTGTTCTTGGCTTTGGATCGTCTAGCTGACTCTGTGATTCATTTCTTAAATTCCCTGTGGCTGTATTCCATTTTCCTCTATCCCTTCGCTGCTTCAGTCTTTCAGCTGTAGTTTGGGCTTTTGTCCATGGACCATATAGCAAATTTTCCTTTGCTTGATTTTTGTATGATACACATTCTTTGTATTGATGCCCTATGCAACCGCAACAATAGCAGAATTCTGGTAATTTTTCATATTGGACCGTTATTGGAATTTGCCCCTCATCTTTCCTGGTTTCTTCCTGCTCATCTTCCTGCATTCTACCTGGTCCATCTGCTTGGGAATCCCCTTGTTCCTCCATTGTTTCCAGCATTATTATTTTTGTTAATGGCATAGTTATGTTTACTGACACCCTAAGCCGGATAATCTGCCCCATGACCTCTCCGTTGGCATCTGTTTCCACCTCCTCTACCTTCCCAATTGCCTCACGAATCTCGGTTAGTATTTCCTTATCCATACAAATAATAGGCACATTTTGGAGTTGTACCCAGAATGATGTGTGTGTAAATGGCTGTTTAGATATGTCCCCAATACCTATTGGCTCTATAAACACAATGAGGGCATTATTAAAATGCCATGGACCATTTATCAGCACTCGCCTCTTGTCTACTTCCATTGCGAACTTGAACATGAATACATTATCTCCCAAACTCTCTATCTTCACTTTTCTGATGTTTTGCCACGCTTGTTGCATAGTTATTTTTAGTCCTTCCTTGTTCACGCTTCTGTTTGTCAAGACTTTCCCCAATAAGCATCCAGCAACAATTTTTTCTCTTTTAGCTCTCATTCTGCTTTTCAGAGATACCCTGCCTTCTCTCTCTCCTGATAAAGTGATAGCTTTGCACCGTTGAATTAATTTTTTAGTGTCCATAACTAATTTTTGGGGCTCTTCTTAATTACTGCTAGATTAATTGCACCAACCGCTCCTCTGACTTCGAACTGATTCGGGCTGCTAAAGTTGATATTGAGAAAGAAAATTGAAGAAAGAATGAATGTAAAATGAATTAGAAAAGGTTTTTTTTAAAAAAAAAAATCCAACTGGTAGGTAGTAAAAGAGAGTCATAAAAGACTCTATTTTGCTTCCATTTTCAGTTTCTAAAGAAAACTGAAAAGAAAAAATAGGATACAAAAATGGATCTTTGTCAATATAAAAACCTTACGTAGGCTAAACTCAAAAACCCATGAAATGTCTTTATTATCCTCCTCCCCATCTCTTTGTATATTCCAACTCCATCTCTGTAAATTGTAAGTCTCTTTACTTCCGTCGAAGCCCTAAAACCAAAGCCAACTTTTTTTTGTTTTTTCCCTTTCTCCTCTAAATGCAGTGAACACACGGCCCCAATATTTGTTGGGTGAAAAAAAAATCAATCAATTTATAAACCATACTCTATCGAGTAAGGTGATACTCTTGCATTCTAATACAAGTTTAGATGTAAAATGCTCAATCCCTGGAGATTTTATCTTGTTTGCTAGGATGGGAAGCTTAAGAATTATGGATCATGCATTAAGGGGCTGTCAGGTATCATTTTTATGAATTATTTCGTGTTTTACGAAAATTAAAGAGGGTAAAATATGTTTGGTAAACTTGTTTTAATTTTATTTTCATGATACATTGAATAAAAATTATACTCATTTCTCATCATTTAAATCAACAAAAAGAAAATGCAAATATTATGTTTTGGCTTCCAAAAAATGTGGAATAAGTCAAAGGAGTGAGTGTACTTTCTCAAACTTTTTCACGTTTATTTTATTAACAATTTTAACATTTACTAACTTTACTTCTTTGTTTATAATTTACATAAGTGTTCTAACTCCCTTCAGTTAGGGATGGCAAAAATCCCACTTTTACGGTACCCTAATTTTTCCCATTCTATGATGGGGATAATTTCATACCCAATTTCTTATTCTATGAAGGGACGGAGAAATTTTTTTACCCAATTTCTTATTCTATGGAGGGACGGGGATGAGGTGGAATCCCCATCCCCTACCCATTTCCCCATTTTAATATTTAATTTTATTTTTATTTTTTAAAATTACTAGTAAATAAATAATAAAATTTGAATTATAAAATTATAGATATTGGTAAAAATAACAAATATCAAAATATTTATATTATTAAATTTTTAGGTCTAATTAACTAATTAAAGTCCTAAATTTTTATTTAGGATATTAAAAAGACCGGGTAGATTCTATTAGTCCAAAAATTTTATTTTAATTTTAATATTCATTAAATATTTTAAACTTAAATCCATTTTTTATTTATTTTTAAATGTTATAATTGTTTCATTTTTAATATCTAATCTAATCTAATCTAATCTAATATTTATTCTTGATTTGCTCCGATTTAACTATTATGCTGCAAAAATTACTATAAAGTGTCCACACCACCATTGAAAAAGTTAATTTTGAATCTAAATTTGATTTTTTACCAATTTTGTATTAAACTATTAATTTGTTCAACTAACTACAGTTTCTTTTGTAAAAGAAGTTTGTATCTCTTTGCATCTTTGCATTCTTGACTAATTTAATGGATGTGACTTTTGTAATGGATATTAATGTAAGATATATGTCGAACTTTACTTTTATTTGAATTTTTTATTTTAATATGATTAACTCAAAATAAAAAAAAAAATGTATTAGTTATCCGGGGATCGGGGGGCGCCTGATCCCCTGTTATTATTCTATGAGGGATTCTCAAATCAATTGCCATCCCTACCTTCAGTTTCTAGCTGTAGCTCATCTTCTCAACTCAACTTTAGGTATTTTTCGTTTTATTCTCTCTTTTTATTTTGTGGTTTTTTTTGTGTTATCTTTCTAATTGCTTTTTGGAATAATTTGCTGGAATGGTTTCTCTTGGATTTTTGTCCATTATCATGTGTTTTTTTTGTCATTTTGGCAATTGTTTTTGGGATAAATTTCAGGGGGATTTTTTTTTTGAATTCTTTGCATATATTTGAAGTGAGAAAATTAAGCTATAATATAGTAATGTGGGTGAGTGGGTCGATTCTGTTTTTAAATTTTTTGTTATATAATTTTTTTTTATTATTATATGAGATTGTTACTCAAACTACAATTTATATTAAATGAGACTATAACTGATATGTACAAATTAGATTATTACTGAAATTAACTCACATCAATATTAATAAAGCTCTGTCCAAATTTTAACGTTTATAAATATTTGAGAGATATTTATTCCACTCACTCTTCAATAATTATAAAATGTATGTTAGGTTAAATATGTTCTAATTATTGTGCATGCATGTGTTTGTGCCTTTGGCGTGGAAAATTGGACTTGCGGTGGAACTGCCTTAACACTTAACAGTTGCTTAAGGTGTTTCTTGTACACAAGTAGGGGTATTTTAGACTTTCTAATTAAATTTGGACTAAATTTCAAAGATTTTCACCGGAAGATCACTGCCCGATAGAACCTCTCAGGATGGCCAAATTTCCCAAAAACACAAAGCCGCTCCAAGATCAAACGAGGGAAGGTAAACGCGATGCGATTGCAATTGCGTCACCGCTGAAGCTTCGAAGTCTAGACAGCTCGGACACTTTGAGATCTGAATCTCTGAAGCAAGATCCAAAAACTCTAAATCGATAATGGAAACTGAAAACGGAGACGACGCCACATCAGCCTCGGTGGCGAGTCTCCTCCCTCTCGCCTCCCTCTCTCAGCAACCATACGTCTCTGAGCTCCTTTCCTTCACTCTCGATCGCCTTCACAAGGTAAAAAAAAAAAAAAAATTGATGTCAATCGAAGTTCTTCAGTGATGGAAGCGGAATGATATTGTTATTTCTTGTAATTGAAAGGAACCGGAACTTCTTCGAGTAGATGCGGAGAGAATACAAAGGCAAATGCAAGAGGTGGCGGTTGGGAATTACCGCGCATTTATAGCTGCAGCTGATGCATTACTCGCGATTCGAGAGGAAGTCTCTTCTATCGATAAGCATCTTGACTCTCTGGTAATTCACAATCATACTTCATCACGTTTTGTGATATTTAATTGTTTTTTTGATTCTTTGGTTTTGTATCAGATGTTACATTATGCAAGTGATGACTTATGATGTGTACAATTTGGAAGAAGAATCTTTTACTTGAAATAATGTAAACTCCGTTTTATGCATAGATGAGTAGTTAGTTGCTGGCTTACATTACATATCCCAAAGCAATACAAAAACAGTTCTCTTTATTTCTTTTTAATAAATTGCTTTGTTGTTTTACTTGTCGGCATATCTAGAATGAATTAAACTCTTTAGTGGCTGAAATTGGGGGTGGATCGTATTGTGTTTTAATGGACGAGTTTTATGCAAGATGTGAATTGAAGTAATGATTTAGTCACAAGGGTGCTAAATTTTGTGAAGCAGGAAAATATTGTCATCTTTTGGCTGTAGAGAACCAGGAAGTGCAATAATTATAGTTTTATAAAATGCTATGATGAATTGAATGCTTGAATTGTTAAGAGAACAAGAGCATGGAGCTTAGGAATGAAAGACTTTGGACTTATTCATAGATTGATAGTTTATTTATTGAGATTTGTTGATACATAAATTTTCATCTCCTGCAGATAACTGAGATCCCAAAACTGACATCTGGTTGTACAGAATTTATTGAATCTGCCGAAGAGATTTTGGAGAAAAGAAAGATGAACCAAATGCTGCTAGCGAATCACAGTACTTTGCTTGACTTGCTTGAAATCCCGCAACTTATGGACACGTATGTGTACTATTAAGTTACTTGTTTAACTGAGTCAGTGACCAATGCAATATAAGGTTTTAAATAGTACTTGTCAAACATGTTCTATATTTTTAATTTTCAAAAGCCTTAATGCATTTACTATGTGGGCTTCATGAAGTTAATTTTTATTTTTTTTCTGATATTCTTTAGAAGGATACATGTGTTATTAGCTGCATCCAGGGGCGTGTTTTGGTCAAGCCATGATAAAATGGCTGCACTTTTAGTGTTTCATAGGTTTATTAATATCATTGGATACAAAGCTCCTTTTTCTTTGTTTTCTCAAAGGCACATTAAACCATGCACCTGCATGTACTGTGTATTGTAAGTATTGTCAGTACTGAACATTTGATAAGAATGAAATTTCACCCTAAATGGTTTGAGATGATTCAGAAACTTGTGTGCTAGGCTAATTATTTGAAAGATTCGCTGACTTTCTTCTTTTTGCAGATGTGTAAGAAATGGAAATTATGATGAAGCTCTTGACTTAGAAGCATATGTATGCAAACTTTCGACCTTGCACCCCAAGTGAGTCTCTATGTTATTTTCTCCATTGATGCCTTTTTGACTCAGCTTCTTGATAGCGGTTGCTAAGATACTGTTTTCCCCCTTCAAAGGTTACCTATTATTCAAGCACTGGCTGCAGAAGTTAAGCAGACAACCCAATCTCTTCTTTCTCAACTTCTTCAGAAACTTCGCTCTAATATCCAGGTATTGTGCAATAGTTACATTGAAGATATATATTTGATGGAACCTGGTTGGAATCTTATGTACTTTTGTCGATATATCTGTGTATTGTAGTTACCAGAATGCCTCCGAATTATTGGATATTTACGTCGCATTGGAGTATTTAGTGAGTATGAAATGCGATTACAGGTAAAGTTTGCCAAGGATGTTCTTGCGAGTTCTGTTTTCTTCTCATAGTATGCTGTAGACTTTTAATAGATAAACAATTTTATATGCTTGCATGTGACAAGGACAAATTTGTATTTCAGTTTTTAAGATGTCGAGAGGCTTGGCTTACTGGAATTCTTGAGGATTTGGACCAGAAAAATGCTTATGAGTACTTGAAAGGGATGATAAACTGTCACAGAATGCATCTTTTTGATGTTGTTAACCAATATCGAGCAATATTTGCTGATGATACTTCAGGAAGTGAAGAAAATTATGATGGCGGCCTTCTTTTTAGTTGGGCCATGCATCAAATTACTGCACACCTTAAAACTCTTAAAGTCATGCTCCCAAAGATAACCGAGGGTGTATCTCTGTCAAATATTTTGGATCAATGCATGGTGAGAATGTTACAATATGTATTTGCTTACATTCATATAATTACATTTTTTACAAGCATTTGATGGGGATAATTACATATAATGATAATAGTATTATCCCCATTTAAAGCTTTCCCAGACCTATTTCTTATGGCAGCCATTAATTGTTTTCTATAATTCTACACTTCCTAAGTAATATCCCTTCTGCTTTCCTTAAATGTGTATCAATGTATTCTCAAAGTTTTCCTGGCCAGATGAGCATGTTTAAGGATTATAGGATATTTTTCAATTACTTGAGGTGCTGCCCTTACAATCACATTTTAGTTGCTGGAGAATCAGCAACTTGACTGTTTTCTCTCTTTCTGTTTATGGGCATAGTATTCATGTCATTCAACTGTGGTAATAATATCAAAAGTTTCTATTGCACCCGGTACTTGATGATGAGCTTTATTTATTTATTTATTTATTTTTGAGTTATTGGCAGTATTGTGCTATGGGACTTGGTTGGGTTGGACTGGATTTTCGGGGCTTGCTTCCGCCACTATTTGAAGAGTAAAGCAACCTTTTTTGTTCCCCACCCCCCGCTACTGTATCTGTATTCATTTTCCATTTTTTAAAGCATCCACATCATTAAATTGGTTCATTGGTTTACAGAGCAGTCCTCAACTTATTTTCGAAGAACATGAGTACGGCAGTTGAAAATTTTCAGGTACATGCTCAATTAATAAATTTTGATTTGATATACTGGTCTAAAACTCTGTAGTTCAACTCTAAATTGCTAGTAAGCACACTAAGGTTTTAGCTTCCTTTGAAGCAAACAGTGTTCTATTTGATGTAGTGACTTTTTGTCTTTACTCCAGTTAGTTTTGGATTCACATCGATGGGTTCCACTACCAGCAGTTGGCTATCCAGCCCATAGTGTTGGTGAAGAAAGTCAGGAGGATGTGACTCCGCCATCTTATCTAATGGAACATCCACCTCAGGCAGTGTTTATTAATGGTAAGTTTGACCTAGTTTCTCACTTTCCTTGCTATAAATGTGCTAAACTTCGTGTTCTCATCCAAATTTTCCCCCCCTCACATCTCTCTCTTTCCACCACCTCAATCTCCTAGTTTATTTGCTATGAATTCTGATCACAAATAACTTCGAAGCTCAGTAGTTCAGATGATATTTTGTGTTCAGAAGTCATATCAATCTATATTTGATATCTGGGCTAAATTTCAATGACATCGTGATTGAGTCTATTAATTACCTAAGATGGCTTCAGTTTGAATTACTTTTGTTTTTGACTCTTAATTGAAAACATTTTGATGACTTGTTTGAAGGAGAACAAGTCAAATTCCTGCATTAGAAAAGTAACAATACATAGATTTAAAAAGTTGTATTTTTCCATAATTACTGATTCAAATTCCTTGAGGTTTTCAACTAAATTCATAGTTGCTGTTAATCATTAACTTTGTTTTGTTAATATGATCTATAATGTTTTGGAGGATTAGGTATCACTTTCACTGTGGTCATTGTAGGTGTTTCTGCAGCAATGAATGAGTTAAGGCCTTGTGCCCCATTGAGTTTGAAGCATGTGCTTGCTCAAGAATTAATCAAAGGATTGCAGGCAGTTTCAGATTCTCTACTGAGGTATAGTACTACCCGCATGCTTAGAGAAAATGAATCTGGACTTTTCCTTTCGCTTTGCCGAGCATTCATAGAGGTAAATTCTTTACCAATGCTGATTATTGATCTGCAAATTGTGTTCATAACCATAAATAACCCCCTCGCATTGACGCATCCTTATGAACCCTCCTTTCCTTTTCAAGGTTGCTTACCCACACTGTGCCACATGCTTTGGGCGTTGCTACCCTGGTGGGGCTGCACTTATCATGGATGCAAAGAGTTTATATGATGGATTAGGCCGCCTTTTGACACACTCACCTTCAAGAGAACTCCCAAAACCAGTCAATGATGCAGATGGAAAGACCATAACAGAAAACGGTGACCTCCCTGTGGTGGAAAATGGAGTTAATCCTGCTGCTGAAGAAACAGAAGGTACCAATGAGGACGAAAAGGAGCAACCCTTGCAGACTGAGGAAAGCGGGAAGAGTGAAGTAACTGTATATGATGACCACATTTAGTTTTTATTTGGTGCTATCAATTCTTTAGTTTTCATTCTTTTTAGGGTGTGGCGCCGGTTTTGGTTGTAAGTTGTAACTACCAGTCCTCTGATGCTCATTTTTACAACGTTTTAGAGTCTGAACGATAGAATGAGGAGAGAGAATATAGCAGAAATTTATGTATAGAATTTTGCATAAGCAGCGCATTAGAGTTATTTGTCCAGATTTCAAGAAAATGTGTGTTTACGTTCCACTGGAATTCTTTTTCAAGTTTTGTACCCTTAACGTTCCAGTGGAATTCTTTTTCAAGTTTTGTACCCTTTTGTAGGAAGACCGAGTAACTTGTCCTGCGATACGTCGATTTTTATAATTTATTCATTTGGCATGGCTGGGTTGAGAGCGAAATGAAACGGTGATTCTTTCTAAACAATTAAAACTTTTGTAGCATCATCAGAAACGAAAATCGATTTCGAGGAGGTAAAAGGCCCGAAGAAAAGAAAATCAAAAACAACATCGATGTCGTGAGGGTAACACGTCATTCTCAATTCCCGGCGAATAAAAACACGTGCGTCCAAATGGTGTCCTAAAGAGTGCTACGTGTAAGCAATCTAAACAGTCTAAACAAACAATCCACCATAGATTTCTCCGCCTTCAGTCTACCCACCGGTCAGTACCACCACAGTAGTTGAATCTTCCTGAATCCGCACATGGACATGGCAAAGGCGATATCAGTGTCCAAGACTATCGAGCAAATGGTCACACTCGGCGAACAGCCATCTTCAGGATTCATTGTTAAAGAAACCAAATTTGGGTCCATTGAATCTTCCCCACCGTTGGGTCCATTTCCAGTCATTGATATGAGTCTCTTTTCGTTGCAAGAACATGTGGGAACTGAACTAGAAAAGCTTAAATCATCTCTTAGCTCTGCCGGTTGCTTCCAGGTTCTGATTAATATTTTTGATCTTTAAAATTTTTCTCTACTTAATTCTTTGAACTTGGTTGAATTCAATTGTTTAACTTTGAGCTGTTGCCTTCAGGTAATTGGTCATGGTATGTCAGATTCATTTCTGGACAGGGTACGTGAAGTGGCAGTTGAATTCTTTCAACTCCCAGCGGAAGAGAAGCAGAAACATGCAAGAGCAGTTAATGAAATTGAAGGGTACGGCAGTGATCTAGTGGTCTCAGATGAACAAGTTCTTGATTGGTGTCATCGCTTGTATCTAAGGGTGTTTCCAGTCTACCAAAGGAGATTAAATCTTTGGCCACAACATCCGCCTGAGTTTAGGTTTTCTCTCCCCCCTTTCTACTTGCTTTGTTCATTGAGTTATTTTAAATTAATTACCATTGGTGGTTAGTTATAGCACCAGTTGTGAGTGGCTGACTGCTAGGGAAGTATTATTTCATAATTGTAGGGAAGTCTTGAATCTTGATGTCACAGTGATTAGTGAAATTAATTTGATTAATTTTTACAGTGAGATCTTAAGCGAATATGCCATGAAGTTAAAGACTTTAACAAAATTTCTGTCCAAGGCAATAGCAAAGTCTCTGAATTTGGAAGAGAATAGTTTCCTTAATCAGTTTGGAGACCAAGCTTTAATGCAAGTTAGGTTTAACTTCTACCCACCGTGTTCAAGACCTGATTTGGTTCATGGAGTCAAACCACACACAGATAGATCAGGAATTACTGTTCTCCTGCAAGATCGAGAAGTCGAAGGTCTTCAAATTCGCATAGATGGTAAGTGGTACAGAGTTCCAGTAATACCTCATGCTCTTGTAGTCAATCTCGGTGATCAAATGCAGGTTCAACTTTTTTTCCCTTCTTTTTCCTTTTTCTTTTTAGCCAATTTCTTTTGATCGAATGCAGGTTTATCTTTGAGGAAATGGTGCATGCAGGTTGATATGTTTTATTTGGCATTGTATATATGAACTAATGCAGATAATGACTAATGGAATATACAAAAGCCCTATGCACAGGGTTGTGACAAACACAGAAAAGTTGAGAATATCCATTGCCGCGTTTACCGAACCAGAGCCGGAAAATGAGATTGGACCTGTGGATCAATTGATCGATGAGCAAAGACCAAAATTATATAGAAATGTGAGGAATTATGGTGCTATCAACTATGAGTGCTATCAAAAAGGGTTGGTTGCTCTTGATACCGTCAGAGCTTAATTTTCTCCATTTCATCCCCAGATGATTGATGATGAATGTAGGATATTACTGGGAACTTCAATCCTTACATGAATTGTGTAAATTAAAGTGAATCTGTGAAAACATGTTCGGACAGGCTTTGTTCATCTGTAATAAATTTCAAAACTATTTAGAATTTCATCTGTAATAAGTTAAATATGTGACAATATGTAACATAATTGTATAGTACTCGGTTGGCTGGTTATATGTTTCATAATGTATAATCTAATTACCTTTTTATACAACGGATTACATGGATGAAACAAATTTGAAAGACTCAAATAAAACTTTTAATAGATTGAATTGTTAAGTGTTAGCAATCCGGTATGATAAATTAGATCAAATGACAATAAATTACGTCAAACGACAACAGTTGATGTCGTGAATTGTATTAAATTCTCAGATGTCACTTTGATTTTCCCACCTGCAGAGAGAGTGTGGCAAATAATTTGCTTAATTTGTGTCCTCAAATGTGAATTTTTTTCTTGATAGACAGATTCACCTGTTGAGATTTGGAAGTTTCATATCGATGCAAGAATAGTGAAATTAAGGTCACCTTTAATAAAATTATTTGGGCTTAGCCCAAGTGGGCAGAACTCCTCCCTTACATTTCCTCACAAATGTGAGAGAAGGGGTTCGAATCCCCGCAGACTCATTGAAGGGGTTTAATTTAAATTTTCTTTTCCGGAGTCCCAGAACTTGAGTGAAGGCAGTCTTTCTCTCAGGAGGGGAGTTGACGTCCTTCGAATATTTAAGAGGGTTAAAAATTTGAGTGGTGTCATCGGAATCGTAATCATGAACGGCCAAAGATATGTATGATTGTAAATATCATGAGCAATAGTCTCTTAAAAAAAAAACCTTTAATAATAAAAAGTTATCATTCTTTTCTTGTAAGGTAAGGGTCCTTTAAAAGATCCGCTTAAAGAAAAATATTACCTTTGAGGTAAAAACACGAACTATTGCAAACAGGCTTAGTATGGTATATTTATTTTACATTCTTATGGTATATTTACTTTTTAAATTGGGGATTCGGAATTAAAATCATTGACAGTATTTATTTTACAAATTAGAAGGGGAATCGAAATCATTGACGGTATATACTTTACAAATTAGAAGAGGAATTGAAATCATGGGGTCCACGTATAATTTAAATATGGGAATGGAGAATGTGAGATTCTCAAAAGTGGTGAGAATCAGTCTCCTATTCTCAGGGTTAACCATTTTATCCTCATTAAAATTATAACATTTCAAAAATGCCCTCATTTGAATTAAAAAATATGAATATTATTATTTTATTACTAAAGTTATTCTGACATATCATGTCAGTATCATGATTTGCCGAAAAATATATTTTACTACCAAACATTTGCGTCGTTATCAATTCACTATCATTCCGTTAAGAACGTTAAAAATTTACTGATGTCATAAGGGTATCAAAGATATTTCCAGCTGTAAAAGTAAAATTACTTGTTAATTTAATAAGTAAATTATCATTTTACTACCAAACTCTTAGGGATAAAATTAATTTTTAACTCAATTTTCGTTAAACATTAACTTTTTCTTAACGAAACAGTAGTGAATTGATAACGACACAAATATTTGATAGTAAAATATATTTTTCGACAAACTATAATGCTGACATAATATATTAAAATAACTTTAATAATAAAATGAATTTTCCTAAAAAATATAAATAGCAAAAAGACAAATCAATCTCATCATTTCTCACTCGTCCTCAACGGTTGTTGCCTGTGGAGCAGCAGCTGGTCTCCAGTCGTCACGTCACAGGTGGCTGCAATCGCCTGCCACGACCGTCACTTTTGCGGAAGTCAAACAACCACTAGCAATAGTCGTTACGTTGTGACCTTAAAATGATGCCGACAATGACGATTTGTTGTTGTTAAGGATGGCTACCATGATATGACGACGCCGATGATGACGATGATGATGATGATTATTTTTATTATTATTATTATTATTATTATTATTATTATTATTATTATTATTATTATTATTATTATTATTAGTGATAAAAAGTTTTATAATTAATTAATGTATTAATGTTTAATAATTATTAACAATAATAATAATAATTTTTGAATAAATAATTATAATAATTAAAATATAAAATAATAATTATGATTATAGTTAATTAAAATTTTTTTAGTTATTTATAACAATTTAGTTCATTTTAATTTAGATTTTAAGAAAAAATAAATATAATAATAACAATCTAGATCATTCTGATTCTAATTTTTATTATGTACAACTTATTTTAATTATCATTTTTTATTTTCACTTCTAACCATTCCCATTTTTATTTGCGTTTAATAAATGTATCATTAAATTATTGAAATTAATTTTAATTTATAAATCTTTTTAAAAGTTTTAGTAACAAAAATTCTACCGAAGTAAAAGTTGAGGCAAACGGGCATAATTATTGGGACAGTGCCGAGTGTGAGATTTGATGTGTTAAACGCAACGTTTTGGTTTGGGCGGAAAGTGGGAAACCCGGCAATCGTCCCTAACAAAGCCCTGCAATGTCAAAACCCTACGAAACATTGTGAAATAAAATCAAAGAAAGTTACAGCTGAAGTTTTCTTTATTGAAATTCGTGGTGCGGCATTTTGATTATTACAAAATGGAATCATCCAATGCACCGAACGCTGGGATTGGAAAAGAAGATGCTCCCAAATTACAAATTTACCCAACTCCCAACACTGGAGTTTCACCTTTCTGGAGAGGTAAAATGAGCTGTCCTTCTCTTAACACGCGCACGCTAGCACAATTCACTTCGCTTCAACTCTTGTTTCTTTCTGTGTTGAGCAGACAAGTATGAAAGAGAAGCTAAAAAGTATTGGGACTTGTTCTACAAGCGCCATCAAGACAGAGTGAGTCGTGTGTGTATATATATATATGTTAATGGTTTTCGGTCCAATTTATTGAGTCTGATTTCGTGGTATTTTTGCACAGTTTTTCAAAGATCGGCATTACTTGGACAAGGAATGGGGTCGCTATTTTTCTGTAAGCTAACAAACAGACCCTTCATTTCAAATTATGTTTTATTAGTTTCATAATCGATGAATGATTCATTATTTTTTATTTTAGGGAGCTGGAAGGAAAGATGTTTTAGAGGTAAATAACTGTATTTCATTCTTCATTATATGCCAAATGTACTTTTGGTGCTTGTAATTTCCGTATTATATCATTTTAACCTGGGTTAATCAATCGGGATTCGAGAAAAAGTCTCAGTGGATAAATGTATTATAAATCAGTTGTAGGCATTCGGTTGTTCTGAATTGTCGGGGACAGCTTGTTTGATCTCCTTTGGTTTTTCTTTGTTGAGTACCTTTTCATTGGTTTTCATTGTTTCATTTTCTCCATCATTTTATCATATTAAGGGTTTGAAATGGATCTGCTTTAATTGATAAAGATTGTTTGCAATATCTGTAGCTACTCCTTAAAGGTTTTTATATTTGGGATTGGGATTATAATGCAGCTGATGTTGACTACAGGTTGGCTGTGGAGCTGGAAACACTATCTTTCCATTGATTGCTGCATACCCAGATGTTTTTGTCCATGCTTGCGATTTTTCACCTCGTGCTGTTAACTTGGTCATGGTTTGTTTTTCTTCCTCTTGCACTCGCCTATTGTTATAGTTTACAAATGAACTCATTGTTGAAAGTCTGCTCACACTTCTGTTACTGCATCAGCCAACATAAGTATCTATGGAATTATAGATCTACATTATGATATCCATGTGATATTGGTTAAGTAGCTTTAGAGATTGTAATGGAGGTGATAAACAGTCTTGTGAGTTAATCTCTTTTTGGTTTGTTATAATTTGTATGATGTTATCTTGAAGAGCCATCGTTGCTTGTAATTGCTTATTATTCTCAAAAGATATTATTGATGAGCTTTCACACTGGGTAACAATATTAGAATGCTATAACTTCAAGTTGCCCATTATCCGAGTAAACAATGAAGAGTTGACTGCTTTAACTACTTTCTCTAGTTATCAATACAATATTTAAGGGAAGAAGAAAAATAACTGGAAGTTTTGCATCTACAGTTCTGAAACGAATCAATCACCCACCTTAGTCTTTTCTTGATTATTCAAAGAAATATCTTGTAGTTTTCTTATCTATCAATCACTTGGGATTTATGTTAGGATTTAAGAACTGCCTACATAAATAGTATAATACAAGCATTTTCATACATTCCATGGTTGAAGAGAAAACTAATAACTTGGGAGTGATTTAATTGGCATCAGAGACCATTATTGGTGTCACAACTCTGTGAAATGGATATGTTGCTTAGTAATACAATTCTACATAAGTTTGTTAGCATAATTTTACCTACGAATAAACTCATGATTATGCTAAGTGAAGACAACTTGAAGTTATGTCTCTAATGCATATTGGAAATAAATCTTGATAACTATCCCCCCAATTGGGGGGTATTTATTGTACCAGATTTCTTTTTTCTTTCTTTCTGGGTAATAATTGTGTTAGGTGTTTTATATATGACGGATATAGGTGTATGGGTGGACCTGCTAGCTAAACCTTTATTTTGAATTGGTTCAGTGGCTCAAATTATTTTATTTTTCTAATTGCAGACCCATAAAGACTTCACAGAGACTCGTGTCAGCACATTCGTTTGTGACCTAACCAGTGATGACCTAAGCAGACAGATTTCTCCATCTTCAATTGATATAGTAACCATGGTATTTGAATGGAAGTTATGTTTTATAAAACTGTGACATGATTATTCAGTAACTGTTTGGTCAAATTCCCTAATGGTTATAATTGGTGTTCTATCTAGTTTCTAATCTAGAAAAATTGCTCTTTTACTCGAGGCCTTCACTTGTGATGTCTTTGTTTTGCCTATCAATAAATAGCAGGTTGTTTCCTAACCAGCTGACCTGTTAAATAGGTTTTTGTGTTATCTGCAGTGTCCCCTGAGAAGATGTCTTTAGTCTTACAAAACATTAAAAAGGTTCTCAAGGTAAGTGGTCATAGTATTTCCAATTCTGAATATATCCCAAAACTATTTTTCTATCATGGCCTCTGTGAATGTGACTCTTCTTTCCCTTTCCTTTCCAGCCAACTGGTTATGTGCTGTTTCGTGACTATGCTATTGGTGACCTTGCCCAGGTTTGTTACTTTATGTTGCCCAGGTTTATTACTTAATGTATGGTAATGTTAAAACTTAACGGTCTAGTACTATAATAAGACCCTTTATAATATCTTGGACTTTTTAATGTAATATACTTATGGCATAATTGCCAAATGGCTTCTGATGCTGTTTTGACAGGAAAGGCTAACAGGCAAGGACCAAAAAATCAGTGAAAACTTTTATGTCAGGGGTGATGGCACTGTGAGTTTCTGTCCTTTTGTTTAGTTATCTTGCTTTTTGATTTATCTGTTCTAAATAGACCCTCTTGCTTTCCTGTTCAGCGAGCTTTCTATTTTTCTAATGACTTCTTGACAAGCTTGTTCAAAGAAAATGGATTTGATGTTGAAGAACTCGGTTTATGCTGCAAACAGGTTGAGAACCGTGCACGAGAGTTAGTGATGAATCGGTAATTGATCAAAGACTCGGGAAAAATATAAAGCTTTTATAATTCCCTAACCAGATAATGGTTACATCCATCATTCTGGGTTTTGCTTCTCTCATGGTCTCAAAATCTATTTTACACTCTCTAAATGAATTGCATGTCTTGTTTGTGATTTTAGGCGTTGGGTTCAAGCTGTATTTTGCTCTTCAGGTGGTGCGACCTCTTCCTCTAAAGAAGCTTCTATCAAGTTAGACATATTTAATCAAGTGATCATTGAGCCAGATGTTGCAGCAAACACTTTGAAGGAGCCTATGAATGATTCTGAGGTGGATATGTCTGAGGGTGTAGCATTTGAAATGTTTGGACTGTCATCTTTTGAAGATAATGAGGTAAAGCTTTGGCATTCTTCATATATTGTTGGACTGTTGGTTATATTAACTAGAAGACCTTTTTCCAGGTTTTCATTACATAATACATTTGCTTCATTTTCTAAAATGTGAAAATATCTCTGGATCTATTTTATTTGAGATACTCAACAACATGCCTGTCATTTACTAATCATTTCTTCCAAGGCATTTGTTTGTCTCTCTCTCATTATTCTTTGTTTCTTGTTAGATGATTGAGGTCAACCTGAGAGACCGTAGTTTCAAGATAGAAGTACTGTCCAAAGAGTACCAACACACCTGCAGATCAACTGGCTTAATGCTGTGGGAATCAGCTCATTTAATGGCTGCTGTTCTAGCAAGAAATCCCACCATTGTTGCCGGTAAAAGGGTGTTGGAATTGGGTTGTGGCTGTGGGGGCATCTGCTCTATGGTTGCTGCTGGTTCAGCCAACCTTGTGGTAGCCACCGATGGAGATTCCATAGCACTTGACCGGTTGGCCCAAAATGTCACGGCAAACCTTAAACCGCCTTTCTTGGCCAAACTAATTACAAAGAGACTAGAGTGGGGAAATAGAAAGCATATAGAAGCCATTAAAGAGGAGAATAATGAAGGATTCGAAGTCATTTTAGGCACAGATGTTTCATATATTCCTGAAGCTATATTGCCACTGTTTGCAACTGCCAAAGAGTTGATTGCTTCGTCTAATAAAGGCCTTAGAGAGGACCATCAACCAGCATTTATCCTTTGTCATATCTTTCGTCAAGTGGATGAGCCGTCTATGCTTTCAGCTGCAACGCAATGTGGTTTTAGGCTAGTGGACAAGTGGCCTTCGGGAAATTCAGCTGGTCCATCTGAAAGCATCATTAGCTCTTGGTTCTCAGAGAACGGTTATGAAGTTTATCTCCCTAGTCCTGCATTAAATATCATGTACTTCCGGGTAGAGTAAATTCGTTTTGGTCCTGCGCTCTTTTGTGTTTTTCCCACCTTAATTAATTTTATATTTAAAAATTAGAAAGCAAAAAAAGCCATCCATTTTTGTAACTTGTGTGCGATAATATTATTCCTCATGAAGTGATGTTATTGCAATTGGGTTTATTCAGATGCATGCATTTGAACCCCGTGTGTGTGTGTGTGTGTGTGTATATATACACTCGAATCCTTATATGCCTGAAGCGTGACTTTTCGTTCTATTTTATGGGAAATTTTGGCCTTCCCACTGAAATTTCCAAGTCCCTGCTGACTGGAAATTTTTTTTGTTGGTTTGAAGGACAAAAATTCCCAAAACAAATTGAGAAATACTACTATTAAAAATAAAAGAAATAATCCTAACAAACAGTAATTGTTTCTTCTGTATACAAATGTGTATGTAGTTCTGGGTAATTCAGCGGATTATGAACAAGTTTTTTAGTTTATAAAAGTATAAAATGTCATCTATTAAAATTTAAAGAAATAATAACATGAGGGACACAGCGTTTAATTTAATGTATTATATAGTACTTCTCGTTTTAGAACGCAATAATGTTTGGGATCCTGGTCGTTGAGTCCTGCCAATAATGAGCCATTCATCTATTGAATAGTAAATTTATAATTGGTAAAATATTAATTTTAACATTCTCACCTCATGTTCGTTGGGTGGTGGCATGAGTTAGATTTTAAGTCAACTTAAATCAAATCATAAAAGTTTAGATTCAACTAAACTAATTCAAATATTTTTAATCCAATTTAATCAAACTCATTTAGGTTTGGTTTGGGTTTAGTTTGAATTTTATGATAAAAATATTTTTTATTTTGGTAAATTTAATATATCAAAATTTTATTTAGATAAATTTAATTATATCAAAATTATACTAATTATTAAATTAATATAAAATATAAAAAACATAGTAGATAAAAAAAATATAAATAGTAAATTTTACAATAACTTCATTCTTAAATAAAAGAATATTAGAAAATTAAAATAAAATTTGATCATGAAAATAATTATTTCTTAATAAATGGGAACATAAACTCTAATAATAAACATCCACAAACTTGACATCAACAAATAAACTAAAAGAAAAAAAAAAAAGTAGTATTAACCCTATCAAACATAAACTCAAACAATGTTCATAAAAATTAAAATAAGATAAGACATCCCAACTCAAGTATCAAAGTAACCCATCATATTCATTCTTATCCGCAGTACTTTAATCAAGAGCTTTCATGATCAACTGAATCTGCTCCTTTAGAAACAAATAAATAACCAAAAAATTATAATGTTGAAGAGTTATAAACATGAATAAATTTGGAAAAGAACATGATTCATACCAAAATCGTAAGAATAACATCAATTCAAAGACATTGCCTCTGTTGTTACACTCGATCCAAACTTTAAATTAAATAAAATAAAATTAATAAAAAAGACTAGTGATAAACAAATATAATTTTTTTTTCACTTGTTATGATAAATACTTGCTTGACATCATGGTTCATAAAACTCAAGCTTCTCCATCTTTGGTTCATTTTGTAATGGGACAAAAGTGTTATGTAACCAATTTTGTGATCATATAAAACCCTCCACCATCGTTGGACTTAAAAGCTACAAAATCAATCAATGACGCATCTCTCAGTACTAAATGCAGATTCTGAAGCTACGGTATATATTGAAATTACAAACACATCCTTTGTAATGTGTGAAAAAATTCGACATTTTATTGAGTTCATTTTCCACCACGCCAAAATCTCAAAGTCATCATTATCAACATGTTCACGTTGCTCCAACAAGTACTTGTCTATTTTTCACCTCAACACAACCATCTTTTCATATTCCTTGTTTGAACTTTGCAACATTTGAAAGTTTAAAAAAAACCCATCTTTTATCAAATTTTCTACTATCAAGAATTGCGACTTACCAATGCGATTAGATGATCCACAACTACCAATCTTAGTGTCAAGATCTTTTAGTAATCATAAAGACGTATTAAAAGATTTTTCGCCTCTTCAAACTTCTTCCCAACCTCTTCAATAACATAAACATCTTTAAAGCAAAATGTCACATATTTTAACTTATAACATGGATCAAGTATAACTGCAATGAGCAACAAATTATTCAACCTGTCAATCGAACCCCAATATTTTTCTTTTTTTTTTCATATTTGTTGCCATTTTAGATAAGACAAGATCATCACCACATTCGATTAGTGATGTCAAATTAGAATGAATTGAGCACATTTTATGAAATATAAATTTAAAGTCATGTACTCTGAACCACTAAATTTCAAAGTTATATCATAAAATAACTTTAGAAACAAGACAAAAAGCATTAGCATTTTCCCAATCATCACTATTAGGTCCTCCATCCTTCTTGAAATATGAAACATAATGTCCATCATCATCCTCCATTCTCTCAAAAGCCTTCTGAAATTCTAAGGCACTCTCCAACGTTAAGTGGCTAGAACCTAGTAGACACATCGTGAACCACAAGGTGACTACCATCAATTCTCTCATGCTCCATGCAAATTTTAAATTTTTTTTAGCCTTGTAAGGGAGGACTTTACATATTTCGAGAAATTCTACAGTACATCATAAGTAATACAACCAATTGATGCATTTATGACATGTGTAATTGAATTTAATATAACCACCACTTATATAATACCTTTCAAAATAAATGTACACATATCATAGCATAATTTACTTGTCGTATGGCCGGTATGGTACCTCTAATGTATTATAGAATTTATCACATATTTGATACGTCTTTAAATGAACCGTTCATTCAAAGAAAGCCATAGCCCAAAAGGAAGAAGAAAAGGGGAGAACGAATTAGTTTCCTCGTTGTTGCCTCATTTAAGTCCATAATTTTTTTTTCAATAAACCATTTACATCTTTGATAATTTTTCAAATGTATAAAGATTAAGTTGTTAATTTTTCCAAACTTCCTACGGTGAAATGCTTCTCCTTCCTCCCCCAACGCCCCTCTTACCTTGTTATAAAATTTTAAAATTGAAGGGTTTACTAAACTGTAAACAGCAGACACCAAGACATAGAAAGTTTTTTCTGTTGCTCATATCCTCACAAGTAATCTATTTTTGGATTAATAATTCTACAGTTCTCAAGTCATCATACATACACAGACATATATGTGTGTGGGGGTGTGTGTAAATAATTGTTAACAATTCTAGTATGTACTGATGAATGCGTGGTATTAGTCATCATAAGTCTACATATATACTAAAATCTTCACAAGAAGCTGAGGTGATTCATTAATATTATTGTGTAATAACGAAGGAAGGAAGCAATACAAATAAATTTGTTTAAATGCATGAGCAGATAATACATTATAAGATAAAAACGAGAAAAGAAATTTATGAACTAATAATATATATGATATATTTGTAAGGATGTGAAGTGAAATCGTTGGTAGTGCTTGTTATCCAATCATTCTTTTGGCTCCGATATCCTCTATCTCTTTCTTGGAATGGAAACCATTATATACAAATTAAAACATAATACACTATTAACAAAGTCAGCCGATGATATTACATTATTGGGTGCAGATCTGCGGGCGCCTCCCCAGGTAGCCAATTGCATGCGTTTTGGTTATACTGCAAAGTTGTGGATTATTAACCTGTGTAGTGGTGAAAGTGAAAGCACATGCAGTCACATGCCTCCCACTCGGTTACCAAAACGCAGACCCGTCTCATCAATACGTGACTGTGAGTAAATGTCATGGCCTTCATATTGTAACCTTATTTTAAATTTCATTACCAGTTAAATAGTGCTTTTATTCCTCATGGTTTCTTAGAGTACGAGTCAATAATCCATAGTTCTTTGCGTTTTTAGATGTTATTCAAATATAAACTGATCAAAGACTAACTCTAGTGATAAGAAATGATTTTCCTTAGAAATTTACACCAACACACTGTTACTTCAGTATAAAAAAAAAACCCTTCCACCAACAACAAACTAATTATAGGACCACAAAGAATTATTGAAATAGTCATATTGATGATGGTCAATGGTCCAAATTAACTTTTGTGATGGAACCATTACAACAACTTACAAGGGAACAAAGAAAGCAAAATTATATATGGTTGGCATGGAGCCAAGAAGTATATGATCATAAGCTTTCAATTTACACGCATCAATTATCTAACCCTAGAATGCCACGTGGTGCCCCAGTATAGATCCACGTTTCTAGGGTTGCCGAAAGTGGTAGAAGATATAGATAGGCCATATGGATCAATTCAGAACGCGCCAGAGCCAGACCCAAAGTCATTTATCCTCTTTCTTTTCTTTCCTTTCTTTCCATGCTTATGGGGCTACCAAAAATAAAGTTCAAGTAGAAGATGCTTATCATCATCATAATTCGTGATGCAACTTGGTGGGGTGATTTTGATATGCCTTGGCTTTTTTGAAAACCTGTCTTGTTTCAATTTCAGGGATTGATATGTAAGCACTGGCTTCATCTCCTACTCACTCCCCCCCCAAAAAGGAAAGTTTACATACTTTAATATTAAACAATTATCCCACTTCCATAATTGGAAAATTTCCCGCTTAGGCATCGTTGATTTGATCAAGTGATAAGAGATAGGGATTAGGCCTTTCATCATTTCGACATACGCTTGAGATCAGCTTAACGAGGTTATTATTAGCTTGCATGATGGAAGATGTAATCAATCAATTTATTTATAACCAATTAAGACTTGAAATAACTTTACGCAAGTATCAAATCTGGCTAATTGCAATTATACGACTCACTGAAAAAGGAATTAATGTTAGAAAAGGCATGACGTCCCCGCAAAGCACGCAAGTATTTGAAGTGATTGGTTGGAATAATGTCAATGATATTCTTTTCAAGGCAAATATTATTAGGTAATATAAAAGCATATATACTTTAAGCATTAAGCTGCTTTACCGCCGTATTAGATCTTTTGGTGGCCATGCGCAATGCTTTCATGAGGCTCTGTCCAGATTCCATTGGTTAATGCTTTGATTATCATTTTAATATGATTAACTTTTCCTTTTTAATTTCCTTTCGCTTTTTCCAAAGGCAAGGGACCAGCCATTATCGATCATTGTTTAATCAGAATTGAGTAGCCGCTGTTGATAATTGGTACAAATTGGTCGATGTGGTATATTTGCCAGTTTCTTGCAAGGGATACATTCCCCCATTTTGTCACAGGAATTAAACTGACGGCATCATGCAAATCTTAATTCTCCCCGATCATTGTTTATACAGTACAACTTCAATTCATATCCAGGCCCAGCTCAAGATATCTTAACGCTAAGAAAAAACCCTAATTACAATTCATTATTGAGATGCTATATAAGCGAAAATAATGCGTATGGTGCATATGATTGTTGTATTTAATAAAATTGAAAGTCCACTTAATAGAAAGGTTAATTAAAAAAAAAAGAATGTATAGTACTTATATATTGATGTATATATTGTAATAAGTCATTCTCTCCCAGATATGTCCATAGGAAATAAAGTATAGATTTAGTATTTTATGTCATCATTAATTGTTTTTCAATAGTAAAAACCATTTTGTTGGACCAGAAAACACCGCATTTTACAAAAAACCAGGAGAGATTATTTTTGATATTGTAATAGCTAGAGTCCTTTTTCCCCCTTCGTTACCTTGATATTTAGCGATTTTTGATATTGTAATACGTTAAAACTATAGCTTATTTTTAAAAAATGTTATTTTTTCAATGTTAAAAAAGTATTTAATAATATTAACTTTGGCTCAAAAAATTATAATTAATTGTTATTTATGTAAGTTAAGTTTCTATTCTCCTGATCAATTTTTTAACTACACCCCCAATATACAGTTATTACTTGCTAGAATAGGAGCCATCCCAATGTTATGCTCTATTTATGGATCACTTGTTCAATTACAAAATTCATTTATGAGATCATACAAAAGATAATGAGAGTTATGATTATCTTTAATTTGTTGAACAACAAAGCCATGGCTGACATTTTAATGATCGCCAACGTTTTGCTAAATAAAGGGTTGATTTCTACTACAACTACTACTAATAATAAATAAAGGGTTAATTTTAATTTATCCCTAATAAATTGATTTTGTTCAAAATAGCACCCAAACTATTGTAAACCTTAGTATACCCGAATTATAATTAAGAAAATCATTTCTTTTTCATCAACGTGGCCCCATTTTTTCTTATATTTTGAATGACAATTGAGAGTAAATTGAATTCTTATATTTTGAATGACAATTGAGAGTAAATTGAAGTTCATAATAATTTAAGGACATTTGTAAAATAACTAATTTATTAGGAGAAAAACTGAAATTAACCCATAATAAAAATAGTACCATCCTTATAGAAGTTTGACAACTGTAAATACGCTTTGTAGCGACAATCATCTAATTTCAAGTAATAATAAGGAATAAAGTTGGTATTTAGTAAGGCTGTGGGATATTGTTTCTTAACCCATCACACCTTTGAAGACAGTTAAACAAAGTAGCTACACAACTACACTAATAATGAACACAAATGAAATATATGGACATGAGTATTTTATACAATATGAGAATTTACTTAAGTATAAGTTAAGATAAATCATTCTTTAATAACTTCTTATCTTATTCTTGAGATTGAGAATTTGAGTCATCGTATTGTGGATGTTGATTTTTTCCTCTAACAGTTGAGATATGATTCAAAAGATTACGGTAGATTTCTAATTGTGTGTTTATATATATACACATGCACACATGCACACATACATTAATGCATGTATACATATATATATTGTTCAAAATCTCCTTTTACAGATAAAAAGACAGTTAACTTTCAAATTATTTTTGTCTCTAATAATTTTAGCCCTAATGTGATTGATAATGGATAAACGAATAAAATCTTCATCTCATCCCCCAAAAGTCTCAAGAACTTAGATAAGGAGAAATGGATGATTCTAAGTCCAAATTTTCACACCTGAGTCGAAACGAAAACGTCCAAAAATCTTGAAGCCATCCAAAATGGTTGACCAAAATTTAAAATTCATCAGAGCATGGGAAATGGACAGTGAAGAGAAGAGATAAAGGAGGAATTAAAGCCCCAGGATTAGATTGGAGGGACGACAGACAATTTAGAATTACAAGACGCATTGGTAATAGTTATTGAATAAATGACTACCTCTGGCAGCTCAGCTAGGATTTTAATTTTATTTGTTTTAGTGATCAAAATTCAAAAGTGGTAATGTCTTTATACTTTTTCTATTTCCTTTCCCTTTAAACAGTATAAGTGACTTAAAATAATAAGGCATAGTGGTGACCAATAAGAGATAGACCAACATTTATTCCATACGTGATGCTTCTGTCCTTTTTCTCCCTTCTCTCTCTCTCTCTCTCTCTCTCTCTCTCTCTCTCATTTCTATTCCTATATAAACCCCCAACAGCCCTTCAACTTCTTCTCACAGCAACAAATTAGCAAAGCAATATGTGTTCCTATTCAATGGAACATGGTCTATCTATATGAAAGCCGTCTTAATTATTGGTATAGCAAGCTGGGTAGCTTGCTGCTAATTAATTAGTTAAGAGGTGTTTAATTATCTAATTTACTTAATTAATTATAAAAAGGGTAAGAGGAGGTGACAGAAGAGAGTGAGCACACATGGTATTTTCTTGCATGCTTTGAGATCGTGCCTGAAGCTATGCGTGCTCACTCTCTATCTGTCACCCCAACCCACCACCCCCCAACCCCACCCCAAAAATCTCCCTTTCTATTTGTATTTTTATTTATATATTATGCATAATGATTTCATTTGCTATTAGTGTTTTGTATGTAGTGGCTTCATAATTGATTCGCCATGGCTTTGCCCTTATTAAATCGATCTGCTGTTTCATTTTAGGCATGGATTTGTCTGCAGACTTGCACTGGTGTATGTCTGTGCCCTAATTCTGCATTTTGGGTGCCGGCATATTCTTTTTCGGCGTACTTGTGGGGTTTCTTCAATTTTTGTATATTATTAACACATACAGCAGAGCATAATCATCACTATATAATTTATGTGGGAGCTAGACATCACATAAAGTTCACCCTGATCAGGTACCATGCTTCTTTTCAGCAATTTTACACTACCGTATTTTGAAACTGTTGTGTCCCAACTGCAGAGAAATCTAGGGTTTATGCTCAATTTCAGGATTAAGATTCAGTATTGATCTGATTTTTGGAATGAATTTTTATAAATTTGTGATTAGTAATTGTTGGATATATGAGATTAAATCTCATCCGTACATTGCTATAAATGCACATGTTGCCAAGATTTTTAAATGACTAGCACAACTTAAAATTTAATTAAAGATCCATGTTTCCATTCTCAGGCCTGATCAGGTGTCATTCGGTGAACACAGCCGAATCTCGGCCTTATAATCGTGAACTTATGAAAGCTGCAACTACGTAAGCAACAATACATATCTTGAAAGTCACAATATTGTCATTTATTACATCTCCACATATATTTCTTTCTTGCGTATCACAATAGAAGGTCCTGCATGCTTTTAATTGCATGCCCTCAATAAGCGGTATCAAAATTCTTTGCTGATTCAATTGACGATATGCTAGCTGGACCCAATATGTATACATGTATATAGTTTGTTCAAAACCCTTTCCTTGCCAAAAAGAATGTATTAGCCCTCTTGTACCTTTTGGTGGAAATACAATATAGTGGAAATACAATAGAAGTTATTTGCTAAATTGGGTGGTTTGTAATTGTAGTCTTGATCGATCATATGGTGCCGCAATGGTTTTGATTGCCACACGGTAATTTAGTTAATGTCAACATCATATGATCATCAAATGGTTATTATATATTTAGATAGCATATTGTCCCAGCTTGTTCCTTCAATTATATATATTTTTTATTAGTTATATTCCTCATCTTATGTGGTGGATCTGATGCTAAACTAAATGTATTGGACTTTCTACTATCATGCAGATCAATTCTCTCTCTTTTTCAATTGACTACAAGGACTTTTAGGATAGTTCATGTTCTTATGATGATTATATCTGTGAATTATAAATTAACTTATATAAGTGAATCACTTGCTACAGATTTAGTTATTCGTTAATAAATTTTCTGGATATATATTTGATTTAATTTGAATCTGTAACCTGTCCTTATTTGGTTCCATATTGAAATTTCACCAGAAAAGGTTTCCAGGCCTCACAACAAACTCAAAACCAGAAGCCACCATTTCTTGAAAACGATATATGTACAATAGTTTTGATCCCTTTGGAGCAAAGAAGAGAAGAGGAAATCTAAGATAAGCAGAGGACCCTTATCTCGGTTTTTGGCTTTTATCTGGAGAGAGGGTGGTGAAGGAATGTACAAATTTTATTATATGAATGATACTCATTCTGACTGTAAGTAAAAGTTCGACAAAGAGTTTATATCACGCCATAGGTTATTAATTAACTATAGTAACTTGATAAATTTACTTTGTGAATGTGAATACATGGGAGAAGTCATATACATTCACTTGAAATTTGCACTTAGAATGATAAGAAATATGCATAGAGTTAAGAAAATTTAACTAGCTGTAATATGTCAACATTTTGGACCTTAATAAAATTGAGTTAAAATGTTGAGAATACAAGTAGCTAGAATTTCTGTTATAAAGATTTATGTATACTTTGACCATCACTAGTTTAATATTAGATATCTCAAAACTTATTTTAAAATATCTATTTCTAATAAATTGGTATTTTCATTAAATGGTAGATGATTCTTATATCGTGATAAATACTTTTTTCAACTTTGGCGATAATTAAAATTTTTATTTAGTGGTTTTTGTTTAATTATGGCTAACTAGCAAAAGATGAATTTAGACTTCATTTGATACAACTTTTGGTAGTTGTAAGGTGTTTAGTAAATATTTGTAAATGTTGTTTGCAAGCTAGTAAAGCGATTTTGTAGCACTTTAGATCAAACTGAGCCTTAGATTTACCTAAGAGAAATTGATGAACTTTAAGCTTTTCTATTTCTTTTTTTAAAGAGTGAGAGTATGGAGAATTTGAGTTTAGTTCCATATCTATCTAAGATTCAAACATGAATTTTAATATGAAGAATTGAGTGCCCAGATTAGCTCAACGCTGAATTTAAATCCTAACAAAAAAGAAAAAAAGAAATTTTAATAGTTGGTTGAATGAGCCATGAGGCAACAATAAGCTTATTCTTTTGGGATAACCTTTTTGAAAAGCGAAGCATCACAGCCATCACTCAATATTGCTTTGACTTATTCAAAACTTAAGTAAATTTTTATTATTAATGAAATTTGTTAATAACTAGGAATGGTAATGGGGCAGATATCGGTTGAATCTATTTACTCTAAATCTAGATTCACAATGAAAATTGAGATTTATATCTACTTCAGATATGTCATGGATCTACGTTTTCTGCTTCATATCCAAAGTAAAAAAAAAAAGATATATATATGCTCCAAATTCAAAAAAAAAATTAAAATTCAAATATGCTATGATCTTTTATGAATTCTAAAACTTAGAAATAAAAAAATTAAAGACTAAGATGTGTTGATGACAATTGAATTAAATAATTTATCTAAAAAATCTAATAAATATGGTAAGTTATGTTTTTACACCATAACAAACAAATAAGAAATATAATAAAATACCCATAAAAAATAATTATAGGAGTAAAATCCATATAATATTTTAATGTCTCCTTCACTCATCGTGATATCCGTGGTACATCCATCATCATTCTTGCAACATTTAATAATGTCATATAAGTTAAATTTGATTTATATTCGGTGCTTTATTATTTTCATTATGACCATATTTAACTAAATATATGAATAACAAGAGTTATTTCATAGTAGATAGTCATAATTGATTAGTGATAAAATAACATGAATAAGGCTATAAGAAAATATATATAAAAAAAAAACCTGAAGTCTAGACATTTACTTGGCAAGTAAAGAAATTATCTAAATATTCAAACAGAGTGAAAGAAGCAAGATTAGACTGAAGAGAAAGAAAGAGGGTAAAATGAAGAATGAAGACAAAAAAAAAAAAAAACTAGAGTCAGCTACTCTAATTTTACATTACACTTAACTATTTGTGTATTTTTCATTTAAATTTATAAAACTAACTTTTAAGTTTAAAAATATTTAAATACATGGTAAATACCATTGATACAATATAAATAAAATTTATTATCATTTATAATTACATAATTGTTAAGAAATTTTTAAAATAAAGTCAAATTAACAAGTAAGTGGATATGGATTTGAATCTAAATATTAAGATAGATGTAGACATACTTCAAATTCATCTTAGATCCACGCATCGATATCCAAATCCAATCCAAATATATTTTAGATCGATGCAAATCCGATCTAATTAGATTTGGATCACATAGATTTTGGGTCAAATATGATCCGTTGCCATTAGTGTTAATGACTGAAGTAATCCAAGTTGGTTCAATAGTATGGGGGTCTCAGGTTTGATCTAATTCAAACTTCTCAAACTAAAAAAATGAAAAATAATAATAATTTTGATTTTGTCCACTTTTATATATTTTTAAAACATTGAATAGAAAAATTCTAAAAAAAATAGTTTTGTCCACTCTTATATCTTTTAAATACAATGCCAAATAAATAAAAAGTTATAAAACAATGTTATCAATTTTTATTTATTTATTATGGAACAGTAATATCCAGTTTAACTCAATCTAAATCAAATCTATCTTAATATATGAAAAATAATATCGATCTTAGCTGCGACTTGTCGTATAATTGTTGTGACTGAGGATTCGAGAACAAAAGAACAGTAGCTTGATCCCATATAAATTTTTTGGATAACGGACAGGATTACAAAGTCTTCGGTGAGGCCGATCGCATCATCATAAGCATTCTACATGATTTTTAATTGGATGATGATTTTATCATAATGTAATGATCAGGTCTGCCTCTCACCTAAGAATAATAACGGGGGATGAAACTGAAAATTGACCTAAATTTTGAGATGAATGATGTCGTTGTTGAGGTCTAAATTTTCAGATGATGGTGATAAATGCTTAAGCTCAAACAAGTAAATTAAAACAGGTAAGTATGTGTCATAATAAATTTGTTTTTAGGTAAATTTAATAAATTTTTAATTATAAATACTGCGATATGATTTAGTACGACGAAATTCTTACTGAGGAGTGTTGGGCTCCATATCAGAACTCTCCCGAGAGATCTAAGTTCCTATAAATTATGATCACCTTGTTGTTGAAGCTTAATTAAGAGATCGTCTTTTTACTAAAGGCTTTCTTTTAACAAGGACCATTGACATATTTGAAGAAACATCGAAAGTTTGAAACCAGCGAAGAGGACACGCTTGGGCCACTTGGGTTGTGTGACTTGTGAGAAAGGGGTCTAAGGGCTCAAGCGTTATAGGGTTGCCCAGAAATAAAGCTGCAACTCAAAAGAAAATATTCGATGAAGCAACACTGCAGAAAAAAGATAAAAAAAAAAAAAAAAATGAACACATTCAAATTAATAAGCTTGTCCCTATTATCTACTACAAAATCTGCTGAAGCTTGGAACATCTAAACACAAAGATTATTCCAAGATCTATACCCAAAAAGAAAAAGGAAAAGAAAGACTAGAAATATGAAGTTGCGATACTCGGGCACAATACGGACAATAAGCAAATGAAGCTCAGCCGATCAAATCAAATCAGCCACATTAGCAGGCAGCTCCTCAATCACCACATTGTAGAATCTCTGAATGTCAGTAAGCATCCTATCATCATCCCGCGTCACAAAGTTGATGGCAACGCCTTTCCTTCCAAATCGTCCACTGCGTCCAATCCTGTGAAGGTAGTTCTCTGGTTGAGTTGGCAAATCATAGTTGATGACGAGGGAGACCTGTTGGACGTCGATGCCCCGAGCCAAGAGATCAGTGGTGATGAGCACACGAGAAGATCCCGAACGGAATTCACGCATAATGATATCCCTCGAGTTTTGGTCCATGTCTCCGTGGGTGGCTGATACTGTGTGGTCGCGGCTCCTCATCTGGTCAGTTAGCCAATCAACCTTGCGTCTGGTGTTCACAAAGATCACGCTCTGAGTGATCGCCAGGGTCTCGTATAGGTCACACAGTGTGTCCAGCTTCCATTCCTCCTTATCCACATTCACATAAAATTGCTTAATACCCTCCAGGGTCAGCTCATCGCGCTTTACCAGGATCCTCACCGGCTTATTCATAAATTTACGGGTAATTTCAAGTGCCTCAGGTGGCATTGTCGCAGAAAACACACCAACCTGAATTTTTGCTGGTAGATGCTGGAAAATATCATAGATCTGCAACCAACAGTACTCTCAAGTCTCAATACTATTCATACATTACGAAGCTATACTATAGATTTCACAAGCAAATACTATATTAAGGATGCGTTTGGAATTGAAGTTAGATAGTTATAGATTAAAAGTTACGGTATTAAAATATTTGGTAAATACTAACTACTTTAGCTTAAAAGTTATGTTAATGTGATTTTTCACTTATATCATAAAAAATTTATTATATCTTTAATAATTTTTGTCAAAATTATTATTTAAAATATATATTTATTACATATTATTAACTTTTGTTTAATAATTTTAATTTTTTTTTTACAGCAACTATATCTTAAAAACTACAACATTTCAATCCATATCACCCCAAAATAATCAACAAGCCAAATAAAGTCATTGCTGTCTTCTAATAATATCTTTTATTATATATATATATATATACAGCAAGGTGTGAGATTTACCTGATCCTTGAAACCTCTAGAAAGCATTTCATCAGCTTCATCCAGGACGAACATTCTTATGTAGTCTGGGCGAAGAGACTGCCTGCGCAACATGTCAAAAACTCGACCAGGGGTGCCCACAACGACATGTACCCCAGCAGACAGAATTCTCTGATCTTCACGAACGCTGGTCCCCCCAACACAAGCATGAACCTTTACGCCCATATAATCACCAAGGGCACGCATGACTTTTTCAATCTGCTGAGCAAGCTCTCTAGTCGGGGCAAGAACCAAACCTTGGCATTGCAGTGACTCATAATCCAGCTGCTGCAGAATGCCAGAACAGAAAGTTGCCGTTTTACCCGTACCCGATTGTGCTTGCTGAATTACGTCCAGACCTTTGCAGAACGGCACAATTCCTCGTTGCTGAATTGCAGACGGCTTCTCAAACCCTGTAAACGATTGCAGTTGAGTAGCCTATCATCATACACTTAAAAAGAGAAGAAAAGACACATGTACATGAAACCATACCATATGCATAGATGCCTCTAAGGAGGTTCTCTTTCAAACCCATACTGTCAAAACTATCATAAACTTCATCATACGACACGAAAAAGTCTTGTCCTTCTTCTGAAAGCCTATAATTTTTCCCCCCCCCCCCCCCCCAAAAAAAAAAAAACCCCACCAGAAATTAATTATATAGGATTAACAAAAAATTACAAAGAAATAAAATCAGAAAATCACTGCGTAGAGTGAAATCTTACAAGTTGTTCATATTGCTATCAAAAGAACGCGCATCAAACCGCGATCCTTCAGGCGCTATTCCCGCCATGACTGCAACTACCATGATAAAAGATAAGCAAAGTGCATAAAGATAACTGTCAATCAACTATTTCATAAGTCCAGACATTATAGACACTAACCCACCCACCATCATAATGCCTATATATATATATATATATATATATGGAAGGCATCTTTTGTTTAATATTATTGTGCGCATAAGAGTATGCTTTAGTCAATATCACTGTAGACACAAGTCTTATGTACCAATTGCTTATATACAGGACTGGGACCAAAGCAATATTATTTAAAAATAATTATCCAACTTTCACTAAATTTAAGAAAAGTATAATTTTAGCACATTATTTTATTAGTCACGAAAAGAAAAGAAAAGAAAAGAAAAAAAAATCAAACGGAAGATTTAAAATTATAAAACAAACACGGAAATCAATCTTCCTGCAACCGAAAATTAAAGGAATAAAAACATCAATTTTGCAATCAAAACCAACAAAATATTCCTGTTTTGTTATTTGTTCTCCAAGAAAAGTTTTCGAGGGGAACAAACTATCATGCATTGATGAATATCCTATCGTAAATCACGAGAAAATAAAAGCAACGTAACCGATCCGACATTGCAATGTAATAAGATTTTCATTAGCAACATTAAGCCAAACAAAGAAACAGCAACTAAATTTTAAAATATACAATGAACAGCATTATTAGAATAAACCAAACAAGATGTACGGAGCAGAGATTAATGAAAAAGCGGGGGAGGAAAAAAAAAAAACAAAAAGAAACAGAGGCAAAACAATAAGAACCAGATGAAAACGTCCTGAAAAGAAAGATCACCTGTCGTTTGGTTTGGCTGATGACGGTGTTCGTGCTTGAATTTCGATGAAAATGAGGATGTTTAAGAGAGTTTAACTGGGATCTGACAAAAGCGAACCAGAGAGATCTTGTGTTATCTATCAGTTGCAGTTGTTGTTGAAAACTAACAATGCGTAAAACAGAGGAGCCAAATAGTAAACGTTTTATGTGTGTGTGTGTGTGTGTGTGTGTATAATTGTACATATATATGTTGTATAATCAATTATTTAGTTTTTATTTAATTTCTTGTCCTTCTAATTTTCTGTTTCTTTTTAGAATAAGGACACGAAACTCAAATGCTTCGCTTCAGAGGATTAAGATATGATAAGTCCTGCTTATAGTCGGACAGCCTGAGAGAATCGGACTTGAGATACAATCTCAATTTTGTATGCATGTTGCATTACTATAATATATTATATGATTCTGTAGTTATCATAATAATAAATTTTATTATTATTTAGCTTAACTGCCTCATAATCTCCCCTCCACCACCTACTTTGGCAAGGTTCCCAAAAACAAAACAAAACAAAAAAAAAAACCTAACTTTATTGTTCTTAACACAAAATTTTTTATCAACGGCACAAATCAGTACTCACATTATTAAATATTATAATCATTTTAACACTATACGCATAGTTTCTATTTATTCAAAAATAAAGTTTCCACTTTATCCATCTTTAATGCCGCAAGGAGGTCAAGACTCAAAGAGAATTATCCCTCGAGCATATTTAAAATTGCGGTACAACAGGCACAACAACCAGGGGAATCACATTCGATCAAAGAATGAACCCAAAAAAAAAAAAACCGTCAACCTTCAAAATTCGACACAACCAAGTAAAACGTCGTCATCAAATCACACGAGAACGAAACGACGCCGCGAAGGTGGAAGGGTAAAAAAGGCAAAAAAGAAAAAGCAAAGCTGAGGCATCAAAATCCCTTGCGACAGCGGTTTTTCTTTGCTCAGCAGCAACATCTCTCTCTCTCTCTCTCTCTTTCTCTCTCTATATCCATCCACACTGCCTGCTACTACCCGCGTGATTCCTTGAACTCCTCTCCCTCAAGCAAACAACTAAACTCAGAGATCCGAGGAGTTCGGGGAAAACCCTAACCCAAACCCTAATCCTTAAATCAAACAAGCTTCCACCTTTCATCATCATCACTATCAGGTTTGCCTAGCTTCCTTTATTTTTAATATTATTATTTTTTTTTAGCAATCTCTTATGTGTTTAATTTTATATGCTTTATTGTTAGACATCCCAACGCTTAATCAAACTTAAGATTATTATTGTTATTATTATTATTTAGCTATGGGTTTTAGTCGATGACCGTTCGATTTCATCTATGGCGGTTTGGTTCGTAGATTCAGTTTTTGCTTGCTTGCACGAGATGCCTAGATGATTGATAGGGCTGTATGAAGTTTGTAATCTTGTCGAAATATGCGGTGACGTTTTATCGCTTGTGTTTGTCCGATGATTTCATTTTGTGGGGTTATATATGTTATTAACCGCAGAGCTTTTTGTTTTCGGTAATTGAAGTGTTATGGATTTGTGTCGATATAACTGAAGATGTATATAGTGGGAGTTAATTTTTTTGGGCTAGGACTGAGTTTCCTCTTTTATGCTCTTTGTTGTGGATAATTGAAGCCAGTGCGTTTTTGTGTAGATGATAAGATTGCGTACAAGTTTACAGTGTGAGGATATGTCTCTTTTTATCTGCATATTTCTCAGAGGTTTCTGCTAGAATTCCAGTGTCTGTTTTATTGCATTTTCTCTCCCCAGTTGGGTTTTATTTTAATAAACTCTGCTTAGTAGCTTTATTAGGCTAAATCTCTTTAGCGGAGGGTTGCAGTTTTGTTTCCACGCAATTTTGGTGCATCAATTTTTCATTTTGAATTTCAGTATGTTTACTGTTGTTTTTGTCACTTGGAACTCATTACAGTTAGTTACAATTTTTTTTTTTTGTAATTTTCCTCAGTCATGGCTGGTTTGGCTGAAGGATCCCAGTTTGATGCCCGTCAATTTGATGCTAGAATGAATGATCTGTAAGTTTACATTTGCTTTTATCTTTCTGACTCTATTTGTAGATGTTTTGTTGGTAATATTTTTATAATTAGCTGGACAATTTTTTTACTATTTGGCTTTAATAGTTTTTGATGGTTAAGTTCAAACTTTCGAATAATCTGATATGAATTAATGGGACCAGACTTGGAAGTGATGGACAAGATTTCTTCACATCGTATGATGAGGTTTATGATACTTTTGATGCTATGGGATTGCAAGAGAATCTTCTTAGAGGCATTTATGCATATGGTAAGTCATATCATGCGGCAGACGATTCTATTGGTATTTCCTGAGCATGATATTTTTCTTGTGCTTGAACTATGTGTGAGCTGACCGTTTGGTATAAATTTGTTTAAGGTTTTGAGAAGCCTTCTGCAATTCAGCAAAGGGGGATTGTCCCATTCTGCAAGGGACTTGATGTAATTCAACAAGCACAGTCTGGAACTGGAAAAACTGCAACTTTTTGCTCCGGAATTTTGCAGCAGCTTGATTATGGTTTAGTTGAATGCCAAGCATTGGTTCTTGCTCCAACTAGGGAACTGGCGCAACAGATTGAGAAGGTTATGCGAGCACTTGGTGACTATCTTGGTGTCAAAGTGCATGCATGTGTAGGTGGAACCAGTGTCCGTGAAGATCAACGCATTCTTTCAAGCGGTGTACATGTTGTAGTTGGTACACCTGGTCGTGTGTTTGACATGTTGCGGAGGCAATCTCTTCGCCCAGATAACATCAGGATCTTTGTGCTGGATGAGGCTGATGAAATGCTGTCACGAGGTTTCAAAGACCAGGTCTGCTACTTTTAATTTGTATGCATTATATCTTTTGCTACTTTCTTGGGAGAAGGGAGTTCTGCTGGAAAATAGGAGGTGATAAGATGTTTAGCTGGATAAGGCATATAATGAGGATCAGAGTCCGTTAGCAAAATTAGTTTTAGTTGGTAGGTGTGTGGGCATTTGTGATTGTTTAGAATTACGCCCTCGTGCTTGGATGACAGCTACTGTATTCTAAGATAAGCTTACATATGCACTTATTCAAGTTTCATGCTTTTTTGGTTCTAATGGAGAGACATTCTTTTTGTTTTCCTTTTTTTCTGCAGATCTATGATATCTTCCAGTTGCTACCCCCAAAGATTCAAGTTGGTGTTTTCTCTGCCACAATGCCACCAGAGGCCCTTGAAATCACAAGGAAGTTCATGAATAAACCGGTTAGGATTCTGGTGAAACGTGATGAGCTTACCCTAGAAGGTATCAAGCAATTTCATGTTAATGTTGAAAAGGAGGAATGGAAGCTTGAGACACTATGCGATCTGTACGAGACTTTGGCAATCACCCAAAGTGTCATCTTTGTGAACACCCGGCGTAAGGTAGATTGGCTGACAGATAAGATGCGTAGTCGTGATCATACCGTGTCTGCCACCCACGGTGACATGGACCAAAACACTAGGGACATCATCATGCGTGAATTCCGGTCTGGTTCCTCTCGTGTGCTTATCACTACTGATCTCTTGGCACGTGGTATTGATGTCCAGCAAGTGTCCCTTGTCATAAATTATGATCTTCCTACACAGCCAGAGAACTACCTGCATCGTATAGGTCGTAGTGGACGATTTGGAAGAAAGGGTGTTGCCATTAATTTCGTGACCAGGGATGATGAAAGGATGCTGTTTGATATTCAAAAGTTTTACAATGTAATAATTGAAGAGCTGCCGGCAAATGTTGCTGATCTCCTGTGATGCGTTTTTGGATTGGTAAGGTGTTTTTGAAGTTTGAAGTCTAGTCATGATGGTGGGTCTGGAGTGGTTGCTAAAAGAACCCTACAATTATGGCATTTGGAATGGCCTTTGTTTAAGTTTCTGTTGCATCTTTTGTAGGTTTGCATTAAATTATGTTGTTCTACACTTTTTTTTTTTTAATTGTCGTGCGATGGGTCATTATGTAGAGTTGGGGCATGGCTAGTTTATTTATGTTAGGAAAACTCAACTTGCTTGCTTATTGCTTTTTAAAGATATTTAGCTTGTTCTTTCATCTAATATAAACAAGGCTTCATGTTCTCTGCTCGGTGTATGAATGCACGGCCGACAGGCGGTCTCGTTTTCTTATTCTTGTTAAGAGCCTTGCTAGTAGCAGAGGCCGAGATGGGGAATTGGCCAAGCCCAAAGCTCTCATCTTCATTATGCTGAAACCTGTTCTTTTTCTTGTCAGACTTAGCCGTGTATTTTCCCTTTTTCCACTTAATCCTGCGTTGCACTGTGCTGGCATGAGAGTAATTTTTATTTGTTTATTTTGGGTTGGTGTTGCTCGATTTATCTGAAATGAGAAGTTGAATCATCTCAAAATCTGCTGGGCTTTTTATTCTTCGATAAGGTAGGACTTGTAAGGTGGATTCGAGGTTGGACGGTATCGGAATGGCTGTGTTTTGACCTAAGGTATAGTGCAATTCTATCTATTGGGCAGGTTTCATTATAACTTCTAATTTTTATTTTTATTTTGGGTTTACTTTTTAAATGTAATGGGTAAATGAGAAAATATATTCCAAAAAAAGTTTTAACGTTGCAAAGTTTCACGGGAAGTTCTATGAACGCGCGCGCGCACGCCAGCAACGGTTTATTATTATTATTATTTTGGCCCTTTTTGGGAGATCACGTGTAACTCAATCACAAATACAACATAAAGAATTTTCTCTTCCAAGATTGATGTTAGCCTCTTACTTGGCCAAACCAAGTAGGTCAACTCTTTGGGAGACATGTAAGATGGATCTAGCCTTTGTTTTCAAGAGGCACACGTGGAAACTCTTCCGTGTAGAAAAAATTACCTTAGAATAGATTTGTATAATCCGGTTTTTAACTATAAAAGAGGCACACGTGGTTTACCCGACGGGGAAGGTAGGTTAATTTGGTATAATTAATTGACTGAGAATTTTTTTGATGGCCTTTATGGTTAAAAGCAACATGCATTATTATTATTCGTTGCATGCTTTGCCGCGATTCTGGCCCACTATTTCGGACACAATGAATAGTGCTAATGTGACCGTGCATACTTACTTGAGGCTGGGACCAAAGGTTCCAGATAATGTATCTCACAGAATCAGACACTGTTAGATAATTAGGATTTATTGATTTCTGACAAAAAAAAACAGTGTTCAAAACCGTGATGAGAGAGTACCCTTACAAGAGGAAACCTATTCAAGATTTTTTTTTTTATAGTGATTTTCTTAAATTATCATTAACCCAATAACTTAGTGATAAACTATTCTTCTCCACACTTTCACGTGTTGTTGCGTAGTGGTAGGAACTTTTTTTCTTTATTTCTTTTATAATTTTTTTATAATTCATTATACTATATTCCAAATAGAGTTTATTAAAATGTTTTCTATCATTCAACATCTTTTGATGTTAATTATTTATAATTTTCTTTATTTTTAATAATTATTTTCAGCAAAAACAAATTAGTTTTATGCGCAGGTGGTAAACGCCGCTGCACTGTAGGAGGACCCCGTTATGATGGCCGGATGACATCGGGGACTGTAGCAACTATGCAAAGTCCTCTTCTCTGACTAGTCAAAACAAATTTATTTGATTTTATTTTATTACTGTCGATCTTAATTATTAAAGAATTAAAATTTGCCGTGGACAATCTGATTTCCCGTAAAATACGCTGCCTGGCTGGAATCAGTTCGTTTCTCTCCACTTCAAAAAGAATAAATAAAAAATAAAAATTGAGAGCCAACCTCCATCAACAGCTCCCATTCTTTTGTGTATGTGACCCCACTTTTGCATTATTCTTGCTCTTTCCTTTGTCAATTCTCATTCTCCTTTCTCATCAACAGCCGAAACCAAACAAAACATTCCTTCTTCCTTCCTTCAATTAATTGCAGAGCCCATGGAGCAAGATTACTACAACAGATCAAAGTCTTACGGACCGGGCATGATGCATAACCACAATCACATGGAGATCACCGGCTACTACGACCCACCACCTCCGCGGGCTTCGGCAGCAGCTTCTTATGACCTGAGATGCTACAGCGCCTCTTATGCACATTCACAGATGTCTAACTTCGACAACAACTTTAACTATAACGTTAAGGACTTTAATCCAAAGAAAGGCAAAAGCACTTCTGGGTCATCTTCTTCTTCGAAGTCTTGGAGCTTGGCTGACCCCGAGTTTCAGAGAAAGAAGAGGGTTGCTAGTTATAAAATGTACAGTGTTGAAGGCAAAGTTAAAGGGTCTTTCAGGAAGAGCTTCAGGTGGCTTAAAGATAGGTACACTCACATGCTCTATGGCTGGTGGTGATTTCTCTCTTTCTTTCTTTTCTTTTTCCGCTGGGTTTGTTTTTTATTCTTGTAAGTTGTAATCTCAGTTTGTTCTTTGCTTCTATAGTTCTATTTATTATGTATGTTGAAAATAACAAATTTTGTGTCAGGAAAATTAAATTAAAAAAAGAAGAAGAAGATTTTTATGAGTTGTGGTAAATTGATGATGTGGATTTTCTACATCATGTGTACTAGTTTGATCATGTTAAAATTGTAGTTCCTGGATATTGTATCTAGGCTTTAATTTAAATGATCTGTCTATTTTTCTGAAGTTCCTGATTTGACCAGGGGCTGACAGAAATAAGAGAGCTCGTCTTATTTTTGGCATTTGATGGTGAATTATTGCTCTTTTGGATTGTTGTAGAGGAGATTCTTTTCTTTTCTGGTGGTCATTAGTTGTTTTAAGATCGATTGTGCTAGTTCTTAGAGAATCAATTGGGGTTGTATGATTCACCGTTGTAATGCTTCCATTTTAAGTCCTTTCTTTCATTAATCAGTTCAATTGTTCAATGAATTGGGAATTTTGAGCAAGTGATAAAAGTATTCTGCATCATTCATATCAAAGCAATGCCGACAAAAGGTTCATCAAAATTCTGTTACTTCCTTCTCTTTTCCTTCTGAAAGGATAACTTTTGGAGAATGGGTTAAATGAAGCCTGGTTTCAGAAATTCTGTTATGTCTCCTTGCAATTTCATATGACATTCCAGGCTCACACAATAACCTTTGTCCCATCATGGCCAACAATACAGGCACATCTAATGTGGATATTGATCTATCCTATATTAGTAGTTCATCTTTTGTTCGTTTTGAAGAATTATGCTACCCGCATAGGTAGTGTTTCCCGAAGCTTCCTTCATGGCAGACAATTTGAATATTCAGCCGTGTGTAGAAAGTACATCTTGCATCATTTTATGGATTTCTCTCATTGAACCGTGGAAATATTGAGTTATATGGCTACCATGGGTACTGCATAATTGAGTTAAAATGGCTGTTGGTGTTGGTTGGTGTTCTTCCAATGCCTGTGTTATTAATAATACACCTGATTGTCTTGTATTCTCAATTATGATAATGTACTCATAACTCATCTTGTGTAATGTGTGTCCCGCCGTGTTATTTATTGCACTATTTCTTGTGGCTGCGTCTTTGATCACACATCCGCAAGTTCTATGTTGGGAGAATTCATTGTGCCTTAATTAGGTCTTAGTTTCACCTCTTAGCTGTACTTTTTGAATTCGCATCCAATCAGTTAGTTTCAGCTCTTAGCTGTACTATTAGAATTCACATCCAATCAGTGGATCCATTGGTGGAGGATTTGTCATACTCTGGATTATAGGCATATGACTGAGTTGGAAGTTTTCAGCAGGAGTGATTTGAGTGATCTTGGAATTTGCTTCCTCAAATCAACATATTTGCAAAGCTCAGTCTCATGGATTCTGTGAGCGTGCAATACTTATTAGTTACTGCTGTGAGAGCAGAGCTTCATTTAAGATTGGGGTCTCTGGCTCTATGTTTGTTTCATGCAAGTGCAATGCTCTCATGCCAGAGTCATGTAAGAGTAATGTCTTCTTTCATTGATATGATTATGCTCGGTGTTCTTTTGCAGTCACTCAAATATTTTGATAAATCCTTGGGTGCTTAACATTTGAGTTGCCAAAGTAACTGATCCTCTTGATTGGAGTGTGATTCGAAGTTAGCTTAACTCTCATGTGAGCAAAACAGGATACGTAGCCAAACTTTTTGTGCTACTTCGAGATCAAGAAGTTTTTCTTGAATTGATCACACACCCTTACATTTTTATACAGAAAAATACAATAGCATTTTCTTACTTGTAGGCTTGTTGTTGTAGCAAATTAAAAAACAAACATACATGGAGCCATATGATATGAAATTTATTAGGTAACCAACAAGGTGATTAGTATTATTGTATCAATATGTGAACTGACTTGATTAGTCAAAAAAAAAAAAAAATTCTGAACCGTTCAATTAATATCATACAGCTAAATACTTTTTGGAGAGGGTTTTTTTTTAAATCCGTCCTGTACGTTGAGCTTCCAATGCCACTCTTTGTCGCTGGGGCATGTGTCTTAAATTATTAAAAATAAAAAATATTTAAACAATTATTGTCATCGTCAAATATAATTACAATCTTAATTTTTTATTATTATTATATTAGTTACGTCAATTAAAAAAAAAGGTGTTTAACTATTGGATTTATGAATTTACTATTCTAATTATATTTTATTTAAAACCCCTAATACATTTTATATGAGGTTTTATTGACTCGCCTTTTTTTTTTTTTTAATTTAAGATATCTGTATTAATAATGCAAATCTGCATTACTGCACGAACCGTAGTAAAAGTTCGCGCTCCCACTGTATATCTCTTACACGCTTTGGCGCCGCGCCCAATCACGAGCACCGATCTGACGATCTCTCTGTCACAAATAAAGCGCCACCGCTTTTGAAAATTGAAAAAAGAAAAAAAAGGGTAACTTGAGACAGAAGATAAATGAATCTGAAGAATAACCTCTACAAAAGGAAAAAATAAATAAATAAAGGGGAGGGCTGATTGTTGATTGGTTTCGTAAAAGAGAGAGGGGGAAGGGCGCGATGTGGGAATCGATTTGTCTAACGTTGGCGGCGACGGCCGGTAATAACATCGGCAAAGTTCTTCAGAAGAAGGGCACCGTCATTCTACCACCTCTTTCTTTCAAGCTCAAGGTTTTGTTTTCTTCCCCTTTTGCCCTTCTTTTTCAACCTTTTTTTTACATCCCCTCATATCATTATCATACATATCTCTTTTTCTTTTAATTTCCCCCCCTCAAATAGTTTGCTTCTTTATTTATCATGTCCAATGTTGTGATGTAAATTATATTGCAACTTTGCAAGTGTAATCTTGCAGCAGCATTTAGGGTTTTGTTTGATATGGAATTGGAGTTTTGACATTGTCTTCATTTTTTTTCTTGGCATATGGATTTGAGCTGCCAGATGCATTTTAATGGCCGTTATTTCTTGATTAAAGAACACTACCTGAATCTTCATTTCTGCAATAATAGAGATTTCAAATTGTTCGGAATTGTGTCGTGACTTTACAGGTGATAAGGGCATATGCTGCTAATAAAGCATGGGTGATTGGTTTTTTGATGGACATATTTGGAGCATTGTTGATGTTGAGGGCATTGTCTCAAGCTCCCGTAAGTCTATTGGCATCAACCTACATTATCGTTGTAGTTTAAAGAATTTCTACTTCTGTTACAATCAACAGAAATGTTGAAATGCAGGATTTTTGTGATTCCAATTATATGAATTTGGGAATGTATTTTTCTTGTACCAACAAGACTTCCATTTTCAGTTTTCTTTTTGTTAAGGACAAGTAGAAGTAATAATTATTATTATTATTCCTGAACCTTTCAAACTGGATTTTTGGGTGCATATTGAACAAATATGATTACATATGATTGATATTGTGGTGCTTTGTGGGTTGTTGTCAGGTATCTGTTATCCAACCAGTTTCTGGATGTGGTCTTGCAATTCTCTCTATTTTTTCTCATTTTTATCTGAAGGAAGTTATGAATGCTGTTGACTGGATGGGAATAACATTGGCAGGCATTGGCACCATAGGTAATGTAAGTTCCTTCATTTTTCTCTTTCATGACTAAAACATCTGGAATTGATTGTGTACGTATGCAGTTTTTACAGTATACTTCGTAAATACTATCTTATGAAGAATGATTAAATCCTCCTTTTTAAAGTTTAACTCAGCTTATCTTGAATACTTTTTTTGAATGATGAGTTATAATTTTGTAAAGTATGAGTAATCCATGTTCTCCTTTGGAAAATCTGTTTTCTTATACATTTCTGTTATTTTCTCTTTTATCTTTTCTCTTGGACTTCCAATTTTTTTCACTGGCAGCCCAATGTTCTTTAAAAGAGTACTCTGTTGGTCATGGAACTTCAATGCCTTTTCTGTATCTCCTAAATTGATTTTTTATTTACTATTTAGTGGTTTGACCTGAAAAAGTTGTGGTATGTTTTTATTCTTGTATTTGCAGGAGTTGGTGCTGGTGGTGAGGAGCAAGAGCCTTCGTCTGTATCTATATTCCAGTTACCGTGGTTGGCTTTTGTCGTTTCCATCTTGTTTGTAGGTACCCTTTCTCATACTCGATTTGGTACCTGTATTAAATTTTTCCCATAAACTATGGCATAAAACATCGAGGGGTGTGTTAGTACCCACTGATGTCCTTTATGGTCTGGCAGCAGTGAAACTGTTGGAATTTCTGTAGTTTATGCAAAACTTTTAAATAAAGTGGACTGCGAAGAAAGGGATAAACATTCTATGTAACAGCAGTATGATCTTGTATTTGGGAAGTAGCTGCCATGTGTGTGGTTGCCAATGGTGTTGAACTCTTGAAATTGTTGAAGTCATTTGTGAGGAACATGACTGTATAAAGAATCAATGTATAATCCTAATTTGATGATGCATTCCTCAATCCAATTGAAGAAAGTATTAATCTAGTAAGTCAACAGAAGGCACAATGGTTTGAAAACTTGATATATTTTGCCAAATGGGCCACCCGAATGTGAATGAATGCACAACCAGCTTTTTACGCCTTTCCTTTTTGTATTTGAAAGTTACTATATGTGTTGTCTGCTTCTGCAAAATCTCTGTAGCTGTGTCAAAAATAATAGTATTGACACTGTGTATATGATTGTATTTTTGTTCGAATAGGTACTTCTTAACGGGTGGCTTCGTATATGCAAACATCAACGAAGAGAACAAGAGATGGTAATTTCCTTTAATTGGCGGTTTCTTGTGATTTAGGCCCCTTTGGCACTCCAATGAGTTCATTTAAGTGACATTTTCTGTTCTTTGCTTCTCCTGCCCTTATTGAAAATATTATTTGTTGCAGATAGAATTTGAAGTTGTTGAAGAAATTATATATGGCTTGGAATCTGGAATTTTGTTTGGGTACTATTTCTTACTGGACAAAATTTATGCCAAAGTCTTTTATTAGTCGAGAGTTGATGGCTCACTTCTTTTTCTATATTTCAAAATATTGAAATTCTTGCTAACATATTTAAGTAATTTCAGGATGGCCTCCGTAATATCAAAGCTGGGATTTGTCTTCTTGGAGCAGGGCTTCTCCACCATGCTAGTCCCTGTGTGCATTTCAATCAGCATTTGTTGTAGCGGTACAGGATTTTACTACCAGGTTAGAGTGCGGACTTGATTCACATCTCAGTGTGTTGATGCACCTGGAGTAAGCTGTTTTAGCCTATTCTAGCCTGGTGGAAACCGTTGGCCTAAAACCAACAGTTAAAGCTAATTCCTTCTCTTGTGTGGGTTTTGCTGTTCATGCTTGCATTGGTGATCAATTGTACATGCTGGCAGTTATATACTTGTTTTGCTCTCTTTAAACAGACACGTGGTCTGAAGCATGGAAGGGCTATTGTAGTGTCTACGTGTGCCGCTGTGGCTTCAATTGTTACTGGTGTAGTTGCTGGTATGCTTGCTTTGGGTGAGAGATTGCCTTCGGCACCAACTGCTCGCTTTTCACTTCTGCTTGGATGGTAACTAACAGCTCAATCTGCTTTTTACTCATTGGCCTTAAAGATTAAAAAATTTAGACTTTATCTCAGGAGCACATGTTCTATTCGACATACTCTGGTTCATGGTGCCAACTGGAATCTCAGTGCTAAACAGATTATGTGATTTACCATTTTAAGTGTTCCATTGTAGGCTACTCATCATGATTGGTGTGGTTTTACTTGTAAGTTCATCGCGGCTTGTACGGCACTTTCGATGGCCTTCACGACGAATTATGAAGAGTGGGCTTGGGCGAACAGGGTCGCAACGGGTCAAGGATTCAGGTCCAAGTGCAGTTATCCCAGCAGCAACTTTGCATCAGCTGATAACATCTACAGCTAAGGAGAAAGCTTGATTGTAATATTGCTGGAAGATTGCCTTATATGCCTGCATTTTAGATCGGGTGTTAATATGCTTTCAGTTTCTGCTAAGAAGCAGATCACCCGTGGATGCCAAGGTGTACGGTACTTTCATGGTTTTTCATTAGGCATCAGAGATTTTAGATCATTACTTCAATGAGATATTTGTAGCATATATTTTTGAGATCCCCAAATGTTAAGTGGTTACAACCTTTTTCCCATTCTGCTCCCCAATGCCTGTATTTTAAGTTGCTATTAGGTATGACATGAGAACTGTAAACAAGCTTTGGATTTGTCTTTTGGAAAGTAAAAAGTGAAAGAGCCGGAAAGAATAATTTTTTGTGGCAACCGCGAAGTAACTCCTTTCATGTTTTGATTGCTTGCTGGGTTGCCCCTACCAAGTGACAGCCAGCAAGTGTGATTGTGTCCCAAAGCCGATGAACTGGATGGAGCCCCCGAGCAAAGTTGTGTCAGGGAAGACATAGACCATGCCTCAAATAAAAACAAAAGCTGATTCTGAGCTAACAAAAGTCATCAAGAACTGACCCCCACAACTCCAAGAGTCCTCGTATCATGAACATGAATAGTAGAATACCTCGCATTGGCTTCAAGTGAAGGCATGTGCAGTAAGGCTAATAATAGAGTTATAAATTCATGTATGAATTATTTTGTATAAATTGATAGTGATATAATATCATTAGTTGACCGGAACATAAAAATAATAAAAATGCATCACATAGGCTGTGCGGTGATTTTATTCAATCGGCTATACCATATCACATTAATTTATTCCAAGATACTTTATACAATAGTTCGAATATGTAAACAGTTCAATGACTTTTCAGTCGTTGCAGCGACATAATATGATGATAGAGGACATAGGGACACCATTAGAAAAAGTACCAGCCATCCCTCATGTTCCTGATAAAACAAGGCCTAATGGTCCACCTCCACCATGACTTTTGACATTTAAAGTCACTGCTGCTTCTGCATATTCCATGGAGAAAAACAAAACTAATACTAATAGGCATCATAAAAATTCGCGACATGACCAATTGCAATGGGCCAAGGCTATAATGGTTGGAAAGAAAGCATACCAACCAAGGAGGGCAAAAGCTAGCTTTTTCTGTTTTCCTATTACTTGGCTTTCGTCTGATTAATAAATACATCAACAGACGCAAACGTTACAGTGTCTACAGGAATTAGGACCCCTCATTTTTTGCAAGGTGGGCACAAAATAGTGTACTAAAAAGAAGGGAAGAAAAAAAAAAGGAAATTTAGGTAGTATATCGTGTTCCCACTTCGATTTGCATTTGCACCGCCAGAGCCAGAGGACCTACTCTCAGGAGCCAAAGTCTAAAGATGTCATTTCACAAGAAAAAAGGGAGTTGAGGGAAGGGAAGGAGAACACGTGGGGACAAAGTGGCAAGCAATCATTTCTCTTTTGAAAACTTCAACATTGGCCCCCCTTCAACTCAGCCACAGGTCGTTATCAAAAATTAAAAAAGTAACTGAGTCACAGGTCGCCCAAGTCCTAACAATGTTCACTGATTGCTTTAAGCTCTGTTTCAGTGGGACATTACCTAGAGACTAGAATCTAGCTTACAGCATACTTAGCAAGTTAGGTTTCTTAACAAGTAGGCTTAAAAAATTTGTTAGGTTTATTGTTGTATTATTATTATTTGGGTTTGGTCAATTTAGATTTAGCTGGTATGTCCCAAATCAGGACATAGCTTTCAACCTCCGAGGCAAAAGATTTGTCGCTTCTCTGTAGACGGTATCTGTTTGTTTCATAATTCGCTTGACAGAGACACTACTTGAAGCTTTTGAAATCAAACCATAAAGCATAGGCTTGAAGAAACAGTTAGTCCCACATTCTAAAATAGGGCGTCTCTCCTCCAAGTTACACAGAATAACTAATTGCCAAATCAGGATAGAGCTTGAAAAGCACACTCATTTTCTTGTATCTAACCTCCAATTCACCTAAATTTTGGTGCTTGAAAATGTATTCTAGCAAATGAAATCTACTTTCCAAAAGGTCACGCAAGAAGTCTCCGCAGCATGAGACCAATGTAGTCAGATTAAGGTTGTCTCAGAGTGTCTGTCCAAATATACTTAAGCCACTGCACTGGAAGATTCTGCTCTGAAATTGCAAACCACATGTTCGCATTACAGAGGATCTATGACCTTAAAGAAGAGATAACAACTTGATATGACTGAAGAATTGCGAGACAGCAATTAATAATTTCAACAGAAATCCAAACCACAAACAATGACAAAAGTACTTTGATAATTAACAAATGTGGCCCCGTTTGAATAGATACTTTTACACAATTCAAATGATGATAAATCACGTCACAGACCAAATCAGTACGAAACCTGCCTCCAATACTTCACTGCACGTTTTGCTGCCTTGGATAGTCACCAAGTTGCTCCATCTGCCAGCTTTCATGAGGAGCAACATGTTCATGGGCAGGTGTGTATTGCTGCAAATTTAAATTTAAAGTTCAAGGTTTTTTTTTTTTAATTTTACTTTACTAAAAACTCCATTGAAAACAAACAATATCATTTTCTTGGGAAAAAGAAATAAAACCAAAGAAACGTCTTCCTAAATCCTAAGAGCCCAGAAAGAGGATTTTACTGAAGTTAAGTACTTAGTTCAGGTTCTACCTCCATCTTTTCCAAAAGTTCTTTAGCTGTTGGGGCTGAGATAATTATCTGCCGAGCACTTGGCTTGATGAAGCCCTCTTGAACACCATTGTCAAATAATGCAAGCAAAGAATTATAGTACCCATCAACATTTAGCAGACCAACCTGTAGTGTTTAATAATCATAATCAATTACAAGTACATATCAATAAGTTTGTTGCCTATTTGGCCATTTCAGTATGTCAAACAAGAAGGTTCAAAGGTCACCGGTTTCTTATGGATTCCAAGTTGGGACCACGTTATCATCTCCAACAGCTCTTCCATGGTCCCATATCCTCCTACAACAACATACTCTAATGTTATCCTCAGCAAGTGCAGCAAGGAGAAACATTTCAATACAGAAACTTTTTAAATAGTTAAGGTCTTCACTTAACATCAAGGAAAATTCCATTCAAACTAATTTTTCTTTACATTTTCCAATAATTTAGGATTATTTTCAGGGTAGTTACCGGGAAGAGCAATAAAAGCTTCAGCTTCTCGAGCCATTGCAGCTTTACGCTCATGCATATCTGAAACAGTTCTTACTTCGCCGACAGTTTCTCCAGATATCTATCAATATTCCCAGCAACAATTTACTGATGATAAATTGATATACAAACTCTCTGTTTAGAAGAGGGCTACAATTTATGTTACAGAGGAACAAATAATTTTTTCTTGAAAGTAAGAACTATTGAATGCTGAAATTGATGAATCAATGTTTCATATAATTAAAGTAGGATCCAAGGTAAGAGCAATAAGGAAAAGCATTTACGACCTAATCAAGAATAACATTAAGAGGAATAGATTAAAGAGTTGTAAGACATGATTATATAAGAATGAATTCTCAAACAAAACCAAGAAAAGAACAATTCAATTAGCATACCGCCCAATTTTAAGGATTTTGCAAAAGGAACTAAATAAATTCAAAGAAAGCAAAACATACTCAACCTCAAATCCTTATATGAACAAATAGCATGTATACCTCAAGTGGCATGAGAGCCTTTGGAATAATCCTGCATTTGAAGAGTAAGCCTCAACAATTAGCAACTGGTGCAATACTAAAAAAATATCAACAATATGCACTTGAAGAAGCTTTCCAACTTGCCCGAGAACATGGCAACCTCCAGCATAAACTGTCTGGGATATCAAACCCATCAACCCAACGCTCCCACCACCGTACACCAAGTTTATCTTTCCCCTCACCTGCAATTCATGCTCAATCAGTAGATCAAAAGAACGAAGAAATTGCAAGAACAACAACCATTTTGAGCTTTGAAGAAAAAGTCCAAACACACTGCTTTGTTACCAAGTATCACATACCCAATTCAATACATCAAACACTTTCACTCACAACTCATCAAAACATAAACACAAAGTCATAACAAACAAAGTGATCAAAAAACTCAATTCTTTAGAACCAGAAACAATAATCCCATGTAGTCTAAATATCAAAAGCCACAAACCATCACAAAATCAAAACACGCATGCCGTCAAAAAGAAACAAGTGCAACAAACCAGCTCATTTCCCAATTCAAGAGCAGCATCACTGAAGACCCTTCTATTACCAGAGTGGCTTCCACAGAACACACACACCCTTTTGAACTTGCTGCCGGTGCACCCTTCCTCCTCCATTTAACAATCTCTATATAACCCTTTTGGTTCAAAAAATCAATATTTAATCATTTGGAAAGAAAGCAACTTGTGCAAGATTAATGTTTCTTAGTAAACTTTTTTAAAGAATGAATATGTAAAAGCGTTATAATAAAACAAAACCAAAAAAAAAAAAAAAACACAAGCTGGGTTATTGGAGAAATCAAAAGGGTGTTATACATATATTTGTAGAAGCAATGAACAGAAGAAGCCCACACGCTCCGTTCACTTTCCAATCAAACGTCATATGTATTATATATTATAATAAAGTATACGTGTATATATATTTATAGATAGTTAGAAAGAGATATTAAGTAAAAAAAAATAGAACCGTAATCTGTATTGTTGAGTCAGAATCAGTAAACAAATGAATTTAGGAGGAGACTTAAAAGAGAAGACGAAATACTGATTATGGGGCTGAGCAACGAAACTCCAAGATTGCTGCTTTCACCATTGGACTTTAACTTATGTTGATTTCACTTTTCAATTCCAAAAATATTGAAAAGGGTATTTCATATTTCCACTTGTTTATAAATTTCTCTAGTTATTTGGTATACTTCTCAAGGTTGCAGGATCTGATGTCTAGTCAATGATGGAAAGGTCCGTGTCCTCAATAATATTAGTAAGGCAATGAATATACCATAATCAACTTCAACCATCAGTAAATCTTGTATTATAAAGTTGAAATCTGGCTTATTTTAACTTGCATGATCTTGATGTTGATGTGTCACTCACAATTAGCTGCTGTAAACTGGGCATACCATTAGTATAGTAAAAATTTGAATTGTGGTACAAATGAAGTCTACACCCTGTCGATGCTCGCGCATTTTGTATATCTCAAACGATGTTGACATTTGACTTGTCATTCACTAATTTGTATTATAAATTAAGTATACCATTAGTAATAATAGTAGATGCGTGTTTATAATAAAATAAAATTTTTAGATTGTACCACGATAAAAAAGATTTAGATTAATTTCAGTGTAACTTTTAATTATAAGAAAGTCAATACTATTTATATACACGTCCTCATCGGCCAAACCTGTACGTTGTATAGTCAGATAAATAAGAATCGCGTTTAACCAAATAGATCCAAATTTCACGGACAATCAGTAGTTAGATCCGATGGTTAAAAGCGGCATTTATCTTATCTTAATGGCTTTCTTGATTAAAAGAAATGACCTCGTCCTCATCTTATATTTTTAACTAATATTGGCATTTATCGTGTCACTCACTAATGTATGCTCCAGAATTACTATATCTTAATAGTGTGATAAAAAATCATTGACTGTCTAATACATGGCAATCATTTGTAGATGCCAAAAAGTTGTGGTACATCTATATTTCGGATTCCGATAAGTGACCATCCGGTGATATAATTACATTCACACATGCATCAATATGGCCTTTATATATATTTTTTTTTTCTTTTAAATTTGGGCCAAATTTACTGGCTCAAAAAATGCGCTAAAAAGTTTAAAATCATTAAATCTTTTTAGCATGGAACTATCTTTTAATAGTACATGTTTGTGAGATTAAAGCTTAGTAAAAGATTCTCGTGGTCTTTATACAACGGGATATTGATTTCTTTAAAGTGGATATTCAACCATTTCTTGAAGATCTAATCTTGATAATGTTATTTTATATTAGCAAGTAGCAGCAGCGCCCATCATGGATCTGCGAATATTCGTTAATGATGGAAAGAAATTTCGAAGATCTATAATTCCTTTTTTTTTTTAAGTTGAAATGATATTGTTTTTGAATTTAAGTGAAGCTTCGTGGTCCCTCTGTTTAGAATTGAAAGGCGGTCCGTCTCTTGTACAAAAGCTTGTCCATAGACAACCAATTAGTAGATTCTCGAATTATGTTGTTATCTTAAGGATTAAAACTTTTTTATGTCAATAGATATATATAATAGAAAATAATTTTTTTTAAAAAAACTCTTTTTGGTGCGGGCTTGATTTTCACGAGAAAATGCCTCAGTTTCAATTTTTTAACACATGCGATTGGATTCGTCTTATAATTTCTATTATCCATCAGACAGTGGATTTTTTTTTCTTCTTCTTCATCTTCTTTTAAAATAAAGATATAGGGATAAATCAATTGAGAAACTGAAGTTTCACAAAATATATGTGTGTGTGTAACTTTTTTTCAGAAAAATCACAGTTAGTTAAATAGCAGCAAAAACAGCAACTGAAATAAAAACAACAAGAATTTCACAGAACTGATTAAAAAATATATTTAAAAGTTATTTATAAAATAAATTTGAAATTAACAAAAAAAATACCAACATAAGAATAAACTCAAATTTATCTTATTATTTTTTTTTTTAAAAATTGGTATTTATTCCAACTAACATTTGTAGTCTTTAGGAATTTTATAAAGATATAGTTTGACGACAGGATACAACAATATTTCTTATTATCATTTTGACAATTTGACAAATGATGATAATTAAATCAATTGAACCATTTCACAAAATATATGTGTGTTCAAACTCAACAAAAAACAGAACGTGAGAAGGAGGAAATAAATATTGCAGTGCTCTGTGTGTAAAAACAAAAGAGGGAGGTGCTTTTTTATACTCATATAGGTATGTAACAGCAGCATAATATTGAATTTCGGAATTCAATATATGCCATTTAAAACGTGCCATGCAAGCTTGGATGATTTTGGGCTGACATTCGCGTACGCAGGACACGCAGGCGCACACGAGTTCAACCAAATCGGTTATGGATTCGCACCCCCCTGCGCACGCGCGTGTGGAGAGAGCTTCTATCCTTAAAATTCTTGCTCATGCATGGTTAAGTGTCTATATATAAACATTAATCCCTTGGCTTCTTTTTTTCATGTGAGATAAGCTTCATTTCCTTTCATATTTTCAACTTCAAGGGTGCACTTTGAGAGACAATTTCTCATTCACCTAAGCACCATTTTAAGAAAATAAAAATACACTTTCGAAGTATTAACGGAGTAGAATCCGAACCTCACAAGATTTCCCACTTTCAATAAGTGGGACCTGAAATTCTAATTATGCAACCCAAAGGGGGTGAGTGAATTGGGATTCTAAAAATATTCAATTCTTAAAACAAAACTCAATACAAATCTAAATCGAATTTAAAGCAATAATAAATAAATCAATTACAATATAAAAAGATAAGGGAAGAGAGATTCAAACAAAGGGAGTTTTTCGTGGTTCGGCCAACCTCTCCTATGTCCACGCCTCCAAGCTTTCCGAGCTTGAGGATTCCACTAAGTAAGCCTCCAAGGCTTCAAATGCTTACAATTGACTTCCAATGTGTCAATAAACCTTTACAACAAGAGATTATCCTCAATCTCTTAACCCAAGTGTATTCCAACACTTACAACCACTCAAAACAAAAGATTGCAAATTATTTTTCTCTCACATAATATTTAAGATTACAAATCAATGTCCAATGTATGATTAGATGAAGTAAGAATGTGTTTAAAGCTCTATAAAAATTGTATTCTCGAATATAAACTCAATGGTAGTAATAAGATCAATCTTTGTTTGAATTTGAATGAGCTTATTTATAGTTGGACCCGAAAACTAGTTATTATTCACTTTTTGCTCACTGTCAGATTGCCGTTTGACTGATCAATATGACCGTTGGACTGAATTTTTAAATTATCGGATCGCCATTTTTAAGATGTCCGATCGTCGTTAGTGTCCAGAGACTAATCTTTCAATTCTGTGCAATGTCGGATCGTCGTTATTTAGATGTCGAGTCAACGTTAGTGTCAAGAGACTAATCTTCAATTTTACTCAATGTCGGTGAGCCGTTATCAAGATGTCGGATCGTCGTTATCTACAGTGATTGCTATAGTTACTGCTACAGTGAAATATTTTTCAAAATAACAGTTTATTTCCAAAACTTTATAAAATTATATTATGGACCAAAAATTTATAGAACTTGTCAAATAGCTCTATTTCTAGAATTTTAAGCAATATTTTCCAATTTCAAAATTCTCAAAAACTTTCAATTTAAATCATTAATCATGAAAACAACTAATATCATAAAATCACTTTTCATTTAATATAAAACCTTTATAATATTAAAATATATGAAAAATAGTTTTAAGCCTTTAAAAACAATCTTAATCACGTTTGTTATCATCAAAATTAATAATAAAGAAATATTTATGTTAACAGGACCCACTCAAAATGTGCCCTCAAAATAGCATAGTGATATGTTATTTTTTCAACAACTTTTACTAATACATATGAAGAAATTCGAATTTATTCACATAAGTGGGAAATAAATTGATTTTGCTATTAAGTTATTGAATTGTTATTGTGTTGATATTTAAGTCCATAGTGTGTATGAGTAAGTAGTGAGATTGATTTTCTTTTAAATATTTAAATTAAATTTAGCATGTTTAAGCAAATTTATTTTCTATAGCGCATGCAGCCTCTTTTTTTTTTTTTTTTATACAGACACCCTGTTAAATATTGCAGTTTAATAGAGTTAGTTTTAATACAGTTAAACTGCATAATTTCATTATGTCTTGAAAATTAAATCTATTAAGTCACACGACTTAATAATGTGTTCGCATTAAAAAATGAGAGTGCTCACACATGATAATGATTATATATATATATCTTTTCTTTAGTGCAGGCGCCCTCATTTTTTTTATGCAGACACACTTTTAAACTGTGCGGTTTAATAGACTTTATTAAACCATACAACTTTATAGTGTATTGAAAATTAACTCTATTAGGCTACATGACTTAACAAAGTGTCCGCATTAGAAAAATGAGAGTGTAATGTCACGAGATGAGTATGTTGCGAAGCAACTTGTGCAGTACTTAGACATCTTCTAACATAAAAGTTGCTAAGTAAGCCTATTGAACTTCTCAAGCTAGCTAAGCAAGGATGCTTGTGAGACAACTAGAGAGAAGAGAGCAATATGGTAAAAGTGAATTTTATTATTCACAAGAGAGAATATAAGAGAGCTTTACAAAGATGCTTGAGTTGCTAGATGTATAGCGTGGTGTTGAGCAAAATGGTGGGTTTCATGCCCTATTTAGAGAATGGCTTGCCTAGGTTTAGAGAGTTCCATGCCACTTGTGCAACTTGTCTAAAAATCTCCTAAATTCTAAATAAGTTTAGTTATATATAAGTGTAGAATTATCTAGACATTTACAAGTTGTTGAGAGTTGTAGAGATTTCTAGAATCCGGCTAGGCTTGAACACTTTAGCTTGTGAATTTGGGTTGTCCGCTTGTTAAACGCATCATGGCTTACTAATTGTATGGGGTGACCTAGTGCTAAGCTCATCCCGCCTTTGGGCAAACTTTTACTAAGTGAACCCATGCACGTCAATTTAATTTTTATTGGTGGCAAATTTGAGCGGCCCGTGACAGCTTGCACATGAAAATGATTATATGCCTTCTTATTTTTTTTTCTAATGCGGACACATTGTTTTATATATATGTGTGTAGACACACACACGTGTGTATGTATGTAATTATTTTTTTTCCTCGAAAGAAACCACAAAATCTCTAGATTGTTAAATTTGCTACTTTGCCTCTTCACCTCAAGTTTTTTTTCCCGATTACTCCTAAAATAAAGCATCTGTTTCGGATAATCAAAGAAAACAAAAAGCACACTAGTTTCAGTTTCAACATTCATTTCAATCAGCAACATAAAACCACAAACTAACTTGTTGCCACAATTTTTTTAGGGGGAAAAAAAAGCAATTGAATTAGAAACCACAAACTCAAAAACAGTAGTAGGGGTATGTGTACCTAACAATTATCAACGATATTGCTTAAATGTATGCTTTAAACTATGGGAAGAAGAGTTCCCTTAGGCGATCATGCTATTATTGATTTCAGTTTAATACATTATTTTATATTATCACTGTCATTTCATATGGCATGGGTGGCTGCTACTGTGGCTACAATCATAGCTCTGTGTATTAGAAGAAAAGCAAAACATTCAAAGCACCAATCATCTCATTCTTCTCATAATCCCAAAGTTAAAACAAGTCAGACCATGAAAAATTCAATTGTGCTTGATAAATCATCACCGGCAATCCTAGTGACAACACAAGAAACCCTGCAAGCTGTGAGAACGCCGCGGATTATAGAATCTGATCAAGAGGGAAATAATGAGAACGTTCAAGACAACATGACAAAGCAACAAGTTATTAAGGAACTGCCACCGTCGTTGGCAATGAAGACATTGAGGGAGACAAGTTCTTGTAACAATTTGACAAGGAATCTGTCGATGCAAAGATTTGAAAAAAGTTTAAGCATCAAAATTTCAAGAAGCGTGTCAATGAAGCACCACCACCATAGTAATAAAAAGAGAGGGAAATTTAAAGTAGATCAGGACTCGGTTTGGAGCAAGGCGATAATACTAGGAGAAAAATGTAGGCCAGATGATGAAGATGATATTGTTTTTTATGACAACAAGGGAAATAAAATCTCACCATATCATAAAAAGACGCAGAGTAATTTCTTTGCTTCCTTGTCAAGGACAAATTCTAAAGTTGATCATACACACGCCAGCCCTGGATTACATAATAGTAAAGATAGGGGAATTGTAATAAAAGATGAAGGAGTCTTAGTATAACTAATAATAATAACTCAACGGATACGTACATCTATATATAGAGCTAGTTGTTTTGTGTTTTGTAGATGGATGTTGTTGTTCTTTGTAATGCTTTTGGAATGAAATTTTGGGTTTTTTTCTTTCTTCCTTGTTCAAATTATACCACACCAACTTACCATCAATCACTATATCTTTTTTTTCATTGTGGGTTCCAAAAAGTACTAAGAAGGCATTTTACAACTTTTTTAGACTCATTATACTCTTATGATAACAAACTATACAACAAGCTGCAAAAACAAATAATCTATTTTTTTTTTTCTGTAAACCATATATAATCGTGTTGATCTTAAAAATGTTTCAAGTATAATCCAGCACTATCCTAGGCCTAGTTTTTCTTAATCATGTGATTAGTGATTATTAGATAGTTATGTAATTAGTGATTATGAGTTAGTTATGTAAAAGTAATTAAACGTTAACTTTTATTGTCACAATTCATAAATGCACACATGATAGGAGATTTTTAAATGATCAGAGAAATGTAAATTAAAAAAAAGATTCTAAGTAGTCTTGAAAATAAGAATTAATTTTCAACTTAGGTATTTTGTAATTTCTTTTCTTTATAATGTCTTCTGCAAATGATACTAAATACAGCCGGTTGCATTTTAATGTATATGTAGGAAGATTTATTGAAAATCTTTAACATACGATGTGAAATCTACCGAAAATCTTGACACACATGCATAGCGAAGCTCAAGGATTTATCGAGATTAGCTCCGAATTCTAAATTGTCGGAGAAGAAATGGACAATTGAAGGGCCACCTCCACAAAGAAATTTGAGTGCATGTGATTCGTGAAATTGAAGTGAGAAATGGAGCACAGCAGCAGGGATTATTATTGCTTTTGGGAAAAAAGTAATTATGGCTATAAAAGTGGCACAAAGGCAAAGTGGAATGCAGTGTAGATACTGTAACTCTTATCAATCTGTGACAATTCGGATACAAATAAATAAATGCCCTTCGCCTTCTGTTTCACTTTTGTAAAGCATTTGGAGCAGCGTTTCTTTCTGACTTTCTCCGAGAGTTGCCATTTGCCAACTACTTTTTGAGTGGTAAATTTCAGTATTCTATCGTACTGCTTTGGATTTATCTTACTTTTTCTCCATTGATTTGACATAATCTGAGATTGCAACCATTTCCAAAAACCACGCAACAGATGTTGAGTTGACCATCTTTCTGTTAGTTTTAAAAAAAAAATCTCATTCATTCCCACTGATTTGTCCATGCTAAATCTTTCATTTTCTCTTTTAGTTATGAATATTTATTGAACAAAGTCATTTATCAAGAACGAAAAGAAAACACTCCTCCACTTCTGGATCAACATTTCTTTTCTCTTTTGATCTGAATTTCTTTGAACAAAATTTTTTTTAATAAGTAATTAGTAATTAGTAAATAAAAAAATTAATAAAAAAATATATGGCACAAGATTTTTAAAAATTAAAGAGAACTAAATTTTAGATAAAATTTTAATACCACTTGTTGAGTCGAGTCGAGTCGCGGATGGAATTGTCGTTATTAGTACAAATTCAGCTATTTTTCTATCATTAATATTTTAAAAGAAAAAGCAATGTGTACAATCTACTTTAAAATTACTTTATGGACATGTACTTCCTGTTCCTGAGCTCTTAATAAAATATGATCATAGTAGGATTTTTTGGATTTTTTTTTTCTAGATTATCTTACCTAATTCAGCTTTCCCTTTCTTGATAATGCTATAGTGCTGCTGAGTTGGAAGCCAACTTTACAGTATCGTAATCATTAAAATAAAAAAAAATAGTTAATTAATTATTTTTTGGGAAGAAAAAAATCCGAAGAGAAAAAGGAAAAGAATCATGCAGTAATGAAAATCTGAGCTGGGACATTACATCTGTGGACCCCCAGTTTTGCCCTAACATGCCACGTGTCCCCGCCACTCGAAAATATTCTGTCACTACTTAAACTGCTTCTCTCCATTCCAAATTTTTGTGTCTCCATTGCAAATTTTTGTATCATCTCGACTGACTGACTGACACAAAAGAAGAGAAAGACAGAGCAAAGTTGGCAAAAAATTAACAAAAAGTTATTTTGAAAAATGGCTTCTTCTATGAAACGTGATAAATTGCCAGTGACAGTGAATGATTCATTGAAGAGCCAAGAACAGCCTAAGGGCTCTGCCGCCATGACTAAAAGAGGTGTTTACGCGGCCGTCTCTTACATGGCTAGTGCTGGTAATTTCTGACGCTTTTTTTTTCATTTTTCTTTTTCTTCTTTTTATTGTCTCAATGTTTGAAATTTTATTTCAGGGACGAATTCATTAAACTTCGTGTGAAAATGGAAAGTTTGTTGTGTTATTTTTTTTTTTTTTGTGGGTTGCATTTAGAAATGTAAAAATGTTACTGTGCTATGTACGTTTGGGTTGTTTGGCGAGAAGAAGCGGGCAAAGGAGATTTTTCCCCCTTTTTTTTTTTTTTTTGGTTGGTTTTTGAATGTAGATTTTGTTTAATTGTTGGGCTTATATGAAGGTGTGCCACGGTTAAATAAATTAATTTCAGAAATAAAATGTTTGGAAAATGAGAGGAGGATTATGCAACAGTGATCATTTTAATTGCACTTCTGATTGTGATGTCAGAATTGTGACTGGTGTCAATGAAGATTGAGTAATTGGGTTGTCTTTATATTTCTGTATTCAAAATCTATATTTGAATCCTAGCGTGTCAATGTTGTTCATTGATTACTATAGTTTAGTTCTTGGGACGGTACAAAAGGTCTGAGTTCGGACCCTGCGCATTGAGAGGGAGGGAATCCGGTTGCCATAAGGAAACACTTAAAAGGGAAAAATTAAATTAAAAAAAAAAAGAGTCAAGGAGTTAAAATCAAAACTAATTCAATTTTATAGAAGCTGGAGAAATCATAATGCTAAGGAATTACTGAAAGATACCAGTGCTTTTTTGGTTTTATTGAACCAGTCACTCATGGGAAGGGTGATGTTTGTAGGATAGTTTCTAATAGATTTGTGTCAGGATAGATGAAGGGAGAATTGTTTCAAAGCCAATTGAGATTCAATGCTTGGTTATTTTAAAAAAACAAAGCTTTATCATATCGCTAGAACGATGATGCATTGCCCAGAAATAACATTTTCATAAATAAGCTCCCTGAGCTCTCTCTTAGCAGCATAACGGGCATACTTATTAATGAACATCTTTCTGGATCAATAAACTAGTTTTAATTCTTTATTAGTCAAGATTTTGTTGCAAGGCAAACTATGTATTGACTAACAGGTTTTCTATGAAGGCAATTATGTCTCCTTATAAATCGTGTGGTCATGTTTTTTTCCCTCCATGTTGCAGTTCTCTTGGTAATGTTCAACAAAGCAGCCCTTTCTTCTTACAGTTTCCCCTGTGCAAATGTCATCACACTTTTTCAGGTAGCTCAGTTACCTAGTTGGTCTCAAGTGCTAGACTACAAATCCTTGATAATTTGCTTAATATGCAGGCAATTCAGATAGCAATGTTTTAAAATTATCCTTTATTTTGGAAGTACACATCCTAATTTCTGTAAGATGTTCATGTTTGACCATTATCATCTTTCAATTTGAAATCAATAACATCATTTCCAGCTTCATGCATGCGTTGCACACACTGAATGCTTGTCGTAGCTAACTTTGATCCACCCTGTCATAACAATTTTTTATGCCAATTCAATATTTTTTTTTCTTTTGGGTCTAAATTGTTTCTGTTTTTTCTCATTACTTGATTTGGCTTTGTATCTTTTGTTGTGTAGATGTTTTGTTCATGTTCAATTCTCTATGCATTGAGAAGCTGGAAGATCATCTCTTTCACAGTTGGTGAACCACATACTACCAGTAACAATCCAACAACCCTTGTACCGCTCAAGACATTAGTTCACACTCTTCCTCTGGCACTTTCATATTTGCTTTACATGGTAATATTTCAAATACTTCTTGTTTTTGAGAGCTTTAATATTTCTTTTAATTTTTTCTCATATTAATATCTTCTGTTGAAAGTTGATTACAATGGAAGCTGTGCGTGGCATAAATGTTCCCATGTACACCACCCTCAGGCGGACTACAGTAGCCTTTACGATGATTGTAGAGTACCTATTGACAGGGCAGAAACACTCACTTCCTGTTGTTGGCAGGTACACCTTTTGAACTTTCCTCTGTCACTGAACTTTGATGTTATTGGAAGCAGGGAATTGGTTATCACTCTTTTGACTCCATCCATGTGCCGTGGGAATGCTTGTCAGCTACTTGTTAAATCACTAATGAACCAAAACTGCTGCATAATGTGCTTGAATGATACATTAATCTTTTTTTTTTTTTTTGGTCTCAAAATGGATAACTTAGTATCTGTTTCTAGCACTTTTTTTCACTATGATTCATATGTGGAAAAAAAAAGGTAGCTCCAATATTTTCAACTTTCTTCAAGCCTTTCATTTCATACGAATCACAGAACATATGAAGTTTGTCAATCAAAATTCTGAAGGCTGCATTTCTGTTTGAGGATATAGGTAAAGATTATATATAAATTTAAATTGGGAAATAATAGTGGCTTCACTACACAAAAATGTAATCCCTAGTACCTTTATGCACAACAGTATTATCTTCTTTACATTCATGTACCTAGTTTCCTTCTTAATTGTATAAATCCGAGGATTTCATCAGTGTAGGGATTATTTTGCTCGGTGCATTTATTGCTGGAGCACGGGACTTATCCTTTGATGCCTATGGCTATGCTGTTGTCTTTATAGCCAACATCTGTACAGCAGCATATCTTGCCTTCATTTCTCGTATTGGTAGTGTTTCATTCTCAAACTTTCTGGCATCTCATTTATTAGCTAAGGTTTTTGAATCCTTTTATTAAGATTATGGCATATATTTTTAATTCGTTTCAGGAAGATCCAGTGGCCTCAGTAGCTTTGGTCTTATGTGGTGCAATGGTATAATCAAAGACTCGTTGCATTTTTTTCGTTTCAGATCTCAGAGAAACATTTTACTTACTCGGAATTTGTAGGAATAATATGCACGCCAATTCTGCTATTCTGGACTTCATTTAGAGGCGACCTAGAAGTGACAATGAATTTCCCTCTTCTATTTTACCCCGGCTTTCAGGTGCTTTTTTCTTCTCCAAAGACAGTTACTTTAATGCTGCTTATGTCTATAACTCCGGTGTTTTCAGATAACTTGCTTTGTTGCCTTGTTTTCTTTGTTTTTGAGTAACAGTTGCTCTTTTTTCATTTTAATCATCGCCTAAGGGACCTGATTCAATGCCAGCATACTAGTATTACTACATTTTGTGAAATATTTAAGCAATTGAATCAGTGGCTAATAGGATGATCTGATTAAATATTTCTGTATTGATTTTTTTTGCAGGTTGTGATGCTTCTTTCCTGTATCATGGCATTCTTAATAAATTATTACGTATTTTTGAACACAACCCTCAATTCAGCACTCACGCAGACAATTTGTGGTAATTTAAAGGTGTGTACTGTCTGTCTACAACCTTACTGCTACAAGGACACATGCAAGCTTGCTTCATGCCTAATTCGGTTATGCAATTTAACATTTGAATCTTAATATTTGATGGATTATTATTCATTTTAGGCTGTTTCCGTTAAGTTAAAAATGAAAATTGAGATTAGAGAGCAGAAGTCAATTGCTTTTCTGACATGGAATTTTCATTTTTTCTTTTTTGATAGTTTTAGGCTGCAGCAATATCATGTTTTCTTTTTTTTTTTTTTTTGGCTATTACAAAATTGCTTACAAGTTATATCTCCCTTGATGTAAGTGTATAGTGTGTATACAATTAAATAGATCCCAAATGCGAATAGGAAATTTCAAAAACATTATCAACATTAAATGTGTCTCTTTTGATGAGCCGGAAGGTTATGCCTGTTAACTAAATTCTATTTTAAATGTAACTTCTTCTTTTTTCTTTTTCTTTTTTAATTCCAAAATCATCAATCTCTCTAAAATCATTTACAAATGTTTAACTGATCTCTGGCCTTCAACTGCTCACCCCACACATGTCTGTGATTCCTAATTTTCTATTGTAGGACCTTTTAACTATCGGACTTGGCTGGCAATTATTTGGTGGGCTTCCTTTTGATTTGGTGAGTATACACTAATCTGGTGTTATATTTTTAATGCGCTTCATGTGAGAATCTTAACACGACTAATGTTCTTGGATAAATTCCTTGTTTTCTTCCAGTTCAATGTTGTTGGCCAAGCACTTGGCTTTCTCGGGTCGTGCTTCTATGCATATTGTAAGCTTCAGGGGAAGTAAATGACATCCTGCTGCTTTAGAGGCTTATACAGGAGGTAAATAGCTCATACAGCTGATCGCTGCTGGCTTCATTAGCCACCAAATTTTGATTGAAAATCAGAGACTCTAGAGCATATAGGAAATCTCTACAATATATAAGTTTTCTCTGCATATTAAGCTGCTGAAAAAGTTATGAACAATTGCAGAATATAAGGATTCATGAAAACCTGTTACTTTTAGCTGATATCTGAAAAATCAAAGATCAGTTAATTAAAAAAAAAAGAACAATAATATTGAAGGTGGCAAAGTTTTGATTTCACAGAAAGTGTTCACTTTGTGGATTGGATGCATTCTCTTTATGTTGACCTTGTTCAAACCAATCTCTTGATATTTTTCATTCAGTTTTAGAGTTAACCAGTTATATCTACGTCGCATTAAAAGAGAAGCAAGCCAACTCCTCCAGAACTTGTCTCCCCTCCACCCCACCCCCCACCTGCTTTTTTTTTTAACTTTACTTGTCTTTCCCCTTTGATAAGCCTCAAGTCGAAGAAGTGAAGAATCACAAAACTCTTGTCACTTGTCTGCAATCTTCTATGAGATATTCATCTCTCTCTATATTAGTTAACCCATGAAGGTAATGAATAATGTGAATAAACATGTAGCATCAAATCCATGATGTGTAACGTAGCACCTACAACTCACATTCATATTTCACAAAAATTATGCTAGAAGGGCACTTGACTGTGCCTCAGATCATGTAAACGCTGGGAATATAAAGCAGAACATGAAACCAGAAAACTTGATCATGAAAGATGATGAGATGTTGGTGCCATGATTTATATGTTTTTGACATAATAATCCAACAAAACAATTGAGTGTATATGCAATTCATTTTACTTAAAGTATAAGAATTTCTCTCCTTTTCCCTTTTGCTTTTTGTCAATGTTCATTCAAAGGGTAATGTGACTGAAAAATTTGCCAGACACTCAAGAGACAATATTATGAAGCATATATATTTACTCTAATTTTTGTAAAGCAACTTTGAATTCTGAGATTGACAGAAGTGTGCAAAAACTAACTTGGGTCTCTGTTCAGGTGTCTCATTTCTTGTTCAAAACCAAACCTTTTTGCAAAATCTTCTTCTTCAAATGCACTTAAACTGCTGACAAAACGAGTACTTCGGGCTCTTCTAGGAGCTAACTCAGCATGCTTGCCTGCGTGTGAAGACAGATTTTTTCACAAGCACGGAGAGAAAGAAATTAAATCCTCAAAAGAGTTGTAGGCAGCAACTGGAGTTCTCAATGAGAAAAGTGTCTTTCTTGTCTCCACAAGCTGACAAGAAACTTTGACCGAATTGCCATGCATGATTGAAACATACCCATCAACTGCATTTTTCCAAAAGCTAAAATAAAGTTTACTTATATTTTCTTTACCCTTTTTCCACCCTTAATTTCATGCGAATTCAATGTTAGTGGTCAAAGAAAATGTTCTTAATTAATTACTTTATTAATGCTCAAATTTTCTGTACATCGGTCAAAGTGATGTTGTTCTAGGCTCCTGCAATTCTGTTTGACAAAAGATCCCAGGAAGAGGGAGGAAACTTTGAATTTAAAAAGTCATACGAATATTCTCTTAATTAAAGATACGAAAAAGCTAAAGAAAGTATGTTTTCTTTTCTTGAGGAAACAAAGGTAACTAAACATGGCACGTTATAGCTTAAAGAAATGTGTTTGCAATTTTGTATGAGTGGAACCTATGTAGATGTCCCTTTGTCCATCCCTTTAATCAAAGAGTTTCAAAAGCTAGAGATTTGACATTTGAAATTTTATATTTCTATGGATGATTTAGTTGGCACCATTATTCATATTATAATGAGCGACATTATTACATAATATTAATCTTATGCTTCAGTTAATACTTTTAAGAGAATTATAGGGTTCCACAACGGCATATTTATCTAATTGCCTAGTTGCTCGCCAAAATCATTCTAACGTGACATATACGGATTATTTAATGAGGCAACCATTTTCTAGAGCGTATAATAATGAAACATTATGCAAAGAAAAAGCCAAAGTTGAGGTCGCTAGCTAGCTTTTGACCCTTCATGCATGTTTAGTCTAAGAAGAAGAAATAAATGGAATAGAATTAAAAGTCCTAGGATCTGGTGATGTGAAATGAGAACGGTTTTAAGGCGTGGGGGAATCTGTTAATTGGGTAGTGGCACGCGAACTTATCGCCCCAAATCATGAGTACCGAGAGATAGACATGGGGGAGCTTTATTTTTAAAGCTTTTTATTCTAATAATAAAAAAAAGCTTCCTTTACTCTTCCCAAAAATCTTCATAAGAGAATGAGTAAATGACCCTTCAAAAATAAAGAAAAAGGGGGGAAAAAAAGTCTCTTGTGTAATTGAAATGTATGAGCATGAGATTGTTTGTTGGTGAGAAAAAAGTTAGAAGCGAACCCCAAGGAGTGTGTTCCCCAGCGCAGGCCCAAGGCAAGGCTCCTTTAGCGCCGGTGTCTCCGCTTTGTGGAGTTGCCTCAATTTGCCTATTTGCTAATTGCTATGTGTTGTTAAAAATGCATGCCCTTAAGTGTGTGTTTCTGGGTGTCATAAAGATGACAAAATATTACTTTATTATTTCTTTCTTCCCAATCTTCTCTCTAGACAATCCCTCCCTTCGCTGACATTCTGCACTTCTGTTCCCAATATTCTCCTCTTCAAAAGGTTTTCCCTCCCTTAAAGGTTATCCACATTAGACACTAGATATTCAACTGTCTTGGGTCTAACTATCTATTTTGACAAAGTTTGGAAGTCTTGGAGTCATTTTCCCTCAATTTAATCATATTTTTCCTCCATTGTCAATCTTGAACTTTTTATGTATATACATAGCTGCTGATGTGTACCCAAACCAAAAAAATTCTAAATAGGAGTCACCCTTGTATAAGTGTATAGTGTGTATAAGGGCATAACTAAGTAATGGCCTGGGACCGCGGCCACCCATGTTAATAAAATTCTAAATAGGAGTCTTTATAAATTTAGACTCTATATATATACTTTTGGTAGCCCCTCAAATATATAGTATTAATATTTTTTCCTCCTTAAGTACGTCATGTCTTCATTCCCTACCCCCAACCAAAACTCCTAGATTATCTCCTGCTCATGCATATAAGATATTGTTAGTCCATATGCTCTAGCTGAGATATTTATTTCAATAATGAATGTGAATCGATATATGTTTACTCTTAATGATTTGTTTAGAATACACATAAGCCAACAATGTTATTCTCTGTGGATTAGTTTAGCTAGGCTTTGTTTAATTTAACTAATCAAATGCAAGCATGATCTATATACAGAGAGGATGGGTTTTAAAATAATTATAAGTCTTAAAAGAGGGATTAGAAAGGATACAAATACAATGAAAAGGAGTAATTGTTGGGGGGTTTTTTGGTGGAGAATATTTGAGGTGCATGCGCAAGAGAAGGAGGGGGCGGTTTCGATTTTAATTTGAGTACAAACTAAGCATGAGTGGGGGTGACAAACCCTAAAAGTTATTTTTGCTCCCCATTGACATCATTCCACTCACCTTCTTCTCCTTCCCGTCCCGAGGCAAAACCCTACCTATTATACCTTGTCACTCAACTCCTCTCTCCGTATGTGCATGTATATATATGTATATGCTTCCGTTTTCCTTATATATTTAGATCATCACCATGATCATCAGATTCAATATCACTCATATCTCGTCACATAACAAACTAGGGTTTCACTTCAGATCATTTTTGTTTTATTACCACTGCATATACATATCTTTTCCGATCTTCCTTCAAACCCTAATCATCTGTGACTACTACCAAAATTTTGAATACGCCAACAGCTTTCGATTCTTTTCTCTCTCTTTCTTGTTAATATCTTTCATACATTTTTTTATGCAAAATACTGTTTTAAGTGCACCCAAATGATTTTAGAAATAGAATTAAATCATTAATTATGATTAAGAATCGATCCCTCTTTATAATTAGTTTCGAATATAATAGAGTAATTTGTTTGGTGTTTGTGACATACTAATATTGCACAAAATTGCATATTGTTTTTTACTCGATTCATTCAATATAAATTATGACTATTAAGAGATCCCACATCCATTATCATGCCCAACCACCATTTCCAACTTGTATATATAATCCACTAAGATATACAGCATATCTTTATCACAATTAGGGACAGCATAATTTATTGGCCATTTTTAAGGCCTTTAGAGCAATATGGGACCATATATTTTTGTCTTGCATTCTTTTGTATTTCAAGTACCCTGTTTTTATTATTATTATTATTATTTAAGGTTGATAAGTGGTGCCAGCTGCATTGCCACCATATAAACTAAATAGACCCTACTAAATTCGATCGTTTCTGTATGGTTTCAACATGTAGCATGGTGATTTGCTGTTGCATTGATTCATGCATGGTGATGGAGAATTTGTTGGTTGTTTGGGAAGCAAGAAAAAAACGAAAGCGATATTGGTGAGGTTCAATCCGAAGACGGATTTACACATTAAAGTTGTAAAAGACGATCTCAGATTGAGCCGCGCCAATATCACTTAATTTATGAAAATGAATATCCCTTTTGCTTTCCCTTTCATTTCTTCAGATTCTCTTTTTAGTAATTTACTTGATACATTTTCACTGCATTACTCTTTGCATTAAGTTTGTCATTGCATCATTTCATCATCTCGTACTTTTATTCTTTTTCAGTTCTGTATATTTAATTTGGTTGAATCTTGATTATGTGACGCAGGATCTCTTTGCTCAGCTTCCGGTTATTCCGAGCAGTTCTAGCTCTCCGGCCCGAAGATGTCCACAAAAGTATGTGGGTGCATTAATTTCCGGTACGTATATACACATCTGGTCTCCGTATTTGAGTAGATTTTGAGTGCTAATTAGCACAGTTGAATGCCTGATTATTGGGTTTAAGAGGTGAAGTACTTGGCTTAGAAGAAGTGTGTGGTGCACATTGATTACATTAATGGAAAAAGTAAATATATTATTGTTATACTACTCTATTCTATTCTAGCTACATAGTCGTCTGCATTTAATGCCATCATTCTACATAAAATTTGATGGTATCAGCGGATGTGGGAATTTTGGATCCATATTAAAGCCGCAAAGGCAGTCTTATGTTTAATTTGGATCTTTTTTCAGTTTAAAGATTATGTTTTGATTAGCCTTTTAGGCTATTACAATACCGTGATTGGGGGAAGATCATTTCTGTGGAGAAAGCACGCATTCAGTCTTTTTCAAATAATCCCCAAACATTCAAATTAAGTACATGCATGTCATGTGTTACTTAAAAATGGCTTGAATCGAGGATACGTGCAGAAAAGATTCATACTAATAAGCTCTAAACTCTCTGTTAATTTTACTGTCCTATTGTTTTACTTGGATCGACTTGTTCATCAACTTGATTCCATCTTGCATTAATCCCTGCTTTTTTTTTTCTTTGATTGTTAATATATTTGATTGGTTAATTAATTGGTTCAGGACAAGCACTCTCGTAACCTCGACGTCGGAAATACACTATCGATGCTACCTTGAAAGATATCCTCTGTGTGTGTGTGTGTGTGTGTGTGTGTGTGTGTGTGTGAATATATATATTTCATGTTGTAACTTTAGATACATGCATATATATGAAATTTGAATTTAAACTGTTATTATAATGAGATCATATTCTCATTGTTATAAGGTTTTGATATGATATCATTGTTATGCGGTTTTGATACATAGATGCTACTAGTCAATCACTCTTTCATTTTTTTCAGCCGATACCAATTGCATTAGAAATTTAATATCATCTTCAAGCCCAACAATCCATCTTCAATTATATGCCCTGATCATCCAAATTGGCCTTGCACATCGTAGAATGTACAGCGAAACTTTTCAAGTTATGTGAATACTAAACCAGTATTTTGAAACTCTTTTAGTTTTATTTATTATTATTAAAAAAACAAAAACAAAAACGAAAGGGTTGATCGATAGAGGGGTGGGGTTATAACCCGAATCAAATTTTCACCCTTACCTCCTCATAATTTAAATTTTGGTTGGCCAGTTAAATAAACCTATTTGAAAATTATTCAGTCACACTTTTGGAGTACGAGTCTTTTTACTATATTATCGAATCTCATAGGCTACTATTGATTCTCGTCCGTTCGTTTCATTTAAGACTAAGACATGAAATTAAAATTTTTTTCCTTAAATCCTTGATATTATTTTGAAGCTTTTATTTCATCTTAATTTCATCCAGTGGATTACATGAACAAATTTATGTTATTCAAACCTACCTAGTTATGATCTTGATGCACGTTAGTGCATCGGGGTGTACTGGTTGACACGGAAGGCCGGCGTGGGGCCATTCTAATGAATTAGGTCACATGATTGGGAGTCGTTTGGATGGGTACGTATACACACCCCCTCATTCAGCTTAAGGTTGTTCCCGTCTTTGAGTTACACACCATGCTCATTATGGTCAATAGACCGAGAGTACACCTGGAAGCATGTAATTGATCGTCCTATGTTGTATATTTAACTAAAAACAAATAGTCAATAATAAATCATCGAGTGACCAGGATTTATTTTTCATTTTCATTTTTTTTTCTTTTCACCTTTTATGCATGAATTGGCAAAGGAGATCATAAATAGCCAACTTTAACGGCAAGGACTTGAAAGTTCAGAAGCTCGTGCAGACTTCAATTTCAAGTTATAGCTTGCTTTCCTCCAGGGACCCATATGCATGAGAATTCAGCGATGCAGGTTAATTCAAATATGGCATATATTATGCCGTGAACAGAAAGTAATGATGGTCTGTAAGCCCAAATTTACTTTTTAACGTCTTTACTTCCCCAATATTTGATCTCGGATGATTAGTTAAATAAAACTTATTGAAAATTCTTGGACCACGCCCATCCGTACCTTAGTGGCAAAAAAACAATAATTATAGTCAGAATCAGAAATCTGTTCAACATAAGTATCTTTGTTGCGCAATCCAGGTGTCTTGAGTCCGAATTTTTTTTAAAATATTTGGAAGAAAAACTTCTCATTATTTGATTTTGAACACGCATATGTATAAACAAGCAGTCCCAAAAGGGCCTTTTCTGTCATTTAATGTAAGCATGGTCCCGTTAAGATGCCTTTACAATGAATCTTGAAGCTGATATTTTGCTGCATGTAGAGACAGGGCACTGTCGGCGTCATATTATGAACTCTTAGCAATTTTGGATTCCTTTTAGTCCTTGGCTTTACTCATAAGAAACAACAAAAATGATCATTCACGGTGCTTTATTCATCCTAGCTAAATTCAAATTGATATTTGAGAAATTGCCAGTTGGCCTAATCATGTTTGTGACTCAAATGAATTCATTGAGAAACTGAAGCTTTTAACTTTTAGATGAAAAAACATTAGTGGGAACACTGATTTTTGGTCACTGATGTGCAAGCATATTCTTTAGAGATATGATGCATCGGTTAGATAAATAGCAATGGGAATTTTTACCTCACAGCTTTCTGGTAATGGTTTGCAGAATAACTTAAAGCGAGCGAGATAAGATACTAGTTTTTATGTGATGGAAATAATACAGCAAGCGACAAAACGTATACGTAATATACTTTGCTTTCTTTAATGGTTATGAATTATGAACTTTGTCGCTTACGAATTGTATCCCTTTTGGGAGTGAATTGCAGAATAAGTTAAAGCTAGACGTGATTCTAGTTTGAATGCGATACATCTATAGAGCTGATGACAAAATGAATATGTAAAAAAAGTGAAGTTTCAATATATTGTTCTTGTGTTCTTAGAGATTTGCAGAATAAGTTAAAGCAAGATTAGATTCTATCTTGAAGATGACCGATGACCAAATGCATATTCCATAGACCTCATGTTCCGTCTAAAGATGCATATATCTTTATCAAAACTGTTTCTGCTGATTTTGCTCGGAGAGGCTTCGTCTGTGGCTTGAATATAGGTAGCCGAAACATGCTATAATAAGGGTTGTAAATTTTTGTTTTTCATGAAAAATGCATACCATCAATGCCTAAAAGCTCAAAGCATTTGACAATCAGATGACGGCAAATCACATTCTTGGAAATGGGAAGCTTAATCTAATTACAAAATATATCTCAATTGCAACACAGTAAAATCGCAAGGCACTTTCCACATTGATTGTTAGCACCCTAATCTGAGGTTTCAAAGAAAAGGAAGATGTGCCTTTCCTCTTCCATACACTTCTGGCTCTAGAAAATATCAAAACACCCAAAATTTATACTACAAGCCTTACATACTGTCTTCACACAACCCCTGTAATAAAAGTGGCATTGCAACCTCAATCCATATAATAGTTGAGGCAATCAGGGAAAGGATATGACAGCTTATCATCTACAACGCTGCTTGCCAGTATTCAATGGAGAATCTCTGACGCTCTTAGAATGCGCACTTGCAAGCTGTTGAGTTCCATCTTGTTTTTTCTTACGTCTACCTTGCTGAGATAAACGAGAGTGATAAGACAAGATAGCAAGGTCATTGAGATCTTGCAACGGAGTGAGGGCCTTCACAACTTCATCCATTGAAGGGCGAGATTTGGGGTCCCTACTGAGGCAGTTGTAAGCTAACTGAGAAACTTTCTGAACTCCTTTGAGGGAATAATTCAGCTCCAGACGAGGATCAACAATTTGATAAAGCTTTCGCTTGTCAGCCAAATATTGCCGAGCCCATGCAACAAGATTCTGTTCCCCACTAGGACGCTTCTTGTCCATTGATCTTCTGCCTGTCAAAATCTCAAGCAGCACTACGCCAAAGCTGTAAACATCACTCTTAGACGTCAGGTGTCCTGGAAAAGAAAAGGGCAGATTTTGATATTCTTAGGTCCCCAAATTTCCAGCGACACAGAAAACTCCACTAAACCACTTGCTTCTAGACAAAGACCTAAAGCATCTGAACTCAAATACTATATGTCAGGTTTGGTGCACGAAGAGTTGGATAGTGAATGCCAAATAACATTATACTCATTAGATCAACATGTTGAATATGTACAATACAGGTACAAAATATGGTGAGATAAGAGGTGTACTTCAATTAAAGAAAAATTGGTGTGCAGTGTGTCGCGCAAGAACAATATTCTTGCACAGCTGATAGAGAAAATTTTTAACAAAATGCCCATTCGCATGAATTTGCACACATAATTCCTTCTACATTGGTGTGTAGAGATTCAAACCATTTTTAATGCTGACTCCAAATCCTCTAAAAGGTCTAGTGCCAAGCCAGAGTCTATGGTTCATTTTGTTCAATTGCCTCCTAAAATGTCTCACCTGTCATTACATACTCTGGAGCCGCATAGCCATATGTTCCTACAACCCTAGTAGAAACATGTGTTTTGTCCCCTTGAGGGCCTGCTTTTGCAAGACCAAAATCTGAAAGCTTGGCATTATATTCCTGTTGAAGTAATTCCATACTAAGAACTCATTTAAACTGAGGACAGAACATAACCAATTGGTAAAACTTATCACTCACATACCGAATCAAGCAAAATGTTGGACGTCTTAAAATCTCTGTATATGACTGGTTCTGAGCCACCATGTAAAAAGGCCAATCCTTTTGCAGCGCCAAGTGCAATCTTAATTCTATTGGACCAAGGAAGAGGTATAGTCCCTTCAAAAGTATAAACACATCAGCATATGCGTCATGCAAAAATGTGGTGGTATCATTGAAACAAGAACAAGAAGTTAGCGGTGATGCTGACTAAAACAAGTTATGCTGACTAAAACAAGTTACTCGTTCTTAATGCTGAGAAGGGACTTAAAAGAGTGACCTGTACCAAGTGGACATATAAAACAGAGGAAGATGCTTAGATAAAAATCCTGAACTTCAACATTGTAGCCTCAGCCCAAAGGCAAATTCTTTAACCGTCCTAACACTGATGTCGCAATATAAGAGAACTAGTTCAAAGAATTTAGGGAGAAAATTGCCAACTCACTTCGAAAAAGATGATTTTCAAGACTACCACGAGTCATGAATTCATAAACAAGCAGACGCTGATCATCTTCAATGCAGTAGCCAATAAGCTTAACAAGATTAGGATGGTGAAGCTGCCCAAGAAAGTCAACCTCAGCCTGCATTAAGAATAATTTCAATACGTTAAACTCCAGTTTTAAGCATCTAATAAATCTTCTCTCACCGTCATTAGTCTACTAACCCAAAATCACATATTCTACTAACCACCCATTCTCTATGGCCCTGAAGACCATCTGGCTTCAAGCTCTTAACAGCAACTGTAATTCCCGACCCGGGTTTTGCGGGAGCTGTCCCATTTTCTTCAATCCATCCTTTGAAGACATATCCAAATCCACCCTCCCCAAGAATACTATCAGGCCTAAAATTTCCAGTTGCTGATTTTAGCTCCTGAAAAGTGAACTGAAGCAGCTGGCATGGTGATTTTTCATCTGTAGGAGCTGGATCAGGATTATCCGAGGACAAGTGAGCTTCACTTGGAGCACATAGGTCCCGATTACTAGCATTCAAGTATCGCGTCTCAGTAGCTGCACGAACAGAAGAATGAGATACCTTTCCTTTCCTTTTTCTTTCCTTCATCACAATTCACAAGTCTTGAATACATAAAATACTATCCAATTTTAGCTTTGGTGAAAACTTGAACAAGTCTAGCAAAGTATAAAATTTTGTCAAAAGTAAGACTTAATTACGTTCCATTGGGAACAGAAGGCCTCTAGGATTCATTTGAACTCCAAATATAAGAGCTTTGTGACTAAAAAAACTGATCTTGGTGAAGGAATCAGCAAGAACAGATCTGTTATTTAAACCACAACCCCACAATGATTTCATGTTTCGAATTTCTTTCATAGCAGAGCAGAGCATCGAACAAAGCAACAGTACAACATTAATTAGAAAATATGTCAGAAGAAAGTCAGAGAGTGAGATAATAGAGAAGATAAATTCTTCACATCACGGAACGTAAAATAACTATACAACACACACACACGCACACCAATATCAGCTTTAAAAACTAGCATAAACATTAAGGACTTGCAAGAAATTAACAGAGAAGCAAGTGAAAAGGAAAAAAAAAAAAAAAGAGGTACCTGCATCATAAACAAGACTAGTACGAGGAATAGTGTTAGCAGAGTGATTAGAAGCAGAGGACTTGCAGGAACCTCTAACGCCGCGTTTAAAAAAAGCCCAGCAACCGCACTTGGTTTCCATGAAATGAAAGATTAATTTTTTTTTTTTTGTTCGTTTGTTAATTGTAATTTCTATGTTTCGTTACATGTTGCAGTGATGCAGTGACTAGTAGTAATATACACATATAATTGCACGATAAAACAAAGTGTAAACAAGAGGAAATGGAGGAGACTGGCCATTGGTTTAATAGAAGAAGAAAGAGAAAAGAGAAGTGAAGTGAGGGGCAAAGAAAAGAAGTGAAATGATAGAAAGAGAGGAAAAAAAATTTTAAAAAAATGTTAAATGTTGAATGTTAAAAACGGTGATGCTGTTGGAGATTGCAGGCATCATCATCACCATCATCGCAGTGTGTACAAAAAGAACTTTTTTCCCACCACTTTTTTTGTGGGGGATGAGGGAATTTTAGAGAAATAGCCCCTCAGGCCCCTGCCCTCTCCCTCTCAACTTGGTGGAAATTACCAAAAAGATGTTGTGCAAGAAAGTTTTGGCAAATAAGGGGAGCCATGGAATTAACCCAAGACTTAATTACTCTGGTAAGGTTGGTGGGTAATATATTTTATCAAGACGTGGGTCTTGAATTTAAACCTCTTGTAAAATTGCATGTTTCGTTAATTAATATAAGGGAGCCCCGCAACAGCTTTCCCGAAAATATATTTGCATTAGCCATCAGGATTGTAACAATTAATCATTGATCATTCTTATTGAGTGACCTGTATCAAGTGAGTTATAGCTTTAGTTTTCACTGGTAGCACTTTAAACAGTGCTCTTAGGCTTCGCTCTTGTTTTAGTAAGTTTGAGAATTTAAATTTTTATTTTTTTCCTATCTTAATAATTTGAAGTGACAATGGTGGGAGCCAATTTTGTGAATTATTATTATTATTATTATTATTGGCCCATATATTGGACTGATGGTGACTTAACTTTCATGCATATTATTTCGGTTAACCTAGGCTACCTAGTTTGATAAAAACTATTTGATAATAAACTGAGATCATTGCTCCTGCAAACCGCATAATAGCCACATGAAGAGTATCTTTAACAAAATAAGAAAAAAAAAAAAGTGATCACAATACATAACAAAAGCAGTAGTTGCAAAGAATCCCTCCACTTCCGATGATCTTATCTTCCTTCACCTCAAGCCGTAGTGTATTAACAAACAAAAATAGGCCTATGTGATAATATTTCACAAACTTTTGTGAAATAAAAATCAATAATTGAAATTTGCATTTTGGGCAATAAGAAGGCACTGAAACGCAATTTAGATACTGTTTTACAAGAACAAAAAACCAAAAGGAATAGGAATTAATGGGTGGTGACAATGATATTTCAATCCACTAAAATACTCACTATACCTATTTGTTATATAAAAAAAAAAAGATCCCAAAATTTTAAAAATAAGATTTTACTCAATAAATTCATTGAAGTACTAAATACGTCCTCTAATAGCTTTATTCTTATTTCGATATTTTTTACCAAACAAACACATGTTTGGTGTTTGTTTGGTGTGGTCTTTTTAACGGCTATAAGTATTTATTTAATTCTATAAGTTCTTTTTTTATTTTTTTTTATTTTTGTTGGTTGTTTTTTCAATAAAAATTTTGAAGATTAAATAAGTTATTTTTCCTCCCCTACCAAAAGTTCAAATTTTAACTTTTTAAAATGTTAAAATATTTAAAATATCATTCACTCATTTCATAATCTTATTTCATTACTTTTCATAATATAACTTTAAATAACTTGCTTATTAAGGTAATTATATATTTTTAATAAAAGTTCTCTTTGACAACCAAATAATTAAATTTTTTTTTATAAAAACTCTACTTATAAAAGCTCTATTTAAATAAACAGTATTTAAAAAGCTATACCAAATGCAAACTAAAACTACTTTTGCAGTCATTGATTAATATTATAATATATTCGTTTTACACGTTTGATATCAAGTAACTAAAGAAATTTTCAAATAAATTTAACATGGAGAAATTAGTAGAACTGTTTTGATTTGTGTTTTAACTTTTTAACTTGTGCGAATTTTCAGAGGAGTCTAGAATGGTGAAGATAATTTTCTTTTTGTCTCTAATTTTCTTTTTTATCCTGGCTTCTAAGCCCGCATGTGATAACTTCAAATTTTTTTCATTTCTCTAACAATGCAATTTTTAAAAAAAAATTGGTCAAATAAACCCATTCAATCTCAAGCTTTGAAAAAGAAAATAGTCAAATACAAATGTATAACATACTAACAATGCAAATTTTACACAAATAATAAATAAAAATTGTTTCAATCTACTTTCTAATACCTAAATTCATCCAATTTCTAGCCTAAACTCATTCAATCTATATATAAAAAAAATTAATTAAATTAAATTCAACAACACAATAATCACACAATAAATCAAAATAACATTCAACATATCATAAATTCATAATTCTATATTTATATATAATAAATTTATATTTTCTTTTTTTAATTTATTAAAAAACCGGGTCCAGGTTCTAGTTTTTTGGTGTTGAGCCCAGACCCGAGCCCGGAAATGTCCGGGCTTGAAATTTTCAAACCCGGATCCGGGTTTTTTGTGTATGCCCTGACCGGATTGCCCGAGTCCAATCCAAGCGGGCTTTTTTGACACTCTTACTCTCTTTGTGTGGTTCGGACGCTATTCGTCTTTGGTTGATGAACTAAAATTGAAGGCAATTTTAGTGAGGCTTGAACATTTGAGATGAATGTAAATATGTTTAATTATGAACTGATTAGTAGATTACGGTTTATGAAAATATGAATGTCCATTGTGAGCGTTTTAGTGATATGAATTCCGATTAAATTATGAGTTTAATAATTAAGTATTTTGGTGGGTTCAAATAATTCTATTTAGAATTAATTTGTCTTTAACATTATCATTGAACTACCCATCAAGGCATCAACTTAGAACTAGTTTGGGGCAACTGCACTGTATTTTTAGAGAAATATACCGTAATAGTATAACCATCCAAACAAGACTTTAAGCTTTCGAGTCATCATATTAGAGCAAAAAAATCTCGAATTTATTTTCATCTATCTCAATTTCAGGCATCCTATAAAAAAATTAAAAAAAAAATCAATTTCAGGCATATTTCACATTAGAGCATCTGCTAATACTTTCTTTACTACTATTGTAAACCTATAGTATATTTCTTTTTAAGCCGATTTTTTTTTTTCCTACTACTAGTTATTATGCATGAGTCTATGACCAAGCGAGCCCACTTTGTGCTAATGAACCTAACGTCTTCATGTGATGTAACGACTAATGACCCTCACCGGTCGGTGATCTTAAAATTTGCAGGGAAAGAACAACAATCAAGATCTTGAGAACATATGTTACAGGCTTTTGGTAATTAAAGACAGATAGAGAGAGAGAGAGAGAGAGCAAGCGAGAGAAGTCCTAAATATAGAATTATCTTTTTGCCCAACATCACCAACGCAAAAGCAATTTATGAATCAATACAAGCTGTTTCCAGAAGGCTTCAATAACACCACGTTGATCAATCTCTACAGACATGGTTAGAGAAAATGTTTTATTTCATTAAACATTTCGTTGCAGTTTCAAAAATTAAAAAACAACTGAAATTATGTTTGAGTTAGCTTCTTTTTTATTTATATATATATATATATCGAGAGAGAGAGAGAGAGAGAGAGAGAGAGAGAGAGAGAAAACAATATCTTCAAAAATAGAACCGATAACTAAATTATTGAATATGCTTTTTGTGTTAGCATTTTTAAATTAATAAATTGCTTTTAATGCATAATATATATTGTACTCTTGAGGCCCTTTTTTTTTAATCTAAACAACATCAGTTTCCATGCTCAGAAAATAGTTAGAAAAAACTAAAATCATTACCAAATGAGTTTTTGAATTTCAAACAAATAATTTTAATTTTTTTTTCAAAAAAAAAATTCATGTTCTCCATTGGTAGTTCGGTCAAAGCTAATGGAAAGATAGTCAAGAGCATATTTGAGTGCAATCTTATCAAGCACTCTCTCTTTCTCTCTCTATGCAATGAGAGTTTTAGATATATTCCTAATTCCTCCACGTGGATGACGAATTGGGAGTTTTATCACATGCTGTGAGTTCCCCTTAACAGACTTATTATATCTTTTTAAAAATTAAATAAAAATAAAAAGAACAAAAGACGGTGCTTGGTGAGAGGTCTTTTCATCAACAACCGAAAAAAAAAACAAAAAACAAAATGGTATTCTATTGATGCCCATAGCTTAGCTCAATAAAAGCAATGGCGGTGCCAATGCCAAGATCCTTTTTTTTTTTTCTTTTTTTTTAATTTATGTTTTTTTTTTGTTTTAAAGATTATTTTATTTACGTTAAAACACACTGTACCTGTGCTTGCAACTTGCAAATTGACAAAGTCCATGTTGGAAAGGAGTGATACCCATTGCCCCCACTGAATGTGTGGTTCCCACTCTCTCACCCTACCACTCACCCTCATCATATGATATGATCATACAAGAAGATATCCTTCTTTTGGATGTATAGTATAAAGTTACCGACCCCTATAATTGGGGTGACAGATTAAGAGGGTAGCTCGAGATCATTAATTTCAAATAAGAATCAAATAACATTGTTTGATTAACTGGGCATCTTTTGAATATCATCTAGGGCCCAAAAGATCAAAGGAAAATAAATTTTGAGCAATAAAATCTTTGAATAAAATGGTGTCGATAGATATTGTCGACTACAGTAAATATTAAATAGGTATCTGTTACAATTGACAAGTCTAGTTAACATAGTTAGGACATTGTTATCTAAAATACTTTTTTTTAACCAATTTAAATTAACTAAATGCTTTTCGCCATTTCTTAAATTTTCAAAAGATAAAATATCCAAGCATTTTGACTATGCCCATTTTCTCTCTCGAGTAATAATTGAGTACATTTCTTTTATGTTAATTACATTTTCTTTTTCTTTTTCTTTTTTTTTTTTGGTTGTGTGGAGAGAGGTTGGGTCGTTGTTGTTTGGTTGACGAACACCACAAAATGAACCACTAATGCAACATGGTTCCAATTTTGGTATCACAATCATGATGCTTTGAATTTATTTATATGAAAGAGAGATCATATTGGTTGCTTGCTGGGTTCATAGTTAGAAAGAAATGCCCTCAGTGGCTGAAAATATGAAGATGTTTCTTGACCATGTTTACTAAATTAATAATTCGAAAGCTTAAAGCGACGACTCGATTTCAACTCTCTGAGTAGTGTATAGAGTTCATTAGTTCTTGTTAGTTGTTAATTCCGTTATGAGGTCAATGCAATGGACATTATCACAGAACAGTAATCAATTCTAATGTTTAAAGCAAGAAAGAAAGAGGAGACCCAGCGCGCAAAAGCAGAGTTGTTAGCCAAAACCAGTACAACGTTACCCAACATTTTTATTGACAAATTGGGCTCCCCTCTCATGATATGTTGATTATTTTGCAAAGCACCCGAGCACTGGATATTATGACCTTAGACACCACCTGCCGATAACGAATTTTCTTCATTGTCGGGAAATTAAAAGAAAATATTTATATATACGTATGAACATTATGATTGTTGATGTTAAACACACGAAAGGTGAAAACTAAAGACCAAAAATGAAAAGGAGAGATTGAATTTTAAACTTGTGTTTCATCAATCTTTCTCTTAAGCATTTCCACGTTTCAGAAGTGGCGGTGGTAGTAGTAGTAGTGGGCAGCAGTTGCAACATTGCCCCTTTTATCTGCTCTAATATAAGCATATAAGATACAGAAAATCTTTGGTAAAAGTTTCCTTTATCGCGTCACTTGTATGCAACCATCCAATCACGTAGTATCATTTATTCTAACATATACACTGCTGCATATGTCATGCCTTGTATTTGATCAGTAATGCACATATAATTCAATTTGATTCAGTACTTATAAGGTGATGTGATTCAAGTCCTTGTCTAAAACTTTCTTTTAAAAGAAAAAAAAAAACTTAGATGGTGTTGATATCATTACATACACATTGTATTTATGATTATTTTAAATTTAGTGATAAGCGTAAATGTAATGACATCTAATTGAATGGCGAGATAACGATCTGATAATGTTAGCACCATGTAAGATTTCCTTCTTCTTTGAATATATATCTTGGCCACCAGAGCCTAGCGATAAATTAAAAAAGAAAAAAAAAAAAGAAGAAGATAACTCCACACAATCACGATGGAAAAGTTGGAGTTCTCCTTAATTTGAGGATTCATTTGCTGTCGTGTGTGTACAAGGAATTAAGGATGAAACATGTGCCTTGCATGATTTCAAGATCTCGCGGTTGTTGGGTGTAAATGTTATGCTTGCTAGAGAGCCCAAGTCTGAATGATAGTTGTACGAATCCAACTATCCAAGCAGACCCAAATGATCTGGGCTTAACATGCTACAATCAGCTAAACGAGCGTCTAAGACTTGGGGTAACAGGACGTTGGGCCATGAAGAGATTCAGCAACAGGCCCAAAAGATAGTGACCCGAATGAGATGGTGACCTTTTGTCCTTTTCTAGTTTCAACCCACCGGTTGGTAAGAACGTATTGACCGGATAAAACAAAGTAAAAAACGAGCTTCCCTAATAAATGTCAATTCCAAGAATACCCCAGTGGCGTCCCAACACGTTTTATGGGAAATCCCGAAACAGACCAAAATTTGGGCATACGTGTATCATCCTCAGCGGACTCCACCACAAAAGAAGGAGAGAAGGTCACCACCTCTCAGAAAAATTAAAAAAAGCAAAAAATATAAAATATAAAATATAAAATATAAAATATAAAAGCTGAAGCCGATTAACCAAGCGCGACAATTCGTTTCTTCGACTTCCATCGAATTGACGAAAGCAATAAACCTAATCGCCGATTGAATTATAAAAATCATAGTAGAATTAATAATTTTTCAATTAATTGATATCAATCGACAGATAAATAAAGAGCAAAAAAATTGGGGATCGGTGGGCTGGCTGCATGAAAAAGAAGAAGGGGGAACTGGTGGGGAAGAACAGAGAGAGTGAAAAATAACAGAAGCAGACGGAAGCTAAAACATGTCTGCAATTCTGTGCGGAAAGAGATCTTTCTTTGAGGATAATTTAGCTGCCACGTCACCCCCCGTTTCCAAGAGAATCCGTTGTTCTTCTTCTTCTCCGGTCCGGTTCTCTCCTCCCCGCTCCAGTCGCTCGCATCTCGTCGACCAGCTCGCCGCTATCTTCCCTGACATGGACAACCAGGTTCCCTTTTTTCTTTTTAAATTTTCCTGGATTTTATTTTATTTATTTATTTTTAATTGCTAAAAGAATATGTTTTTTTTTTTTGTTGTTGAAAATCTGCCCCTTTTTTTTTAGATTCTTGACAGAGCGCTTGAGGAATGTGGAGATGATTTGGATTCGGCTATCAGGAGTTTAAATGAACTTCGTTTGGGATCTGCTGATAAAAATTTAGGCTCTGTTGCCGGCAAATCGGATTTTGCCGCTGATGCCAATGCTCAAGGTATGTGTAGTGTAGCGTGCGAAAATGTTTTGAATTAGCGGAACGCCCTTCAATTATTTGTGTTTGTATATGATCATCGATTGTGTATTGTGGGTATTTTAATGTGACCGAAATTAGTCTTGATGTAAAGAGCCTTATGAGCACAGCAAGACAAAAAATAAAAATTGGAAAGCAATCTTGAAAAAGCACAGCCTCATTTGTCACAATTATTGTTCAGGTTTTTCTCCTTTGTTGTAATTTTCCCCAAGCTGAAAATGCTTATATGATATATTGACCTGGGTGAAAAATTGCTCACAGTACTGGCCTTCTAACTTTATGATTGTGTGTTGGGACCTTCAAACTGCTGACAGTTTGTTCGTTTGGTGAACTTCGCAATCATCAGGCATTCACTTATGAGTCTTGGGCCTTTTGTTTTCTTCTTCTAAAGCATTTCCCGAACTTAAGTCATGTGTATGTAATAAGAAACCTTCTAGCATGGATCACATGTTTTACTTTGTTAATTACATTGTGTTTTGAATGGAACTCTGGCATTTTTTGATTTTATTTGCTACCTTCCTAGAGTAATCTTTTCTGTTTTTATAAAATTTGGTACACCACCTACTTATAGCTTGTTTTCTGTTCTGCATGTCCTGAAATTAAAATGTTACTGGATATTGCTGTTGGTCTAAGTGTGAAAGGCTGGGATCTATGATTTGTTTAAAATCCTAGGCGACGGCAGCTCTAGACCCAATCTAAATCTATGCAGCTCCACTCTACTTAAGTTAATTTCAAAACCATCACTAGTGTATTATGGAGACCACTTTGTTCTATGATTTTATAAGGTGCTTAACCCTTATCCATAAGGTTCTTTATTTCTTCATATGTTGTTCACGAATGAATTACTATCATCAGTTTCATCTCTGAATGATTGTGCAATTTTATGTACTTATCTTGTTTTATAAAGAAATTTGGGTGCTTTATCTTCCCTGCAAGTATATTTTCTACTGCTCTTAGCCGAACAAGAATCCTCAACATTATACATGGAATTTTTTTCTTTTTTAAAGTCTTTTCCCTTCCTATTTTGTCCAAAGGTACTTTTTCTTGTCAAATCTAAGCCTGATTGAATGACATTGCTTCTTTAAGTCTAATTACAGAGATGTGATGCTAGCAATATCACATTGATACTCTTGCAAGTACCTTTTATATACTCTGCAAAGTTTGGCTGGCAGCACTTGGATCTATGTTCAACTCTGTGACACATGAAAAGGAAATCGATTATTGATATCATGACTCTTTGAACAGAATGAACTTTTAAATGTTGATTCTTGTGATATTGTTTTTATTTGCATTAGCGACTCAAAGGAAGAGCAATATCTTCTTGCAGGTGTTGCGACAACCAATGGAGAGGTTCCATCTCCTGATGATCTATCAGCTTCAAAAGTCTTCCAATTAGATGGTCCAGAGTGGGTAGAGCTGTTTGTTAGAGAAATGATGAGTTCTTCTAACATTGATGATGCTAGAGCCCGTGCTTCAAGAGCCCTAGAGATTTTGGAGAAGTCCATCTGTGCACGAGCTAGTGCTGAGGCAGCGCAAAGTTTTCACCAGGTTGGTTATTGTCTTAGGTGTTTTATATGAACTGTTTTGGGTGGTTTATAGGTAAATCGTAGCTGTAGAATTGATTTGGCTGCAGGGAAGGTGAAATTTATAAATTACAAATTAGTTTTGTAAAGTTTTATTGATATTCTTTCTTTTATTGTAGGAAAATAAGATGTTAAAGGAACAAGTAGAAGCACTTATTCAGGAAAATATGATTCTGAAGCGAGCTGTGAGCATCCAACATGAGCGTCAAAAAGAATATGAAGATCGGAGCCAAGAATTGCATCACTTGAAGCAGTTAGTGTCCCAGTACCAAGAGCAGTTGCGAACACTGGAGGTGAGGCCCATGAAACACAAACTCACATACTACCTCAGTTATATTGCATGGTTCTTTGCATCTCCATCTTGTCTCAATTTTAAATTACGCATGTTCTTACACTTTTTCAGACTTCTTGGAGGCTTATGACACTGATGTTTGATCTTGTGCTGTCCAACCAGGTGAACAATTATGCATTGACAATGCACCTGAAACAAGCAGAGCATAGCAACTCTATCCCGGGCCGCTTCCATCCTGATGTTTTCTAAAAATAGTTGAAATATTGATTTGGCTGTTGTGGATAGAATATACAAAGTGGGTATTGAAGCGCTACTGGAAGAATAGTGCTAACCAAATGAATGGTCTTGAGGTTTTGATTCTGCTGCCAATTGGTGCACATCCATCCAGGGGCTCTCTCTCTCTCTCATTTATGTCCTAAGAGTTGGTTTTATCAGAACCACATTTATTCGAACACACTGTTAGAAGGTCTTGCTTTTACAATTTATGTATTTGGCTTGAAGTGGGTATCAACTCTTGGTAGATGTTTGTAGACATTCAATTTGTAGACCTGAATAATTTCTTTGTATCAACATATGTGATATGAAAGGATTTGGTGGTGCTCCTATTTCTTTAGTGCCTGTCAACTAATTTGATGGATTTGTTATTTGAACCATACGACTCTTCTGAATGGTTTCAACTGGGCAGAAATCACTTTCAGATGTGCGGTTTTGGAAGACGTACAATTAGCTCCTAGGTTTGCCAAGACAGTTAAGAGCTAATGCTTTTGAGCAATTGCTTAATCAGTTCCCAGTGAACATGTTTTCCAATTTACAGGCGGCGCGAGTGAGAAAAAAATTAAAAGCGTGTTCTTCCGTATAATCGCGTTGTTGATAGAAGATGGATAATGCCTACTGCTTTTTCTCGTGTGATCCATGTATTTCATTTCGTGCCCCGTTGGCAAAACCAATAAAGGGGAAAAGCGTTCAACAACCTCTCGAGCCTTGGAACACACGCTAGTTTCTCATTGGCCACTGTGTTGGGGTTGAATTCACCACCATGGCTGCCATTCTCTGCCTTTGGATCCTTTTTGGCTTTTGGGTTTTGATATGTTAAAACAAGAAATTAACCCAGCATATCACTCTCTCTGTTCTATTCAGGTTTAAACTGCTTTGTGATTGAATGTTCATTCATTAACAAAACATGTAAAATCTATTTGCTTCCCTGTGCTTCAAAAAGTTTAAAACATGTAGAGAAAAGATTTAAGACAACTTTCATTCCAGTACGAGAGGAATTAATACAAAATCAGATTTAAGGCATAATCTACAACCTAAGTTTGTGTGTGCCATGCGATTACACGGAGCATTCGTAGATTGGTTAGTGGCGTCAAAGGCCTTCTGAAACCGCTCTTCCAATTATTGTTGTATGTACAGTCTCTGTTGTGAACTTGGAACCACAGAGACTCAAAAGGCTGTAAGAAGCCCTCCTCCAGCCTTCATCATCCTCCTAAACTCATCAAAATTAACCATCCCATCGCCGTCCACGTCAACTTTCCTAATCATCTCTTTACAATTTTCAATCTTGTTACCTTCATTTAACCCTAAAGCAGACAACACTAACCCCAACTCCTCCACTGAAATCAACCCATCTTTGTCTTTATCAAACACATCAAAAGCGTCCTTCAAATCATCGCCTTCATCGGCACCACCACCACCTTCCCCATCTCCGGCGCCGCCCTTTTCCTGGCGATCTCCACCCATCATGCCCTCGTACAACATGCAAAACTCATCAAACTCAATCAGCCCATCTCCATTAGCATCAACTTTTGCAACCATTTCTTCGGCTTCCATGTCGGTAACCATGAGCCTTAGGTTCCGTAGCGACTCTCCAAGCTCCTTCTTGGTTATGAATCCATCGCCGTCTTTGTCAAAAGTCGCAAATACCCTCTTGAGCTCAGCTTTCTTGGATGCACTCGTCTCTTTGCTTGGCGACGAAACTCGGGATTCACTGCTAGTAGCCGTTTTGCTGAAGAAAGATTGGATCCACGCATAAAACTTCTTGGTGGGGAAGTAAAAGAAAACATTAATGAAGCCAGCAATGAACAGAACTGCTAATAACAATATCGATACCACCATCTTCTTTGTTACCTCAGAGCAACAAAGGAGAGATGTTAACAGAGGCAATTGAGGAGAAATCAATTAACTAACGTGTGGTGTTGCTCTTGGATGGTTGGATATTGAGAATTCTGTGGAGTGGAGTATAAAGTATTGTGCCATTGAAGAAGAAGCTATACGCGGCATCCTATCCCCCGTACTTTATCATGATCCCCACAAACCGCGTGAAGTGTAATATAAACTGATAAAGAAATTTAAGATAATACACGAAGAAGAAAGTGAAAGTGCAACATATTGGTAAAGCTTATGTGCCAAGGTGTAAGCATGCAATTAATTCTTCAACCACACTTCGCCAAATGTGTTATGGATGAAACGTAACAATCTTTTTTTTCTTTTGTTTTGGCTTTGGAATTCGTATGATTAATCTTTAATCACGTTCACTTAGTTGCGAAGGTAATTAGATTCTCGTTTAATTAAAGAAGCAGAATTTTGTTTTTAAAAAATTAGTTAACTGGGCACGTTTTGATTAAAAGTACGGCAGATGACTTACTAAGTTAGTGGAAGAAAAATTTATAAGTCAATAGCCAAAGTGAGCATCAACTATTGAATTACCCGTAGTTGGTTGAATCGTCACAAGATTAAAAGTAACAAAAGAACAAAATGATGCTACGTTGCGCCAACCCACCACCATTCCAAGTGATTCACTGTATCGCCCGCCACGTATGCAAAACTTGATAAATGCTTTATCCAATATTATTTTTGACAAATTGTGTGGACTGCAATTTAAAGAAAATCTAAGGCTTGAAGGCCACGCCAGCCTCCCCTTTAAATCTTTCATGTCCGATCCAGTATCGAGTCGTCGTTTTTTTTTTTTCTTTTCTTTTTTTAACTTCCTTTGGGGGTCTAATGCATTTCTTTCCTCTTAAGTTGGGAATCTGTTGACAAGCACTTAGTAAACCGGGCCAGCCTCCCCTTTAAATCTTTCATATCCCAATCCAGTATAGAATCGTCGTTTTTTTTCCTTTTTTTAACTTTCTTTGGGGGTCTATTGCATTTCTTTCCTCTTAAGTTGGGAATCTGTTGACAAGCACTTAGTAATGTCACTTCTCACATCATGGGTTCGAATCTTAGACGTCTTGTGTCCCACGCAAGAGTGTTACCAACTAAACTTAATAAATAGTGTGTTTATAGTTGGAGTCGGACAATTATAATTTAAAAGTTATAATATTAAATTATTTTATAAACACTAACTTAAAAGTTATGGTGATATGATTTTTTCACTTGTATAATAAAAAATTTATTATATTTTTAATAATTTTATTAAAATTATTATTTAAAATTTATATTTACTACATATTATTAATTTTTATTTTATAATTATATTTTTTTCCACAACACCTCAATACCAAATAAATTCACAAAAGGTGATCTTGATCTCAGTATAAATAAAGAGTAGCTCAAACAAATTAAACCAAATTTTGGACTACTTCATCATCCTTCTTCTTTTCTCTTCCTTGTTTATTTCTTTTCTTGCCCTTTCTGCCATATAGTAATTGTCTTTTTTTTTAGAGTTTTGCGGGTGGGGGCCGGAAACAGAGTGATTTACTTTTTGTTTGCTCAAGGAAAACGTCTGTTATGTTATCAACATGCGCGATATAATAATATATTGACCTCAATAATAAGGATGTGGAGGGCTTAGGCTGTTGACTAATTAAGCCATATAATTCTATGATGCAGAGGCAGTGTAAGATGAGGCAGCTACAGTTTTATATATTTGCAGTATCAGAGCTTTGCTCTGGCTAATTAAATTAATAAATTAATTATATGTGTCTCATCTTCGAGAAAGAAAGTCAATTAACGAACTTGTTATCTCAATCCTTCCATCTATATAGTACGTCCAAATGTCGAGTGGTTGTATTTATTGCCTTAAGCTTATAGTTTAATAGATAACGACCGTCATGTAATGTTAATGTTATCTTTTTAAGAACAATATGCTTACTCTTAACCTCTAGCTCTCTCGTAAAGAAGGTAACTCATTTCAGTAACGCTCTAAATACACACTTTTAGCCAAATTTTATTTCTACAAAATTGGTGTGAGACTGTTATATCATATTATAATACACTTGTCATGTTTTTAAGAAATAAAAAACTCGAGACGTACGGCAATAATATACAACATATAAATTTGCACAAATGGAGCTTCGTCCCCTAATATAATTGAATTCATAATTCCACTGGATGACACTTATATAATCATAATTAAACTAGTTAAATATAGTGCGATAGCCTTACACTGGTCTTCAAAATATTCTAGGAAAGATACTTATTATCACAAGCATGATCAATTTGACATGAGTGGTATGCATAAACAAATTACCATGCCATCATAAGATAACTCAATTCCCATTTATGAGGAAAGAGTGCAGCCCTCATGTAAGTAGTAGTCGGATCGATTGTCTTATGAATATTTAAAAATAAATCTGGTTTGTTTTGGTTTCATACATCTAACTTATGATCATGAAGTTTATATATGAGATAGAGCTCTCTGCCTGTAAATATTAGCACATTTTAAATGTAATATCAAAAGAAATCAACGAAACGTAGCAACTCGACCTTCTGGTACCTTAATCCAAACATGAAATGAACGTTCACGATCAAGCCGAGGTGACTTGTGAAGAAGAAACAGTTCACAATCAAGTTGAGGCGGTTTTCACTCATTAAATAATTTTTATCTATAAATTAATGTGGTATTGTCGTAATTTATCGTGTGTTGAGTAATTTATCCACTTAGGCAGGGCGTTTGATGAGATAGAAAATAAAATTATTAATTATTAATTATCTCACTGTCCGTGAATTACACGACGGCCACATTTTATATATATATATATATATGTTCTATCATATGGTTTGGTTTTAGGCTGCAATATACAACAAGCCTATCAACAGATCTACAATGGCCATCACGGACTTCAAACCTGCTGGCCCAGTAGCCCAGTGCAAATTCTACTAGCAACCCACCATTTTTTAAACACACACAAGATTTTTGTTATGTACACCCATTATAAACTTTAACAAATGCATTTAATAGTAAGTCGAATGTCATTCATGTTTCGCTCGAGATCTAGAGTTCTGTTGAGGGGCACGTCTCCCTTGATAAGAGTAAATTCTACCAAATATGATCTAAAAGAGCTCAAACATACTATCAGCCTTCCGATGAATATCTGAATAAATGCATTAAAAAATTTAACACTCAATTTGAAATCAAAATCTTCCTTTACATTTGTATAATTTTTAGGATTTGTTGTGAAAATTATTGTACGGGATAATGCATATCCTGATCGCATTTTTCATTCAATATCAGCCAATAAGAAGCTTTTTATGTTGTTGGGCCATCATTGTCTTGCTTCGTCCATACACCCACCGAATAAAAAGCCCTGCTTAGCCCACTTATTACGAAAGCCCATCAAAGTTTGGCAAATTCAACCAATGGCAATAAATATGTTTCTTTTTATTATTTTTTTTTAGATTTACTTTTACAAACTTCTCTCTTTTTTTTTTTTTAAATAAAAAAAATGATGACAATCCATGAACAATAATTTGATCCTTCAAAATAAATTAATTGTTTTTGTTTTTATTTTTGTCCAATTCTGGATGCGATGGGTCGGACACTTGGCCCATGCAGCCAATAGTTTCTTACTTAGTTCTTGTTTTGGTTAATAAACTAAACAGATTTTAACTAAGTACTTTGTTTGATTTGATACTTCAAAATGATCCCATTAGATGCTGTTGGTCCATCGTTGTCCTGGGTGTCCAATCACCCACTGAATTAAAGCCAACCCCAGAGGTCATTTTTCCACATCCTCTGTTGTCCTCAAGCGTAGCCCACTTTTACAACTCAGGCCCGCCAGGCACGGCAGTGTTGTTCCCTTTCGGATTTTCAAATTTTATTTTCCCTCGACTTCATTTTTTTTTAAAAAAAATAAAAGAAAATTAAATTAAAAAAAAGAAAAGAAAACCGGAATGTACATGGTAAGCACAACGGTCAATGGAAATTTCCATTTCTTCAACATTTGGAACATACGAAAGAGCGGAGCGGCACTCCACGTGATTAAATAATTTAATTAATAATTACAGATTGGGCCCTGTGGGTGATCAGACTGTTGTTGGGGGCCCATCTAAATGACCATTGTACCCACTAAGTTCCAACGGCCCATCGACCCCCACTTTAAAAATAAATAAGAATAATAACGTTATATTCTTGTTCGTGTTGCCGTTTGATTTACGGGTTTGCAGGAGTGAACAGGCTGTTACCTGACCCCATGATAGCGACCAGATATTTTCATCTTTCGACATCACCTCTCCGTCCCGTTCCACGCACGCCTTGATTCCCTCGGGATATTATCACACGGTCGCACTACCATTTGTTCCAGTGTGGTCCCACAACAGCCTGTTCCGTTAGGCGCGTGCGTGATGAGATTCCTTTTCTCCAAGACCGTAAAGCACGGGTCGACGCGCTACTTTGTAATTTCGCCTTTTTCATATATCACTCTTCTTTGTCGAATGGGAAAACTAGGTTTTGGAATGTTTATTATGATACAATTAAAAATGCTTCTTAATAAATAATAAAAGAATTATTCTTTTTATTTACTTTAATAATGTCCTATTGAGTTAAAAAAATAATTTTTAGATAATAATAAGATAAATATTTCTCTCAATTCTACAATAAATTTTAAAATATTCTACAATAATCCACATATAGAAGATATGTTTTAATTTTAAACAAAGATTAACATACTATAAAGTTGTTAATAAGAAATATGATTTTCTTTAAAAAAAATTAATCCATCCAATAACGAGGTGAATAATTTTTAAAATATCTAATCCAATTACATTGAGTAGATTATTATCTATAATAAAAAACCTCTTATATTCACTAAACAAGGGGTCTATATTTTATTACAAATACAGAGAAACTCCAACTCAGTTACAATGATGAGATGATTGCGTAATGATGAGATGATTATGCGACAATCATTAGGCCTGGTAAATATTAACTTTATTGCATCGAATGAACTAATGACGTAGGCAGTGTACAAAGTAAAAACAAATTAAGTAAATTCTTTTAATAACTGAATTTAATAATATTCTGATTTTTAATTAAAATTCAGAATTCGTGCTTACTAAATGGAGTATGAGTGGATGCAAGCGACTCTTCACCTGTCGCTGCTCACTGTTTTACCATAAAAGGTATTGAAAAAGAAAATACAGAGAAAGTGGAAATAACAGAATGGTACGGTCAGTTGTCCGTACAAGTACAACAGAGGTCATCATCGGGTGGCAGGCGCAGCGTTCGGCTCGTGCACTCTCGAGCTGTCACGAATCGTGACGCAGAATTTTCGCTGCTGATTTGGAGGGTAGCTGATACCTGGGCCGCGCCTCGGTTAACACAACATTTACATTGAGAAGAGACACACCAAATAAAATTCCCTCCGCCATTAATTTTTTCTTTCTCTTTCTGCCGCCTGCCAGCCACATCGACACGCGTGCAATTTGCAAAGTGCAAAGTGGAAGCAAGCATCTGATTATCTAATAATTTGACGCTCGTCTTATTCTTGCCGAAATTTCTTTTACCATATGGTACGTTAATTTTACTAGTTCTGCCCGCACTTGCGTTATCTAATAATTTGACCCATGTTATTAGAAAGGTGACAATTTTTTTTTATAACATCCCCCCAAAAGAAAAAAGAAAATGATATTAAAAAAAACATCATATACATTCTTTTATAATATAAAATATTTAAAGAGAATGGAGCTATTCACTGAGAGATATTTTTCACATAAGTGAATTTAACAAAATTTTAGAACATTTAACAATGTTATTTCTCTCACAAACTCGAAACACCTGAATGATTAGGACTTCATCGTAATACTAAAGTGTTTTTAGTAAACTGTTATCCATTTGTAATTTCGAAGCTTGGGTATTGAATTATTATCCAATTTACTAAATTATGTAGATAGACCAATCAAAGAAAAATCTTGAGATAGTGTGTAAGTGCGTCCGCCTGTTAAATTCCTTTCATGTGTGCATTAACTCTTACCTACTCAGTTGATGGTACATGTGACAAGAACTCAAGGAAAATGGCGCGCATAACTTTACAAGTTGTGTTTATTAAACAGTAAACACCCATCAACTTTCTCAGTTGATAATTGTTGTTTCCACACAGCAGCAGCCGCGGCTTCATCATTACAATACCAATACCAAAACCAAAACTAGCTTAGCTTAGGATACATGCATGATGCACAAACAAATGAAATGCCGATGGGTAGAATTCATTCCAATGGGGTGCTTTCCCAGTCTTACAAAGTTGGAGATGCAATCAAACACTTGTATGGCACGAATTTTTAACCCTCGATGGATCATGAAGGGTTCATGATTCATACGTTTCTGCTGTCCAAGGGGGGCGGTAAGCATCATTGAGGGTTGTTTATTTATTATTTAATATATATATATTTATTTATTTGACCCAACCATGATTGCTGAAAGTGTCAGTGGGGGCAGCTAGCTGATCTTAGCAGTATGTGTAATAATACACGCTGTGCCGTGACTGAAATACGATTGAGATTTGAAACTACGCTCAGTACACTGATAAAGCCACTGGAATGGATGGTGACATTACGCTTTGATATCAAACCAACCCAATAGCAACGGTGAAAAGAACTAATCATCCGGATGACGGAACGAGCCAACTAGCCTGTTGATGTTTTTGTACCTATTGCAATTTCCAATCAAAATTTATCATTCCAAAGAATCCATCTATGTTAGGTAATACTTAATAGTTATTACCATAATTAGAAACAATTTTCTTTGTGTTAAATTCCTAAATATCGTGCTAATTCCTTTTTTTTTTTTTTTCCTTTGTCAATCCTTTTCCAATTGATTTTTTTATCTCTAGATTTGTATGATTATTATTATTTTTTTTTTTTCTGGAGAAAAAATCAGAAAGTGCCTTGTCCGGGCCTAGATTCAGCCTATTAAAAAATTGGGCCCAAGGCTAAAGTGGCTGTCAGGAATGGGCTAGTACAGAACAGAATCCCCAATAAAAGATGCTGGGCCACGTACCTTTGGACACGCATCATGCGTACAATTCAGAGAGAAAGATTTCCGCGTCTTGATGTGAAAGATGTGACTCCGATTGTTTTCCATTTTTTGGTTGCGATGTGACGCTATCAATTGTCAATATGTGTTGGTTTTATCCTCTCTGTACTCCCCAAAAATTTCTTTTAACCCATACCCCATTCAACTTTTGAATCCACCCATTGCTGTTAAATTTCATAAACCTCTACTCGTGCAACGCGCTCTTACACCCTTCTTCTCAAGTTGCTGTTAAATTTCATATGGCTTAAAAACCTAATCGCATGAAAAAAAAAAAAAAAAGAGGGCGCCACTGGTCTTTATGTAATAAACTATAACTATTAGCGAAGAAGAGACAAAACATGTATAAGTCTAGGTCTTTAAAAATAAAAAAATTATACTATCATTTCAAATTTTTCAAATAGTTTCCACCACTTGTAATGTAATAACATATTGATAATAGGTTACTAATTTTACAGTAAAATCTCAAGTGTCGTGTGATTGCATGCTGAATTAATAATTGGATAAATTTATAAAATAGCACATTACAAGACGAATCCTTATGGTTCACATACAATCACCCTACCACGTAACTTACTATTACAAATATGTAAATAATATTTTTCTTAGTCTCATGCACTTTAATGTACTTATTTTTTTTTATATTTAGTATATATTGAAAATCCTGTTACCAATTTTTTATAGGGGTCCTACTTTATTGTGTCCATATGTTTATTTTGAAATTAACCAATCACAATAGAGCTTATGATAACAAGCGACGGAGCTCTATTAAGAATATTCCCACTTGATGTTTTTCTCTAATAATATATTGTTTCATCATAATCTTTACTTTGAAGTTTCTTGATCGAAAAAGATTGACAGTGCATGATGGAATTCAAGTAGAACAAGAGCGAATATAAACAAGATCTTTCCACCTTAATTATGTTCAAGTAGACATATATATAATGTTACATATACAAATTTGCCAACGAATATGAACATGAATCATTCAATTGACGCTGCTAATTTTACCAACTCACATTTATAATTTCCTGTACGAAGTAAGATAGAATGACAAGTCTCCGTTCCTTTCTCTGCGCCTTCTGTCTAATTATAATTAATCACAATATCGTCGAGCAGTCACGTCTTTCAAGCGAAATTGAAACTTACGACCAATGCCGAGCAATTTAAAAGGTCGTACACATCACATATTTTCTTTCACCCAAAATTAAAAACAAAAAAAAAAAATGGAAACAGAAAAGATAACTGGTCCCCATGCATGGAAAAGATTATCCCCGAAAATCAGAACCACACAGAAACCAACAACAAAAATAAACATTTCTCTTATATTAGAATGCTCTACAGTCTAGAAGAATCAAAATATAAACTCTCTCTCTCTCTCTCTCTCTATATATATATATGAAGATTGTTTCTTTTTTTTTTTTGAAAAAAAATGAAAAAAATGAACAAGTAGATGCAGAACGGTTACAACAATATCATGATTGATGATTTCATATATAATATGTACAGATTTGATGTTAAAAAAAGAAAGTACATGACGATTGGGGGACCATAAACAACCCATACCTTTTGTTTCCCATATAATAAAAATAAAGAGATCATCCACATCACATGCAACCATGTGATGGGGATGGGGATCGTTTTGTAAATTTTCCTTCATTTAAATCCATTTTAAACTTCATATATATATATATATATATATATATACACACACACACATACATACATACATACATACATACATACATACATGTTTTGCTAATAATTATTATTATCATTAAAATTAGTTTTTACCTCCAGTGGTAATAAGTAGTTTTTAAGGCTCAAGTCTTGAATTCGAACTTCAATAAATACGTGAGTAACAATTTAAAAAAAATAATAATAAGTTCGCAGCAAAATATCAATGGAGTATTATTAAAAATTGTAGGATTAAGTGGTTAAATTCAAAGATGATAGGAAAAAAATGTAAATTTTTAAAAAAACTGAGTCTAATAATTTCCTAGAAGCTGTATGCTTTTCTACTAAATAATAATAATAAAATACTTTAACACACAAAGCGCTCTCTCTCTCTCTCTCTTAATGTCTTTTCGCGGTTTTGTTGTAACTGAACCGTACCAAACTGACCCTAAGAGACTAATAGATTAAGAAATTTATCAAGAAAGAATGAGATTCTGAGTCTGATGATATTATGTTAGTCGATCATTAGTATGAAAGTCGACGCTAATATATAAAGTACTTGAAATTTTGAATAAAGTTGATGGGTTTATCAACATTGTCTTGTGACCCACATGACTGGTTGGAAATGTACCCCACTGCGCACTCAGTTGTAACTTGTAAAGTAGGGGGGGTGTGTGTGTGTCTGCGTGTGTATTAAAAGAGTAAGAATTGAACCCTACTACTACACTTTCCCCTCTCTTAAAGCAGCTAGCAATACACAGAGATTATATATATGGTAGAGTGGTCCTTGAAATAGCCTCTTTGTATGGGCGTCCTGCTTAATTCTTCCTCTCTTTCCTCTCTAACATCGAGTGTAAATGAATGGAAGAACATCAAGCCACGGATATGAAATCTGAACATTATTAATTATTAAGTCCTGGTCATGCTTTTCCACAGCTTTCTTGAACTTCCGCCGTTTGCTGATTAATACACGGCTCTTGCTAGCTAGGCAGTAAACACCACCATGGGAGCTCAAGAAAGCTGTGGGAGAACATGGCACGCCTTCAGGATTTGCCTGCTCGCTAGATACCTCATCCTTTGATATGCCGGCCGGCCGCCCAGCCAAGATCTTCCCCATGGTCTTCTTCGCGGTAATTAATTAATTGTATATGTTTTCCCCTTAATTCGTATATAATTATAACTTTTATACTTATTTATTACTTGTTAGAATTGTATGTGCAGTAATCCTCTCAAATTCTTGCATTACCCTTTGACAGAAGTGCTTCTTTAAGCTAGCTAGCTAGCTGTGATTCATGTTCAGAATGTGAATTTTCTCATTTGACACTGACAACAAGGTTCCAAAATATTCGTTCAAGAACAGATCAAAATCACCCTGCAGCATGATTTTGTCTTTGTTTTTATACACACTCATTTTATATTTACTGTTTTAACACATGAGCTCCATTATGCATGGAGTGTGTGTGTGTGTGTGTGTGTGTGAAACTAACCTAGTTGCTGTAAATTTTTTATGTACAGTTTTTCTTCACAGATAATTGAGTTTGTGTGATTGCGTTCTGTACATTCAATTAAAATGGTGAAAAAAATGTAGATTTACTTTGGCAGAGAGGAGAATCCCCAGCTTTAATTGCTTCGCATATATATTATCTTGAAAGATTTTTAGTTCTTCCTGTTGGCCCCCTTCCCCTTGGTTTTGCCTCCACATGAACATGATGATATCCTACATTTCTGTGAAAAAGGTTTCTCTTTGTCACTTTGTGACGTCATTTTTTAACCACTCTCTCTCTCAATCTGACATCAGTTTTTATTTTATTTTATTTTGCTTATCACCTCTCTCTCTCTCTCTCGCTCTCTCTCCCTTTCTGAGTAGTGGTAGTTGAGTGAGTCTATTTACAGATATACGCACACAACTAAAAAGAAGAAGAAGAAGAAGAAGAAGACAAAGATGTATTTGTATAATTTCAAAAATACAAAAGTTACACGGCTGAGCTAGCGAGCCTGAGAAGCCAACCTGTATAACAGATGATCTCTACTGTCAAATACCTACTCAATTATTCTTCTTAATTGCTTCCATCTCTTGGTCTAAAGATCTATATATAAACGAAGACCCCTTTAACCCTAAATATGCATTAATTAGCTATTAATTACTCGTGTGTACGTCCATGTTTTTTATTGTGTAATTTTACTGCATGTTCAATCTTGGAATAGTTGCTCAGATTCCAAATTGATTACCCTCTAATGATTTGGAAATATACCGCGGACGGTTTTCACGGTATATGCATTTTCAGTAATAATTAATGTTCAAAGATTTAATTTGAATTTTGTTGTTATGACTTAATTATAACCCTAGCTAGTTATCTGGTTTTGCAAATTTACTACTTTTGTTGTTACTGGATGTTAAATTTGAGATTTGATTGGAGCTGATAATACTTCCAATTTTGCTCTTGTATGATCTGTGCTGGCAAGTTACATATGCTCAGAAAGGCGTGACCAGTAGTTGAGGATATACAATGAGAAACCCGCATGCAAAAACCAGAGTGGCTGATCTCACAAGATTCACACAGCATGTACAACAGCCAAAAGCACTTTTAAATTAATTCGTTGATTCACAAGCACTTCTTGTTCCATCTACATTTCCTTAATTTTGCTTTGAAATCATTGTGGGGTCATTAATAAGTAAACAACAGTTGCTTACCAGTGACTCCTGATTAACAATTAATTAAGCTTCTGCCACTTAGACACTACAAAATTTGGCACCATTACGGAAAAAATGCAATTACATGAAGCTAAATTTCTGAATTAACAGCATATATAAACTGAACGAACACTGGCCCTTAATCAGATAATGGTGTGTTAAAGGGAATCTTCACCTAATAAAAAGCTTAATCAAAGTTTCATGTGTAAGCCTAGTGGAATTTCGACGGTTCTGATGGAGAGTAGGTCCACAATAAAGTGGATTATAATCAGCCAGACAAAGAGGCATGGCTCTTCTGTACAGCAAAATGTATTGTGATAATGTAAATGAGCCGAAACAGATAATTAATTTGCCAATATTAGACCCTAATTCATCGTTTCTTCAATCGATGCTTCATCCTTTAATATCCTTTTTATGTCGATTGACACAACTTGGTAGTCTTGGTATGGTGAAGTTCCAATGTATTTTTTTTTTTAAAAAAAAGAAACAAAAATAGAGAAATAATTAAACTGTACGTTCACGCTTCATATATTCCAAATTCCCAGAGATTGATGTAATGCAAGCTCTTGAAACTGCCATGTGATGCAAAATTCTGACAAGTTTCTAAACTGAATTTTGTCATTTTTTTTAATAACCATGTATATTTTCCTGGTACAAGTTAACTTCCATGGTGTCATCATTCAATGTTAACGTAGTTTTCGAACTTTAACGTTAACATTGTTTACATTTAAGAGCTTCGCAAGTTACAAGCTGAAAATTTTGATTATTTTGCATTGATAGCTTTCAAACTTCCATGGTATTTCAATCACACTTGAAAGAGGATTGAAAGTTAGTACCATTTAAAAAGAAGAAAAAAATGAATAGTCCAATGTAAAATTCATCCAATATATATGTTAGTGAGCAATTAGACAAATGATGTGTGATTTAAACAGGGTAAGAAGTGGATTATCAGAACAACGCTCATCACTATGTAAAAAAAGGTCGGCCATTAATCATTTCTCATAATCTAACTGAACAAAACGAATAGCAAATTGCAACGTAAATGTAACCAAATGCTGGAAACATCTTCAAAAAAGACCAGTGGCTGCGAAATTAACGAGTTTGTGAAGAACAACGGGCTCATAAAGAACCATGGACAAAGCGAAAGGGAAATGGCAGGGCCAAAGCAATAATGCCGCCCCCATGTGTTTGGGAAATGTTACAGTCACGTCGCTAGCATAAAACTATAGCTAGCTAGCAAGCTTAACAAATTCGAACAAAATAGGACATAATTTCATTTTGCAAAAGGTCCGGCTACCTGCCTCCTTTTTATTTGATGTGAAAGTGCGCACCAACAATCAAATGGCACAAAACAAAAATGAACAATCATGATTGATTAGCTTTGTCAAAAGATTCAAAAATGAAACTAACTAGACAGCTCACTTTTTCATGTAATTTTCATAAAAGATGAAGACAAAGTGATTCGAAATTTACAAAATTGTAAATTTCTTGTTCTCTGCGAGAAGTGCTTGTTTAGCAAATCAAAGGAAATTAAGGAAACGAATAGCACAACAAAAGAAAATTTGAAGGCTTTGGAAAATCTATGTACCATTTATTAATTTATCAACAAAAACAAAACAGGCATGCATGCTTCATGCATATATGGTAGGGTTGCACGTGTATGCATGGCCATAAAGTCTCCAAATCAGAAGACCATTTACAAATAAGTTTAAACTTCAAAGAAGTAAAGAGATGGGAGTTAGACTTGGCGATGAGGTCCTGAAAATAATCGGAAACATTACCAAATCACAGCATATGGTTTAAGCAATAAGACAAAAGTCACAGTACTAGCTTGCTAGACAGCGAGATCTAGTGGAATGTGCATTAAGCTTCTTCAATCAATTAATTAATTATAGCTTTGATTTAAACATTTTACCTATCTCTCTTCAAGATCACAATCACAAAGCACAAGAAAATTATAGCTTTTTCAACAACTTTCTCCCCAAAAGGGAAGCTAAACTAAAGTCAGGCAGACATACAAATCCTGCATTACTTTTTATAAGCAATTAATCAACATTGTTTAATTATTTATTATCCTAGTGGGTTTTCCTTTTAAGTCTACATCACAAGTACTATAATCATAGAGTTATCAAAACTATTGTTAAAGATCAAGATCAGTAATGAATCCAAAAGAATAATGGAGAATTGCTTATCCATGGCATGATCCAACATAAAAAAGAAGGAAAAAAAAATATTTTAAAACATCTATCTTACAAAAAAGATTATAATAAAACTTTAAGATTAGTTGGCACATGTAATCAAAGTAGCAGCTAGATCATATGATCTGTGAAGCATTTATAAAATAAGAACAAGGGAGGCCAATTAATTGAAACTGAGCCCCCCGTGAGTGCCTCTAAATCCAGCTTAGTTTGTAGTCACAACTCACAATAGGCAACAACGGCATCATAAGAAAGCAATGGAAATTGAAAAATCTAGCTTTGGTATGCTAGATCCACTTGTGTATAGACATGAAAAAGCTATGTTGTTTTTACTATACCAGGAGAAAGAAGCATGGGCAATATGATCTCATCTTAGACAATTTCAGCACAAACAAGACAAGACAAGACGAGTCATCAGGCAAGAGGACCTTCTCTTGCCGCCAAGCTGTCTTTGCCTCCATTGGATAAAAGAACAAGAAAACCCTAGTTTGCTTCTCTAAGCTTCTTGTGCATCATCGTCCTTCTTTTCAGGGTTTTACTTGCTAAAGGAAGAATATTGACATAAAAATTGTAGCTAGCAAAGAGCATCAATCTCCCACTTACTTAAATTTTCAAGTCCAAGGCTCATAAAGCATAAGTATACACATAGCGGAATCATATTTAAGCTGTATGTGGTCCATGTAACATTCAATAAGTGGAGCTTTTGCAATCTAATTACTGCATGTACACAGCTTCAAATGGTCCAAACATTTTGTGCATAAGCTAACCCTAATTGAATTGAATTACCTACCTGAGATGCTTTACACAAATATTAATTATTCGTGCAATATTACTAAAAGTAAAAAGAGTATAAATTGCGAAGGAGTATAGATGCAGTTGTTGAAATAAATGGAATCTGCAGAGAAGAGAATGAATGTTAAAATAAAGTGACTGAACTTGGTGATATATATATACCTTATCGATCAAGACACAGCATAAACAGCTCAGTGGGTCTACATCACTTTCATTCATTAAAATCAAAGGAATCGACCGATTGTTGTTTTATCCTTTGCCTGCAATGTAATGCAACCCACACATCCATGTACCATAAAGCAAAGTAAAATCCAGAAATATGCTCAATAATTGGATAGTTAACAAAGACAATTAGAATCAGCATAAACGCACAGACACACAAAACATATCCATTGAAATTCAAAATTGAAGGAAGTTAACAACAGATCCATGATATGATATCAACTATCGGATGCACACAGCTTCCTGCTCTCAGGGAGCTACATATATGTATGTATACATGCCAAAACACTGAAACACGTCATCCTGAAAGTAAGAGATCAGAATTGAAACATAATCACATCAAAATTTAACAATAAGCAATCCTTGATTGATGGAGCCAAAATAAAAAAGGGGCACAAGAAGCAGTAAATTCATGCAAAAAACTGTGTAGCATTAGGTAAATTAATATATTCTCCATTGTCAGTCTGTATCAGTACTTCAAGTCAATGGATCCAACAAATAAAACAAAAGTGTATCGAAGCGGAAAACAAAAAGAAGATGAAAAGAATTTTAAAAAATCAAAATAACCCACAAAATGTAAAAGATAGATCATAGTCGATGGATACGTCAATTACAGGCGGCGAGTGATGTGAAGATGGATCTTGAAATTTTATTGAACCTGTTTGTATCTTCCCACAGCTTTATTGAACCGCAATAAATGCCATGCCAAGTCTGTGGCCTCATGCAAAGATGATGCAGTTCAAGAAAGCTGTGGAAAAATACAAAGAGGATCATAATCACACCATATATTCTTCTAAACTCCACAAGCTTCTCAGCCATCAAACCCTAAAATTAAAATGAAAATAAAAAGATTAAGAGAAACATCTGAAAGGCGTAGGTTTAGGGGAAGGAGAAAGGGTTGTATTTATAGGCAAAACGGGGTCCTTTTAATTTTTACCACCAATCCCAAGAAGAATATTGGGCCTAAGATTAATCAACTGTTAACCCTACCGTTTTCCTTTTTATATTTTTATATTTTGTATTTCCAGCTCTCTCTGTTAAAAAAGCTGACTAAAAGTTCGTATTTTGTTTGTTTGATCCCATTTAACCCTAACAATACAACACACAATATATTTATTTTCTTTTTCTACGCTGGTCATGAATATACGTGCCGCGAGGATGCTGGATGCTATCAACCAGATCTGACGGTGGCGGTTACCCCAGTAGGGGCGCATTGTGGGTCCTACCTCAGATCTGTCCGGAAGCAAAGAGTCTTGCATCACGCGCTTTTAGTGGAGTTTGGTTCACACTCCCCGTTAGGATAAATATATATATATATTTTTTCCTTCAGAATATCTTATTGTTAATTCGAATCGTGTTCTGGTGCAAGATAAAAATTTCCAATTAAAGCACTATATATAACACGCAGACGTCTCTCTATATACAGTGTTAATAACGCCAATTCTCTCTTTACAGCGGATTATATATATCTGGCTAAGTTCAATAACTCTGTGAACCCTCATCCATGCAACAATTAACCATTAATTACAGTGAATTATTATTCCACTCACGACTTTATTTGAACTCCAATTTGAAGTAAATCTTGAACTTTGATATTTAAATATCGTAGAATGTATATTTTAAATCTTACTAAAAAAAAATAACTCATTCAAAATTTGACTAATTTTGTGTTTATGGTTTAAATCTCCGAAGTGCATTATGATTTGTGGATATATTTCGATAAATTTTTTAATTACCGATATCGGTAGATCACAAATAAATTAAAATATAGAACTAATTTAGTTTATGAAAGTAACTTGTAAGTCCATACTTCAGCTTATATAAAATTTTATTAAATATTGAGGTATCAAGACTTGTCAAGACTTTAATATCTTTGTCAAACAAAATAAATTTTTACGCACAACAATATTTGCTTGCAAAATCATGTTCATAAATATTGCTGGCCTCTACATTGATCATTTCCGTTGCCCTTCCAAAATGATCATCACTCCTTTCATTATATGAACATTTATCGAGGCATTAATTTTTTCAACATATTATTACACCTTCACCTTTTAATACTAGTTTTATGAAATAGAGCCTAAATATGCCATGCGATTGATAAAATGAAATAGACATAGAATTACAATTGCAACATGCAATTTCAATATTCGTCTTTGCTCCTATTCATCCATAATGTATTTATATAATGTTATCGCACATCTACTTTCTTCACCAACCGATGGTATGCAGCATGGTCCAAACCCATAATTGAATATACTGCTTCTCTAATATATTTTATAAAATTGTTCCATATATAAAAAGGGATGCACTTTTACATAAATAAATAATTCACGTCTTTGTGTTAAGACATTATTACTTGTCAAACAATAAATTATTGTAAAACTTCCACAATGGAGATGTAGCACATGAAACCATTTTTAAATTTTACAATCGCTTGTCAAATAAGTACACCACTACGGTTATAAAGTAAAAAGCTATTGGGAGCAGAGTGTTACATGTAAAATTATGTATAAAAGAGTAAATAGCAAAATTCAATAAACAGAATGATAGACCACCAAGCTTTATAACCAAGAAGGAGCATCTACGCCTTGAATAATGAAGAGCACAATTTCAAATCCTGGCTCGAACTTTATTTTAATTTATTAACATGTCAATTTGTTTAAAAAAAACACTTGTATAAAATTTTATCCCCTTATCCTTTATTGGTTCGAAAATATTTAGAGAACAATAACAGTCCCTTGGTTCGTGTCATGAGACCAAAGAGCCCTAACTCATTTATGAACTCGATGGTCATCTAGTGAGTGTGCGATGCACATCGTTTCTACGGCATGTGGGATTGAATCAATCCACTTAAATCAAGCCCCTCCGAATGAAATCAATTAAAGAGAAATTTAAGTGGGTGCCCGAAATTAAAGATGGGGATTAAGTTAAACTTAGAAGAGGGAAAGGAAATGGGAAAAAAAAAATTAGGGAGGAGCGTTCACATGGAGGCATGTGAAGAAGACCCCACAAATGGGCATTGACATTACAGCCCGTCTTTCCCGGGACGGAGGTCGCTTTGTCGGGGCGGACACTTCTATTTGTTCCTTCCATTTGAATTTGCATTTGCATTTTGTCCGGCAACAACACTTACAAATTACAATTCTTCCATTCCCCCTTCACTTTTTTATAATTTAATTGTGTCACCTTTTTATTATTATTATTATTTTAAAAAAATCCTTTTTATTAATTAGTTTAGTCTCCTTTCACTTTATCAATCATCACTTCCTTTAATTTTGATCAAGTAATTTAGCTGGCAATCACTTTGATTATTATATTTTACTATTTTTTAGACCCATCTTTAGTTCATTAACCTCCTCTTTTACTGTTTAATTTGATGATTTCTTTTGACATTATTGTATAATTCTCTTGCTTTTCACCTATCCTTATGGCTGTTGGGACAGATGTTTTAATGGTGGACCATATAATTTTCTTTTCCTAACAGATTATTAGTCTTATTCGCCGAAATAATAATATTTAATAATTGTCATTAATATTGTCTATTCAAATCCGTCGAATGTGACCTTGCTGGTTAAATTTGTTACAAATAAAATTAATCTTCGCACGGTTGGAGTGAAAGTTCACCAAATTTTGATATTGGGTGCAATTCGCTTTTGCTGATTTATTCTGTCTGCGTCTCAAATAGCTTTTGTTGATTTCATCTATTCTTCTTATTGCAATAAGTTAATGATTCGAAGTTGATGTAAATTGGATGAGGTAACTTAAATTGGAGTGAGATTAAGTGGGATGTATGGTGATATATATAACTTTTGAAAAACAAACCTTATAATTTAAACAAATTTTATAAGTTTGCTTGGTATTGAGATTAAGCAGTTGTAATTTTTAAGTTACAGTGTTAAAATAATTAATAAATATTAATTGTTGTGGTTTGAAAACTAAATTGATTTGATTCATCACTTATATGATAAAAAATCTATAATATCTTTAATATTTTTATCAAAATTATTATTTAAAATTCAAATTAATTGCCCACTATTAACTTTTATTTTATAGTTATATATATATATATATATATATATATATTATAGAAACTATAGTATCTAACTATGAAATAGAGCCTTAATTATCAATATTAAAAAAAGGAAACAAAAAAAAATGTCTTTCCCTACCCCGAGAATCCATATTTAACTCCTTTTGAATTCTTATTATTTTAATCATATTATTCAATGAAAGGTTCAAATGTATTGTAAACTTTTTCCTTTTTTTTTTTTTCACTCCAAAAATTTCTTAAAGTATATACATAAAAGAAAATTCTATTAATTGCGGCACTTGATCAAAATAAGTCTCCAAAATCCTCAAGAACGAAAGCGATAAAAATTCCATGTAACTATTGAAGCGTGGTGTGGGGTAAGTTATTGTGATGAGCTAAATGCTAATGGCTCCGTAGGAGATCCGTAATGCACGCACGTGTAAGAGGTGAGCGACAAATGCATGGAAATGCATGTACTCATTTGTCAGCATATCACTGACGCTATCTAACTCTACAGAGACACACATGCCCGACACGATATGAAAGCACTCTTGCAGTTGAATTTTTTATTTTACCCACAACTTTGTCTACAAACTCCTCCTTCTTCATGACGTTGCTCTCGTCCATTTTTGTTTTAGATTACCAATATTTTGTTAATTATTATATGGTTTTATTTTGTACAACTAATTACAGTGTTTATTTATTATATTCACAGTCGATGAGATGTACTAGTTGATGAATGTATGTTCATAAACAACGTGGTTTATGCTAATATGCACATGTTGATTGATTATTTAAACATTGATTCTGAACTGGTTCTTGTCATGCTAAGAAGTCAAGAATGTAACGAGTGAATGCCACATTCAACAAGACTATATATAGTTATAGTTAGGTTTCATTAAGCATCCTAATTTATCCAATAATTCAATGTTTTATTAGTTTTAAATCTACACATGATAGGGTCTACCATGTGCATATTTTAAGAGCTATTAGATTTGAATCTAATAGAATACAACTATATTTATAAATTCATGCTTAGGCGCGAATGTCTGCATGAAAAGTTCATGCGGATAGAGTTAAAAAGTAAAAAAATACGAACTTCAATATACTGAAAGATAAAATAATATATTAAAATTGATGTCTTTCTTATCTTTTAATTTCATTTATATTCTAATTTCATGCATTGTCCCCATGTGAGCACCACTGTGCTCACACATACATACATGCAGAGCTTCTTAGGTATGGATGCTAAAATGAGGATTTTATTTGGACATAGCAAAAGGAGAAAAAAAAATCCCAAACACTAAAAGACAAAAGAATAATGCATTTTTCTTTTTTTTAGCTACGACTGTAGGAAATTGCATTTTAGTATTCACAACTGAGAAATTATACATATACACATACACATACACATATACATGTACATATACACACATACATATACATATATAATCTAATAAGGAATCTCATAAATTATTAAAGTAAGAGATTAGGCTTGGCAAAACGTCGGGTCGGGCTCCGGCTCGGGCTCGGGTTTGGCCAAACCTGACCCGACCCGATCAACAAAAAATTAAAGTCCGACCCTAAAAAAGCCCTACCTCTTTATAGTTAGGGTCGGGTCGGGTCGGGCCTGACCTGAATCGGGCCAATATCGGGTTGGGCTGGGCCAACATCGGGTTGGGCTAGGCCCGACCCTACCGAAACCATTTCCCACCCACAAATTGTAAAGTCACCTTCACTTTAACGAGTGCACACCAGGAAAGCCGTTTTACTTTATGATAAATGTTGAAATGAGGATTACCGAAACCATTTCCCACCCATAATTCAATTCCCAATTTCCTATTTCTCAATTCCCACCCACAACCATTTCAATTAATTTGGCAATTCCTTAACTATTTCAAACACAATTCAATTCTACTTTCCACAACTATTTCAATCATTTCCACAACCCATTCCACAACCATTTCACACACAAATCAACTCCAACATCCAACATCCAACATCCCACATGAAAGATACGTAATACAATTAAATTAAAAACAATTCAATTCAACAACCTTACATAAAAAATAAAAATACACAATTTGGTTTCATAACCCAACCTAAAAAAAAAAAGTCTTATACAAATAAAAACTCATAATTCAATTCCACAACCAAACATTTTTTTTAAAAAAAAAACTACTCCAACACTTGCGGGCCACTTTCATCTTCATCCACAAATTCCTCTCCACTAAAAATTTCACTTTCGAGAATTTTACCTACAAAAAAAAAAAAAGTGAGAAAATATTTCAAGGTTATAAAATTATTACTAAACCAAATATTTAAATATTTTGTATATTATTTGTATTCATACCTTTGGAGTTTGCCCATAGCCAATGTTGAGTGCACATAAGTACTTCCAATGTCGTAGGAAGAAGTCTACTCCGATGTGGAGTCAAGACTCTACCTCCAGTGCTAAATGCCGATTCAGAGGCAATGGTTGTCACAAGAACGGCTAAGATATCCTTGGCTATTTGAGCCAAAATAGGATATTTGCCTTGGTTTACTTTCCACCAATTAATTTTAGAATTAATTGAATTGAATTAAAATAAATATCAAGTAATAAGAAAAGTACCTTAAAATTCGACTTTGTAACCGCCAAGACTTGTCAACAAAATGTCCTGTAACAACCATGTACCCCTTCTTTTGATTAGTCGCAGTCCACATGTCTGTAGTAATTGCCATCCTACTATCATTATTCTCCAATAAAACCATTGCTTGTACCTTTTCAGCTTGATACAATTTAAGAATCTCACTCTTTAAAGTGTTTCTACTCAAATTCTTCATCAAATGGTTGACATAAGACATCAAATCTCTAAATGGCTCATATTCCACAAAATTAAGTGGTAGCTCATGCTTTCCAACCAAGGTTGCTATCTTTTGCCGAGCAATAATTGGATCAAATTCTCTCGTCTCAATACAACTTGTTCCATCAGCTTTCCTCGTCACGCTAAGAGTTTTTTGTAAGCTATCACGAACTGAGGGAACACCCTTTGCCATACATGATTTTTTCAAATGTCTATCCAAATGTGAGGTTCCATTATGACCAGATGCTACCAACTTAGCTTGACAATGATTGCATTTCGCCTTCAATTCACCATTAATGGTTACCTTGGTGAAGTGTCCCCAAACACAAGAAGGTTCTCGCATACCTCGCTTTTTTTATTAGTACTACTTTGTTGTACCCCATCATCACCACAGGATGCCTCTTCAACTCCTTCAACTTCTTGGATCCCTTCAAGAGGAATGGCATCATTTCTATTCTCTTCGCCAACATTAGAATCCTCACGTGAATTTGACATAATGACCTAAATTAAATGTGTAACAAGTTGCAATTAATTTATAGACTTAAAATATGATTGAACTTATAAATTTTAAGTTAATTTAGAAACTAAAAATATGATTAAACTTAATTTACAGTAACTACATAATCATTTATAATCATTTTAAGTTAATTCATAAACTCATAATATGATTAAACTTATATTTAGCTAAAATATAATATTTATGGTAACTACATAATCATTATGAATATAATTAGCTAAAATTATAAATAAATTTATAAGTTTAAATAAAAAATTAATTAATATGTATGAAACTATAAAATTAAAATATAATTAAACTTAATAATTACAGTAAGCCACAATTACAATAATTAAAATTACAGTAAGTCACAATTACAGTAATTAAACATAATCATAACATAATAATTAAAAAATCCTATATAATTATAGTAAGCCATAATATATGAAATTAAAATTACCAAAGTTAAATAGCTAATGCGGTAATGCCGGCGGAAGAACGTGTGCGTAGGCCGTTGGCTGGCAGGCGGACGCGGCAGGACGGTGACAAAGGGCGGCTGGTTCACTCACGTCGCGGACGGTCACGATGGCTGATTGGATGATTCGTGAGACATGCGAAAGCAAGACATACGACGACGAGACACGCGACAGCTGATTAGTCAAGCGTGCGGCGGCGACACGATCACGATCTTTGGTCCGATTGATTCAAATGGCGGTGGGTGGTCAGCTTAGGGTTTTTGAGAATTTGTGTAAGTGTATTTTGTGTGTGTGAAACTATGAATTGTGATTTACGGTTGTGTGCGTGTGTTGTGTGATGCTGTGTAGTGTGTACTGTGTTGTGTGTGTGTGAATCGTGTGATGCTGTGATGTGTGTGCGTGTGTTACTTTTTTTTTTTAATAGGGTCAGGTCGGGTCAGGTTGGCATTAAGCCGGATCCTAACCCTAAATTTGTTCGGGCCTTAAATTTTAGCCCTAACCCTATCCGAAACCCGAAAATTCGGGCCAAAATCCTAAAAATTAGGGTAGGGTCAATCGGGCTAAAAATAGGTTCGGGATAAATCGCCAAACCTATAAGAGATAAACTAAAAGATAAGTAAAATTTACACTCAAATGTAGCATCATGTAGTGCATTAGAGTGTGTTTGTTTTTCTTTTCTTTTTGCATATCTCTTATTTTAATAACTTAAGGGATCATTAAAAAATTATATATAGTTATTATCTAATGAACACATCCTCGTTTTAATAGAGTAAGTATATTACTAAAATATAAAAAAAAATATTTCAATACACTAGAGACTACTTTTTTTTTTTAATTTGTTAGTGCATTGAAATATGCATTTTTTTTGTCTACTGTTAACATTATCATTTTGTTAAAATGAAGAAGTTCGCATTAGATGATAATGACGATGATGGTTATTATTATTAATGCATGTAAATTATTTATTTGGGCATATATAGTTAAATCATATTCTTAATTATGTCGCATTCTATTTTATCACAAACCAATCTCCAATGTCCAACTTATATTTTATAGCATTCTATTTTACTTAGATAGAGGCCAAATTGGGAGAAAACTTAGTCCATAGTCAATATTATAGGCATTCATCTATTTTATTTTGGTTTCTTGGTGAGATAGTAAATGCAGCTAATCTTTTGGGTATCAATTTCAACTTTGATAAACTCTATTCCACCTAATAACTACAACTGATATGCTACACTGAATTGTAGTACGGGTGAATGTCTTTTACATCCCCATAATTTAGTTTAATAAGTCATTGCATTCCAATATCAAGTCCCTAAGTAGCTAGGGAAATTTTTTTTATTTGCATAAAATATTTGGGAAAAAAACTATCTTATATGTGCCCGAACGTTCATAATACGCCAAAATAGCTTATACAACGTTTATAATCTCCCCTCGTTAATTTTTGTCTTCTATAATTTCAATCAAATTCCTTTTCAACCCGATAGACGAGTGATTCAAACTTTTTGACCATAGTTGTTTTGTGTCACCTCAACGAATTTTCGTCGGGTAAACTTATTTAGCACCTAATCCCAGGTAATGTTTGCCGTTTAGCTTACAGAGATAGATAGTTTGTCCTTCATCATGTTTTGCAAATATCAAATGGGTCATAAATGGTATTTTGTGAACTTTTAAATTTTGTTATATTCCAAAATTTATTTAAAAAAAAAAGGGGTACAGTGTTATTTGAATTGTCGTGGCGTCTCTAAAGCCGCTACACTTACCCAAAGACTGAGGCTAAATTAATAGATTTGTTCTCACTTATCAAGTTGTCCATCTGTCATTGTCTTTGACAAGAGAAGGCTGCTCTCGAAGGAAAGGGGGCTCATGGACGAATCACATTGGGCCACGTAGCCCACAAAAACTGGCCGATGGTGCAAGAGGGATCCTCAATTTGCATACAAAATACAACTTCGATATGGGGTGAATTTGCACTGGATTTGGATCCATAAACCTTGCAGTTTGATTAATTAATAAATTAATTAATATTTGTGAACTCTAGGGGCCTTCGCTTATGTATATTTATTCATTTGGCTTAACAACCTAACTATGATTAATTGGCTACTAGGATAGGTGTGATTCGTGAACCAAAAAAGTCTATTATCAAAATTAAGGGAAAAAAAAAAGCTTTAGATAACTGAGTATGAATTTGTTTTGAATGCATTTTTTTTTTTGGGGAATTAGAATGCATGTTAATTCAACTGATAAATGAATAAAAGGGATTTGGGTTTGAACATACTAATAAACATACAATTAAAGCCCAACACAAAAATCATAAGAAAAATTTTCCAATCGAATATTTAAAAAATAAACTACGTCTGAGATGTATCTTTTGTTAAATACCTTTGATAAATGTTTAGAAATCATATATTTCTGGTGTTTAGTCATTTAGGTCGGATCGAATTTTCAATCACTATGATTCTAACGTTGAATATTCTTTACGGGTTTTTAAGTAGAAATTGAATTAGTGACGTGGAATGACGAAGTCGCCCAGCAATAAGTGAGCTGCGAAAACCAAACATACAGCCGATATGGGTTCCTAAGACCATTCGCCCAAACCCAAACCCAAACCCTAGGCTGGATCACACCGACTCACAGATAGCCTCACAGTGGGCATCAATCATGGCTCGGTTCAGAGCCTCTTCATGTTTTTGGACACTCTTGATTGGGCTTAACTCGAGATGAAAAAATCACCAACTTGTTTTCAATGGTTTCCAATAGCAGTAGCAGTGGAAGCAGCAGAGCGCAAATCGTGAGCGAGAGTCGTGAGTTTTTGTGTGGGAGTGGGTCCATTGCACTAACGAAACGGTCCACAAATATTCGGTGGGCTACGTGACACGCCCTACACGTACCCCTCGACTCCCCCACCTCCCACCCATCCAAATCCCCAAAAAGAAATTAAAATACAATAAAATATGGGCTTCTATGGTCCATTTTGTATAATAGAATTTTATTTTATTTTATAATATTAATGATAATTATTGGACCTCCGGGAGGAAAAAAACAAAAAAACAAAAAAATAGAAGGCAAAGTCACTAGTCCACAACTCAATGCCCAAAAATGATGCAAGTCAATCTCCTAACTTGATTTTTTCTTTTTAATCTTTGCATCCCCCCCAAACCAAAACCAAAACCAAACACAACCAAACCCTTATCTCTTATTCCCTCTTTTTCTCCCTGTTAGGTCCAATTAGCTTTTCGGGTTAGTCCCAATTCACGAAAGCCCAAATCTCTTTCTCTCTCTCTCCTCTTTTTCTCTCTCTTCTGCAAAACCCTAGATCGATCTCCCCTCTCCCTCTCCCCGGTCGGGGGACCTGAAAATCGGTCTCTGAGCTTCGTATGCACGTCGGGATCGAATCGCTCGGCTCACTACCACCGGTAATAATCCTAACTCTAACCCTAGACCTAATTTTTTCCGTTTAGGTTTCAGCTCGTCTGTTCTTGTTCGTGACTTTTCGCATGTTCATTTCCTTTCGATTTTGCTGCTTTTTGGTCTTAATTTTGATAATTTGGTTGCTTGATTAATGAATTATTGGTTTGCGTTTGCATATAAGAGATTAATGTCTTGTTCATTTTTGTTAATTATTTGTTCATTAACATACTTTTGATCTCTAAAATTTATTTATTTATTTTTATCTGATTGGATGTGTTCTGTTCTTGTTCATGGTCGATGAGTATACTATTTGCTTTATCTGGGCTGGTTCCATATTTATTATTATTATTTTTTTCCCTGAAGCCCAAAGCTTTATCAAATTCAAACCCTAGATCTACTCTGAATTCTTGGAATTTTTTACCTTCTCGGTCACAAATATCGAAAATACCTATTTTAGCCCTGGCCCAGACTGTTATCCTGAGTGCTTAGAGTGAAGACTGAAGAGGACCTCATCACGCAGAAGCTGTGATGTCAATATTAATGGGCCGCATAATATTGGCCCAGGCCCAAGCGTTTTTTTAGTTTTTCAATTCTGTAGTCTGTCCGTTTTAAGTCCTCATGCCTGTCAATTGTCATGATATGGCCTGCACATGGTTTGGTTAGTAACAAGAGTTCAAGAGCTATTTGGCGCATGGCTGTTAAAAATTTTCTAGCTTGTCACTGCTGTTAAATAAAAAGCTATAGGCTAAATATTGCGATGGCTTTTTTTCTGAATAATTTTGCTGTAGTACATGGTGTCAATCACTCAAATTATGAAAAAATATGAGATAAACAAGTTCTAAACAATGCTTCTAGGTAATACCTTGAATATTTCCTTGAGCCAGTCAAGGAATTAAAAGAAAAGAAAGTAAAAAAAAATACTATTTTGTAAGCCCTGTTTCGGATGTAGTTTATAACTAAGATGACTTTAGCAACAGTTGTGGAGAATATATCTCCCCTCACACTATCATACGACTGCATGCACACCAGTTAAACTTCATGCTTTAAGAGGCAGGCAGGCAGAATACACTGCACTTCTATTTTCGTTGCATACTATTTTCATTTAAATTTTATAATAGTGGTTATGAAGTCATATGTGCAGACTTCCTGCTAATTTTTTTTTTTTTTCAAAATGAAAGTTGACTCAAGGAGTGACGTAGTTTCTAATTCCTTAAAGGTCTTTTACTTGTGGATGTTATGAACGTTCTTGATGCATATCTTATTTGCCACCATTATTACATCATATTTAATTGTTGTTAAGAGGCAATGTTTCCTGTGATGATGCATCATAAACAACATGAGCTTTTGTTTGGAATTAGCTGTTAATGAAATTATTTTCCATTATTTGACAATAATTCCTAGTTTGCTTCTATTGAATCTTATTATTCAGTGTCCTGTATTCTTCAGGAATCAATTTCCTTTTTGTCGTTTTGAGTGAATCTATTCAGCGGTTTTTTATGCTCCCTAATACAGGAATTTTCTGTTTGAGATAAGATGGCGACCACTGCCGAAACACAGCCTGATAACAATGTCATGATGACTCATGATACAAAGCCTAAAGATGATAAAATGACTCAAGAAGCACAGCCTAATGATGAGAAAATAACTGAGGAAGCTCAGGCTAATGATGAGAAAGTGGCAAGCGAAGATCAACCTAGTGAAGGGAAATCGCCTCAGGAAGCTCAGCTTAATGATGGGAAAACATCTCAGGAACCTCAGCCTAATGATGGGAAAATGTCTCAGGAACCTCAACCTAAAGAAGGAAACACCACTTATGGAGCACAACCTCATGATGGAAAAATCACTTTTGAAGAACAGGCTAATGACGTGAAAATGACTCCTGAAGTACAGCCTAAGTATGAGAAGATGAGTCCTGAAGCCAAGCCTAAGTATGAGAAGATGAGTCCTGAAGCTGAGCCTAATGAGGAGGGAATACCTGAACCACATCCTCACGATGCAGTGATGAATCCTGTAGCATTGCCTCATGATGTGATACTGAATCCTGAAATCCAGTCTCACGATGCAGTCATGAATCCTGAAACACAGCATCACACTGTCGCGAATCCTGAAACCCAGCCTCATGATGGGATGATGACTGCAGAAATCCAGCCTCATGATGCAGTGATGACTCCAGAAACCCAGCCTCATGATGCAGTGATGACTCCAGAAACCCAGCCTCATGATGCAGTGATGACTCCAGAAACGCAGCCTCATGATGCAGTGATGATTCCAGAAACCCACCTTCATGATGTGATGATGACTCCAGAAACCCAGCCTCATGATGCGATGATGACTACAGAAACCCAGCCTCATGATGCGATGATGACTACAGAAACCCAGCCTCATGATGCAATGATGACTCCTGAAACCCAGCCTCATGATGCGATGATGACTCCTGAAACCCAGCCTCATGATGCGATGATGATTCCAGATACCCAGCCCCAGGATCAGGATGTGTGGATGACTCCAGAAACCCAGCCTCAAGATGCAGCGATTGCTCAAGAAACCGAGCCTCATGACGCAATGATGACTCCGGTAACCCAACCTCACGAAGAGATGACTCCTCCAGAAACCCAGCCTCATGATGGGATGATGACTCCAGAAACACAGTTAAACAATGAGCTGAGAGAATCAGGGGAAGCTAGCAATGCACTGGCAATTCCTGAGACTCATCCTAACAATACACTTGCAATTCCAGAAACTCAGCCTGACAATGCATTTGCTGTTCCAGAGGCTCAGCCTAACAATGCATTTGCAGCTCCAGAGTCTCAGCCTAACAATGCTTTGGCTATTGTGAATACACAGCCTAACAATGAGGTGACTAGTCCAGAAACCCAACCTAACAAGCGGAGGAAAAAGAAGTCCATAGTGTGGGAGCACTTCACCATAGAAACTGTTAGTGCTGGATGTAGAAGAGCTTGCTGTAAGCAATGTAAGCAAAGTTTTGCCTACAGCACAGGTTCGAAGGTTGCAGGTACCAGTCACCTCAAACGGCACATTGCTAAGGGAACCTGTCCAGCACTTTTACGTAATCAGGACAACAATCAGTTAACTCCATATACCCCAAGGGTCGGTGGAAGTGACCCACCAAAACGGCGCTACAGATCCCCGAGCTTGCCTTACATTTCATTTGATCAGGACCGTTGCCGCCACGAAATTGCTAGGATGATCATCATGCATGACTACCCTCTTCATATGGTTGAACATCCTGGATTTATTACTTTTGTCCAAAATCTTCAACCTCGATTTGACAAGGTGAGCTTTAACACTGTCCAAGGGGATTGTGTTGCCACTTATTTGAGAGAAAAGCAAAGTCTTATGAAGTTCATTGAGGGCATACCTGGACGATTTTGCCTTACGCTGGATTTGTGGACTTCAAATCAAACCTTAGGGTATGTATTTATCACTGGACACTTCATTGATAGTGAGTGGAAGCTGCAGAGAAGGATTCTCAATGTTGTGATGGAACCGTATCCTGAATCTGACAATGCTTTTAGCCATGCAGTTGCTGCATGCATTTCTGATTGGAGTTTGGAGGGTAGGGTGTTTTCTCTCACTTTTGGTCATCCGCTAACTGAAGCGGGGCTTGATTGTCTTAGGCCCTTATTATGCATCAAGAATCCCCTTATTCTTAATGGGCAGTTATTGGTTGGGAATTGCATTGCTCGTACTTTGAGCAGCATGGCAAAGGATGTGTTAGCAGCTGGACGAGAAATTGTCAGGAAAATTCGTGATAGTGTAAAGTATGTGAAAACTTCAGAATCTCATGAAGAAAAGTTTCTTGAACTGAAGCAACAACTTCAAGTACCCAGTGAAAAGAGCCTATCTCTTGATGACCAAACTAAATGGAATACAACATATCACATGCTGGTGGCTGCTTCTGAGTTAAAGGAAGTGTTTTCTTGCTTGGACACTTCTGATCCCGACTACAAAGAAGCCCCATCTATGGAAGACTGGAGGCTGGTAGAGACTCTGTGTGCATACTTGAAACCACTCTTTGATGCAGCCAACATCCTGACTACTACCACTAGCCCAACTGGAATTACATTCTTTCACGAAGCATGGAAGATTCTGTCAGACTTGACTCGTTCAGTTACGAATGAGGATCCCTTTGTCAGTAGCATTAGCAAAGGAATGCTGGAGAAAATTGATAAATACTGGAGGGATTGTTGCCTGGTTCTGGCAATTGCAGTTGTCATGGATCCCCGGTTCAAAATGAAGCTTGTTGAATTCAGTTTCACAAAAATTTATGGTGATGATGCTCCCACTTATATCAAGATTGTTGATGATGGAATCCATGAGCTTTTTCTTGAGTATGTTTCACTTCCTCTGCCTCTAACTCCAACCTACGAAGAAGGAAATGCAGGAAACAATATGAAGACAGACGAATCCCAGGGAGGAACTCTTCTATCAGATAATGGATTGACAGATTTTGATATGTTCATCATGGAGACAACTAACCAGCAGATGAAGTCTGAGCTGGACCAGTATTTGGATGAGTCTTTGTTGCCTCGTGTGCATGATTTTGATGTGTTAGGTTGGTGGAAATTAAACAAGATGAAGTATCCCACCCTTTCGAAGATGGCCCGTGATATTTTGTCAGTACCTGTATGCTCTGTTGGTCAAGACTCTGTATTTGATACTGTGAGCAAAGAGATGGATCGGTACAGGAGTTCCTTACGACCAGAGACGGTGGAAGCCCTCATATGTGCAAAGGATTGGTTCCAGTATGGATCTTCCGAAGGATCAAATGCACTTGTGAAATTGGAAATTTAGATCTTAGGTGTCGCTTTAATCACAATTTATGATCATGGTAGGTTGTTGTTAAGTTAGTCACTTGTAGTTTCTCCTGTTCTTACACTAGGCTACCATTTGTAACATTCTAAAGGATTGTTTGGATACCTGGGACGTGAAGATATTTCTAGTGTAGCTTCTGTCTTTATAATTATGTGTTTTATGAAGCTATGTCCATCGCCTCTGCATCCCCTTTTGTCTACAGGAAGGAAAAAAAGCCTGCTCTGTGACGGCATATATTATGGAAGCCCCTCTTATTATTAATCTTTCTAATTCATAACTTATATAGTCAGTTGTATGTGATTCTGAGGATATAAACCAACAGGTTGGTTTTTTATTCCCCCGGAAAAGAGAATGCTTCACGCATTGTGCATAATGCGCTGCTGTATGTGAAAATGATATACGGTCTGTAGCAAAGATTCTCACTTCCACAGTTAAAATCTGAGAAATTTGACAATACTGATGTGTTGATACTTTTGGCATCGTTTCTTTTTAGCTTTATCACGTGGTAATCAATTGCCTTCAATCAGCCTGGGGCCAGGGCTAAAATGGAAATCTAGATCATAGGTAGGGATGTCAGAAAAATCCGGATCCGGCCTGCATCCGCAAGGATCCGGAAAATCCGGATTCGGAAAAATCCGGATCCGCATGTTACAAAACGCGGATCCGGATTTAAAAAATTTAAATCCGTACGGATCCGGACACGGATCCGGATGCCCTTGCATCCGGAAAACCGGATATCCGGATCCGGTTATTTTTTTGTTTTAAATCAAAAAATATATAAGAATTAAAAAAAAATTCTAATCCCTAAATCGTTTTCGACTTTTCGTTTCTTTCTATCTCTCTTGGCTCACGCTGTCACGCTGCTCACGCACTTGCAGATTGCAGTCTTGCGGTTGCGGCCTCACCTCCTTCAATCCGACTCGCCGTGACACTGAGACGCCGACTCCAACTCGCCGTGACACTGAGACGCCGACTCCAACTCGCCATGACACCGTCTTCCTCGCAGTTCGCCGAAGGCGCGCGGCCCACGCCTGATCTGCCGAAGCTCGCCTCGCCTGATCTGTCACTGAAGCTTCGCCGTCCAGCCACGCCGCCGTCCAAGAAGTTAATCTGCAGGTTATTATTTTGCTGTGACGCCGCCGTCCAGATTCCAGAAGTCAATTACTTTCTATTTTTTCTATTAAATACACGGTTTTTTTTGGTTAATAATTTGGTAGTTTCCTGCTGCTTGCTCTGTGAGTAAGATCGAAGCGAGAGCGAAACTTGAGGTGATGATGTTGGTGTTCTTGTTGGAAGGAAGTGAAAGAAGAGCCTTGACGATGTCTCATAGCAATCATATTGCATGGCGGGGCTAAATAGTTTAGGCTCCACTACCATTTTGTGAAGGTGCAGCTCCCTTTCTTCTCTCATCTCCTTAACTCTCTGCAAAGCACTCGTATGAGGAGCTTTCGGGGACAAAGCTGCCAGGGTATCATCCAACTTATTGTTCTTCCAAACACACCCTTCCATGTGCTAGTTCCTAACATTTCTTTTGGCGTTTTCTTGGGACCCTTTTCTTCAATAGCATTGCTTTTGCCTCTTCTCTCCCGTACACTTACCCAGAGTAGTCTTAAGATTGGCCACTTAACTTTTTCCTTTTGGACTTTGCACCTTAGCTGTCGATTCCCATTCATTCCTTTAATATTTTTAAAATCATTTAGAATTTTTTCGATGGACTAAATACTCTTGAAATAATTGAACTTGTAGTGTACCATTTTGGAATCTTCATGGATTTATAGTGTTTTTTATTTGTAGAGTTTAATTGTTGTGAACTTGAATTTAGTTATGTTTCTTATTTGTGGATTATAATGGTTGTGCATTTGAATTTAATTATTTTTTATGTTTGATTTATGTTGTGATAATTTTATTTTGTGAATTTATAATGGTGTATGTTATTTATATTAAATTGTTACTAGTGGATTTTTATTTGGGGATTTTAATAGTTGTGTATTTGAATTTAGCTATGTTTTTTATTTTGATAGTTAATTAGTTATTCACTTAGAATTAAGTTATTTTTTATGTTTGATTTATGTTGTGATATTTTTATTTGTAGATTTATGTTGATGTTATATGTTATTTATGTTAAATTATTAATTGTTAGATTATAATTGAATTTATTTGATATTATTAATTAAATTGTTGAATTTTTAAATTATATTTTTAATTATTTAAATTTAAGTTTTGTGGATCTGGATATCCGGAATATCCGTCCGGATCCGGTGCGGATTTTACCCGCATCCGGATCCGTAAAAAAAATTGCGGATCCGGATGCGGATCCGGATGTGAAAATGATAATCCGGATCCGGATTTTGCCAACCCTAATCATAGGTGTTTTGAAATAATTTCTTAGTGAAACACGAACCAGTTGATAAGAGATGGGATCCCAGCAGCAAGTAGCAGCTAACAGGGTTCTGCACTTCAAACCTGAAGCACCTCGTTTTGCATTATGTTTTGTTGAAGAGGAATATCATGATAATAAGGTAATGATTTGGCTCGGTTTATGTACCATTTATGTCAATTTTCCGGTTTAATCCTACGAATTTCCTCAAAGGCAGGACAGGAAAGAAAAAAACTGCAGATTCTCAACAGTGGTGGTTGTAAACGAGTAAATCCAAATGCACAAGCATATAAATTAGCACAAATAAACAACAGATTAATAATAAAAGAGAGAAACAACTTTATTGAATTTCTTTCTCTCTCAGTACATAAATTCCAAATGAAAATGATACGTTTTTTTGGGGGAAATTTGGTGTTACCCTCCCACCACAAGACCCCACGGTATACAAACTCATAATTTCTAGACTAATGTGGACATATTGATGATTTATAACGCGACATCCACGAAATGGACTTTCTTATCCTCGTCAGGCAATTTCTCCAAGCAGAATGTGACTAGCCCAGAATTTGAATCATACTCGAATTCGACCTCATTTGAATCCACAGTGCACCTTCTTGGCTTAGCTGATGCATAAGCACCGAACTTGCCACAACCTTTAACCTCCATGCAGACCTTCCCCACCAATTCATCGCTACAATTCTCCACTCTCTGATCACCTCCATACCCATCATCAATCTCCGTTAACTTAGCGCCGCCTTCAACTTCATATTTGAGCCCCTCTACGGCACCACCAGCATTGAACATGTTGACGAGCCCCAAGGGCGCAAAGCTAAAGCCGAGGGATAAAACCTTAATGGGTGTGACAGTGAAGATCTCATGTTCAAGGACTTTAAGGGACACTGGCATTGCCGCATTGTACGGCAGGGTGATTAGGTCACCGGTCCGGTGACAGTAGATGGCGCAGTCACCGGTCCAATTGAGGTCCGTGGCAGCTTCAGCAATTAGGTGAACATCACGGCCCCTAATTTGCCCCGTTATGGCATCACTTGTGGTTTCGTGGAACGTGTTCTTCCTTTCAGTTTTGTTCCAAGCCGCTCCTTGGCAGTTGTAAACACCCAGCACCCCTGTGTACTTGTTCATGTTCCATATCTTCAACAAGCTGACCCGATCACGGGCTGGGTCCGAGAAGAGGCAATCACGCGTGGGCCGCCCAGGCAAGCGTGCTCGAAGAATTGACCCGTCAGGCAGCACTAATTTCTTTAGCAGCTCGAAGTTGTGTTTCCCGGGCGCATCACTGCTCAAAATTAATATATAATTTAACTTAATTAACATCACCAGATCAGAAATTTTAAAATATTTAAAATTATTATATCGATGATATAATAAATAAATAATATTATGATATGTATATGTAAATAGTGATTATTATGTTAAATTTAATTACACATACTATATATATACTTAATTGATTATATTACCCTAACATAGTACAGAATTATAATTACAAAATTAAAAAAGAAAAAGAAAAAAATTGATCTTTTATCAGAAAATAAATGGCCACATTATATGATTCATTACCTCACGTAAATGGGTCCACCACTTATAGCACGGGCCGATCCGTGATACTCAGCAGCTGGATGAAGGGAGTGGAACATGTCCCAATCAGGCTGCATGATTTCTCCCAAGAACACACTGTTGTATGCAACAGCTGCAATATGAATGGTGTGTGATGTAGGATCGCGCGGGTAGAAATCATCTGATGCTCTCACTATAGCAGTTTGTTTTGAGCAGTAGAGTGCATCAGTATTGTGACTCATGCATGATATGCACCCATTATCGGGGAAGTTCCTGGCAACCGACGCATCAAGCGCTTGATGATACTGTCTGGTCAACTCAACCCTGCCACCTAAGCCAGCACCAAGCGTCTCTAATATGCACTGTACGTCCACCTTAACGCCGTCTATACCCGCAGACGCCAGATAACTGTGCAACTCGTTGTAAAACTTGTACACGTTCTTCGGATTCACCAAACCCAAACCCTGCACCGCCATTACATCAGTCTTCCATGTTGGCTCATTCTCCACCACTCCTCTCGACAACATTGGATACTTCATCAACGACTCGAATTCCTCCATCTCCTTAACCCCCGGGCGGACCCCACCCCAGTACCCAGTGATCGCGTGCCACACGTACACGTATTTCAATCCGTGCTTTGTCTTCGCGATGTCCACTATGTTCTTAATACCCGTTTTGGGATCTTCCTTGTTTTGAAATTTCTCGTTCTCTTTAATCCCGGTCAGCCTCATCAACGGCTGTTGTTTCTTCTCGTTCTCATCGTTGGAACTGTGATCGTCCCCGCCGACTGATTGCCAGCCGTCGTCAATAATGACGAACTTAGGAGGGGTCCCACCTTTGGCGAGACTCTCGAGCCCGGCCTCCACACCTTCCTGAGTTACTTCCTGATAAAATGCGTCCCACGTGCACCAGCCGAAATAGTCAACGATTCCCGGCAACTTCTTCTCGGGTCGTTGACGGAAGGTTTTGAGATGTAGCTTAACTGCCCTGATTGCTTCACTGATTGTCACGAAAGGATCTGTGCCAGCGTGGACAAACAAAGAGTGACTAAACGACGACGCTTTGGTGTCGGAGTCGCCGCTTTCTAAACACAACTCGAGCTCGTCGTTTGCGTTCCCTTGCAAACACGCGCGGAATGAGCCTTCGATCAGAGGGAGGAAAACAGTGTAGACGATCTGATTGTCTTCGTTTCCATCATCGGATTCGATGTGAGACCCTTCTTTGGTTTCCAAGAATAAGAACTGAGTCTCGAGTGGGATTTCACTGCCACGGTCGCCCATTTTCTGAGCCATCCACCACAACTTGAACCTGAAACAGGCCAAGAAGCGAACGTCACGCAGAGCCCCGATGGGAAGCACGTGCCTGCTGTTTTCTTCATCGAAAGCCGCGCCAATGAAGACTCCCTCGACGGGACCGGAAGTCGTACCGGACGTCGTGACCAAATTGTCCGGCACTCCGGTAAGGATCGTACGATCCTTTACAATTAGCTTCCTCTCGGCGATCCTAACTGCTGGTTTGATCGTCATCTCTTTAACTTCTTCTTCTTGAAGCTTCTTTCGAGGTGTAATTAGCTCGTCTCTCTGAAATTCCAAGAAGAAAATTAACATACATAAAAACATTTAACAAATAAAATGAGTTGAACAATTTAATTACCTTAAAAGAGAAGACCGAGAATGAAGGATTGGAAGAATATCTGCGAATTCGAAGACATGAAGCCAATAAACAAGAGCTTGTTAGAAACTGGAAGAGATAAAAGGTTTCTTCAGATAATAAAAGGATTGGAGAAATTAGAAAAAAAAAATACCAGAATCAGAAAGCTTCTTGGTTAAAACGACGAGTTTTGTTTTTGAGCTTGAGAATGAGATGCTGTTAAGAGAGCACGACGTGAATGATGGGACAGGTGAGGACGAATGAATGAGAGGCTTGTTATTTATAGTGGGGGATCTGAAACTGTAACAAGAATTTGACACCATTTTTTTTTTCTATTGGTCTCCCTCTCTCTATAACTTTCCTTTCGGTTTCGATCTTCTCGCCCTTGCTCCTAAAGCATTATATCGTGTTTCGCGCCACGTCACGCTCAATCCAACGGCGCTAAAATATCCATCACCAGAGATTACGTTGCCACGTCGGATCCACCTGTACCATTGAACTCGCTCATGTTCAATCAGATAATTCCATGTGCCAAATAAGTTCTAATACGTGGGCTTTATTAGGTCATTTGCGGAGATTAAATCAAATGAGCTGACGTGTGTCCACGTACTCGGTTTCCGTCACGCACTCGAAAATTCAAATTTAAAATCATAAAACAATTTCCCATGAAATTTTGTTACCCGGCCTCTGGGAAGTGTGAACCGAAACGGCATCGCGAGGCATCCCCCCCGTGATCGTCACACGCGGCACCAGGCCATCAGCTGCCGGTGCCTTTGCTGCTCGTTTTGGCTAACCACAACCACCCACTATTCAGTCCAAGTCAATATCGATAATTCCATATCTTGGTAACTAAGCAATAATTATTTTAAATTTTGACGCATTTCTAATTTTCTCAGATAATAAATCCCTGCTGCCAGAATGCCTGAAACAAGTGTCCCGCGCATCTTTTCTTGTGCTTGGAGAATTTGATTAGAGTGTCAGAAGGGGCCAACCATGCTCAATCGTCGATGGTACACGTAAGGTTACATATGGGCCCTTGTCTTCAATAATTCCCTAAATTTATGTTTTTTTTGGGTTTATTGTGGGACCTAATAACGTTACTGCACCACATGGGAAATCGGGCAAGTGGAGTGCATGTGGCTAGGAGCTATCATCATCATAGGACCTGAGATTCTCGATTTACACGGTTGCACCGATTCTAGTCATTTATGAATCAGCAACAATTTATTTTATCATATATTTTTACACGTATCCAATATTCCACATAATTTTTCGATTTTAAAATCATGTTATGTTTATATCCGCATACAAATCAATTATTGGAGTGCATGATTGATCACCCATGCTTATCAGTTTGTAAATCAATCAATCCTAATGACCTCTTGTTTGAGAAATTGATCATTTTATGGCTGCAACTTGATCCATGTGTCACTCTCATTTCTGTATTTCATTTTAGTACAATGTACATCTCAAATAATGGATGGGCTAGGTAGAGTGCGTAGTAAATAATATTCAAATTTATTGCTGATATCGCACATTTTACAATTTCTTATAGGCGGCTGAACTTCTTAAGTCGCAATTCATATTTCACCAAGATCGTATTTGAATTTTGATATTGTCCTACTCAATAAAATGATTGAAGCACTGAAACCCACTAGATTTTCCATCCGTCTACGTGCTTTTTATTTTGATCTCACAAAAATTTTCAAGAACTTTCCACAAAATTCATCTTCCAATTAGATTTTTCATCACATGAAAAATTATGTGCGCCATAAAAGAATTTCACTCCATCACGCTACATAAATAACAATTGCTTAAAGCAATACGGCTTTTACCGTTTCATTGGACGTTGAAGTGAAGCCTAAAACCTGTTTCATTTCCACTAATCAAATGCGTGGTGTTTTCTGTCCACTAATAATGTGCTTCGCCTACCCACTTTGGAACTATCTGCGGCTTATCTGCAAATTTTGCCACTAATATTCCCCTCAAATCACTCTTCTGCCCCTGCTCCGTCGCCTTCCAAAAGGATTGTGAGACAATTAATGTTAAAACGTGTCCGTTGTCACGTGCGATATGAGCTTGAAGCAGAAATTCCAAATAATTGCGCTGATTAAGTGAAAAAGGCTGGGACACGTGTGTGGTTATAGTTGTTCGAACAAAAATATCTGATAGTCGAAGAAGATCTTTATGATGTGAAGTGTGGTCGGCAACCTTGTTCAGACACCGTCATCGTACACGAGACATACTTTCCAGTTTTCTTGGTACTCTTTTTATATCCGCGAGTTTTAACCGTACGATACGCTATACGCTCGATGAGAACCTGGCGTAGAGAACACTGCAAACTCGCTTTATTTAGCCGACATCTGTTTTATGGACAGTTTTTATTTTTTTCATTACATGAAATTATTGTTTAAAGTATAATTTATATTACATAATATTATAATTAATATATATAAATCAGATTATTATTAAAATTAACTTATATTAATATTAATAAAACTCTACTTAAATTTTTAATCTTTATTAATATTTAAAAATATTTACTCTACTCATTTTTGAATAAATAAAAAATAATTTTTACTTAATTATATAATATAATTAAAAAAAATTCTCTTATATTATACTTGTAAAGATTCAAACTGCTGCCCGGAATTTGGTTACTGCCTGTGGGGGCAGTTTTGGTGGACTTGGGGTAAGCAAGCGCGTGGGAAGGTAAGTGAGATGGCCGGAGAGGACTGGGTACTTCGCGAAGTTGGAAATGTTCAATGGAGTGTAACCTTTAGTAATTATGATGTAGGGTGTAGATGAGTCTGGAAAACGGTGATTGATGAACTAGTGATGCTGTGAAAATCTCGCGAATATTCTTGATGTTTAAAATGGTAAAGTTATGGTATGCTGGTGCTTCGTCACCCATTTTGGGGACATCCGCAGCGAGAATGGCGATTGGGTAACGTGGGGTCGGATGATGATTGAATTGAAGTTAAAATGAGGGGAGAAGTCTATGTTAAAGATTCTGTAACATACATTCTCCACTCCATGCACTCCACGTGTCTCTGTATGTGGAAACAAAGCAAGCAAATGGCACCTTTGGGGCTGGCTAACCTGGTCTGTAAGGTACAGAAGCTGTACCGTAGCCAGCTCCTAAAATGAATGGTTTTGCTGTTTTTATGTGATGCAATCGTCAAAAATATCTTGCGGTTCGTTACTGTTGGAGGTGAAAGTCAATAATAAGTGCAGCCGCTGGCAGCTTCAAGACAAACGAGGTCATCACACTCCCGCACACTTAGTATCCGGCCACGGAGAAAATTAGAGATATTTTGAAGAGCTAACAAGCACTTGATCCTTTTATCAATTATCAAAACCTTTGCAGTTTACAACAATGTCGAGTTCCTCTGATCAACTGAAAGAAAATTAGAATATAATATCTTCAAGCTCGAATTCAAACAAATCATTTGGTTGCTCTTCTCTGTTGAACTTGCAAGAATAATATAATATCAATCCGTCCTCAATTCAATTCAAATCCTAGCTCAAAGTACTCATTGTCTGATCACCTCAATCTCGCTGATGCATTTGAAGAAGATGAAGAAGTATAAGAATAAGTAAGCCTATTCATTGGATTGATTATTGAAGTTTAGTCAATTAATTGAGTGCCTTTTTTTAATATATTTTACCATCCATCCCTTGTTTCCATAATTTTGGTATTCAAGATTGAGAAGTCTACTTTTGTTTTCCTTGTGAAAAAGGTGTTGAGTTTCATTGATGGTTTGTTTGATTTGGTGCTGCTGAGGATGATGCTAGTTTAGTTTTACAGTCCTCGACTTAACAAGTTATGGCCACTAAAATGAAGGTAACGTTCTGTTACTGAAATAATAACTGTGTTCTATCCTTTTAACCCACTTTGATATATTTTCATTTTTTCCCCTTATCACTTGTTTGTCTATCGATTGCAGGCAATATGTGATTTAGGTGCATGGTGTATATCTATCCAAAAAAATAATAATTTGGAGGCGTCGTTTCTTCTGCTCACTTCCAGTCACTCTTGCGAGCAGTTATTCACGCCCTTGACAATCCCATTGGTCCTTTGTCTAACAACATTTGAGGCCGTACAGGTACCGGACACAGTAATTGTTGAGGCTATACTGACTCGCTCTTCTTATCTTAAGCATGGAACATTACACAGTCTATTGCAGTAATTCTTGTGAGGTAATAAAATTTCAAGACTAACTTGCATTAAGTTGTGTTCACAATAAGAAAATGTTAGCTTTGTCTTCAGAACTAAATCTGAATTTGATGCTGCTGTAATAGGCTGCGCGATGAAGTTATCAGCACAATTAAGTGAACAAATGAGAGAATTCTCTCTCGGACATATGGGTTTCTTCAACATGTGGAGGACTTCTTACCACTGACAAAAAGAAAAAGGGGCATGTCATCAAAGTGCGTGCTAAAAATGAGTCCACGATATGATTGATTCATTTAATTAAGATCAAACCATAATCATATTATATAATTTAATTGAATCGCTAGATTCTTTAATTTTATTATTGTACTTTATAAAAATTAATATTATGCATGTGATATTATATTATAAATTATTACTTTTTAATATATTGATATTCATTAAATTAATAAATTTTTTATGATTCTAAGACTATCAATTTATTAAGATTATACTATAATATATAGATATATGCCCATGAGAAATACATGGCCGTTCACACTAGCAAAATATGTATCAATTAAGTGACAGACTGACAGTAAACCCGGAGGAGCCCGTAATTGACTTAGGAAAAGAGAAAAAGAGATGGGTGCAGTTAGAAGGTTAGATTACTGGGGTGTTTCCTATGACGACATGAGCTGTTTCTCTGAAAAAAGTTAATGGCCAGCGCAGCCCAGCCCAGCCCAGCCCATCCAAAGTCTTGCCCCGCACAAAGCGAATTGCAAATTGCAAGACACGATTCTCTACAAGAGGGTGCTGTAAAATAAGGTGAAATTAAAAATGTGGAAATTTATATGAGCTACTTTTTTCAAACTAAAGATTCGTGGTAACGGCGTTAATACCCCAACATAATGCGAGATGTGTTATTTATATTTTGCAACATTCGTTTTGTAAAAAGATTATGTGTAATATTAGTGATATAAATATTTGTATAAATCAGCGACATGTCATGTCATCTCTATATTTTTATTAACAAATTACAATGCTACATTTGTAAAGTTTTGATGTAAGTTCGTGTCTCCACCGAAGCGACTTAAATATGATATTCATACAATTCATGATGACATATTAAATAAGTAATTGTTTAACGCATAACGTATTATGATGGATATGCATCATAACCAGTTGTGATGAGACTGTACATCACGTCAAATAGAACACAAAATATTGTAACAATAGTGGTGCTTTCATTAATTAGTAATTAAAATAGAACCAAATGTGAATGAGCTGAAATTAAAATTAAAATTAAAAAAATTTATATTATTATTAATGTGTTTATTTTATTTTGAGAATGAATTGTTACAATTACTAAAATACACTTATTATTGTTATTATTCTTATTATGTGTCATAATAATTATAATTATTATTATGAAAAAAAACTTATAACAACAAAAATATTTATAAAATAACAACAATGACGATGACAATAATAACAATAAATACAACAACAACAACAATCATCATCATTGTCAACCAACAATCAACGACAATGATAATCAACAATCGAGACGAGTAGTAACAATGATAATCAACAAGCAACAATGCTAACAAGATCGGTCTGTGCGGTATTCGATCTGATTTCTGTATTTTTTTTTCAAGTTTTCAAATATAAAAGGATGAATAAAACAAAAATTATAAGGTTTGAGTGGGATAATTTTGTGAGTCTAAAAAATAGAGTTATAATTTTCAGCCTCTCATAAAATTCAGGACTCTAATAATGATTTCTAAAATTAATGTATCCCTTACTAATTTAATTTCCAATCCCCTCTTTATTTTAAAATTAAATAAATTATTGTCTCACATTCTCATCTCATTCCCTAATAAGTAAATACATCGTAACTCGTAAGATTATTGTAAGTCAAATGCCACACTTCAAACTATTACTTATTTACTTGAAAAAGAGGTCCACCTCCGAAAAAAAAAGCCCGAAACCATAAGACAAAACAAAAGAGGAGAATTTCCTACGACTACAATAAGAAAATACAACTGCAAAGTACCGAATCAAAACTGCCAGCAAAGTTAGTAAGTTACTCATTTGGACTCAAAACGCAACCCATTCACTCTCTCTTTCTAGTCTCTATCGCAAATTCGGTAGCATAGGTTTTTTTCCTCTGCAAATCGGACGCACATTACATACGCTCGCTCTAATTGAACCGTCCTCCTTTGCAAATTTCCCAAATTAAATCTCTTTAGGTTTCCCCACCTCTCAAAACAAAATAATAATAATAACAAAAAAAGAACAAAAAAAACCCCAAGGGCCAAATCGATCCAAATGAAATTAAAATCTCTGCCTTGACTATCGTAAAACCTAGGGTTTTTAATTTATATTTTTCTACAAAAATATTGTTAGATATTTTACTGAATCGGATACGTTCTGTTGTCGAGATTCAAGTTGTGTTGTACCTGATTGCGATTGTAGCCCCTGATTGGTCGATCTGGTCATGGATTCTCGAGATTCAACGCAATCGACGGCCGCTGGTAATACCTCCGGTGAAGACGACAGTGGCGTTCTTTCCGTCACTGCCACTCTTGCTAAGGAAGCCGCTCTCTACTTTCAGTCCCGTAAGTTCGATGAGTGCCTCGATTTGCTCAAACAGCTCCTGGATAAGAAGCCCGATGATCCTAAGGTAATTTCAATATTTGTCTGTGAAATAACTTACGGTGTTTGTTTGTTTATACATGCTTGTTGATGATTCGATCTTTTTTTCTTCCCTTTTCGTTTAGAGTTGGAAATGAATACGGCTCTGATTTGTTTGAATTGTGACGTATAAAGTTTTGTGTGCTACTGTTAGTTTCATTGTAACCATTATAAGAATTTTAGTTTAAACAATGTGGATGGTTTGTGCTCTATTGCATGCTAATTATACTATACTAATATTTTCAATTCTGGAACTAGACTATCCAATCCATTTTGATCTGTTTGAAACCTTGAAATGTGAGTGAATTTGGTGAATGATAGAGAGTGACTGAGAGTAAGCAGTAGAAAAAAAAAATGTTTATGCAAGCTAACTACTTTTATCAGAGCAGTATTAATTGTTAGCGTACCAAGTAATTTTACTGAGAAAATACAAAATCACTATCTGCTTAAGTTCAACAACAGTGTGGACTAGGTCTGGGGATTTGTTTGTGGACTGTGACTGGGATTGGAGGGATCTTATGCATACTGTTGTGGCTTACTCTATGCTGCTGCACTAAATTATTCATTCCTTCGGAAGTGCTCATGTCCTGTATTCAGGTTATTGAAATTTGATTTTATTATATGTATAGATGAGAATTTATGCATTATCTCCAAAAATAATAATGAATAAGTATGATTCTTTTACCTAAGCAGTTAGGTCATATTCTATGACCTTTGGTGTCTTTGTATTTAGTTTCACAGCACAATAGCAATAGCTTTTAATTGTCCTGATTTTGCAACATTTCCACATAAGTGCAGTGTTGCGTGTCCCTTTTTCTTTGGTGGATGGTCTTAAGTTCTTGGATTGTTGATTTTTTTTTCAGATTCTTCATAACATTGCAATTGCCGAATACTTTCGGGACGGTTGTACAGATCCAAAGAAGCTGCTTGAAGCTCTTAATAATGTGAAGGTATGATAATATCTCTTTTATATGGAGGTTCACAAGGACATCATTTTTCTCGGCCATCCATACCCACATCTTGTAATCATATTTTCAAATAGTATGATAGAACTTGAGATCCAGAGGCAGTAGTCTGTCGATCTTGATACATAGATAGTTGTAATGGAGTGAATTTTTTTATTGAGGACAGCTCTTTTGGAATTTGTCTATAGTAAGAGGCCATCGATTTTCTGTAGTATGCATTTTTTGTTTTTAGATTTGTTTGTGGAAATATAGACATATATCCTTCTTAAACAGTTGAGCTAATGGGGAGGTAGATCTTCCACCCAAAACGAGCAATATTGATGCTGGACTTTTTTGTGGAGCATATATATTCACTTGTTTACTAATTAAATCTATCTAACTGAATCTTGTTTCTTTACCTTTCATCTACTGTTTGAAAAGTATTCCCGGTCATTTTTCAGATCTTTTTTCAGAGTGCAAGCGTGAATATAATTGCTGTTTATTTTAAAAAAAATGTTTTGACCTTCATTGCCGCCTGATTAGATGGTCTTGATTTGGATAATTCTTTATGGAGGTTATGTGGAATGATTTCCAAGAGATTTCTCTTGCCCTGCATGGTCGGAACTTGAAATTTTATACGTTCAGTTTTGTGCTCCTCTGTGATAGGCTGCTTTATTTTATTAATAATTATTTTCCCTCCTTTCTTTCTGAACTTCTCTAATTTAACTAGAAAAAGGATAGGTCATAAGAGAATCATCATCATCATCATCATCATTATCATTATTATTTATGTTATGAAAGAGTAGGTTGTTTTATACTAAGATTTTCAGCACATTATGTAATGTATTCATCTTGTTATACCAATATTTTCAGCAAATAATTATTCATTTTGTTTTGATTCTGAATGATTTCTCATCCATTTCTTCTTTGGTGCTGCTGTAGAACAAAAGTGAAGAACTTGCACGTGCAACTGGGGAACAGACGGAGGGTGGTGGCAATATTGGAAATAAAGTCGGTTTGGGGTCTAAAGGAAGTGGCGTTGTGGGAAATGAAGTTTCTGCTGCTAATAGTGGGAGTTTAGCGTACATGGATGAGTTTGACGTGTCTGTCGCAAAACTAAACATTGTATGCTTCCTTGATCTTCAAGTAGCTTATTGAATTGCTATAATTAGTTTTGAGTGCTCAATCAATGGAATTTAACTTTTATGCTATTTGTTTCTAAATTGACTTCTTGTTTCAATTTTGTATAGGCGGTTATCTGGTTTCATCTTCATGAATATGCAAAAGCATTATCAGTTTTAGAGCCTTTGTACCAAAATATAGAACCAATAGATGAGGTACAACTAGTTTTCGCCCGACTTTTGTTCAGGTTGTTGTAATGATGTGCTAACTGCTTTTTTAACTTTTAAACGCAGACAACGGCGCTTCAAATTTGTCTCTTGTTGCTTGATGTTGCGCTAGCTTGCCATGATGCTTTTAGATCTGCTGTAAGTGATTATGATTACATTGTGGTTTATGCAATTTTAGATCTGTTTTCTGTATGTTTCAAGTGATTATGATTACATTGAAACTTCATCTGATAGAAGATCCGTTTTTTATGCATGGAGGAATTTTGTTAAACTTTTTACTGTTTTCCTGTTTCTCGTCATGTTTTAATCAACTTACTTTTGGAAGAGAAACGCCAATACAATCATTTTCAGGAAAACAGTGATTCTTTGTGACTAGAATATGTTAAACATTAATAACTGGGGTATTAGATTTAATTGTAATCCAAATTTAATTCTTATGATGAAGTGCATGCTATCTGTATTCTGTATCGTAATTCACTTGGTTCAATCTCATCATTTTGTGCTGCCGTTTACAAACAACTTTGCTGAAGCATTCCATTAGAATCAGAATTGCATTCTATTCGTGTACACACGTCTTTTTTTTGCCCTAGCACTATGCTTTATTAAATATCTTTTGCATTTCATGGGTTTTACCACTTGTGCCTTGAAAATTATTTACCTTATAATTTGTCTTGTGAGGTTATCTTTTGTTTTCTTTCTATCCTTGTTTCAGTAATGATAACCACGCTCTTCAACCCCTCTCTCGTTTCCTCCATGTCTGTGTGTACAGTGTTGGGAAATTAATGTTGTAAACTGAGTTTTTGGAGTGGGGGAAAGCATTTTCTTTTCCAAATTTTCTTGCCACGCAGCTAGATATGTATTCCATCCATATGGGGAAGCTTGCCTAACCTTTTTAATTAAAACTTTATAACTTCTAATGTTCTTGGCTTGGCAAGGCCTTGTGTAGAAGACGATTGATACTTTTATGAAATTTTTTTCTGCTTTTGGTAAAAGTTTTGTATCAGGATTGCTGCTTGTTTTGATGATTGTCGTGAATTTTGTTGTGAACCTTCTCGTGTGTGATTTTAATAAAGTTGATTTACTTTGTAACTATTTTCCTGACATTTTGTCTTGGATATGAGGTCTTCTTTACTGTTTTTGCAACTGATAAATTGTATCATATTAAGTATTCTCCATTGTGATTCTTGACAGGATGTGTTAATATATTTGGAAAAAGCTTTCGGTGTTGGTTGTGTGAATCAAGTTGATAGTGGTAGTATGGGACAACAATCTACTAATCTACTTGCAAAATATTCCTCTGTGCCAAGCAATTCATCAACTGCAGATGCTTCTAATTCTGATTTGGCTGCTACTGTAAATGCCTCGGAAAATGCTTTGTCAAGAACTCTATCAGAGGAAACTCTTGAAGATGATACAGTGTTAGCATTATCAAGCCTGGAGATCAGTGGTCAGAATTTAACAAGGCCAGTCGGTCTTTCTTCAAATGAACTTTCGAGGACCCTTGTTGATAGGTCCATCTCTACCGTGGATCTTAAACTGAAGTTGCAACTTTACAAGGTTCGATTTCTTCTCCTCACTAGGAACCTAAAGCATGCAAAGCGTGAAGTCAAGCTTGCAATGAACATTGCACGTGGGAAAGATTCATCCTTGGCTCTCTTCTTGAAGTCCCAGCTTGAGTATGCCCGTGGGAACCATCGTAAAGCGATTAAGTTATTGTTGGCGTCAAGTAACCGGACAGAGACGGGGATTTCAAGCATGTTCAACAACAATCTTGGCTGCATTTATTATCAACTTGCAAAATATCATACAGCATCAGTATTCTTATCCAAGGCACTAAGTAATTCTGCATCTCTTCGGAAGGACAAACCTCTGAAACTGCTAACTTTCTCCCAGGATAAATCTCTCCTCATAACATATAATTGTGGACTGCAGTATCTGGCTTGTGGGAAACCAGTACTAGCGGCTCGCTGTTTCCAGAAGTCAAGTTTAGTTTTCTATAAACAGCCTCTATTGTGGCTCCGACTTGCTGAATGCTGCCTAATGGCTTTGGAAAAGGGACTTGTAGCACCAGGTAGGTCTTTATCTGATGGATCAGAAGTTAGGGTTCAGGTTATTGGCAAAGGGAAGTGGAGATATCTTGTAATGGAGGATGGGTTTCCAAAAAATGGACATGTGGATTCTCCGGAGAAGGATGATTCATCTCTGGGCAGTGATGGACAACCTAAGCTCTCTATGCCCCTTGCCCGGCAATGTCTCCTTAATGCCTTGCACTTGTTGAACTATCCCCATTTAAATTATTCGAAGTTTGGTTTGCCCTCAAATTCATCTGTGGAAGAAAGTGAGTCAAGCGAAGGGGCATCTTCCAAGAACTTGAACCACAAAAGCTTGTCCAGTCTTGATTCCAAGATATCTGTAGGCTTAGGTCAGCTTACTGCAAATGGTGATGCAAAAGATCAAAAAGGAGGGACTAGTCTGGAGGTCATACAGAACTCTCTTTCTTATTATGAAGATGTCTGTAGAAGAGAAAATCAGATGATTAAGCAAGCTCTCCTTGCCAATTTGGCATATGTAGAATTGGAAATGGAAAATCCCGTGAAGGCCCTTGCTGCCGCAAGGTCTCTCTTGGAACTCCCGGATTGTTCAAGAATTTACATTTTTCTGGGTCATATCTATGCAGCTGAGGCTCTGTGCTTGCTGAACAGGCCCAAAGAAGCAGCTGAGCATTTTTCGATGTATTTGAGTGGAGGAGATCATTTTGATTTGCCATTCAGTCGAGAGGACTGTGAGCAATGGCAAGTAGAGAAAATCATTGATTGTGAAGAACTAAATGGAGGGCCAGCGGCTGCTAAGAATCCTTCCCCTGAGGACTCACAAGATACCATGTTCCCCAAGCCAGAAGAAGCACGTGGAACACTTTATGTGAATATTGCTGCGATGTTTGCAATGCAAGGTGAATTTGAACGAGCCCATCATTTTGTGTCACAAGCATTATCCATATTACCCAGAAGCACAGAAGCCACTCTGACAGCAATTTATGTGGATCTTATGCTTGGCAAGTCACAAGAAGCTCTTGCCAAGTTGAAACACTGTAATCACGTCAGATTCCTCCCCAGTGGTTTACAATTGAGTAAGTCTTGCTGATGATGTTGTAACCCGGTGGCTTTTTATTCTTTGTGTCTGGTCCTCCCCTTGGAGCTAGTTAGCAGGTAGATCAGCAATCCTTCTAGAGGATTTGTAACATATATATAGTTCAATTCACAGAATAATTTTTTGCTTTTTTTTTTTAACTGTTAATTTTCTTCCGGTTGTTCGATTTTAGGGTCCATTGATATGTGGTGAGGCGGAGTGTTTTGGTTATAGGGGATGCCCACCTTTTGCATTTGAGATTTAGTTCTGATTCAGATTTTTGTCTTTTAGTGGCTAATCCATTTGGTATTCAAGAAGCAGAGAAATTACTATGTGCACTTCTTTAGATTGAAACAACAAAGAGAGGAAAATTCTTTTCTGGATTTGGATTCCCAGATATGTTATGGTTATAAGAATTGTTAGAATTGAGACGGTTTCGGTTGGAGGCTCTAGAATTGCTGTATTTTATGATGTGGATACATGCTCTTAATTAATTAGGCGATGCTAGAATGCTTACCTGGGAAAGTAATGCTATACTGGGCTCGCGGTTGGAAGTGGGAACAAGTTCTCTTGTTGCATGCTCGACATACGGATCAGATTCATCTGATGTACCGTAAGTTTTTGTCACACGACTCAGAAAAATGATGCAAAGCCTGATGTACGCTTGCATTAAATCATGTTACTTGTCCACCACCACTAGATTCATTTGACTGTGAATGGTTTTGCTTGGCGGCAAGGGAACTTTTGATCGTCGAGATAGCAAGTGGTACGTGGAAAACAAAATCATAATGGAGGTCAGGCAAGTCGTGTTGAGTCATCTCAAGTTTTGGCTCCATTTCCGTGGACCTGATGATTTCAATTCTCTTTTCACATGCTTTGAAATATCAGTTCAAACGTCAAAGGATGAGCATGATGGTTCCGCGTTCCGCTTATAGTAGTGGTCCCTTCGAAGCCCATAAACAACAAACAAAATGTTGCTACTTTAATAGTGATAATAGTATCAGACAAGACGGGTGTGTCTATTTCCAATTGGTTTAAATGATAAGATCTCTCGTCTTAATTAGAAAGAAGAGGTTTTAGAATCAAACTTGATTTTATTCATTCTAACATTGGGATGGCGTTGGCTCTTATCTTTGGCTTCTATTGAATTTTCCAGGAGGTGGTATCCGCTCCTATCTGATGAAATCTTATATCGAATGTATAAATTAAAATACAAAACATACTAATGAGTTAATAATACTTCGTCGCTGTTCTAACAAAGTTGGGCGTTCGGGATTGCTGCCAGGCAGCACAAGCTGCCACGCTGCAGCGCTTTCAAGCAGCAGCCGCTAAGCCGACATATTTTCTATCTTTATTTCATGCTTCACAATTCATTTTCTAATCTTTATCCATGAAGTATGAGGTATTTTCCATTTTCATTCGTTGTGTAAGATGAACTCTACATTAAATAAAGTAATTTTAACGAAATCAGTAGACAAAAAAAAAAAAAAAAAAAGACCGAAAAACCTCAAAGATTGGGATATAATTCTTTCATAATTAACTCATCATCTGAGATACACTTTTTAAAAGATGGTATCACTAAAAAGAAAGGTTGTGAACTCATTACACATGCTTTTTTTTTCCATAATTTCTTCTGATTAAAAAATTATGATGACTCATTTTTCCAAGTTTTATCAATTGATTGGCTCCTTTTTCCATATTAACTTTCACGTGTGAAATCATTTTTAGAAGCACCCTGATGGTTACACATATGTCCCAGTCCCACAATCGACTAACTTAAACCACGAAACAATTCTACTCCTAACATATTTTGGGGTCCCTTTTCTTTCACTAAACTAGTTACCAAACACCCAAACAAAGTTATTTACAATGGGCATTTCATAAATTTTATGAGAGAACTTAAAAACACCAAGGCATCTGTTAGTGCCAAACAAGAGCGGGGAACCCATCAAGCACACAGACACCACACGTTACGCTGGGAGAAAAGACAAATTTCATGTGACTTAGTTTTATGGTGGCCCCTTACAACTTCAACCTTACATGGGCAATAATTTTACATTCTCTCCCTCTTTGAGTTTTATCAAAATTTTGCCTGGCTTATCATTATTCAAAATTACTGCACAATTCCTATCCTCTTGTGTTAAGTTTGAGTGTTTCTTCATTGGTACAATTTTATAGATCAAGGTTTGAACTTCTATTCACATAGGTGGAGAGAAAATTTAGTTTCTATTCATCCGAATACTTGATTTACTTGTTTTACCACTAAAAGTTTGCTAATTCATATAAAAGATGGCCCAAATTGTGTTTATATCTTTGATTGATTCATTTTCCATTAAACTTGTAAACTCACATATCTAGTACCAGTAACACTCATCTAAAAGAGTAAATTAAGGTTTAATTTCAAGACAGTTTTTGTATGACGTCCTAACAAGGTGAGCTCTTTGTCTCTCTCTTCAATTTTTTATAAGAGCTATTACCTTATATATAAAGTAGTTTGTTAACCACCTTTACAATTCTATCTCTAAAGGGTATATTTTTTCGATTTTAGTCTTCACTTTCTACCCATAGATTTCTTTAAGTGTTCTTTGAATGGTAATTGAAAGAATTAAAGATGCCTTCATAGTCCCTATCCTTCACTTTAATTATTCTTACAACACTTTTTATTTAGCTAGACTTGTGGAAGTTAGCACATATAGAACACTTGAAATCCACGACAGGCACGTCTCCATACCTCTATATTTCTTGTTTATAATAGCTTCAGAACAATTTTAAAGTTGAGCGTGGAACTTTTAAATTATCATATTTGATGTAAAATGGAATCACTGGCTCTTCATTAGTTATAAATAGATAGTTAGTTGATTAACATTATTAATTACTGGTATTAATATTCACCAAACGCTTTACGCATTATGCACTCCCTATGCAACACTTGCTAAGTCAAGAACCTCGCGCTATTTTTCGGTTCTATAATTAAATCAGGGTTTGCTTCACTTTTCTCTTTTAATGCTATTTAATTGTTTCAATGAAATTATGTAATAACAGATGGCAGTTTCAAGCAGAACAATTCCCATTCTTCAAAGATCTTCTTCAAACCTCCATCTATATATTTATTTGTAGAATTAAAAAACATAAAAACTGATTACATCAATGAATGATTGAATGAAAAGAAAATATATTATCTGTGCATGCTACAAATCAAAGAGACTGGAATGAAAATAAAAGAGACTGAAAATGAGGTAGGAAAATCAAATAATTGCTTCCTTGTCAAAGACATTGAAAACACACATACAATGCGACAATCATATAAAAACAAATGGGTGTACAATTAAATGTTACCAAACATTACAAATCCCAACAATGAGAGAAAGACAGAGAGAGTGGGGGAGAGAGAAAAAGAAACAAACAAATAAGTCTCGACATCCTTTCATGTCGATTTCTTGCTCCAGTATCCATCATCAATCTACCAACCTGCATCCGCACATCATCACATCTAATCAGTCAATAGCATATATGATTGATGTATGTATGTATGTATGTATGTATGTATGTATGTATTTATGTAAGTACGTACGTACGTTAGTATGTATGTATGTATGTAAGTACGTAAGTACTACAATTTACCATATGTCGGAGGCTCGGTTTATTTAAGCTTTCTGGCAACTGTGCTGTCAATACTAAGCTTACTTGTTAAAGTGTTTGATAAACTTGCAGGTTGATTTTAACAACAGAACTGATAATTTTCTATAACTATCAAGTTGGCATTCATGACAGCTAATACTTTCATTCTACAGTAGGTAAAGCACCGAATATCAAACAAACATAAGAAAATTACAAAGATACAGAAATTTGTACATGAAACTACGGAGTAACAACAAAAGAAGAAAGAGCAAAAATTAATGCTCATAAGAGAAGAAGGTAAGCTCATGCAAAAATCAATTTTCTGTTAAAAGAGAATACACCATGAAGAATAAATATATGATAGGAAGTTAAGAGAGGGTACAAAGTTTTATATATACTTAACTTAGATCTAAAGAGTGCAAGTGAAACCAGCGGGTGGTGTCTTTCCGCAAGTGATGAGAAGCTGAAGAGCAAGTGGAAGATACAAGTTAAGATTAAGCAGCTTGAGCTTGAGAGTAGTGCACAAGCAGACAGCAGCTTCTAACTCAACAAGTCCTTGTAGAACTGGGCAGCATTGGTTAACAACTGGGTCACCAAGACCAACGTGAACCAACCCACCAAGAAGGTCCACACAAGCACCCAATTTGAGGGTGTCAATGGGGCATGTGGCAGCCGCTGGTGGAGGTGGTGTGTATGAAGGTGGGCATGGCTTCCTACCACTTGGTGGGCTAGGGAGAAGTGGAGGCAGTGTAACTGGTGGGAGATAGGGGAGGTCGACTGGTGGCTTGATCGGCGGGACGGTCACCGGAGGGAGAGTGACCGGTGGCAAGGGAACTGGGGATTTAACAATGGGAGGAAGACTGATGGGTCTAGGCTGCCTAGGTTTCCTGTGCTTCGGGTGCGGCTTGCCACACGTGCCACAGCCAAGAATGGGAGTGGCTGCGGAGATGAAAAGCATGCAAATGATGAGGAGAGCTGAGAGTTTGGAGGAGTCCATTTTTTTTTTCCTTTATTTTAAATCTCTCTTCTTTCTGTTGTAACAAAGAGAGAGAGTGATGAAGATTTTGCAGGAAAAGCATAGGAGTTATATAGGGGCAGTGTGCGAGCAAAATTTTTTATTTTTTATTTTTATTTTTTATTTTTGTAATTCTAGAAAGCAAATCACGTGAAGATGAGCTAATGAGCACAGAAGGCAGCTGTCAGATTTGGCTAGGTGGTATTGCAAATGCATAATTTCCTGTTATTTTTGGAGTAGGGTTCGATATTTTAAAATTTTATCTCAGATTTTTAATTAAACTATTTGATATTTATCAAGTGAGTGATGAGATAAAATAATCAATTTATCAAGTGGATGATGAGATATAATAATTAATTTATTAAGTGCATGATGAGATAAAATAATTATTTGAAACTTTTAAAAATTATTAAGTATGAAGGAGTAATCATATATCGCATAATTGAAGATAAAATTAATTTAAGATAAAAGTTTGGAATGTAAATTGTTATTACTCTTATTTATGATTCAAGCAATGGTGTTTCTTTGTTAATTATTGCTGTTTTGTTCGGCTGTTCGTTTTTGGCTTGCAAATGGCGAAGAGATTTTAGTTTGGTCATTTTGATTAAGAGAAGTCCTACTAATAGAATTAATTCTAGTATTGGAACTCTTCGATGAAACGATAACAATGTAATGGCTAATTAGTTGAGATGGTGATATTAGTTAACTAATTAATTAAACATGAAACATCATCGCGTTGTTACTCCAGTTAATGTTAATGTTATTTTTCGAGGGAGTCGAAAAATTATCTTCGATGAATGATAGGAAACATCACTTAATAGATTAATCATAAAGTAGATTTTTTTTTAAAAAAAAAAAAGTGATCCAAAAACAAATTAATATCTAATTTTAAGGACTAAAGGAGAATTTATCATAGTTTTGTCTTTGACATTTACTTGGCAACAATTTTTAGGAATTTTGCTTGGGTTTTTGTCTTACGTACATATTCTTGTGAAATTTAATGCAAATTCTTCGGTGATAAATGTTGAAGAAAAAAAACAATATTGATAAATAAGGAGAGTAGCTCTGTCCCAATAGCATAGGTGCAAATTGTTTGGCTTCACTTTGTAAAAAGTGAGCCAATTACCTTCCGAATTGGGATGAATGAAATGGATTTACATTCACGAGAGGTATGTAAGCTTCGTGATCATGAACGAATCAGAGATTACGGCTCCGTTTGGGATTGACGTTTATTAATATTTAATAAACATTAGTTATTGTAGTTTGAAAATAAAATTGATTTAATTTTATATTTATATTATGAAAATTTTATTATATTTTTATTAATTTTATTAAAATTATTATTTAAAAATTACATTTATTAAGTACTATTAACTTTTATTTTATAATTATAAAAATTTTTTAGAACAAAATACAATATCTCAATACTGAACCCGGGCTCGCGTCAGTAGATAGCTACAGCTTAATAAATAATACAATAATCTATTTAGTAGATAATAATTAATTAGTTCAAAATTTATCCAATGTGTTGTTCTTCAGTACAAGTGCTCCACAAGTGCCATTACCTCAATTAATTAATGTAAATCCATCATTCTTTTCAGTAACTATATACACCGCATGTTAGTTTAGAATTATGTGAATATAATTAAAATATAAGGAAAATTCCGCGAAATTGTAGTGCAAAATAGTTATTATGAAAATAATAAAGGATAAATGATACATATTGATTTTCGTGTGAAAAAAATGACAATCTCTATAAAAAAAAAAAGACTAATATGTGAGTAAATCGATTTACGATTTTGTTAATGTTAATCTCAAATTGTGGGTGGTTAGAATCCCAGAATTAGAAGAAAATTGGATTATTCTTACGCTAAACAATAGGTTGGGGGAGAAGAAAAAAAAGAAAGATCAAGAAGCGTTACTCTATATATCATATTCATAAATGTTTAAATCAGAAAAGATTTTCATAATTAAAAATACGTACCCTACAAGTATCAGACGCGGTTTTATATGATCTACTAATCCAATTCTTTTGCGGAAAAGATCCCGCAGTCAAGCCACCAAATTACGCTGGCAATTTCGATAGTGGAAGACAATGGACCAATTTGCTGCTGCATCAACGTCAGCCTTAAATTCACGAAAATACATATCTAATAAAATAGACCCACTTATGCCTTGCGACTTTTTCTTTTCTTTTCTTTTTTCTTTTTTTGGGTGAAAATAAATAAAATCTTATCATCAATAAATATATTATAATATGAGGTTTTGGTAACTCTAGAAAGATTAGAGTAACTTAAACATTTACTTCCCAGAAATTAAACAATTCCAATTCCATATTTTGTGGGAGGAAAAAAAAAAAAACTAAAAACTCCACGAAAGTTCGATCGAGCTGGTGAGCCCAGACTATCCCACCGTTGATACAATTGGGTCCTTAACTAGATTAAATTGCAAAGAGGGTCCTACCCTTTATCGTTTTTTTCTTTATGTGTGTGTGTATACATATAGCTTAATCACTTTTAAACTTTAGGGGCCCCTCGAAGGAGACTCATCAACTACAGTGGGTTACAGTGAAGGTACTTCTGGTCTTTTCTTACGGGTCGATGATCTGGATTTCATACATTATACCTTCCCTAAGTCTATACAGATTCCATTTTATGTTTATCTAAAATTTCAATCTTTTCACGAACAACTATGGGATCCACTTAAAAGTTGAGCAATTTATTTTCAAAGAATATGGTATAGAGTTGAAAGGACTACAATTTCTTCTTGATCTGAAATTTTCACGTTGATGATTAGTATTAATTTAAAAGTCAGAATATTAAAAGTGGGAAAGAAGGAAGAAAGAAATCAAGGGAGGCAAACTTAATGATTATGTATACTGTTGATTAGAAATAGTGTTTTATTTTTTGATTAATTATTATTATTTTTGTGGATGATTATATATGAAAAAGATTATTTTATTAAGAAGTATGTTTCCCTCTTTTAATTAATATTTCTAAGATAATTTATTTATTTTGTACAAGAGTTTGTAACTATATTATTATTGAATTAAAAATATACTTACAATTTTATCATGTTTGCAATATATGTATGATAAGTGAAGTCCCAAAGCTGGGGTTGCTACTGTTTTCAATTTTTTTGGGACACGGTTATAGAATTTGGAATCAAGAAATATGCCCATAATGAGGTTTTGTTTTTCTATTTTTGGGATAAAGATAAACAAGCCATATGAAGAGGAGAAGAGAATGACAGAAGCAAGAAGGAACAGTACAGCGAGGCAGGCATGTGAATTGATTGGTGGATTTCTATCTTTTGTAAGTTACGAGTGAGGCTGGAATTTTTGTAATCTTGTTCATCCGTGATCCTGCTTTCCCCGTCATGATGTGATTTGTCGGCCTTTCTATATATCTTTCTCTTCCTCTATAACCGACCTTCTATATCTCTCTCTCTCTTTCTCTCTTTCTCTCTTTCTCTCTCGATCAACTGCACTTCCCTTATCAAATAATGTACTTAATTTTAGACTGTGAGAACACACAAAAATGTTACAATTAGCTACATGATATTAATCAGCAAAAGGTTTTGTTCAATTAGCTAGCTACATAATATTACTATAGTCCAGTCATCCATGATTGCTAATATCTCTGCTGAGTTAATTATTAGTATGTAACCGCGTTTGAAGTAATTAATATTTAGGTTCTATTGGGTTCACAGATTAAGAAGGCAATTCTGCCGCTGAAGCTGATAAACTAACTAATCTGGTTGTATAGTTTAGTTTCAGTGCTTCTCTTTTCTTCTTTTGCTTTTAGTGCTGTGCAGGATGACGAGGTTCAGTATTATTTAATTTCCCTTTCTAATCGTCATCTTAATTAATGTCTTATTTGAAAACACTGATTGTTGGAAATTAATGAGATCGAGAGCACTTTCTCTCTTTAAATACCACGTCTGTTGTCAAATAGACGCCTGAAGCCTTAACAGTCAACAGACGGACGGTGAGATTATTTTAGCAAAAAGTTGTGAAAAATAATTAACTGTTTTCCAAACCAAACTAAGTATTCAGTAAATACACTGGTCGCTAATACTAGTTACTGTAATCTCAGAGGTAAATTTTGTGAAGAAAAAGTTTTTATTATTGCAAGTAAAATAGGTATTGAGAGCTAGTGTATGATAAATATAATTTTTAAATGATAATTTTAATAAAAACAAGAAAGACATTATAAGTCTTCGTTCATATATAAGTCTCTGATAGAATTAACTTAATTTCAAAAATACAACGATTAATATTTACTAAATATTCTAATTAACGTGATAACTTTTAAGAAGATACGGATACGGCCAACGCAATAAGGAATGGGGCCATAATGAACGTGAGAAAAAGATGAACTCAGAAGAGAATGAGCCAATCAAACTCATCACTCATCACCCACGTACACGTTCGGGTATAGTCTACCTCTACTCTGGAATTCGCATTATCTGTATAAGAAGACAGGACGCTTATTAATTGGTTTTTTTTGTCGTGTGTAGTGTCTGCTTACTGTTTCATTTTATATACCAGAGGATCAAATGGCTGAGATTTGCTCAACAGAACTAATGGCCAGGAGCAAAACTCTCTCTAGTACGAGATCTCATGTGGGTTACGATCAATCCGGTGGTCGTGGCTTGTTCAAGACCGTGTTATTAGATAAAGTAGACCCGTACCATGTTCATTTTTTTTATCTGTATTACTATTATTATTATTATTTTTTTTTTTTCAGTGAAGAATTAACGCAGCTCAATAATAACATATGCGCACATGAAGGACACGTGGAGAGATATATCATTCTTAATTATTTTTAAGTCTATCATCCGGATTCATGCACGCAGGCCAAATTATTAGAAGTGATAGATAAGATGAGGCATGCACGAGTCAAGTCCTTGCCTCCCCGATATTGTGCGGTTTGCCATTAGAGATCTGGTAATTTTCAGACCAGCCAAATATATATGGATACGATGCTTATACAGAAGAATGTTTGGTCATTGTGTTACACTGAAAGGCATATGGGAATGGTTTTAAGTTTTAACTCAGCTTCGTTCGTGATTGAGTTTGGTCCAAAAATTTTGAGAAATATTTAAAAAATTATAAAAATATTTGTTATTTTAATTGAAATACACTTTTTTACGTATACTTTATCCACCCGTAACATATATTTACAGTTTTAAATCCTATAAGCCCAACTTTTAAAGCTAGCATAATCCCACAAAAAATAAAATTTTATAAATTAAAATTTATAAACCAAAATGAAAAAAAAAATGTTCAATGTAAAATTCAAACATTTTAGCCTAGTTTGAAAAAAGTCCGACTCGTACGTTTTGAGATTATCATTGAAAATAATTTTTTTTTTTGGGAGGATTCTTGCCTCATTAATCAGAGAACCACACTTTGCTTTGAATAATAAAAAAATTACAAATCATTACAATTAGAGACACAGGATATAGATGGGAGTCGAAGCTTAACAAATTAAGGTGAAATATGCTGATACTTATAAATAGCGAATCCATTCTCCCATAACCGAACAAACATATATTACCACTCGAGCCTTGAACGACAAAAATGGATAATTAGGAAGAGAGGATATAGCATTACAAAGGCGACTCTTTATCTCTTAATATTGAAATATGGGAACCATCAAATCAAGTAAATACAAGGGTTATTTTCTTTTCTATTTTAAAATTATCATAATACAATTTACTCAATAAAACTTTATCGACTTAAGATTCTAATAATTCATTGAACGATAGCATGGATTTAGTCTACCAGAGCTCTATTTACTCGTCATTGATTGATTGATGGTATAATCTGGACTTGTCGAGCATGGTTAAAAAGATTCTTGGTTATTTGTGGCTATTAGTTTAAACTCGAATGAGTTTGTAATCGGGCTAAGAATTACATGACCACCGATCCAGCCCACAAGTCAACAGACTTGAACGAAATCGAAGCCTATATTAACTTATTTTTTTACTTTAAGTAGAAATTCAGTCTACTCACTTAAATGAATTTTCCTTTCAATTTTTTTTTCTTTTTACACCCATCACATTTCATAAATTAGATTTATATTTTTTGAAATTTAATTATTTCTTTAGAAACTTATAAGAGTAAATAAATTAAAATCTTAAGATTTTTATGTAATTTAAAATAAAAATTCAAAAGAAATATTCTTTTTAGAGAGAAATTTTACTGCAAGATGGTTAATATTTTATAACTTAAACAAGGAGTATTTCAAGAGATAAAATTTAAAAGGGGCGTTATAAAAAATATAGAAGGGTGTTAAAAGCTACACTCTGGTCGATATCCCTTATGCTTCCTTGTTTATGTATTGGACTGATTGATTCGATCGAAACTAGATTCAATTCCTCCAATTAGTTAAACGAATCCATGTCACTCTCCTCGAAGCCCACTTTCTTTTTTCCCGCCAAATCCGGATCTTCGAAAACGACAACTTCCTCAAACTAGAATGTCATTATGTCAGCAAACAAGGAACAAGCAAGCGTACAGATGTTCTACAATTCCCGAGTCCCGTTATGCCTCTGCCTTTCCCCCCCCCCCAAAAAAAAAAAAAAGAAAAAAAAAAGAAGGGGGAGGGGCAAGGCAAAGATTACCCAAATTACGAGATTATCAAACCCTAATAAGTAATTAAATCGATCGATCAATCAATCAATTGAGAGCTTTTTCTCTTTTTTTTTTTTAAGATGGGGATATTATATGGGATGGTGGCAAGAGGGAATGTGGTATTGGCGGAGTTTAGTGCGACACAAACAAATGGAAATGCAATAGCGAGACAAGTAATCGATAAATTGCCGCAGGGAATTAGTGATAGTAATGTATCTTATTCTCATGATCATTACATTTTTCACGTCAAACGAACAGATAGTCTCACCGTTCTTTGCATGGGTGATGATTCCTTTGGTTGAAAGCCTTTTTTTTTTTTTTTTGGTTTTTGGTTTGTCCGCATAATTTATTAATTAAAACTTGTACATTGTTCTTTTAATGCATTTTGATTGAATGAAGCCTGCTTGTCATTAGACACGACGCATAATATGTTTGATTGGGCAGGTTGCATTAAGTTTTATTTGACCATAATGTGTTGTTATATTTCTGTTCTTCCATGGTATCTAGAGACTCAAGACATGTAGTGGCACCACAGAATTAAGCCTTGATGTAGATTTAATGTGTCACGATGAGGCAGTAATAATTTCCATGGACTTTTCATAGGAGTAAATTCGAGGGAGCTAGTTTCAAGAATATTTGTTTTGAAATCAATTTCTATATATAGGTCAGTAGGGGAAGTTCCATAGATGATGATCTTAATTGGCTAACTAACTTTTGTATTAACTTAGCTACTATGAGTATTCACTGGTGATTATTATGTGGTCTGAGCTGATCATTACACCAGCTAAATGACTCACATTGTATAAGGAGAAAGCTTCTTTGATGGACTAAGCTTGTTCTTGGAGTTGGATTGCTTTCTTATTTGAATAATTATTTCATACATACTATCATTCAAACTTTGTGCAGGGAGAATCCCTTTTGCATTTCTTGAAGATACCCATCAAAGATTCGTGAAAACTTATGGCGGCTCTACTCATTCAGCGGCTGCTTATGCAATGAATGATGAATTTTCACGGATTCTGAGCAAGCAGATGGACCACTACTCAAATGATCCGAATGCGGACAGGCTAAACCGTTTGAAAGGTGAAATGAGTCATGTAAGTTGTGTATATATAATAATATATCCATTATCTCAGCCTTAGTTAACAGATTATTTAATTAATCTTGTTATTGCAACAGGTTAGTGGTGTAATATTGATAGACAATATTGAGAAGATCGTGGGGAGGGGTGATCGCTTTTGAATCTGCTCGTTGATAAAACAGCTACACTGCATAGAAATACAATTCGATTCAAAAGGCAGGCACGCAAATTCAAAAGTTCAGTGTGCTGGGGAAACTGCAAGCTTGTGTATGTGGTCGGCAAGATCATTTGATAATAAATTTAATTACTCGCATGTGCATATTATATGAGATAGGAGTACAATCTTAACTTCTTTCTGTATTAATTGCAATTTGCAGGGCTGGTTTAGTGCGTGTAATCTTGATAATCATTTATGTTACGCTTGCATTTTATTGTCGTGATCCCCTGGGGCGTACGTCACTGCTTCAAGTGAAATTGGCAGGAGCAGCTCATCTCTTGTTCTTTTAATGACTAACTGTAAATTCCTTTCGGTTGTAGTGGTGGAACTTTGCTTAGCAGAGTTGTAGAGGTTTAATATATGTTGGACTGAAGCTGTGTACATCAATTTCAGAGTTTGTTGATTTATTAGCGTAATAATTTGTTTCAATAGTAATTCTTTTCTCTTTTCTCCAAGTTAATGTTAATTAAGTTTTCATTCTTAAAAAGATGATGTCATTAAGGTTTGAATACCCAGATTTTCTTCAAATTAAGAGTTGAAAAAAAAAAAAAAGTCACTATCGGGATACATTTTGAGAGTTTCTTGATACTGCTCTCATAAGCATTTACAAATAATATCAAGTCTATTTTATCATTTTACCTATTTTATGTTGGTTTGCTTAAATAGATACAAATATTTCGTTACATTTTTTGAAATAAAAAAACCTTATACATCATTGTGAAAAATATCAAGTTCAAATGTTGGTTTTCTTTTAAAATAATTTGTTGTTATCAGCTAGTTGTTAACAAGTATTCGTCAATTCTACATCATTTTTTTAATTAATAATTCTCATTAAAACAGGAAATAATAGAAGATAACAACTTAATGTCTGCAGAAACTCCTTTAGTAAAGCAAAAGAACTACAGTTTTTAAGTGGAAAATTCAGCTGATTGATTACAATATTAGGTTGATTGCACATCATTAATGTATAGATAAATTTGAAGAAAACCAATTGGAAAAATATCAGCAGCCCTCCCTCATACCAACTTTCACCGCTGTCAACTTTCGATAACCACCATCGATGCTATATCTCAGAGTCTTGTTCTAAATAACGACAACGACTGAAGGTGCGTTGTAACCAAAATATATGTAAATCATGGAGTATTAAGACGATTATGAACCTTCCATTGCTATCATTTTGCCACAAAATTACAAACAAGAAATTAATCACCGGTAACATCTGTACGATTATGTAGATACTGTAAAGAACAGAAAAATCCAAATTTCGAGGGGTACCAATGATAATATGATCCAAACACTATGTTACGGTGGGGTTTGTATTGTACGTGGTAGCTGACGGTGAAGAATGGGATTTGCCCGTTTTATTTTGAAGTCCTTAACAAAAATTGATGTTACATAATATTAATAAGAAGATGTATCGTAAATCATTAACATACAAAATTGAAAAATGAAAAACTAAAAAAGAAAAAAGAAAAAAGAAAAAAGAAAAAAGAAAAAGAAAAAGGAAATGAATTCAAATAAACTTGTCCGCACAGTAGTGCCGCCCATTCACGTGACGGTCCAGGCGGGCAACGCTCTTATGCCCTTTCTAGTCTTTATGGTGACAGCTGGCAGCAGGCTGACAGAGACGAACCCGCACTCTTCAATAGGCAAAATTTTATTTTGATTTCAAGCTTCTCTGCTTCACTCTTGATTCGCTCTCAGATTGCTGGTTCTCTATTCCGAGTTTCAGTTTCCGTTGAAAGTAGTCCAATTTTGGTTACGACGGAATTGATTTTCTATTTTAATCACAAGTAATTAAAAATTATTGCCTTATCTTTAACTGCATAGTATTGCTTGCTTACCTGGGCTTTGATTGATTTTTGCTTTCTTGGCTCGCAGATTTCTTTGTCGGAATCAGAATGCTGAGTATCACTTTTGTTGGCGCACGGTTTGTTGTTTGAATTAAATGGCGCGAGAAGCAACAGAGCTCGTGAACTATCTTGAATTTGATCGTCGATCAACAGGAAAGAGAAAACAAGCTGCTGTTGAACAACGGCAACCTGTTTCCGTTGCAGCAGCCTCTTTGGAACCTCGTGCTTGCATTCAGCGTTCTGAAAATGAAATATCAAGCAAGCGAGCTCCTGCGGCCGCTGAAAAGCTCTGGGATGGGTCCCTCCAACTAAGTTCTTCTGTGCACGTGTCTGCTGTTGCCTTCTTTAAAAGGTTTATTCAGTCACTTCTCAAATTCGATTCCATTATGAATGTTTTGCTTTTAACTTCGATTTCGATATACGTGCTAGCATTTCACTGGCCATCGTTCTTTTTTGAAGATAAGTTATCTTTTCGCATTGATATAGTTAGTTCATTTGATAACGGTATTCTCTCATGTCTTGCGTTATAAATAAGCACAATCACCTAATGAGTTAATGAAGATGGGCTTGCATCGCTATTTCTTTTCATATTAATGATGTGATGACTGATTATTGTGACGCAATCCCACTGAACTTATAAATCCTCGGACCATATGATTGAAGAATTAGCTACGCATCAATCCTAGGAAAGGTCCTTAGAAAGAAACGAACCACTTTTAAGTATATAATGTTCATGACATTTCTGATTTAAAGAATCAATATGATGAAGAATCATGCCTTTAGCATAGATATTGAAGGTATAGGTTGATCTTCGCGACCAAAAAAATACCATAACATGGACTACAAAAGAATTTGCTTGTCTACATTTGTCAATAACAATGGTAATAGGAGTCCTTTGTAAATGCATATATGTATTACGGATATAATCAGGATCTCCCTGGCTATTGGATGAGAATGCAGGACCTGGTAACATCTGGGGCATTTTCAACACTTATTGTGTCGGAGGACAAGTTTGATCTTGCACAAGTAGAGAATTTAACTTAGAAGGACAAGTTTGATCTTGTACAAGTAGAGAATTTAACTTAGTTACAAGAAGAAAAGGGGGCCCTGAAACAGTTTGCCTGAAAACAGCAGCAAATAAAACTGAACAAGAAGGAAAATTCTTACGATATCACCCAAGTTGCATAACTAAATGCAAAACAGACCCATCCCTGTTACCATACATGGGTTTCATGAACTTTCCTAATGCCAATAATGGAGCCACCAACAGAAACACCTAAAATCAATTGTCTCAGTAATTTTGTACTGAAAAGATTGATTGCAGACAGAAACTAAAATAATCCGATATTCGGAAACAAAAGTTTCTGAAGGGAGCTTATTGGTACTAAACCTATGAGGCGGACTTGAATGAATGTTTACAAATTCTTCATAAACTTATAAAAGAGAAGTTAGACCCAAACTGTAAATTGATATCATTTATGAAGAAGTGATAAGAAAAGAAAGACTATCAAATTGATTAACACATAAATCAAGCAGAGGATGCTACTCTGTGTCAGAATGCAAGATCAGAATGTAGCTTTCAAAGGAGGACCAGTGATGAAAGCAAGTTACTTAACTCAATAAACGAGGTCAGACAGTGGAACTTTCAGTTGTACTTTCATTTCATGCTAATTGTTCAACTTCCACCTGAGTATGATAGAGTGACTCCTAATGATCCTATAGATCTGCAGTATCCTATTAATAATCTTTCCTTTTAAATCATTTTTTCAGGTTAACAAGATAACATTCCGGAGCCAACCTCTTCTTCTTGTACCAATCACATCAATTGAAGTTTTGATACAAATTTTATCAATCAAAGTGATTCTACCTAGTTCATAGATATTTTTTACCCATGCACATTTCAGAAATGGTTCACAAAGTCCTAAGATATTTACATGTTATGCATGAAGGTTTGAGTAGCTTATTTATTATTATTATTATTTTTAAATTTAGTTGACCATGTTTCTGTTTTTTTTCCTCCTTTTCTTCTGTAGTGGTGAGAAGATGTTCGATGTACAGTGGTCCGACATTGCAGAAGTCAAAGGAAAAGTTAGATTAGATGCCTTTGAAGAATATATTCAAGATCTTTCTCGCTCAAGAAACAGAAGATTGATGGTAAGATATGATTGTTCCTCATTTTCTTTAACTAGGCAGTTCAGGTATGCATATAGCACTTGTTCTTTTTTTTTTTTTTTGGCTTAAGAATCTAGGTTTCCTGTTAATATAACTATCATTGAACAAATATGAAGAGTCTTTCAAGGATGAAACCATTTAAACAAATGAATGCTATCTGGCGATGCTGAAGCTTGGAATATTTTTTTTTTCAATTAATGAATATTAAATATATGGCTTGTATCTTGAAAAAAATTCAACTGTAAAGCTTCTTTTCTTTTGTATTCTTTACTTATCTAGTTAATTTTCCTGTGTGACTGCATCACAGCTTATCTTGGTCCTGTTACTCTTTTATATGATGATATTTTCAATCTGCTTGATGCACCTCAGATCCTTAAATTCTATGATTTCTCAAGTTTGTTTACAATGTGAAGGAGCTGTTTCTTCAATAGGAGAGCTAGGGTTCTCAAGAAAAACTGACTACAAAGACAGAGAAAGGAGAATATTAATGATTATAAGATAGCTTATATAATGTGAGACAAAACCACCTGAAATACAGATTGAACAAATGATTAAATTTGGTGTATTGCGCATGAAAACGACTTAATCCATATCTGTGGTGGCTTAATATACTAATCAGTAATCATGTTTCCTTTTTAAAATATTTTGGGTACATCACATCTAACGATGTCACGCACGATTGGTAAGCTACTGGTGCTTAGTAGCCAGCAATGATGTCTGGATATGGCATATCTCCTATTGCAATTATCGTCCAAAATATCATTCTGATTTAAGTTATTAAGAAAAATGATGATTGAAAAAACAATGAAAATGCATCCAAGGGGGGACAAGATTATGGAGAATTACATTAAGAAGGTTGAAAAAAAAATCCTTAACTAGGTCTCAAGTGCTTGGAAAGTTTTCATAAATAATGTTTATTGTACTTGTGCACCACTACAGACAGCTATTGTGGGCTAAGGATTCTCAGAAAGGTGATGATTGATGGCTGATGAGTGCACCAAAAAACTATGTATAATAGAAAAAAGTTTTAAATGCAATCATGTTCTAATATAAAAAAGATTTGCTGAGCAATAAATCATACCATACATACATAAGGTATAATGTATATTCTTATGTGATATATATATATTGAAAGCTTTTACGTACTAGTCATGCATAATATACATAAGAATATAGATTATTAAACAATACACATACGTGGTGGGAACACATATACATGTTTGTCTACATCTATCTTCAGGTAGTCTCACTGTGCTGGAAAGAAGGCTCTTCAAAATCTGGACTGGTAGGCATGCAAAAGGTGAGTACATCAGAATGGAAGAAAAAGTTGAAAAAGGTCATCATGTGATAGGAGTTCATCTTCAGTTTACTGATCAATGAGATTCATGATTTTTTTGTGATCCTGATTTACAGGTTGCAGAGAGCTACAAAGAATGGGAGAGAGTTGGGTTTGCGAAACTGTCACCAGGAGTTGATCTCTATGTTTGTCCTCGCAGTGACACCATAATCACAATACTGGCAAAACATGGGTTCTTCAAGGGCATGGCTGCTATACTGGACTACAAAGATTCATTGATCGGTTGTGTTGTGAGGAGAAAATCTCAAGCATCGACTAGTTCTGCCACAAAGAAATTTTACTGCAAAAATTGTTCCCTGTCTGCGAAGTCTTTGAACTCCTCCTTTGGCTCTTCCAATCATAAGTCTGCAGAAAAAGATTTATCCAGGGAACAGCCAATCCAGAAATCCATTCAAATTGCACAAGAAAAAGAGAGCAGCACTCTTGAGAGTGCAGGAAACTGGGGAAATGAAGTCAAGCATCTAAAGACTGGTGAGTCCAACTTGGATTGCATAATTCGTCTGCCAATACTAATTTCTCACTGACATCTTCAGTTCTGAGACCTGAACCATTTTTGGATTCCAATTGTGTCACAGACTCCGCCTCTCAAAAAGGTTCTATGTTTCAGTCATCTGAAGTTGAAGCACATCCTATACACCAGTCAAGCATGGAAAGAACCAAGCTGAGTTTGGTTGCTCAAGAACCTGTCTTATCTCTCCCATCTGATGTCACAAAGAAACCAGCATCTACACTTGAGGACCTTCCTGAATTTGACTTCGGAACTGCCTGTGGTATATTTCTAACTCCAAAGAGTGTTCATGCTGCTACAGTTGACACGAAACTTTTGACTAGAGGATCAAAGAAAATGGATGGGTTAATGCAGCCAACCATGCCAACTTCAGAGTCACCATCAACTTTCAACAACCAGAGATCGGAAATTTTAAATCCTATAATGTTTCCATTGAATGAGATCCAGAGAATGCCTTTGCTGAAGAAAGTTGATGAACATGGAGAACCACAAACTGCCCAAAGCAGAGGCATCAGGATGCCAGTCACTGCTACTGCAGTTAACTCGAAGAATCTTTTCGAAGATGATGACATGCATGAATGGCGCCCACGAAAATTTGAGCTTTCCAAGCTGTCAGTACTGCAGGTAACTTCTCCATCCGTAAATTCCAGCCCCTTGGAAGTACCCAACCCAACGATAAGGCATTTTTCTTTTTTCCCGCCCATAACATCCCCACCAATAACTTCTGTTCCCTTGAAAGCACCCAACTCAACGTTAAGAAGTTATCCTTTAAGCCTTCGAAGGCCCTTGCCGCCGCTAAATCCTCCATCCATAACTTTTGGACCTTTGAAAGTATCCAACTCAACGTTAAGAAGTTTTTCTTTAAGCCATCCAAGGCCCTCCCTGGCTGTGCCGCCGTTAACTTCTCCATCCATAACTTCCTACCCCTTGAAAGTACCCAACTCAAGCTCAAGAAGTTTTTCTCTTGGCCATCCGCTAGCTGCTTATCCCCACTGTTTTAAGCATGCATTCCCTCGTGCAAATTATGACTCCATGGACACTACAGTCAGGGTGGTGCCACAGAGGCCGCCAGAAGGATATGTACAAATGGTGTCAGGTTCTTCGATGGTGATCAATAGCGGCGCAAACCCACAATTGGGGCCACCTCCCAACTCATTGGCTGTCAAACTTCCTGTAAATCCAGTAGGATTGGGAGGCTGGAGGCCATGATTTTTCAGTGCTGTGGAACTCTAAGCTTTGAGGAAACCTGCTTGAGCAAGAGAGGGCATTGCTGAAGCTTTAATTTTATTTTGGCTTCCTACACAATAGAAACCAACGTGCAGTATGATCTACGATGCATGGAATATTTATTTTCCTGCTTATATCCAGAAGTTTAAAGGTTCTCAAATAAGAGGCCTATAGTTTTTTGTTCCCTGTCAAAATTATATCGTTTTACAATTATAACTTATCTATACCAAGAAAATTATAGTTGATTTGCTACGAATTACAATAACTGCCGGGAAAAGGAAGATGGCCTGGAGAAGATCAGGCAAGCTCTTCCATTTAGTCCGTTTCTGTGCAACGGCATTAATGTATCTAATTGCAACACACGGAAAAAATGTGAAACTATACAAAATGTTTGTAACCTATATTCTAAATTTACAACTTGGAATAATTCTAATATCTCTCTCTCTCTCTCTCTCTTTTTTTCTAATCAATACTTACAGAAACTTGCTTCAAGATAATCCAGCGCGGTTAAAGGGTATTTTGCGGTGACACTGACTCAATTATTACTTTAAGCAGTAATACTTGCGTGACAGTTGAGAATTGAGATCACAAAACAGAACCCGAGAGAAAATAATTTTTAAAACTTTACAATAAATCTGGATATCAAATAGCTGCCTATTACCTAATCAAAATCATCAACGGCAAGCCAATCGCTAGATTCACCTTCTGAATCTTTATCCCGAGAAGTTGTTGACCGGCGAGCCCTCTCTAGGTCACCACGATGCATAGAACTCTCATGGAGCTGAACCCAATCACTTGATCCGCTTGGTGAAATAGCTTTAGTGCCCTCCGCTGACCTCCTGGCTGATAATCGACCGGGATGATCATTGCTCTCATCCTCCAAATCACTGAATGAGACATCCTCTTCATGATGAATCTCTTTCCGGGTACTCACAGAAACACCTGTATCTGTGTCATCCTCTTCCAACCATTGCTCAGTGTTCTCTTCATCTTCAATTTCCAAATCTTTTGTTGCATTAACAATCTTAGTAACATCCTTTTCCCCGGATCCAATATTTTCTTCTTGTGTCTCACAGATTTCACTGCTCTTTTGTGATGCATCAGAAGTGTTAGAGTTCCCCACTTGTACATTCCTCTTGGTTTGCAACTTCTGGAGAAGCATATTTCTTGTTGCAATAATCTGCAAAGAAATAAAACTGATTAAGAATGACACATTTTTTTTTCCACAGTGATTATTACTAGAAAGATGTAACAAACTGGACAATATGTTTCTTATACTAAATTGTACAATAATATTTGTCTTCTCATCTGGAATCCATAAAGATATGTACAGTGATGATGGTCATCGGGTGTCCATGTTTGGTAGCGGTGATGATGGTGTTGGTGAGAGATTATACTTTTATGAAACACTAACAAAGGGCTGTAGTGTTGCAAAGGAGCAGACTAACTGATTTTCTGTTCTTTTTTTAAAAAAAAAAGAAAAAAAATCCTCTCTAAATTTCAGACTTGAATAACAATAGAAGCATAAAAATGAATATAACTTGCACGAAAAGGTGACATGAAGAAATTTACGAAAAAAAAAATTGTAATAAACGTAAGGATAGGTGGATCATCACGACTCAATGCATCAAACCAAGTTGTTTTTGGGTTTGTATTTGGATACATTATGATTCTTCCATATTGTAATTCCAGGTGGAATTTCACAACTTCTGCGAGTGGTCTCATTAATAAAAGAGATTCATATCTTAGAAAAGGGGGAGGAAAAGTGCCTAATGGTCGTACAAACATGAGTAGCCCCACAATGACTGCTCATACAAACATAAGTGGCCCCACAATGACTGCTTCTAGGCTTTACATGCAAATAAAATTTAGAAAAGAAAAGGCGAGATAACATATGAATGGAAGTTCTTGCCTTTGGAGTTGATAGAAGCTCAAAATCTTCTTCATTTAGTCTTGGAAGCAATAATATGAAATAGATCATCCAAAATCGGTTGTCTCCCAAGTGAGGACGAAGGCTGATTCTAAGATCTGTGAAACTTGGAACCAACCGTTCAACAGAAATAGCGTGTTCTCTCTGAGCATCAGACATTTCAAAATCTGCAAAATGACAAGCCAAAATTCGGAACCAATTAAAGCAGTCATATTAGCCATCCATCTCCATTTGATTCGAAGGATGTGAAAAAATTTGAGAAGTAAATAAGGCCTACAAAGTTAATACACAGTAATCTTCTCTATCAAACAGAATCTAAGTTTTGGAAATCAGCAATTGTATTCTCACCCGAACCATGACATTCTCCATTCAAGTCCCAAACTTAATCCAATACAAATTTGAGGAATCAAGCAGTAGAAATCAATTCTTAGAAATTCAGCAGTCAGCCAAACCTTTTATATCTATCATCTCATTACTAGAAACTAGCTGCCACTAAAGCACTCATCCACCAATCTAAAAATATAAGCCAGACAACAAACTCTGCGGCGTATGATTCAAAGGTTCAGCTAAGGCAAAGAAGAAATAGCATGTAACAACACACATTAGGAGGAACGCTTATGAGAATCTCAAAATAAAGCACAAAAACTCACAATGAGAATTTCAAAAAAAGAACAGATAACATAAAATTTAAAAAAGAAAATTCAACAAAATCACCACATCATAGCTTCTGCATCTGCACAACTGTCAAAAAAAGAAAAAAAAAATTTCAACCTAAAGAGTCTCTCACCCAAGACACCATTCTTTGCAACTTCCACTTGCCCATCAAACAAAAAGAAGCTATGCCTATGCCAGACAACACTGTACCTTGACAATAACTATTGCATGCTGATAAAGACGTAGAGCAAAATCCAAACTTTCAACTCCCATGATATAACCAAATACTCCCAGATTTTGCAGGATATAATCACACTTGTCATTGGTAGATAAACCCATGAAAACTCATCTTGACATGACAAATGCCAATTTCCAGCATACTTGCATTTTTATCCAAACACGGGCAACACGTGTACGTATTTTTAGTGTATCATATACAAAATTTAAGGCATGCATATAAATTTACATGGTACATGCTACATTTTTATGCTGAACTAATTTAAAAATTGGCAAGAAATAAGTAACGAAATCATAACTAAAAACGCAAGCAAGTAAGCAAATTATGATTTTACCATCATCTAATGATAAAGGGAAATCAGTCCAACACTCAGAACGGAGAGAAATTTCCTTAACAAACTCAACAACCTCCCCCGTTATCCCAGCAACTCCATCAAATTCGTCACCGTAATCATCCTGATTTCGAAACTGCAACAGGTTAGAAGCGAGTTTCGAGAATCCAGCAACCGCTTTGTTACCAGACAGCAGCGAGAGTCCACTCCTGAAACTGCCTCCGATTTCCACGAGATCGTCGCGGATACCCTGCAGCGTCGGGGAATCGGACGGCCGCGACTGCGACTGATTTTCGGTGATTGGCGGTGGTGCCAAGAAGGCGGCCACTCCGCGTAATTGACGGCCGATATTTTCTCCGAGAACCGAGAGGTCCTCCTTTACGCCGCCGTTTCGATTCGTCGGACTGCTTTGTGGCGAATCGGAGCCGTCCGATTGAAGCGATTTGAAGAGCCAAGACATCGCTTTCTTCGTCTTGCTTTATCGATTTGGAGTACTATTCTGGAATTTGAGGGAAACAGTTAAACTAAACAAAATGTACTTCTTCTAGTTCAAGCTTTTGGTTCTTTTTATCAGAATACTTTACAAAATTTTTTTAAAAAAATTATAAAATTGTTTGTTTGCTTTATCATTTTCCTTTCTTTATAGAACTAGAATAGAAGAAGCTATTGTTTTGTTTTGACAGTGAATCTGATCTTGCCACGTCAGCCATTCTCTAAAAGCGGCAAGTACTTCGCTGATTATCATTGTTACGTTGTAAATGTTCCTCCAGCCACTTGACTGTCAGGAGGACTTCAAGGTTTTTTTTTTTTTTTTTGGGTTTGACTTTTGCTTCAAAAGAAATTATATAATTTGTTCGTAAATTTGTTTATTAAAGCAGCTCTGACTTAATTCCAGGCAAAATTTGTTTTTTCATTAATTTGATGATTGATTTGGAATTATTATTCATAAAAGGAATTTTTTTTTTTTGGGACTTTTAGATCTTCTTTTGTCTCATCACGATAGTCATTTTTGTTTTGTAAATGAATTGCTAAACCGCCCACCATCTTATATATGAATTACCCACTAAAGTTAATGTATTATCTTTATCTAAGTAAATCTGAAAGGAGTGAAATCTAATTATGTATTAGGGGAAACCTCAACAACCCCGGCATTTCAATTGTCAAATATTCACACTGTTCGACGGTTAATTCTTCTTTTGGGGTATCGCCGCACCGTTTCAATTACGTAAGTAGTCAACGATTAGGCAACGCCAGTCTCTCTTCAAGGCGGCCGTTACTGTGAATTGGGGTTGGGCTGTCCTGTTTGCCAAGGACATGTGACCAGACAAAGTTGATAGTTGATACCCGACGAATCCACCTTCCCACCTAATCTTTTTAACCTCGACAGAAATTTTGACTCAAAATTTTGTGTTACAATTTATAAGTTGTGCACTGTATTTTAATTTCTCTAGTCGCAGACACATAATTAAATTGCTCATAATCATGACAGAAATTGTGTTTTTACCGCTGTTGAATCATAACCAAACCCCACAATTTAGAAATAGAAACTTCATTGGCTAAAGGCAACAATTAACAATAATGGAAAAATGCAACACGAGTGACGATAGAGTACAAAAATATCAAATATTTAACTTGAAACCGCAAAATATCCAAGATCAACCAATCTCAAACGTAATGTCTCATTGATATGAATGTGGTACATCACAAAGATTACAGCTCTTTTTTATCATCTACAAGAAAATCTTACCAGAGCTGTCCAAAGAAAAAATAATAATAATAAACAAGAATAAGATTCCTGCCCGAGCATCAACAACTTCAAACAGGTAAAAAAAATTAGGTAGTTTAGAAACTATTATTATCCACTTGTCAAGATAAATAATCAACAATCAAGAAACCTCCCTCTCACTAATTATTAAAGAAAGAATCTCATTCTAGCTAACACTGCACAACATATGGTACACGACGATCTCTTCTTGAAACATTCCCGCATTTCGAAATCCTCAACCAACTATTCCACAGTTTTCACCTCCATGTCTACTGATGTCGAAAATATCCTTTGTGCAAATCATCTACATAAGACCTGTATACGGGTTGTAGGCTTGAACAGGCATACCTGAACCATACGGGTGGACATTGGCTGCATATTGGTTTGCAAAAGGATTTGAAGTCTGTTGTGGGGCCATCATCATCATCTGCTGCTGTTGTTGCTGCTGCAACATAAAAGCATGCTGCTGATTTGCCATGGCTGCTATCTGCACTGAATGTGGAGCAGCAACCACGCCTGAGGCATAAAAGGGATCATGTCCATTTGGTTGCATCATTGGACCAGCCATTGGTTGTGGCCCCCAAGGATTGTAGCTCGCATTCTGGTTGTTTCTTCTTAATGCATCATCGTACAGGCTGTCCAATGTAAGCTTGTCCAGCCCTCCTGCCTTTTAGATGAATACAGTATGTAGAGCATCAGTAAGGCATCGCTTGAAACAGGTAACATGTATGTGCTGGGTGCATAAATGCTAAATGTTTCCGATCATAAATACTGATTTTGTAGTGTAGTGGGAGATATGGCAACCTTGGGGCCTTGGTCAATATTTAAAAGATAAATAGAACATTAAGAATATCTAGGGAAAATGAGTACCAATTTGCTAGCAGCCGTGGCATTTTCATTTGAGCTTGGAGCAGTAACAAGTGCCAATTCCCAGCCTGCAGTTCCATTTCCTTGAGTTGGAGCAACAGACGTCGGTTGCTCAACTGCAACAACCACAATGATGAAATCATAAATAATTTGCCAGTCGTAAATACAAGATAACTTAGACAACATAATACTAAGATTTTAGACTCTTTTCATTTTTCTATGACATTATAATTTCAAACATATTAGCGATAACTACTAAAACTTAAGTTACTATTGCTGGCCCTCACAAGTTAGCTTACACTTTTGGGTCAAACAGTAACTGAACTAGTTACTAGAACTGGTTTGATCAAGTGTGCTTGAGTTAGAATCCCCTCACATAAAATAAATAATATACCTGGAACAATAGCCAAAGCAAGGGCATTCTTCTCATCTAATTCTGATGCGACAGGCAGAGGATCATCCAAACCCTTTTGGAAAAATGAAGATTTTTTAAAAAAAAGGTGAGAGAAAGAAAGCTGAATGGTTAAGTTCTGAGGGGAAAACCAAAAAAAAATGCTATATGTAGAGCTAACAAGTAATGAAGTAAAGACTATGAGGTTACCAGTAAATCAGGAGGTTCGACAACAGGTGCTTCTACTTTTACTGGTTCAGGAGGAGGTGGTGATGGCGGCTTTGCTTCCTCGACCTCTGGGGTCTTTTTGTATTCTATGGCCATCATTTCCTTGGGTGCATCAACTTTATTGTCTACCGTCTGTGCGGTAGAATTATAATATCAATAGTTATATCACAAAAATTTACAAGGGATTAAAAGCAACCTCAAAAGTCACCTAATTGTCTGATATACATAAACAAATGCATGATTATCCATATCCATATTAAGAAAACAGATGAAAAAAAGATGCTTTGCACGTAACCTAATGACATAAGCAACAATATTAGTTTACAAGATTTAACAATTATCACTACAGATGCCTTAATACGAGCCTGCTGATAATGCTTGTGTTTTGTCATGTGCATGGAGACACACATACAGACGCAGAGATATGAACACATAAATACATAGATGCATACACATTCACAAATACATTATATCCGTTGTCATTCAAAATAAAACCAGATTATTGAATGGCATTAGTGTACCTGATCTTTGAGAAATGTTGAACCCCGCGGAGCTTCTTTCACATACTCCTCCATGGCTTGTAGAAATGACGCTGGGGGCTTCAGTAGTAATACAAAAGTTAATCAATAAGTAGTATAAGACAACAGTAATGAGATAAAAAGCAAGAAAAATTAGTTTTGGAAGGCACCACAAGCACAGAACTCAAACCTGTTCAATCTTTATAAACCTTTCTCCACGTCCAATATCAAGACTTTTACATACTTCATAAAATTCAGATAGTCTCTCAGCCTGAAAATACGGACAACAAGAATAAAACCTACTATGAAGGGCTCATTGTCAGAACAAGAATATTGCAAAAGGCAATACCTGCTGCCCAGCCCTCCTATATATATCCAGTGCCTTTAAAGCATCATGGCGTTGCATCTCAAAGAACTGTCATAGTTAAGGTTAGCAAACTTTTCTCAGCCAAGCTTATTGAAGGAAATATAGACCGTTGCTTACCTTGTCAACCAAATTTACCGTACCATCACTTATTGCTTGATATATTTTAGTGCTTTCAGAAGCAACCTATTTACATCAAAGAAGACATGTTAGAAACAATACAACCGAATTTTCAAATCACATGGAGAAATCACATGTTTGATTAAAAGTTCACATACCAATGAAAGGGCCAACTGAATCACAAAATTATGAACTGCTGCCCCTTGTGGCTGTAGAAATATCACAAATATAGTCCATTAAAAGCAAAATTAAACATAAAAAATGTGTAAAAGTGTGGTATGGATTGATGTGCAATCAAAGCCATCATTTGCAAGTAACAAGCATACATCATTATGTGTGATAAAAGTGCATTGATGCTTAATTGACAGCATCCAAAGAATTACCTGACAGCCAAGGACACGGAAAAGAAGCAGTTGCAAAGCTGGTAAATGCTCAAGCAATTCAGCAGTGTCCAAATCTTTGGTTCTCTGCATCAAAGCTTGTATGTGTTAGGAACTTTTCTCATTTTGCCCGTTATTGTTTTCCATTCGGCTTAAATAGAATCTACAACAACAACATGTTTCTAACAACACCACAGCTTTTAGAAAAACATATTGAAAAGTTTATGAAAGGAAGATGAGATGATGTCCTTTTGCAAATAAAAAAGAGAATGCTGGGGGAGGGAAAGTGGAATAGATTGTACAACTGCAAGTTCCAATTATTCATCAAGTTAAAGGGTCCAAAAACTACAAACTTATCCAATCTAGTTCCAAAGCATAAGAGGGATAGTAGTAACTGTAGCATCTGTTTACTGAAAACTTATTATCTAAAAAAAAAAAAAACTTCTCTTTTAATTCAAATAATGTCTAACATAATTTCCTGTCTGTTTGAATTTAAGCAGTTCTTTTTAATTCCTCTTCTTTTAAATGCATCAAAACCTAACCCATTAAAACAGATTGAATTAACTGAATGGTTAGATGTCATAGTGAAATGGAATGTAGCAATTAATTCTTCCACAGATATAAATAATAATGATACAGATCAAGTTGAAAAAATAGAAATTAAATGATCACATTAAAGATATAAATTTCTTACAGGACGATCTGTTTCAATGTCGTACTTCAACACACGGAAACATTCCAGCCTCTCCTCCAAAAATAAGGCATAAGAGCGCACCCAGGCAGAATAATCCCATGCTAAGCATAGTATACAAGAAAACATTTCATAAACAACGGGCTTAAGCTTTTGAGAAAACTAATAATTCACGGTGGACAATATAATATACCATTAGGGCTCGAATCATCTTTAAAATGAGCCATGTTAAGCATATGGCTCCTGCTTCGGCCGTAATTAATGACTTCTTCATGAAATGTGGGGTCCACTTCCCTCAAGGCACGATGAATAACAATTAAGGTTTTCAACGCAACCTATAAAGCCAAACAACACAAGAACTGAATGTTCTCCAAATTGAAATATCCATGTAGTCCCACATCAAGGTACTATGCAGTTAGATTATGCTACTTGAGATGTCTAAAATCTTTTAAGTACTTAAAGCAAATATGTCTCACTGCTGTTGCTTAAATTCTAAACACATTTTATTCATCCCATTTACTACAGTCTTCAAATCATAGAATGTTCTTGCATGATTTACGTACCGCCCAGTTATGTGTCTTCGATAATCGTTTTGCAAGTGCATGGATGCAGTATGCAACATCAGCGCGAGGTCTTGTAGCTGATATAGAGGCAAAAACAGCTGCAAATATACATAAAGCAAATAAGAAGAGAGAATGTTTCTTTGTCAGGAAGATCAGAAAGACGTAAAAGCATGAAAGTATGAAACCAAACAAACACAAACCGCAAACAACTCTTAAAGGACAGAACAAACCTCTGATGTGTTTTTCCTTTGCCGGGCGCTCAACATGATTCGTAGCCTTAACTATTGCAATATCCAACTCCTAAGAATTAAACACCCCGTGGAAAAGATCAGATGCATTCATGATTGAACTAACCATCAAGGAGAATACAATTTTTTTTTTAAAGTACCTTGTAATCACTATTGACTTTAGCCAACGAAACTGTGGTGGTATCCTTAAGGGCTCCAAGTGCCTTCCTGAAGCTCTTCTGCGTACCTCCGCCAGACATTCTCTCTACCCCTCAATCACAAAATTCTACAAGTGCCCATCAATCACCAATGTTACTCACTTTCCTCATTTACCCTTGTTAACTTCTCCATAAACAAAAACAATGCAAATCCAATTCACCATCTGAAGTCAAAATTCAAACTTGTATAACTCATAAAAGTTCCATTAAATCCATTAAAACCCTCAACTCTAAACCCATAATTTAGAGCTTATACCACATCATTTAAGATCTAATCATCACTAACAAACCATAAAAGTCAACACACAGAAAAGAAAAGAAAAAAGTAACCGCCACATACTTGAAAGTTCAGAATTTAAACAAGTCTTGTACAAGCATATAAACAGAACTGAAGGGAGAGACGTGAGTTAATATTGAATTGAAACGAAACTAAAAACAGCAACTTTGACTTATCATCAAAAGATCTAATAAAAAGAGAACACAAATTTCTCCAGAATCCCATCACAACATCAACGAAAACAACAGAAAAGAAGAAAAGCAAAGGCAACCAGATGACTGTCAGTGATAAGGAAGACTTTTCTGATGATCAGAGTGAGATCAGAAGGCTTACCTGGAGCTGAATTGTTGAAGGGAAAGAGAAAGGTAGCTAAGAAAAAAATAAAAATGAGCAAATTGAGTTTTCTGCCTCTGGTTGAGTCGTCGGCGTCTTTCACTATTATTTTATATTTTTATTTATTATTTTTTTTTTTCCTGGGTGTTGACAATTCTTTATTATATATTTTATACTAGTTCCGGTATCTTTCTTTTTATCTCTGTCAGAAATACGGCACTTGTAAGAACTTTGTACTCTCATGTTTCAAGAGTTTTACTTCTCTACAACCATTTTACGATTTCCTTTTCTGTTTCTTTTCTTTTTTTCCTTCCCCTTTTGGCTGCGTTTGTCGCCATTTTGCTTATTCACGAGAGTTCTTTTAGTAATAAAATATTTTAAGATTTTCTCCATGATAATTAAGAAAAAGATTAAAATTTTATGTATATATATAATAATAATAATAATAATAATAATAATAATAATAATAATACGGGCATTGAAACTCGGTTCAAAAATTGAAATTTGAGTTAACGAAAATGGAAAGCTAAAGAAAAGAATCATGTAAAATTGTAATAAAACAAGGGTGGTTGTTAGATCCAACAGAAACGAAGCTGTTAAATTTGGAAATTATGAGTCAAACGGTAGGCATTGATTGGATGGAGTACATGAAGGCCAAGCTGTTATCGGTTGTAGGGGATGATTTTTTTGGGGGTTTGGTCTAGAGTCTAGAAGCGCAGGTTACTTTAAGACCACTCCAATGCAACGTTGAATTGAATTATTTGTTGTTGGTCGACCGTCCATTGTTGTCTCAATGGGAGAGGGAAGTCGCTTGGAAACGGGAAAAATCTAACGGTGGCAGCACACCCATTTTGATTTTTTTTTTTTTTTTTGTGATTCTACCCTTGCTCTCGGTTCATTTTACAAAATGGCCCTCACAATTTTTCGTTAAAATTTAGCCTTTCAACTTATAGAATTGAAGAGAAAAGCCCCATGAAGAAAGGAAGGGACTTTCGGAGAGGTTAGAAAATTCAATCATTGACTTGATTTGTCCTTGATTTTACGTTTGTTTTTTGTAAAATTTTTTAGAGATATATATGTTTGAAAGATGACACACAAGTTTAGTCAAAATATACATGTAATTTAAAACGGTTAGTAACGAACATATAAAAATTCTTTTATTGATATATTTGTTTATTTAAGAACATAAAAAATAAACATCATATTTTATTACTTGAAATCCATGTGATGATAGAATCGATTTCTAGAAACGAATAGCAGACTAGTGTTGTTTTCTAGAAATGAACAGCAAATTAGTTGTACACTAGAAATTAGATACAAACCCACAGTATTAAACACGTTTTTCAAATTATAAGAAGGTTTGTGTATCTATCTTGAAGATTTCACTAATCATTAGATTAGGCAAATCTTCAAATATCTACGTATCATTTTTCTCTATGAACTTTCTTATAAAAGAAAAATAGAAGTAAAAACTAATTTAATAAAATTTATATGTTTACGACACATTAATTTAATTCATGTCTATGCTTCATAAATAAACACGAAATTTAAGCTGTGTAACAAATATTCTTTATAATTTATGGTTAGCAACAAACAAGCACCATTTATAAGTAATTATCATTTTCTTATGCTATTATCGTGGTACTTGTATTGACTACTGCTACATTGTATATCTCATATAAGTTGGGATATAAACTTTATATCTCAATTGAATATCATTAGTGTTATTCAATTTACAAGCCGTTGACGAGCTAATAATTGAAGATAATAAGCTACCACACATCTTTCTCTTTATTATAGCAAGGGTATAATATTTTTATCTAATTGAATACTTTTTCTATTGCATTAAAAATAATTTATGTTAATATTTACATGTCTGTGTGTATTGATTAAGATCTCCTTTTTTAAAAATAAATTTGATCTATTCTAACTATAAAATTCAAAAAACACCATCACAAATTTAAGATATTTAAGTAGATATTTTTATCGTAAATATCAATATATTGATAATACAATATTTAAAAGATAATCGTCCATTATTGGTAACCTAATCTGGTAGTAAACTTAAAATAGAAAAAAAGAAAAAGGAAATAGATTGAGATTTACAATAAAATAGTTTTCCGAAATTGCCAAATTGCACAGAGCCATGAGGTTCAACACTTTGGTAAATTGTGTAATTAATCAAAGATCAAGGGACATTGCCAAATCTTAGCTAGATAAGTGGTTGCACCACGAGGAATACAACTCTACATTACAAGGTCCAACTGCGATCCCAATTAAACCACGTGACACACGTCTCAGTACAAATCTTTTTTGAAAAGACGATCCTACCCTCCATATTAAAATAGGAAGAAGACAAAAGAAGTAAGAATGATCTGAAACCAGGGGCAAATATTGTCTTTTAGAATCTATAGTGCTTTTCCTGAGCGAGAGTCGTTCCGGGCCACATAATGATGAATGTTTAGTGGGCCCAGCTAACAACCTGGGAACCGGCGGCCTTCTACCATATAATTTTGTATACGGATACAGAATTTGTGATTGTGGGCTCCACTGGCATCCCTGGACTCTGCCAAAATATTAAAAATGTACGTCGATTGTCCAGTGTGATGAATTTTTTTTTTTCCAAACATTCAAGATTTGTTTTTATCATAAATAATAAACTTTTCATTTGTTCACAAGAGTTCTAACATTTTCTTTTTTCGAAAGGAAGTTGCATTATGATATCTTGCAACTACTAGTAAATTTTCTTTAATTTGACACTACCGTGGTGCAAAATAGAAAAGATTCTAATTTCTACGTGATGATAGGAGAAAGTTTTTATGTGAGTATGAAGAACTGTTTTTAACACAATATGATAATACACAGATTATGAGTCAACCAAATTTAATGAAACGATCAACAAGATACAAACAACCCACACTTATCTTCAATCTAGAACCTCTATCCTATTTAAGATGGTTTGACTTTGACAAACCGATCCAATGGACCATTTTGGATCCGTGCGGTTTGTTTTACACAAACAGTCCTATCTGCAATCCTAATCCTATTGAAAGCTGAAATTTTAAAAAACAAAAATTCTTTTTCAACTACTCCACTAGCTTTACCAAAATGAACCAGAGTCAACTTTACCAAAGATGGTGAAGTTTTAAGTCGCAATTCAGCAATTAGACACAATAATTTAAAATTTAGGATCCTAATTCATGCTTCAATTATAATCACCTACACATTTGTCAACCTTGCTTGAAAAGTATACCTCGCTTGAGGGCTGAGGCCAACAGCGCGATGCCAGGATGCTTTTGGCCGACAATGAAATAAAACATTAGAGTCCCTAATCGTCCAGCTACTCTTCTTTTATAATAAAGTAAATTTTATGTGGACATTGACTTGTTAAAATTACAGCTTCATTACAACTTTCCTTTTCATTTTTTCATAAAATTACTAAAATGGCAAAGGCCCTATGATAATTGAAGCAGCAGCATAGCTTCAAATAGAAAAGGAAATAACGCTGAACTTTCATTTAAACTGGAAAAGAAACTGCACAAGAAGCCTTTTTTTTTTTTTTTGTGTAGTGGTGACCCACTAAATGAACACAAGCAATATTGAACTTCATCGGGAAACATTATAAAAATTCAGACACCCAAAAATTGACTGGATCATGTCATATGACCTATGATCAGTCAGCATCCGCATCCAAAGACTTGACTGACTGTCGGTGAAAGATTAGCCGCCATTAGGATGGAGACAGCTAGCTAAAGGAAAAATGGAAAAAGAACAAAAACAAAACATTTACAAATTATTGTGCTTTGATTCCTTTTATAATTCTTATTGTTACAATATATATGAAATAAATAATTGAGAACTCGGATTGAATAAATAGTAAAGTTACAATATTCTACACTGGATTTACTAGGAATACCGCTAAACCTGTGAAGGGTTTCAAAATTGGTGGAGATCATGAAAAGGAAAATTCAAGATCTCTTAACAACAGCAGTAGCGAAACAAGGATGATGAGTGAACTCAAAAGTAACCTTGAGTGACGGGTCAAGGGCTCCTACCCGGGAAATGACATTAAGAGCTATGCCATTGTGCTCTGCAACCTGCTCTATTCTTCTGAGTTCAGCCAATTTTTCGGGGTCATTGGAAAAACTACTCTTGATTTCCTTCGCGATTCTCTGAGCATCCTTAAAGTAATTGTACATAACTAACGTCTAGGCACAGAAGCAATCCCATTAACAGTTTGTACAAGAGGATAATGGAAAAGACTGGGTATTCGATAATGTCATAGAATACTCACTGAGAGGCTAGCGTAGGAAGTTGATTCCTTGAATGACGGGTACGAAATGTGATCAGGAATGCAAGCTTTCTGTAAAAGCTCAAAATGCTGGAGGAATCTCTGGAGGAAAAAACAAATTGGCAACAGAAGTAAATTTCTAGCCATGCATTAAACTTTCAATAGTAACAGAAGTATGAAAGTAAGCAGGTTCAGGCATTGAACCTGCAAAACTGCAACTATTCAATTCCTCTGCAGTATATTAGTTTAACTGGAAGAAAAAGGTCAAATTTGCATCGGCTTGAGGAATAAGAAAGAAGAAATGAAAGGAAATATTTTACCTCTTGCTCAGTATTAAAAGGGTTTTGACTCTGTAACACCATGAGATCATTCCTCAAAGCAGCAAGCATCTGGAAAGGCAGAACTAATTAATAAAGTGCATAAGCTGACATGTTGATGTGTAAACACTTTTAAGTAAGAATGTGCAAGATTTCAGTGGGTACATATAAGTAGCCAGATCATCCTGAATTAGAAATTTATTACAAATCTGCAGAATAGTGTTTAAGCTGACTGGCAAACCTAAAACCTGGTGGAGATAATGAGGTAAATGTCTACCCAGAATACAACTTAAATGATATATAAAGCAGATATATATAATGTCATAACTAATGTATAAAAAGACACTTACCATCGTAAGCCCTTCGGCAAGACACATATAACACTGAAGAAACAAGATTGCTGGATGTACTCGAGATTCCTTTGCCACCTCCTTTAAGGAATCTTTTTTCTTCTTCCCCTTCCGTTTAACTGATATCAACCGAAACATAGTAACAAATCAACAAGTTTCAAGAACTCAGTAGTACATACAGAGAACCACCCCAGGTTCTTTAGAAGAAAATTTGTCGTTATTCAACTATAACATTTGAGTTCAGGGCCCAGGCTCAGCACATTCTGAGAAATTTTTCAGGAATTCAATCCAGCTAACTTAAGTTGTGTGCTTGTACAACTATATTTAACAAATCTCAGAAGTAAAATCACAAATGAAAATGGAAACAAACTTACTTGGTTCATTGCTTACAGCCATCCTAAAATGAGTTTTTTCAGCAAGCTTAATCAAGACAACATACAGGTACCAATAGACCATGCAATATTCACTGGGGGAATACAGATCCAATTCAAAGCCCAGCATGAGAAAACGCGAAGCTATCCAGTAAGTTTGCTCCTCCACCCAATTGAGAACATGTCTTAATATTTTGACAGACATTTTCTGCAAAATCAAAAAAAAAATCTTTGCAACTCAGTAAATGTAAAATCAGTCGGGCGCATGACAGCTGGGCCTGTTCTCAATGAGTCCAACCATTTACAAAGAGAAACTGACAAACAGAAGTCCAAACAATATATGAAGGAAGATCAAAATAACATATAATTTATGAATACTGGCTATGATATTCCACTCTCTTCTGGCTAGTGTATTAAATTGTACATTTATCCTTGTCTTTGTTTTCTTTCTATCATAATCCTCTCAGTTATCTTGCTCCATCACTGCATATATGAATATCAGAAACTAACAATACACTCAAAATGCCGACAGGAAAGCAAGGTACCTCATCATCCATATTGCTTGAGACTTCTCCAACCTCATTCCTAAGAGCAAGCTCTAGCTGTTAGATAACAGATACGAGACATAAGTACACAAAAAAGATAGTATTTTCAGCATTACATTGATACATGCAGATTCCATATTGAAAAGACAGGAAAATTATTTTTCACCCAGTTGAAATATATCATAAATCCACAGAAAAGGGCCAGATAAACACAAAACTCAACCAACAAAGAAAATGTAAAAACTAATGAGAAAGCAGACCTATATATAAAATATGTCAAACTGTACAAGAAAGAGAAGAAAGAGCTATGGGAACTGTTCTACTGCTAATAAGTCTCCCCAAAATGAAATATCCTTTATCTATAAAAATTCTACTAATAAATAAGAGTGAAGAAGAACGTGAAGTGAAAACAAAGAATTTCTCTGTATATTTATCAACTTACCCAAAGTCTCAATCGATTATGGGAAAAAGGTCTACATACACATTCAACTCGTTACCAATAACACGTAGTATATAATTAATGGTGAATAACTTAGATCTCAAAAAAAGATTTTACTAGTAAATTATCAGCACAATAAAAAACAGGACCGCGCAGCCTTCAACTAATTGGCATATAGCACAACTAAAACATTCATAGAGATAACAAAAATAAACAAGCCCAAGCATATAAAAGTTGCAGAATATTTCAAATAAGTTTTGGGAAAAAAAAGAAAATGAACAAGACAATTGACGGAAATGTGAAATTCAAATTAAAGACAAACCTGTATGTAAATAACACGCCAATCTTGCAAGATTTTCCCAAGCTTACGCCTCTGCCATGCAGCATTTGTGCAAAGAATTTTGAGCATATTGGTCACTAGCTGCATTTTATAATAACATTACATGCATTTTAGTTCAATCGCCATCAGCAAGAATCCAGATGCTAAAAGCTGCTTTCCCAACTTTATTGCAAAGAGGACATACACAAGTGGCATTTTTTAACACACTAGCTTATGACCTGGTAATCTATAGTGAAACTGAAATAAAAAAATAATTCCTGAGAGTTCATAATAGCAATTGATTTTGAAATTTGAACAAAACCCCTGCATACAATAATTGGATCATTCAAGGATATTTCATTAAAAAATAAATTAAAATTAAAATCCCAAGAGTTAAATTCTTCACCTGCCCTAATTGCATGAAACATTCAGACTTCTGAATATCATGGTTCTTTGTGAATTCAGGCAATGCTGCAGCTTTAGTGATCACAGCAAATATAGGATCTCGTCCATAGAGTTTCCCATCTTGAACCAGTAAAACCTGTTCACAAGTTGCCAGGATCATGGATTTAAAAATATGATTGAATAAAAAATACCAGGAGGAATCCCATATGTAGGTACAAGACTACTAACATGATTGAGGAAAAGGAAACTCGATACAGCCAAACATTAAGCAGGTTTAAGAGATGAGTACAAGAGAATACAAAGCTGCAGTGGGAGATAGTGTCCCAGCAGTGAGTTGCCAAAAATCCAAGATCTAACTAGTCCTTTGTACTAAGATGCGAAAATTATTTCACCGCGAAGTATTACTCTTTTCCAAGGTTTATCTTATCACTCACAAGTTTAATACGTTAACTTGAAGAATATGAATTGCTCAATTAAATTCACTTGTAACAATTATTATTATTATTATGATTATTGTTTTGAATTACATGACCTTTTAGTATTCAAGGTGTTAGAAAATGTATCAACCAAAATACGAAAACTTCCAAGCAAAAAAGATAAATCTTCAGAATGCTAAACACAACAATTTGATTATGGGCCTATTATCCCTTTTTTGTCTTCTTAATATCATTTTTTAAGGACACCCAATTAAGTGAAATGGAAGAGACAGAGGTTAGGAACAAAGGAAGAGGAAAGGGAGAGACCAGACATCCAAAGGAACACTATTCTTGAGGGGGAATGTAGTTAGCCCTAAAAGAGAGAGAGAAAGAGATAGAGGTAGTGAAATCTAACCTGTAGATGAGCTCTTGCAACCAAATCAGGTTTAGACTTTTGAAACTGAACCACAAAGCGCAGAACACCTTCTAACGAAGGGTCCAAAGAGTAGGAACATATGACATCTAGATCATGAAGAAGCTTCACAAAATATTCAACAGCCTGGCAGAATAGAAATAAATATTGTTATGTAAATGAAATAAAACTACTAGATATATCATTAATTCTACAATACTCACCCTTTTCCAACTTAGTATTTTAATAGCACGTGGTGGAGTGGGAGCAGCTGATCTGCTGTTTAAACTAGCATCAAATCCAATTGGAGTATGACCAGAGGCAGTTGTTTTATCTTCTATACCATCTTCGCATGTTCCACAAACACCAAACCTGAGGAACTCTGCTGATTTTAGAATGGATTCAAGCTCCAATATACATGAGGCTATATGTTTTCTGGCCATCTCGAAGCCTCGTCCTTGAGGTCGTCTCATACACGCAAGGGTATGGAAAAAATGCTGAAGAAGACGAATAAATGATAACAGTGCAGGTAAAGAACAAATTCTATGGGTTATGCCTAATACAATAGGTTGTAAACAAATACAGAATGCCACAGCACGGTAACATGTAGCTGCTAGAAGAGAAAAACTAGAAATACAACTGAAAAACGAAGTTCACAAATGGTGATAGATACAATCATTTCTGCTGATAAAGAGAAGCCCAATGATTTAGGGCCAGAAATAATAGAATTATTTATTTTTCTTATTTGTCTTTAAATTTGAAATACTATTGTTTGATCATTTCCTATCAGCCTTAACTTTTGAACTTGATAGTGTTTCAACAATTGTTTAAAAAACATGTTATGCTTTAAAAGGCATCAAGAGACATTTTATCTATTGCAATATATATATATATATATCCATGGAAGGGAGTGCAAAAAACAAACACCTGAAAAATTATTCAACTGGAAAATAACAGAAATTGTTTAAAAACCCAGAAGAGCATTTTGAAGCATGTGGCCTCAAATAGAAAGCTCAAGCTTGAAAATTTTAGAACTGAAAGTAAATAGAAATGCAACACCAATCTTCCTGACTCACTATTTATTTTTTTTTTTCAAAAAGTTTCAGATAAATCATTAACAACAATTTTAAGATATAAATGTAGGCATTAATTGGTCTCACATAACAAAGAATGCATTTCCGTTGAAAGAGAGGGATGTATTCAAGGAGAAGGCAACAATAGTATGAAACAAATGCGCAAAAACGCCCGGGCTAGATTTCATTTCATCCAAATATCCTATAAAATAAGTACACACAGTGTAAGACCTTACGAAAGCGTAAGCGGCATAACAACGCTTTGCAGAAGCCCTCTTCCAAATCAAGATTATGTTGTAATGGTTCTATATCTGCATCAAAGTAGCGAGTACATCAATAAAGGAAATCACTTTTACCTCAACTTAATTCGCAAGCATTCATAAAGGATGACGGTCACAAATATACAACTCGTCAGAGTTCTGACTTTGGAGCTGTTCCTGATACATTATAGACTTAAAATTTAACTAGCACAGATGCTGAATCCCTAGATGTTCAAGTTAAAATCAAAGAAATAGAGGTTATATACATTTACACTGTCAAAATAAAAGTGGACACAACCTCACATTTTCTGGAACTTCGAGTTCATATTGATATCGAATTGCACCATATGACACTACTGTCAAAGCTCTACTTATTACTCTTTTTTTTTCTTTGGTCAAGCAATTTCCAATAAATTCAATAAGTCATTGGTAAAAGCTTGCTAAACACCATCTAGATCCACCTGATCTTTCGGAGGTGACTTATTTATCATCACAAGATTGTTAAGCAAACCAGTACAAATGGTAGCTCCTCCAAGTATGTTACATAGAAAATGATCATAAGAAATTAAAATTTCAAAACCTACTTGAGCTCAAGGCATGGAAAGAAAAAAAAAAAAATAGTCTACTTTCAAATTATCATCAGGTCTGTATTCCAGCTTAAAGTCTAATTCAATGAGGTTGCTGGATTTTAAGATTGTGAATCAGCATGTGGAACCATTCCATGAAGCTGCACCAAACTGTCAGTGATTGCATCATCAGCAATTAAAAAGAGTTTTTGGCTTCTCAAATATGAGGACCGTGCAGTTACACTAATTTGATCTCGCAAGTTTTGATCATGGATTTGATTGAATAAACAGTCTGAATCTACATCCACAGCTGTGATCTACTTTTCCCCAGAAAAAATAATAAATAAATAAAAAGAGTCAAGCTGGTCCTACGCAGACACATGGTAACACATTTGTTGTATGTGAGAAAATGTACATGAAAAATGTATCCAGGGAACATCAGCTCTAAAGAAAGGGACCTGGGTCGTTAATGAGCCACCACGTCAATCATTATTACAAAGTAATTTTGCATTGTTGTTCACCAAAAAAAAATCTTCTCCATCCTATTTTCGTCTTGATATCTGGTGCTTCAGTAATTAGAAAACAGAAAAAGAAGATGAATATATTTGAGAAAGTGATTGGATAACTACCCTCTAATACTCTTTTTTTAGATGACGGGGCTTTACAAGCCCGCAATTGGCGACAAATGGTTTCTTCAACAGCATTTAAAAATGATAAGCACTTTTCATCTCCGTCCCCATCCAAAGGAAGACCATATGTCATGGAGAAAAGATCCTCCTCCTGACAAAGAAACATTAAAGATAAAAATTTAAAGAAAATACTTTCACCAAAACATTAATTCTGAGCAAAAGGAAAAAAGGGTAAATATGTGCTAATCCTTTTTCCATCAAGATATAATATAATAATTGGAAATAACATTGCTTTATTTTTGAGAAGCTAAGTGAACAATGTCATAAATAGCCAAATAGTTTGCTTAATCTTGATTTAAAACAACTTGGAGCATTAAGCATCACAGTAATAGTTTACTAAAAGCAACAAAAACAAGGGGGAAATTATTAATTGACAGGTATGTAGCAATAATTGATTCAGAGTAGAAAAGAGCTGTTGGAGTACTTTACTTCATGTGTACGAGCATCTGAGACAACTGACACAACTGCCTTGCAGGTTGCACGAATGACTCTGCAATAAGAATGCAATATAGCATGTGAAGACGTCCTATCAGGCCTCAGAAGATAGATGCACGAAAAAACAGTTTGTGCCAGTGAATGACCGCTGTGCCATGTTGCCTGCCATGGTAGATTACAGTTTATTGATTACAAAAGAAAAGGTACAATCCATACAGTTGGAAAGAGAAGTAGGCCAATGACAGGACGCAACATAATTACAATGCTAAATAAGCATATAAACAAGGAAGAAACTCCCATTTTAAATGGTTTAGCAATTAGGTCGAGGGTAAGAAAAATACAAGTGGTAATGTGAAAGCAAACTTAATCAATCTGGGTTTGCATACGACTTTCCCCTCAAATGTGCAAACCAAACACAATACTTGACCAAATGTGCATTGCAAGTGAACCCGGATAACCAAACAGCTAGTTTGTTTTGAGAGATTTGAGGGAGAGAGCATATTTGCAGATGGCAATCACGAGCTGATTTCCCATATGTTTACAAGCACAAGCTCCTTCTCTCACTATTCTGGATGTATTCATTTTCTTTCTCGATAAATATAAAGGAGGGAAAAAAGTGTCCACATATTTATTAGTTGTGACATCAAAAGGAAAACTGCCAAGGCATATTTAACATAGTTCAGATGCATTCAAGAGTCGTCTACATCTATTTTGAAATCGCATAGGGTTAGAGATAGTGGAAGATAATCCAAACATTACCTCGCATGCAAGAAGATGGTCCATAATGTCAATAATGCTTTGAACATCAATGGTTTTATCATGGCTAAGAGGAACAGGAGCAGCTCCATCTTCAATGGCCTCATCAAGAGAACAGTATTTAGAGACAATACCAGAATCCATTTTTGGGTCCATTATCTGATATAAATAACAAAAATTAAAGTTGTAAGTGTAATCAAAGGATCAGGACTTCATAAAGCATAACAGATATGTCATATGAAAGAATGTATAAGGTCATGTTCTTTTAGGAAAAATTATTGGCTTAAAAATTGGACACAAATCTCAACCATTCATGTCATTTAATCAAATAGAAAAGATCGTTACTGGTCTGAAAAGAATGAAAGAAAATCTTTTGAATTAGATCAACACCATTATATAAAAGGGATGAATGGTTAGGAACGTGCGTCAAAAATTCAAGTCAAACTTTAAGTTAAAAGATCCCAATCACAAAATATTATCATGCACAATACTAAATATTATGCTTCAGGATCCTAACTGATAGTGAGCTTACACATAACTCATGTAGGGAAACATGTAGATTCAAGCGATAAAAGAAGAAGTGAACTACATACTAATGAAAGTCACTTGATTGATTCATTCTACATCACATAGAATGAACATAGCAGAGAGCATATATTCAACCATTGCACTCACTAAGCACAAACAATATGAGAAGAAATCAACAAAGAAAGCATTCATATAAAATATAATATTAAAGATAAGCAATAATATAAAATAGCAATACCTCTAAAGCAGACATGGCCGCAAAAAGATTGAAATTTTCTCCATGAATCATTTCACCATCTCCAAGTTCTGTGACTCGAAAATTACAGAGAATAAGTGGAAGTAATCATTAAGCAACTATAACTAGCCACATTACTCATCAAATTTACTAGCAGCAAACATGTAAGCAAATGTAATTAAAGGAGGGAAAAAAATACAACAACAGCAAACTATCAATGCGTCAAAATCTAGCATAATAACTGCGTCTTCCTAATTTAAATAAATATTTGAAAAAAATCCTCGGAAGTTGAGATTTGGGTAGTACTAAGCGAATATTTAAATGAAAAAGAATTGAAACCTTTACAGGCGGCGTCAAGAAGAGGAGAGATGTCGGCCCAGACAGTGTTGTCGCCGGAAGGAATGGAGCTTCGTTCAGGTGCTTGATGGCTCATCGTAGGCTCCTCCGCATCCCTCTCGGCCATCGTCGCTTAAGCGTTAGGCAGCAGTTAAAAAGACTCTTTATGGAGCTTCGGACTCTCCGTCTTTTGTCTTTGCTTTGGTTTAACGAGGAAAATACATTCTGTACCCGCAAGCGAAGTTCGAACGGGAAGGTTTTAGGGCACCTGTCGGGTCGGATCTCCAGTGAGTTTACCCGGGCAAAAGTGCAGCTGACGGTTTTGAAGTGGGCGGATACTTCTAGATGTCTGAAAAGACAAAAACACCCTCAAAACTTTCTTTCGTCCTGTTGTAACCAATAAACATCCCCAAAACTTTGCTAATATTATAGAAACGGGAACAAATAATAAAATCATAACAAAATAAAAAAGGGTATTAAAAATATCTCTCTTTTACAATGTGTTTTTTTTTTTAATTAATACTATAATGGAGTCAATGAGAAAATATAAACAACAAATTCAAGATTTATATATATATATATATATATATATATATATATATATATATATATATAATATTTGAGTGACGTACAAATTATACATTTCATCACTATAAATCTAATATTATTATCTTTTTAGTCTTATTAATTTGACATATCATCTCCATTTTATTTGAAGTATTAAATATTCTCAATCTCATATTGATGGTGCCAGAAAAATGTGTTGTCATTGGACTATAGCTGAAAAAAATAATTATAAAAAAATAAAATAAAACTTAAGCAACTGCCAATGCAATGCAATCACTAACGTATACATTGATCATCGGATTAATAGGCAGTCATAGACTGGCTATAAATAAATTATCCTTTTTATTTAAACTAATTCCTCATCCTACCCAATTTTGATTTCTGCTACTCACGGATTTTCGCGATATTAGATATTATTAGATCATCTCTCTGCCTGTCTCTAACCTTTTGGGTCATTTAATTTGTTACGTCACTGCACTGATCACCATCAAAGAAAACTGCTTTCACTTTTCTGTTATTGTTTATTAAAATATTAATACAACTAATTTTATTTAATGTTTCATTTAGGATATTATTATATTTTATATTTATGGAGGAGGAGGAGAAGACGAGAATTGATGATGATTAGGTTCCTCTGCTTGAGGACCATATAAATAGGTTCCGTAAAAAACTAGAAATTAAGTATGAAGATTTTCAAGTCCCCATAAATGTTAAGATCTTTACCCTTGGGACCTATAGAGATTTGGTTGAGCTCGGGTTTGAGACTCCTAGTCTGAGTGTATTCGGATATACTGGCAACGTACTTTCCTGGTCTTCATGTGGTGATCTGTCTCTGTCGGAAGCCAATCTCCATTTCTGCTCCGCGCTCAAAAATATGATTGATTCTCAATGGTATGCCAAATACATTGAACTACTAGCAAGGTTCCATCAGGTTTCCAAATTGTTGAAATTGCGCAGCCAGCCTTGACTATGAGATATGCATGTTCTATTCTTGCAAACATCAGTTTTATCCTTTTTTTTTTTTTTTTATCTTAACCACGAGGTGTCCTGGGGAGGGCCCCAAATGTGGGAAGCACCTTTAAACCCGTACCACAATTCAGACTAGAAATCTCTACTCGAACCGGGAGGCACAGGTTCTCCCAACAAAAGCGACTTCCCTACGACTTAACCTAAATTGATCAATGCCCACTTAAGGGACTAATCACAGCTTAGTGGAGCCAATACTTTGTTGGTAAATCAGTTTTATCTTTGATTGTCTCCCTTATATGACCCTATTTTCCTTATTTTCTTTTTTTTTTCCCGTTGTACAATTTGCATGTTCCTGCAGATTTGAGACAAAGCCTACATCCTTCACTGTCCGGTGCCAAGCTTATTAACAAACAGGGAATTTTTGACCTGGATTTCACCTCATGCTGGGGCTGTGTGTTCAGAATATCGAAACAGAAAGAAATTTACTTCCAAGGTTATGTTCTTTTTCTCTTTCAAGTTATGAAAATTATATACTTATACCCCTCAATGTATGCTACTGAGTGAAGTTAACTGTATGTGCTTAATTGTGTGAGCTTAATTTAGTCCATGCGATGGTATAGGTATAAAAAAACTTACAATCCTCTTGCAAATCTCTTGGACCTCTGTACTTTTGAAATGTTTGTCATCTCTATAGGTCATGATATAGATGTGGATTACACTTGCAGAGGAAAATTTTTAGTTAGAGTGTTTCTTTCAAGTTTTTCCTCGTATGTAAGTTCTCTTGAAAAAAAAAAATCATTTAAAATGTTACATAATTTCTATCTCTACCATTTTAAATTCTTAAAAATAAAAAATATTTTCAATTAAATTTAAAATATAACTATAAATTATGAAATGGAGTGGGTGTAAAAAAATTATTAAACGACTAATTTATTTAAATATTTTATTAAATTTTGATTCAAAATAAAAAAAAAGTTAATTTATAATTTAAGTAATTTCAATTAAAAAATAATTCTACAAAATATCTAAAGGGGGTGTCAAATGACCTATTATTTGAGTACTCACCTACCTTAGTGCAACGGATTTTTGTCTTTTTTGTGCTAAATTTCGTTCAGCCCCTTATATTTATTTTTATTTATAGTTATTTTTAAGTTTATGTATTTTGGTTGGTGACTTTTAAAAATATAATTTCATTTTATTTAATATAATTTACTTTTTTATTTACATTTATTTATAAGTTTATGTGTTTTGGTTGGTGACCTTCTAAAATGTAATTTTATTTTATTTAATATTACTTAGCTTTTTAAAAGAATAAATATAATAATAAGCCTATGACTAAATAATATTAAAAATTATTTTAAATAATATTAAAAATTATTTTAAATAATATTAAAAATTATTTTAAATAATATTAAAAATAATATTTATTTTTTAAGACTCACTATTGATTATTTTATTTTATTTAATATTATTAAGTTTTTAAAAGAATAAATATAATAATAAGCCTATGATTACATTATATTAAATAAAATAAAATAAATAATATTAAAAATATTAATTTTTAGACTTATTATTGATTATTTTGTTCTATTTAACATTGTTTAGTTTTATGAAAGAATAAATATAATAATAAGTCTATGATTATATACTATTAAATAAAATAAATAAAATAATATTAAATAATAATTATTAAAAATATTAAAAATTTATCCTTTAAAATAAAATAAATAATATTGATTAAAAGTGATATTTTTAAGACTCAAAGCTGATTATTTTATTATATTTAATATATTTAGTTTTTTCAAAGAATAAATATAATATTAAGCCTATGACTAAATAATATAAAAAAAGAAAAATATTAAAAATAATATTTATTTTTTAAGGCTCATACTGATTATTTTATTTTATTTAATACTATTTAATTTTTTGAAAGAATAAATATAGTAATAAGCCTATGATTAAATAATATTAAATAAAATGAAAATAAATAATATTTATTTTTTAAAAAATAAGTAACATTAAAAATGAATTCTTTTAAATAAAATAAATAATATTAAAAATAAAATTTATTTTTTAGACTCACTACTAAATAAATAATATAAATTTAAAACAATCCAGACTTATGTGCTAAATATTTTAACTTATCAACTTTTTAAAGTTTTTAATAACTATTAAAGAATGTAAAATTAATATTCAAATAGACAAATCTAAAATTATCTTCTTATTGAATTTAATGGTTGAAGGCTGAAATCACAAAAAAATAAAATTGATGGTAGCTTACAACTGTTGCAAGGCAGGTGGACCCATTATTTGATGTTCTATCAGTGACTCGTGATCTTGAATTTCATTGTCTTTGTCCTCTGAAGAAGGCCAGTATGGGCCGATTGATGGGAGCCTGACCCATCTTTAGCTGGCAAAGCCTTCCATGGGGCAAGTTCAAGTTGATTTCAGGCACGGGGACATCTCTTTGAGGCTGAAAAAACTCCTTGCTAGATTCTTGTTTCTTCTATGTTTTGTTTTCAATTGTTGGCTTTAGATGTTCACTATTTTTTCAATTGTTGCAATTTATGAATATATCATAAGTTGGGATTTATTGAAAATCTAGATACATAACTTATGGTATAGTCCAGAGGTCGATCAAACATATTATAAAAATCAACTCGCACTTATATATATTGAAAAATATCTAGTTATCAAGCTTTAATTAAGAGTCAATTTAATTGGCTTTGTAATCCAATGGGTTAGTGCCCTCAATTGTTAAGGGCACTAATTCGAAGGTGAGTTTATTCTACTGAGATATAAAATATTGTGTAATAGCACATTGCTTTCTATGCTTAATCGATGTCAATAGTCTCACTTTTAAAATGGGATTCCATCAGACTCGTAAGATCATTTGGATGAAGGGGGGCTCCCGCTTGTGTATTGAAAGTAATATGTTCTTTCATCCTTAGTTTGATTTTTCACTCTTCGCTAGTGTCTGCCATAAAGCTTCATAATTAATTAAAGGAAAATGCTATCCGTCTAGAATGCTGAGAGAAACAGCAACTTGTGCTGTCGTTTCGCCCCTCTCATTCTCTCAGCATTCTAAATCTTTTTTATTGTCAAAAAAATTTTAAAAAATGAAAAATGACAAAGCAAGCAAATCTGTCACATGTAGCTCTCTCTCTCTCTCTCGGCATTGTAATAATTTTATATTGTTATTTTTTATAAAACCTCCTCTGGGGTTGAGGTTTATCCCAAGGAAATTCATGATCACCAAATACAACACTAAGTTGCAGAGACCGAAGTCAAGAGCAAAAGCTAGCTTTGGTGTTAGGTCCTGCAATTTGATGGACAAAAATCAACTGGTGTTAAAAGAATGTCGTCAAATCAAAGAAACCAATAAATGGATGTGCTTTGCTTTATTAAAAAAAAAAAAAAAACCTATTTTAAGCTCACTTTATTAACAAAACACTCCATTTTAAGCTCGCTTTATTAACAAGAGCACTCTCTCTTGGTATTGTAATAATTTTATATTGTTATTGTTTAGGACGATCTGGAGTGAGGACGATTTGCACAGAGAGAGAGTGCTGAGAGAGGGAAAATAAGGATGATCTTACTTTTTTTTTAAGCAATAAAAAATATTTAGAACGTTGAGGGAGGAAGAGAGGTTAAACGGCAACACAAGTTACCATTTCTCTCAGCCTTCTCTCAGCGTTCTAGCTATTTAGCACGACCGTTAATTAAATAGCACAATAAATTATTAAGCAATTAAGATAGTAAATTTTCTCTACAAGGATTTTTATGGTTTATTCACACCTTGATTTCCTAGGAATTGGCACACAGAGGATTACATTTTAGGATCCCCAGTTCTTATTTTCATTAAGGAATTTAGAATATACAACCGGGCCTTTGACTATTGCGCATCACCAATTGTTTTCATTATCTATTAAAAGGAATATCAATTTCCACGTGAAAAGATAAATCTTGTTCTTCTAATTTTAAAAGATCCTATACGTAAGATGCATCAAATTGCTTAAAAGAACAAATTTTATTGATATATAAGAACCCAGATGGGAGAGGTCGAAAACTCATGAGTGCTGGCTCACAAACTTTCTTGAGCACAGTGTCGATTAACAATAGTGAATTTGTTACACTAAACAAAAACTCTATATACGCAATGAAGGCAAAGAAAAATTAAATGGGCATCCTAACATTAAGTCTCCTAAGCCACACCGAATGTAGCACCATATGAAGTGCATCAAATGGCTTAGCTGGTCGGTTCAGTACAAAATGCCTTTGCACTTGCACCACATTCCTCTGCAATTCCAAGTACTTCTCATCTGAAACTCCTTTCAATATAGTCTTTATTTCCAGAATCTTGTCCACCGGAATTTGTATGGAAAATTGGCTCCAATCAAGAACGTCACTGAATGGCAGAGCATAGTGATCGGAAATAATCACCGGGACACAGCCTACATAAATTGCCTCCACGAGTCTAGGGCTAGCCACTTCGAACCCGCTAGGGCACAAGCAAAACTTGCTCTGCCTCATCATTTTCATGTAATCTTGGCCTTTGGGAAGATATTCATGTACTTGAATTTCATCGTCCTTATCCTTCCAATGCTGCAACAAAAGTTTACGTACATCTCCATGGGCGCCCCCCGCAAAAAATGCAAAAACCGAAGCTCCGTGCGCGGTACGCTGGCGGATTCTTGTGGGGGTTAGATATCCGGGAGGTAAGTTGAATTCTGGCAACGGGACATCCCTTACGGGGTTGAAACCTTCAGAAGTGTTGGCATTGCATAGTACTCTTATGAAATTCTTGTAAATCTCAGGGTTGTCATGTGATATTTGGGGCGCCTGAAATGAGAAACCCTACTCTTGGTGATTTTTTATTACATACACACATGGCATGATCTCATATCCTTTCTTAAAAATCAGCCAACGTGAGGTGCTTTGTGAAATGCTTTCTTTATCAGTGTACGTGCATGTGTGTGTTTCTACTTTTTCTCCGATTGGGAATTCTTTTACTTCTAAATGATAAAAAGAAAAGGAAGAGGAAGGATCTAAATACCCAATCATGGCAAGAGACCATAAAATGGTCAGCTCCTGCGCTTCTGTTCCAATATGGGTATTTGTCCGCAACGACGCGGAGATAATCATTGAAAATACGGACCAAGCGATCGCGACGATAGTCGGTGATAGGGCGGTAGACGTACTCCACAATGTATGTGACACTAATAGGGACGAAGAATGCGTGTGCCTCATCAGGATGACGGGCCATGAATGGGCTCAATCCGCTCTCCATCTCATCTATGAAGTGCCCTTCAATGGCGTAGATGTGTTTTGTGGGACCAACATGTGCAATCGGCAGCTCCCCTTCTCTGTAGGCCCATATCTTGAATCTCTTCAACATCTCTACGTGACTCCTATAAAATGGAGGGGGAGAAAGCCAAGGTGAAAATTTTTGTGAGTCTTGATTCAAATAAGTATCCACCGTAACTTCAAAATCAGAAGTTTGTGGTACGTCAGAATTTATATAATTAGTTATTGCATATGTGATATATTTAGTCGAACTTAATACAATTATTACTTGTATGTTAATTTTTTAAAATAAATGATTACATAATATTATTTATTTATTGTATAACTAACATAATATCTTGACTATATTTATAATTTCTCTTTAAAAAGGTGAATTTTTTAAGTGCCACTTTTTCACAAATTACACTAATTATGGTGAAAAAAATATCACCTTTCTTTCAAGAAAGGCTTCTAGGGAAAATGTTTGAATAGTAATCCAATAACCGTCTTTTAAAATTTTAATATAAACTTTTGAACTTTGAGAATTAACATTTTCAAGAGAGTATATAGTTCAAGGTATGTTAACGGTTGCCGTAAGGACATAGCTAAAGAATTTAAAATGAAAAAAAGAATCAAAATAACCTTTCATCCGATTAATCTTTATATTTTAAAAAATTACCTAAAATGTTTTAATTTAATTTTTCAAGTGCAAATAGTATTTTTTGTCTAATACAATTTAAAATTCTACTTAAAAGAAAAAAATGTAACAATTAAAAAATAAAGAATAATGAGATGATTGAATAAATGTATAACAGTGATTTTTTGAGTAATTATTAAAAATATATGGACTAAACTAAACAAATCCTGATTATTAATTAAGTGATAAGTAAAAACCCAAATTAGTCCTGAATCCCAATCCATGGTATATCATATAGTGTCTTGATGAGTATTTACCCATATTTAGTAATTAGCAAATGTATCATTAAAAAAAATGATATAATTAAGGAAATAAAAGCAAACTTTATTCTGGCTATATAATTGCGACCTAATTGATACTTAACTGATGGAAAGCGTAAGCGTTTCTGTAAATGGATCCTCTCGGAATGAAACTCCCATCCTTATCAGATGAATATTTCCTTGTTCGAATTGCTTCTCGAATGGCTGCTCGTGCTCTCACTAAATCTGCTTCAATTCTTGCTAAATTACTCTTTTTCTTCTCATGCATCTATAACACAAGAAGCACAAAAGAAAAAAAGAAATCAATATTTTATCATAAACTCTAAAAACCAAACGTATAGAAATACCTGATAAAATTAATTTTTAAAAACTTGTAAACTTAGCATACTTTGATGTTTTTGGTGGAATTTGAGGGAGGAATATTTACTCGTGGAGTGATTTGGCTAGTTTTTTGTTCATGATTGAATGAAGTTGATAAAGTGAATATGTCAGTGAAATCTTTTTGGTTAAAGGAAGAGAAGTAGAAGAGAATAATTGTGAGGAGAAGAAAAGTTGAAAGCAATAGAAAAAGTGAATGGCAGCTGAAGTTATTATTTGCCATGGATTTTTTGGGGACCTTTAAGTTTCCTTCTATGCTTCTTATTTATCAGAGGAGAGAACAAGAGAGACACGCACACATCAAGCATGTATATATATAGATATATTGTGGAAATGTAAGAAGTTGCCATATTTGGCTATTTATATTCTAGAAATGGAGTGATTTATTTACATTAAAAAATGGAGAGAATATCTAGGCGATTGTTTTGTATATGAGCAAGTATTTTAATGTCAAATCTCAATTTGAATCTCAAGCAGTGTCGTATTCATTTATTTAATGATAAATTTTTAACAAGTAACATTATTGATTGTGCACAAGGGCCATTTATCTTTTTTTCATAATGCATTTAAAAATAGACATGCACAGTTTGCTTTTAGATATTACAGCAGTGTCAATGATCATTTAGGAGATTCCAACATACTTTTATGATGAATATAAATAACTTTGTGGTTTAATATTATTCCAAAAAGAAAAGGATAGAGCAAATATTTGCAATGATTATTGAGGAATAATTAACTAGTCTTGGAAAAATGAGCAAATTTTAACACACAGTATTATCTGATTAATCAACCATTTCATAATAATATACATCATGCTTAACAAAATCGTACATATAATTATTCATCAAAAGAAAGTTTCACCCACTAGGTCGTCTTATTGGTGGTTTCAAGAAGCATTCGTGCTTTACAAAAACTAATCTATATATGAGATATTTTTTTGGTCGCTTCTTCGTGTAGTAATTAGCCAGCAAAATATAGTAGATTTTCAAGCAATCAAGGCAATGAATTTTCTCCACGCGGATATGAAGGAGTATTTTATGGCACACCGCGTATACCTACAGTTAGTTCGCACTGGAACCTTCAAGAAATTGGAATTTACAAGTGAGAAGATAAATATCTTGCAAACTGAAAAATTTAAACTCCAATCCAAAGGTGCATAAAAATTTCTTTAAAAAACCTAAGTTATATATTCAGGTAAGAGCTTGGAAATTGATGAGTACTTGGATCACAAACTCCCTGAGCAAAGTGCCTAGCTTCAAACTTCAATCTTGGTAGCTGAATTTCCCACCAAATCAGGGCCCTATGCGTGCTTGCATATTAATATTCATATAAACTATCATGGCTGTTCTAAAAATTGATTCAAAGAAGCATTTTCCGTTTTGTAATTACTCCTCTAGTAAGGAGCTTACTATCGCAGATCCATAAATCATTTTAACAAACTTATTATAAAATATGTTTTCCCAAATTTCTCATGTTTCTTGAGCCAGATTCGAATTACAAAACTTGTGTTTTTCAAGCAGCGTTATTGGCGCCTCTTATTTTTAATTCGAACTATAGTGTCGGACAATATTCCATTTTATCTTCTAATAAGACATCCAAATTTAAGTGGGATATACTAAACATAGATAATATAAATGTAGTGTAATATAATCTATCTAAATTTAAAACAATCTGAACGGATCCTAGTGTCTTCTAAAACAGAAATATTTGCGTGAGAATGTGGATGTGGAATTTATATTGATGAAGCACTCTATCATCAAAGAAAGCAAGTGATTTGAAGTTAAGGCTCTATTTGTTAGCTTTTTGATAGGTTTGTTGTCAAAACTAAGCTGTGCCAATAAAAATATTTAGGAAACTATTAAAAAAAGCTTCAAAAGGCTGGGAAAAAAATTACTTGACAGTTAATTGTATTTATCAAACACCCATCACCTTGACTACAAGTTAGTGAGCATTTTGATTACTCACTTGACTGAATAAAGAATGTAGAGCAATATAAAAGGGTACAAAATTATAAGGCATATACAATGTTCCACCTTCTTCTTCACTGAGACGAAGTTGCCAACCTGAAGTTGAGTCTCCTGAGCCACACTGAGTGAAGCACCATATGCATTACATCAAACGGCTTAGCAGGTCTATTAAGCACAAAATGCCTTTTCACTCTCTTAACCCTTTTATACATTTTCAAGTACTTCTCATTGGGAATCGCTTTCAATATGTTTTTTATTTCTGGTATCTTTTGACTTGGAATTTGTATCGAAAATTGGCTCCAGTTTAGCCAGGGATGGCAAATAGCGGGCCTGGGCCGGGCTTTTTCAAGCCCAGGTCCACTGTCATTGAAGCATAAGGGCCTGGGCGGGGCCGGGCCCATTGAGGACCTGAGCTTTTTTAAATTTATTTTAAAATTTTAAAATTATTTAAATTATTGTAAATTTGAAATAAATTAATGATTAACAAGTTATTATAACCATAGATAAATTAAAAAAAATGAATATTTCAAATTAAAATAATAAATAAAGCAAATAAAAGCTCATAACTTTAATTTTTTTTAATACTGAATTTTCTAATTCAAACACTCTCTTAATTAATTGACACAAAAGAGAGAATTTGGTATCATAATTTTAACTTTTTTGAATCATAATTGATTTATAAGCTAAGAATTTAAGTTTTCTTTTTTATTTTTAAATTACTTTTCAATTTTAATTATATTATTTTAATTTATAAAATTATTTTTTAAAAAAAGGAATGGGCCTGGGCTTTGTCCGGATTTTTTTTCTTGGGCCCTTATCCAGGCCCTCATGTGTGAGGGCTGGGCCTAGGCCCGCGGGCCTTGGACGGGCCGGACTTTTTTGCCAACCCTGTTTAGCACATCGCTGAAGGGCAAAGTGTAATTATCAGAAATTACAACTGGAACACACCCAGCATAAATTGCATCGACTTCTCTTGGGCTCGCAACTTCGAACCCACTTGGGCACAAGCAGAACTTGCTTTGCCCCATCATTTTTGTGTAATTCTGGCCCTTTGGGAGGGATTTATAAACTAGAACTTCATTGTCTCTGTCTTCCCAGTGGTTGAATAACAATTTTCGAATGTATCCATTAGGCCTGCCAGCAAGGAAGGAAAGTATGGGCCGGTTATTCGGAGTTTGGCCCATGTTTGGTGGGCTGAGACTTCCAAAGGGCAAGTAAATTTCAGGCATGGAGACGTCTCTTCGAGGCTGAAACCCTTCCGACCTATTGGCATTACATAGCACTCTAATGAAGTTCTTAAAGAGCTCTGGCTCGTACTTCGAAATTTCTGGTGCCTGAAATATATCAACAAAGTTAAGGGATGAAATTGATTTTATGTTATGCTTCCGGCACTAGCTGAAGTGTGGTACAATCCCTCAAAACATTTTAAAAATGGGAATGGGTATTTGCTGTAGGCTTTCCCAATAGTAAAATTAAATCGAGCATAAGACTCGAGCTATAGATTCATTGTTTCTTTCTATGTTTTGTTTTCTTGCTGAAAGGCTTAAGCGGTGCACCAGGAGAGAAGAATCAGTTGACTGCATAGCTTTAGCATTAAATTAATTATTTCCCATAGCTTTGCAATATTTTTGACTCTTAAAGCCTTGCTTCTCGATCATGGGGCCTCTCTTCTACTCAGCCTTGACCCTTGAGACAAGCAAAATGCTGAATATTAAGAAGAATGAGAGAAAGCTGAGAGAATGAAGCATGTGCTGAGAGAAGAAAAAGAAAGAGAAAAAACTGACAGAAGAGAGAGAGATAAAGCAAAATGGCAGCTTAAATTGTAGTTTCTCTCATCTTTCTCTTGTTTTTCTAGCTATTTAGCAGTACTGTGAGATAAATATTAACTTTTGATCACACGTAAAAATGTATTATTCAAACAAATTAGAGCAGTTCTGAAAAAAATAAACTTTGAATTTGACCATGCACTAACTTTTTGATTAATAATTAATGAGATCACTAGTGTAGACAAGCTGATGTGGCATTAGAATTTTACAATAATTATGTTTTTTAATAAAAAATAGAATTCTCTCTATCACACCACGTACAATGTTATTCATGGAACACTTTTTTTTTTCCCTAACAATAAGTCGTCCGTATTTACTAAGGTAAAAGCAAATTAAGAAGCACGTATATACGTACGTACCCAATCGTGGCATGAAACCATAAAATGATCGGCGCCGTTGCTACGATTCCAATACGGGTATTTATCAGCCACGACCGTGACGTAGTCCGTCAGCAACCATTGTAGGCGGTCGCGGGAGTAGTCCTTGACATTGGCGATAGGCTGATAAACATACTGAACGACATTAGCAACGCTGAAGGGCAAGAAAAATGCATGTGCCTCATCAGGGTGGCTTGCCCTAAACGGATTGTTTTTGCTCTCCATTTCATCAATGAACTGCCCCTCTATGGCATATTTGTTGTGCATTGGCCCCATGTGCACTGTTGGGTGCTCTCCGTCTTCATATATCCATATTTTGAATTTCTTCACCATTCTGTGTGGCTTCTGGAAGCGATATTAAATCATATAATTATTTCAATTGGCAATAATCATATGGAAAAACTGATACATATAAAAATTTATATATGATCGAAACTCAACTGATGAAACGAATATGCATTTTTATAAATGGATCCAGTGGGGACGAACGTCTCCATCCTGTGTGAGTGCGACGTGTAGTTTTGCAAGTGAATTGCCTTGCGAATGGCGGCTCGCGCTTGAGCTAAATCTTCTTCAACTCTGATACTACGAGCCTTATGAAATTTATTAATACTGCTGTTGTAAAGGGCCGTAGCCAGAGAAAAATTAGGCGAGGAAACTTGTGGTGGCGAAGAAAAAGCATTGAAGAAGAACTGGGCAACATGGACGTTTCTTGTCTCAAATGTACTGAAAAAGCTGGCAACGTCAACATGTTTTTCAGTAAAGGGAGAGGAAAAAGTGAGCAAGAGAATTAGAAAAAGAAGAAAAGCTTGAAGCAGTAAAAGGGAGCTGTTGCAGCCCAAAGTTTCCATGGCTTCGGCTTAATTCTAATAATATATCCCCTTTCGTAAGCTATTATATATACAATAGGATGCTGTTTTGATGTAGAATAATTAAGGCCTATTAATTGTAGGCCATATTCTATTGCTTTATTCTGATCATTCAGTTCCTAAATCAGTCCAGTTGATACTTGCTTATAATCTGATTCAAGCATAGCATGTTGCTGTGAATTATTCTCATAAGAGGAATTTGAACTCTATAACTCTTATTTCAAATTAATTATAATTTATTAATTTTACCTTTATTGTAGGTGCTAGTTGACTTAATGGTAAAATATACATAGATACATGCATATATATATATATATATATATATATAGGTTGGGATTTGAATCTGCTTCACATCAGTAGATAGAGAATTTATTAATTAATTTTCGATCATGCTGTGTTCTATTATCTGTGTTATCTATAAGAATTGAGATACAAACTTTATATATTCAAATGTGAGAAGTCTAGTTAGCTCTTTTTAGAGGACAGGCCCATTTGTAAAGATGAAGATTGATATTGTAAATTGAATAATTAATAGGAACTCTAATCCCAAAGGTGCATAAAATTGCTCAAAAACCGAATGCTACTGATGTGGGTTTATTAGAGAAGAATAGAGCTTGTAGTTGTGGACGAGTCTTGGATCACAAACTTCTAGAGCATAGTACAGATCTTCAAACTAATCTTGATTGCAAATTTGCAATGCAAGTCATATAATGCTGAAACCCCGACAAGATCAGGGTCCTATGCATCATTGCTGATATTCATCTAAATTAAATCTCATAGATGCTTCATAAAAATGTTTTAAATAAGTACAGGGATTTGTACTAAGAATATATCTAGCTATGCATATGTGTCATAAGAGTTGCTATTTCACTTTCTTTGGCTTGCACTTCAAGACGGGCTTAGAAATTGATGCAAGTCATGCAGCTATCAATAATTTTATGGTGTACTACAAAGAAAGTGGGGAAAAAAAATTATGGACTCCACTCTTCACACAAGACTGCAATGTTAATGTAAACTCATTACTTCAGAGAGCGTTCAGGTTTAAGAATCTTCCAACAAATGAATGACTGATAATTATTAATATTCTCAGCTATATATCTGTATATAACAATTCAAACCTTGTGAGAATGATAAACACTCAAAATCAATGAAATTAAGAAACGTATAATCTATACACAGCCAACACGGTCACGCCACTCCAAAAACACAAGCGTGGCACTGTAATGAGCCAAAGCACCAAACACAACAAACACATGAAATATTTGATGGCTGTGGCCAGCAAGATCAAACCACCCAGGCTTCCATCTTTCAGGAATTCTTGTCACGTAAAACATGGTCCCCGTCAAATAAAACAGAGCCATGGCTGACTCATAAGCTAAGGTAATGTCACGTTTTGGGTTGTTCCAGTTGACGATTGCTGCATGGACGGCAGGGACGAACCCGAAGAACCCCATTGAACAGAAGAGTAAGGCTCGAAAAGCCCGGAATTTGCCGGCTGACAGTGCTGGTGATAGTAGTGTTACAATTGTGAAAATTCCCATGGCTGTGACGCCACCAAGGTAAATGAAATGCCAACGTGGTTCACATTGGAAAATGTAGTAGATTGGTGGGAAAAATGAGGTGATGATCATGACTGTGATCCCTGCGTAGTCGATCCGCAATAGCAAGATGTTTAAGCGACGAGAATGGCAAGAAAAGAGATGGCAAATGCTGCTTGACAGAAGGCAGAACATTGAGCCTGCTAAGAACACCAGGAATGGCCACCGGGTTACCGGCGTTGTTGCTGGGGTGTTATTAGCGCCCATTTCCGAAGATGTTATTTGCTTCAAATCAATGAGATTTGTTCCGCCCCCGCCCTGCATTTTGTTTGCTAGTTTTAGTTAGTTTAATTTTTGGTATCAAGCAAAAATGAAAATGAAATTGTATGGGTATGATGATGAAGAGACAATACCGTGAAGAAACCATTAGAATCATGAGAAACATTTGCATCTCCACCATTAGGAAAAGACCTGCAAAAAATAATTTGAAATGTTGCGCGCGCTAATCTTGAGCATGGTACTAATAAACACTACAAAAAGAATTTACACAAATTATTTATAGAATTATGGGATGCTGGCCTGAAAACAGAGCCATTTCTCCCAAGGAAATTTCTCTTGGAATTTTGCTACTTCTTATCATTATTATTATTATTATTATTACTACCTTACGATTTGCCTTAAAAGGTATTAAACCTTTTCTGCTAGTAACTCTAGACTAGCAATTTGACACTTTAAAGAATCTTACTGTTAGACTTAACAACCTTTATCAAAATTCCTTGTGTGTATATAGTAGTCAAACCTTATGTAACATTATGCAAGTGCTTATGTATTTGAATGCAAGTGCCTTATCTTTTCCTTTTGTTGTGACCAGTGACTATAAGGGTAATACTGTAAAATTAAAAAACAATTAAACCTACATTCTCCATCATCCATTCCGTTGCATATTTATAAGAAACAGTGAATCATTAAATTGAAATAATTGAAGATATTAATGAACTTTTAATTTCTGCATTTTTCAGCCCAATAACGACCAAATTTCACCAGTGATAAATCAAGATTGTTCATAAATTTTTCTTACTCACAGCCAAATTTCACTAGAGATAAAGAAAACCAGGATTGACTAAAGAATTAGTCCAAATTACTTTAATTCATAAAAGTTTATAAAGAAAATATAACCAAAAAATAAAATAAAATCAAATGAACTAACCTGGTAAAGAAGCTAATGAGACCCGCAACTTGAGGAACCTCCATCAAATTCGCCACAGCCAATGCCACAAAAATGATAAAACCAATTAAATGCCTGAAAGTAAAAAGCCAAGAAGCCAAACAAGTCGGTGAATATATAAGAAAAGAGAAACAATAAAATGAAAAATTGAAAGAAAAAAAATCAAAATCAAAATCAAAATTCTAGAGCACATACGTCCAAACATTAAGAGTTTCGTTGTGCCACCGGAAAATACTGAAGAGGGCTTCCTTGACAGGCCAATTAGCTCTGTAATAATGAAGTACGTACTCATTATCTTTCATGTACTCTGGTAACTCCCAAAACGACACCAGCCCATACCGTTTCGATTTTGCTTTGCTTTCTTGATGATCCTTATTCTTGATCTTGTTAACATTTTGATCCGATGAAGAAATGGGATAAAGGGTGGTTGTTGTTGTTGTTTCTTGATTCATTTTCCTTCTGGTAATTTCTCTCAAACTCATGGCCCGATGCTGCCAAATTCAAATTATGCTTTGAGGTGATGATTTTACAAGGTTGTTGGCAAGAGAGATATCTATAGAGAGAATTAATAGAGTGATGTGAAATTAATGGAGTTTAGCATTTATTGAAGATTTTTGGGAAGATCAGAGAAGCGAAGAGATGACACAACATATAAAACACAAAAGAAGAGCGGCTGCTAGCTAACTGCACCAACTGCCAACATTTAAAGAGTTTCCCACAAGTTGGTTTGGAGTTGCATGCAAATTTTAAAGCGTGTTCAAATTGAAGTTGTTAGGTCAGCAATAAATTTTGGGTCTCCATGGTACATGGGGATCAAATGTGGTGGGTGTATACACCACAAACCAAATTGAGATAGCTTCTTTTATTAGTGTATTGATGTAGTGTCTTCATATGATAGCTACGTGTTAGAAAATAGTCAAAAATACAATGTATTTTTGTTTTTATGGGTAAACTTATATTAATTTACTAATATGATCTGAAGATTTTTTTTATAAAAAAAAAAAAAAAAAACTGTCATACATGACCATATTCATGTCACAATCACTACCATTGGGAGTTTATATTTATACAATTATGGCCAAGTCTCAAAATCTATCGAGTATAATTCACAAATATGCTCAATTAATTAAAATGTCATTCACTGTGTGTGTGAGTGTGAGTGTATGTAGAGTTGTTATTCTCATAGAATTGGCAACTTTGTATATTGTATATTATAATATGATTATACTATATTATGATAATTATTATATAGAAATAAATTATAATATAATATAATATTACTAATAACATAACATCACATTTTATTATATAATAATAGCATATTATTAGATAATTTTTATGTTAAAATTTAATATATAACAATAATTATTTAATGCTTAATTTCAAATTTTGATAAAAATATTAATAAATATAAATAATATTAATATAATTTTAACATTAATACAAAATAATATTATTTTATATATAATGCGCTACACACTACACCAAACATAATATTATATTACAACTAATGCAATGCATCTAATACAAGACGCCATAATACGGTATAATTAATATAATGTAATACAAATGCACCTATATAGTAACAAATATGTTATCTTTTTATCTAAACTTCTCCAAAGGTATGCCTAGTTGATTTTTTGGTGACTAAGGGATGAATAAATATAGAATTGATACTACATGAAGAAAGCCTTCACTCTTCCCTACACATATATATCATCTTGTAATCATTATTTAACAGTAAACCATTTATTTAAATAGAAAGTACTCAATTATTATTTTGTAAATAGATAGAAGAAATATTGGGTACCATCCAATGGATAAATGTGGTAAATTGCTCCTATTTCATGTGGATTGGTAAGTATTTGAATTCTCTTATGCATATTTGTGAAGAACAATTTTATTGTAAATATTTAGAAAAAAATCCAACCTGCTCAAAATTTAAATATTCAAACTACGAAATCAAATAATTGACCTAAGAAATTTGAGCTAATAGGTTCGTTAATACATAATATTTCTTTAGATATAAAGTACTCTATTATATCATCGCCTATTTTAATTTCGATCACATCAACATAATATTCCCTATCCATCAAATAATTAGTCGTGGAAGTTTAGGTAGATATTCTAATTGCCTATTTGCCTTGTATACAATGCTTGCTTGCTTGCCTCTTCTTCTTCTTCTTTTTTTTTTTTTTTGTTTTGGTTCTTTTGATACCTTGAAGGTTCTATTCTTTTGAAAGTAACCCAAATTACAAAAGGAGCGAGATTTGTGGCATTGTGTCGGTTAATCATTCAAGTTTTCAGTTTTCATTTGTTTAAACCTTTCAAATTCTTAATTATAAACGTGATTGTGATGGTTGGGATTAGCCAGGAAATTGGGCAACCATTAATTCTACCGGTGCTGGGGAGACTGGTGGCCAACCATTAATAAGACCCTTGGATTATTAATTTATCTCCCAAACAATTAATAACAATTACCACTAGTTTATTTTCTTATTAGTCATTAAGACACTCCAACGTTAACCAGAAGCTGCACATTTCTTCTCCAACTAATGACTTGTCTTGCATGCTTAATTCACCTCAACATCCAGGCAATAGCTTTGAAATATTGTACGAGACAGCAACGTGTACGCTGTTGACTCGTGGCAACGTGCACGGTTAATTTTACTCATAATTTAATCTTGTTGACGACAAATTAATAATTCAAAAAGAGTGGGGGAAAGAGAGAGTACATCATAGTCAAAAACTTTGTGAAAACCAGGTATAAAAAGAAGTACTTAATTTAGGATTCAAATTTGAAAAACGAAAGACGCGTTGACATGTCCTGCGTAAATTAATGAGCATGGTGAGCTGGGCTGTGCATTTAAGAGTGGGATGCTGCAAGAGAGTGGGGTGACGATGGATGCAGAGAATGGACATAAATTCTTTCAGTAGGTGTGTGTGTGTAAAATACATGGGCGGCACCATTTATCTTATTCTTATAGATTGTCACTGGGCGGGCGGCACCCATTCCTAATGAATTGAATGAAGAAACTTGTGGTTGGCAAACGAAACTAGTGTGGGAAATTTTCGTGAATTTGTGCACCGTTTTAATAGACTCTACTCTGGTCAAAGGCCTTACCAAGGAGAGAATGCGTTTCCCATACTTGTATTTTACTACACCTATCCAATATTTAATGTTATTATGCAATAATGAATGCTTCCTTCAATTTGCATCATCGAACAATGTGCGTTCACTAGAATTGGGAACACTGATTTGACTTTGGATTAATCCTATTCCATCGCACTCTAGATGTATTTGGGATACATTTTTTAATCACATTAGGGAACACATTTAGGATGTATTTATTAAATGAGAATCGAAATGAGAAGGAATCGTAAATTCGTAATAGATTGGAATGAGAATATAGAATGTGAGTTATAATAAACTGTTTACTTGAATTACAGGAATTAGAATCAAAATGAGTTGAATTGTTATTAATGAGTTTATTTTATTTTATAATTAGAATCAGACATAAGTTAGATTGTAATAAATTATTAAAAAATACTTAATGAACTATTTTCATAATTATTATTTTGTACTTTAATTATTGTGATTATTATTCAAAAATTATTATTATTAATATTGCTAATTATATATTAATATTTTAATTAATTGTAATTTTTTATCATTAATAATAATAACAATGAACATTATTGCATTAATTAATTAGAATAATATATTAATGAATTATAATATTTTTTTTCAAATGAGGATAAAATGTGTATTTTTATTTTGTTGGAGGGGCAAAATGGTAAATCATAAGAATAAGAGACTGATTCTCACCTCATCTCTTGAGAATCAATCTCATATTTCCCATTCTCAAATTTGGATTAACCCCATGAATTCAATTTTAATTTCTGTCTTTATTTTATAAAGTAAATACTGTCAATAATTTCGATTTTAGATCCCAATTCCCCAGTCGAGAAATAAACGCACTATTACAGCTTGGTAGCTGAAGCTCTTATCAAATTGTAAAATAAAAGTTTATTACACTTGATAAATATAATTTTTTAATAATACTTTTCACAAAATTAATGAAGGTGATATAAGTCTTTCGCCCCCAGCCCCCACCCACCCCCGCGCCACGAAAACAAAGTTTTTACCAGATACTTCATTCCAATACCAAATGAACCCTCGTTCTTCATAATTTCATTTCGTCATTGATTGCATATCCGAAGAAGATAGTCTTATGTAACAGATAGTAAAATACAATTGAGGAAAAAATCAGCACTGCTATCATTTGTGTGATAGTCTCATGTTTATTTTACAATTTATACCAACTCGTAATTATTTTCATCCAGATTTCATCTGCAAGTGATCTGGCTCATTGACAAAATAAGGCCGATAGCAGCAACAAGACATCGAGTCTTTTGGGGTTTCAGTGAATATACAAAATGGAAGAATGAGATAAAAAATGAAGAGAATGCTTTGCATAACAAGGCCAACAGAGAAAGACCCAAATATGAACAATGTCAGACAGACATGCGAAGATCTCAGATGAATTTAAAGGAAAGGATAAGGAGGGAGCGAGACAAAGATGAAACCTTTTAGACCTTAAGAAGGCCTAATTGCTCCAAAGAACTGCGGATATCAGAAGTTGTGCAATCTTCAGGTGTCTGCACAATGTTGGGACTGTCAATTGGCATGACATCTGAGAGAGGGTAGCTTCGGTTAGCATGGACTTGATTGCTTGAACTGCTGCAAATGCCCTTCAATATTACAGTTTTGTGCACACCCCCAAGCAGTCCTTCGTAGTCCGTGTCCCCAGACTCCCCAACAAAAACCACCATCTTTGACAACTCCACACCCCACCGAACATATAGATACCTGATATATATTCAATGCCATTAAATTTGATAAAATATTATAGCACAAGTTTTAATTACATGACCAAGGCGCCAGAATAAATGACACAAAATCCCTGGGATCATGTTTGACTGTTGATGCCACAAACATATGTATCGGAGTCATTAATTTTAATCATTCAAATTATTGGTTCAAAGCTCAATACATGATATCCTTATTATTTCATCTTGCTGGTTTAAAAACACAGTTGCACTTTTAATTTAACAACAGTGCATAAAGCCATAAACCTAATAACCTGTTGCCCCAGGCATGCAATGCCTGAGCTATTAATACAAGATCACAATGGAAATATAGAACTCCTTGGTGTTATTCTACCATGGTGCACCAACTCAAGTCATGATGCTTGTTAAAGCTTAAATGTTATTGTTGTATCATAACCCATCAATTAAGGCTTTTAAGCAAGTAATAACTTAACATCGTATTAGGACAGGTTTTGACTAGGTGGTCTGGTGATTGAATCTCCCTATTGTATTTGATTTGTGAAGTTCCTATGAATCATGGCCATTGAGTTTCGCCCACATGCCTTGCACAGTTGCCCATGAAGCATTGTTAATGTTTAAATACAATTATGAGCCTATACCTATTAGGTTAAGTTTTTAGGCCTTGTGGCAACTTAACAGCTCAATACTTACATGAGTAAGATAGGAATCTGAAGAATTTAAAGGTATACCTGAGAGCCTGGGAACGTGATGCCAAAACTGGAATTACATTAATCCTGCTACCATTTTGGCAATAAATAACATGACAACGAAGAGCTTGAATTCTCAGCACCTTCCGAAGCTCCTTAACAGGGGGAGTCTGAAAAGAGACATAAGTAAGATACCAAATGAGATTTCCCATGATGACAATCAACTGCAGTAAATCTTAACCCATATCAATAAAATTCACCATTCACAAGAAATAATTATGCCCGGATTGTTCAGAAAGATTAAGAGAAGAACCTTTACCATTCCAGGCTTTTGCACACTAAAAGCATAGCAGTAGTTGGTTGAAAGTTGTTCAGCTGGTGTCACAACCTTTTCTCCACTCTCCGCCTGTTTATCAGTAACTTGAGATGCCCACCGGACCAAAGTCTTTCTCAGTCCTTCCCCACCCCAACGATATTCAACGTGTGAGTGGTAATAGAAGTCAACCACGAAAGGGCCATCCTCAGAATTAAGAGTTGAATAGTAGAGATCACTGCCACTGTTACAAATAAAGGCATCAAAATCACTAGGGCTCAAGTGACCTGATACCAGAAAAGAGCGAATCTCAGATATGGTCATTGACGTTGACAATATGAACCCTATAGACCCTTCGGTCCTTTCCTTTTCCACGGCCTCAAATATCTTCTTAGTGGCATCAAGAAGACCTGTAGGGCTATCACAATCCACAGAAATGACAAAGATATGCTTTCGCCTCCTCAATGCTGGAAACTTACCAGCACCTGTATTTTGGTCCACTTTATCTGTGGAACCAGACTTTCGGGTATCTTTCAGAACACCCTTTGACCATGCCAGAACAGCGTTCTCTAACCTACTCTTTCTGTCAGCAACATTTCCTTCAGAGTCTAAAGAATCATCATTTCCACTAGCTCCACTCTTTTCTCCATCCAATGAAAACTTCAAGTTCAAAGATATATCCTGTATATCTCTCAAGGAATCACCTGGCGAATCTGACTCTGATGTCTCACCTCCATCATCATTTCTCTGCCACTGCGGATGCCTGGGTTTGCAACTGGCTATACGAGATAGGTAAGTTTTACAGTGCTCTGGCCAAGAAAATAGGTGAATGTTCTTCAACCCATTCTGTCGACACCTTGCCCAAAGTTGCTTATCAGCAACAAGCTTAAGAAGAGCATCAGCAATAGACTGCTGATCATGGGGATCGACAAGAAGACCATTGTCAAGAACCTGTAACAACACTCTCCATCAGTAAAGAAATCTTGGTAAACTCCTTCATTCTGGGCCTAGTATACAAATGTAAAACTTGCTTGATTCCTTCACTTGGTCTCTAATAACCAATATATATGCGAAATGAGAGTGTACCCGATGTATATCTACAGGACCTCCATTCTTAGTGGCCACAATTGGCAAACCATGAGCTGCTGCCTGCTCAGCCACCGAAAAAAAAAAGGAGTGAAATTTGAACTTTGAGTGAAAAATAAACAGTTGCTGCTCTTTTTTTTCTTTTTTTTGGCGCTTTTCAATACAGTACTAGAAATAGTACCTCAATCAAAGTAAGCCCAAAAGGCTCTATAAAAGCTGGATTTATGAAAACACCCTGCACAACAGTTGGATAAATTAGAACTGTAAGATATACCACAAATATATTTATATGAAAAAGAGTGACACCTAAATTTTATTTACAAAGCATGCAGTTGAACACTTGAAAATGGTAATAACAGCAAATCCACTTTACAGATTAGATAATAACTAAATAACACAAAGTAAAATGATTAAACATGTCAGATGGAAGTATAATTCAGTGATTTGGGGTCTCAGACAGATGACTAGTGTCTAGGCTAAAAAATAACGGACATAGTTGAATACACACTTCATAAAATCATGGTAGTATATTACCACCAAGTTCAATGAAGCAAGAAGTACCTTTGTCTTTGCTGCCAGACGATATATTTCAGGAACATCAGATTGTTTATGGTGTTTTGGGTATGCAACTTGCCCATACAGATCATATTTGTCAATAAGCTTCAGCACTGAGAGAAGAACAGAAGCATTTGTGCTTGACATTTCATCAATCCCATCTCGGTTACCCATAATCAGAGTCTGCAAGGCACAAGTGAAAGGAAAAAGAAGGTGCAACAAAAATGTCAGCTTACAAACAAGATTTCTTCAACGATCAAATGTCATGGAGTTTAAAACATACAAGATTAGCAAGCTCCCTCAATGGACGACATTCTCCGAATGCTTTAACCAAAGTTGTGATATTCTTTTTTGGATCCGGCCTAGCAAGTGCAAGAATCACAGGCTTGCGTGGGTTTGTAAAGAAGCGCATTATCTGCAAAACAATAACTTAAAATCCGACATCACTTATACAGGGGCATTAAATGTTTATCTGACTTTGGTTACATCATCTAAGTCAGTTAGCATAAAGGCCATCCATCACGGACACACAAAGAAATGCCCAGGTAACTATTAATACCTCAGACCAGATAGGCGGATCTGGAGAAGCAGGACTGTCTTCATTTCCTTCTGTTTCACCATCCATATCACCATCTTGGGGAACAATATGATGGAACTCCATTCCAGGAGGAATTATCTGCAGAAAACTAAACATCATCAATCATATATAACGATACCAGAAAATATGTACCTTCAAGGAACATTATCTTGACAACAAGCTCTTCCCGCACAACCCCAAAAAAAAAAAAAGGTTACTTACAGCCATGCGAGGCATGGACCTGCCATAACAGCTCACATTACGTTTAATCCTGGCTCGTAGTTTACGCTCCAGCACAGGATCAAAACCATCATATAAACGCCATTGCTCTTCTATCTCCTGCCTAGTGCTAGTTATCACTATTTCGGAGGCATCAAGGGATAATTCCTCAGCCTCTATCCGACGCATTATCTTGTACGTAGTATTTATTTCATCCCTTGATAATCGAGCTTGTTTTAAAAGCTGCTCTAACTTATCACGGCCAAGTGAATGGCCAGTAAAAAGCATTGGTACATTAAGAGCACCGGATAGAAGAGCAGCTGAGTCACCTGCATCTGCATAATGCCCATGGATGGCAACAGGCCAGACTGGCTTCCCACCACCAATTTGCTCCCCTAGAACATTGGACATCCGTATGATATGGTTAAGTGCGCCATCAACAAACTCAGGGATGTGAGGCCATAAAAGTTCTTTAGGAATATATTTATCTTTTGGACCAAATGGTATTCGAATGATATAAGCACCACTGCTCTCCCCCATATCATCCATGAAATCATCTGAGTTGCTAGGAGTCAGCATCTCTGTGGGTTCACCATAACTCCAATCTACATCTGGTGCCGATACTTGTCTAGTGAGCAAATCAACTCGATAAACTCCTGGCATGGAGCCCAACGCTCTTGCAAGTTCCACAACATACTTAACCTAGAAGAAATAATATGTAGAAATCGTCTGTTATTTCACGTGTAACTTCAAAAGTTTTCTAGGAACAGAAATGCCTACAGCAGGAAGAAGCTCTTGCAACCGAATGTTACCTGACCGCCAGTATCAGAATCACGACCCAATTCCATATTTTCACCTCGTATAAGACCATGAATGCTGCAGGCATATCATCAGAAATATTATATATTGGAATTCTTGAATATTTTAGCATGTAGCAAAATCCAAACACATCTAGTAATCCATTAAGTTTTGATCTTAGCAAATAAATAGATATTCAGATAATAGTTACAATATGTACATCAGAAAATGAGAGCAATGTTTATGAACAATTTTACTAAGGAAAAAAACATTGATAAATACAGCGACGCAAACCAATCATTTCATTATCTACTCTGCCATCATAAATTAAAGCAAGAGTTCAGTTCATGCCTTATTAGCACAATATATAGCTTTTTTCCCTTCTGTTGACTAATCCATGTTTCCATTGCATCAACAGAGCTTATTCTAGGTAGTCTGCTTTTAGTACTATCACCATGAGCCGATACATCACTGACAATGTCCCCTTTTTCCCCCTCAGACAAGTCTTCAGACATATCAGCAGTTGCTTCCCTCCGGCCTCTTTCACGTTCAAGACGACGTTTCGCCATTCTCTGAGCTGCCTCTCCCTCAAGCTACAAAAGAGCAGATCACTATTAACTTATGAATCGCTAAATCTAGGGAAAGACCGTGACATCTTTTCTGTTAAAACAAAATAAGAACATCAATAAAAATAATTCAGGAAATTACTGGTCAAATATACTGCCCTGTTGTTTTGTTATTATTTTGTATCCATCAAGAACATACAGTTTGCACTTCAAAGTTGTACTAACCATGAAGAATAGAAGAAAAGAAAAGCTACTTTAAGATAATTATTAAAACATCTTCAGTTTGTCTAATGTGTGCCATATATTCAAAGTAAAACTTACTTAGAAGACAGCAAAATCATATCTTTGGAAGTTTATCTATTCCGACTTCCAACAACTACAAAGAAAATTGGAATTTCAGCAAGGTTCAGAGAGAAGAATGAATCAGTATCACTCATTGCTTATATGGGAAAAGTATAAATAAAAAGAAATGAAGTAAAATCCTTCAATTAGTGTTTCACATATCCTTCAATTTGAGTTTTAATGTTTTTCAAATAAGCCACAAAACTGATCATCAATGTCCTGTAGTCCAGAGCACAATTTACTCTAAAATCTCTGTAAAGGCAATTTACTAATAGACTTATGGTGCATTGGCAGCTCTTTTCTATAAATCACTTTTGCTCAAAAGTGCTTTCTGAAACAGCACCTGATATAGCACCTTCTAGCTCTTTTTTTTTTTTTTTTCCTTTAAAAATAGGTTAATAAATAATATAAGCAATTATGATTTGCCATATCAGAAAAGCATATTCAAGGATTTTTTGCTCACTGAAAATGTATTTATCTAGGAAAGTGCCCATCAAGTGATTCTTCAGAAGGCAATGGATACTCCAAGTACCTTTCTTTATCCAAAAAAAACACCTTTTGTCAAATTCTACAAAATGTAGGGTTAAAAAAACTCTTTAACTGCTTGAATATTCGTTAAATAATGTTGAAAATACCTCTAAATATAGTAATAAATAAATGGAACTACAATAAACCAAGTAGAAAATTTAACCAATACTAAATAAAAAAAAATTAATTCAAAGTCAGAATGTTTGACTAAACTGCACCTAGATTAGACCATACTGATTTACTCTACCCTCCTTCCAAGTTCCAACTATGATCTCTCACCATCGAGGACCTTTCTGAAAAATTCTATAACCTCAGAGCCTTTTAAACAAATTCTTAAACAGCATTATTAATTCACGTCGCTAAATACAGAACCAAGTAAAACAAACAAAACCGACGCCCACAAATTAAAATTAAAAAAGAAAAAAAAAGAAAAGAAAAAGAAAGGAAACCTGCTTTTTCTGACGAGCCAAGTTCCAAATCCTCCAACACATATTCTCCAGCCGCGTATTCCTCTCTTGCGGACTCCTCGTCGCTTGAGCCTACAAAACACATTCGTAGAAATATACATATCAGAATACATAGTATTATTATACGAATGAATGAATAAATAAATAAAGAGTACCTTAACCCAGGAACGGTGGAGATCGGTCTCATCGAATCCGGTGATGACTTCCTCGACGAAGTACCTCGTCGGACTGAACCTCCCTCTCTCTCGCAAGAGCAGCGACGATTTAGCGTCGTCGAGACCGGGGCCCACATCTAGTATTGCTTCGAGGTAACTGTTTATCCAATCGTTTCCTGCCATCTTCTTCTTCTTCTTGTTGAGAAGTTGATTCCAGAACCAAAAAAGTTTATATATATATATATATATATATATATATAATTTATTCAGTGGTGTTTGCTTAGATATGATAAGGTGGCACTGTGAATTCAACTGAAGTGTGCGTGTGTGAGATGGTGAGATAGAGAGTGAAATGAATTGAAAATGAGAAGAGACAGAAAGGACGCACCAATGCTTTGAGTGATTTTGGGGTCTTAAAACGGTAAAATTTTGTTTTTTGGTTTTTTTTTTCTCTCTCTTCAATAGAAAATTTGTGAAATTTGTTGCAATAACTAACAAGTATCGAAATGAATCAATTACTCGCTGTGTGAAAAAGTTCTTGTCCCAAACTTTTTTACGTTTTCTTCAGAAAAGACATATTTAATCATTTGTATCAAACAGGTCCCTGACTTAACCTTGCAGGGCAATTGAGTCATTTCAGCAAAATCTGGGACCATTTTGATACAAAAGGACAGACTATGCCCTCACTAGAGAGATTGTAACAAATTAGGAAAATCATTTGAAAAAAAATATAAGAGATGTTTTGTTGTGAATTGTTTAATAATAGGAGAAAAGACAGGTGTCAAATAGATATCGGCATAAGGACGTTGAATCTTTTGCACCGAATCTGAAAACAGAGAGTGGGCTGCGTGCGGGGTCCAGTTTTTCGTCAATTTGGTTTTGCACCCTTAATTATTATGGAAATATTCTCGTAATATGCTCTTGAGATTACCTAATCAATAACAGAAAAGTCCTTAAGCCATATTTAGTGTGACATACAACCAGTAGAAATAAAGTTAAAAATATATAAATTTGGTCTCATTTAATTCATTTACTTATTATTATTTTTATATTGTTTATAATATTTATTTGTTATAACTTATTTGATAATTATAAGTATTTATTTAATTTTATAAATTTTTATCAAATTTTTTTTTGTTGTTTGGTTATTTTTTAATAAATTTTTTTAAAGATTAAATAAGTTATTATATATCTACTAGTAAAAACTCAAATTTTAAATTTTTAAAAGTCGAGATTAAAAAGTTTTTTTTAAATATTAAAATATTTAAAATATTATTTACTTATTTGACAATATTATTTATTTTTTATGACATAATTTTTAAAAAATTCTCTATTAAAGTAATTTTTATAATTTTTAATATAAACTCTCATTGACAACTAAAAATTTTTAAGTAAAAGTTTTACTAACAAAAATTCCTTTAGGAGCTCCATTTAAAAACTAGACCAAATGGGGCCTTAGCAGTTATAAATTGCCCTAAATATAACTTACAGATTATCAAAAGTAAAATAAAAAGAGAAAAAAAAATATTTTATTTATATAACACCTATGATGAGTGATTATATAATTTATCTAGAGATTGAACGTGATATTTAAGTAATTTAATTTGGTTGGTCATTTAAACTTAAAAATTTATAATAATAAAAGAAGTTGATTTAAATTTCATTCATTTTATCTTTCGAAATTAAAAAAAAATTGAAAAAGGAAAAAGAGTGATCATGTAACTTAAACCGTTGAAAAAGATCATCACCATATTGGTTCAATAATGTTATCAGTATAAAGTGATGGTTTAATTAACACGACACACTTACAAATTAAAGCTTATTCCTCGTTGTTTCTTTCACAATCATTCTTGACAAAGGAGCAAAATAAAATTGATTTTAATAAGTCCCTTGCTGGCACGTCGTGCATTTTGTGCAAATTAGCTAACCAATTAAACTCATCTAAAAAAAAATTAAAATGAATTAACGCAATATTTTTTTATCATCATATAAAATTTTTTTTTTATTTAATAGGGGCTATGTTAAAAAAACTACAAAGGCACTAAGCACCCTCGTACATATCATGGAGATGAAAGAAATGACACAAATCAAAAGACTACTTAATTTGACAAAGGCCAATCAAAAGGTCGGTACCGTAATTTATAATTGAGTCTGCAGTAAAATTTGTCTCCCTGTAAATATGATTCATAAAAATGTGCCATTTGACCATTTCCGGTATATAAACTCTTTGATTGACAATGCCTGCGAAGAGTATTCATTAGTCATTCTTTTAAGATTATTCAGCACTTGAGCACCGCACTGACTATCGACTTCAACAAGCAGCCAGCAATCACCGTGGTCCCAAGCCAGAGATAATCATGTTATCATCGAAGAAATTTCCAAATTTCCAATTACCGAACGGGACACGTATTCACTGAATGGGCCCACTGAAATTATATTTTAAACTTTGATTAATTAGTGCGTGTGTTAGAATATACGGTTGGCCTGTGTTATAATATGATAGATGGCTATATTATTACTTTTTAATTACATACTTTTCATTTTTTCTATATATCATTTTATACTTATTTTAGCTTAACACACACACACACACACACACACACACACACACACATTTTTATATATATATATATATATATATATATATATATATATATATATATATTTATTTATTTATTTATTTTAATCTTTTCTCTTTATTTTATTGAGATGAAAAAATTAAGAGAAAATTACTAAAGTGATGACAGAATCATGAGAAGTGACCATGCTCTTTATTTTTTTCTACCACTTTTCGTTGCATTTTTTTCATTTTTTTAATTAAATTTCATCAATTTATTTTCATTTTTTTCCTCATTTATGCATGCACTTTTTGAAATGAAAACGTTAAAGAAATGAGAAATTAAGTTACTAGAGCTGATAAGATTCTTGTGTCTTTTTGGCACATTCTTATTACATTATTAACACTCTTTTATAATTTTTTTTCATTGCCTTATCTTCATGTTTTTGTCTGTTATATTCAACCCTTTCTTGAGATGAGAACATTAATAGAGAGCTGTTAAAATGACGAAAGAGCCACCGCTTCTCTATGAATATCAATTAAAATTACAGAAGAACAAATGAACCATGGACAACTTTTTACGATGAACAATTTGATCCGATGAAAATAAAGCTTCTACAAATATGTATATACCATTATGTTTAAAACTTGGACAAATTGGAAGAAAAGTTGTTTGGTCTTGATGGCGAAAGAGTACCAAAATGCATGTGCAAGATGTGGAGAATGCATGTGCAATTATCTTGTAGAAGAAGGGAAAAAAAAAAAAAGCTGAAAAATTTGGCGTCAATATCCACGGTTGTGAGAAGGCTTTTGTTATGTTATGTAATGATATAATATACATGATTATGTAGCAGTCATTAGATTATTAATGATGTAACATATATAATTATGTAACAGCCGTTAGATAAAAATCCAACGGTTGTATAAAAATATAATTTTATTATTTAATATTTCTACAACTTATAAATTTCCATTCAATGGTTGTTATTTTTATTTAACGGCTGTTACATAATTATATATGTTACATTATTATATAATATAACAATCTCCTTATGAGAATTTAAGAAATAACTAATAAGCTGTGATGGAAGTTCGCCTAGAAATGGAATTATTGCACGTGCGTTGCACAGATTATGAATTTCCATTTTCGGCTTCGTAGGTGCAGAGCTGATTTGACAGCAAGTGCTTCTCCTATTCAAACAAATTACAGCTATTGATAGGGGCATGTGGCAGTGCATGCGATCGTCTTCAAATATAAAATCTAAATGCCGATAATTTGGTCTTAACAAGCTTATAAATTAGCCGAGTTGGCCGAGTGGTGGGAACAGTAAGAGCAGCGGTTCAGGTTCCTACAAAAATATTGTGGGAGTTTTATTTATTTTTTATTTATTTAAGTGAAGATTAGTCTTTTTTTTATTAATGTGAACGGAGTAGACGTTTCTCGAATATTAGGCAGAGTAAAAATCTGAACAGTGCTTCATGAGAACTTATGCATTAGTTTCAATAATAATCTCATGTAAATAGGTTAGTTTTTTTTCTTACCAATGTGAGTGGAGTAAACGTTTTTCGAATATTAAAGAGAGTAAAAATTTAGGCGGTGCTTCTAAGAACTTATGCACTAGTCCCAATAGTAGTCTCATGTAAATATGAGTAATAGTTTGATTATAAATAACAGTAATTAATCTCATATAATATGAGTTATAAGTCTGATTGTAATAGTCAGTTTAAAAAAAAACAAACTTATAAATTAAGAGCCACAAATATAAAAACCAAAACTTATAAATTAGAGTCACTAGTATAAAAACCATCTTTGAAATGTAGTTTGAATGGACAAACTTCATCTATTGATGGATTAATTAATAAATTTTGACGATTGTAATATATAAATATCTATATTATACTATAAGGTGAATTTTTTTCATTTGGCATTATGTGCCAACGATAGTGCTAAATAAAGCTCGATATGGATGGCAACATTCCTGCGGGCCGCTGATCAATTCGGGCCAGTTATGGCCCTGCAAAAAAATTCTAAAATTAAAAATGAGTCCATTATGGGAATAAACACAAACGTTAAATATATTTCGAGTTTGAGTTTCAGGAATTTTATAGGGTTGCGAACTCGAATTTGAACCCAAAATATGCTATTTAGAAAAAAAATAATTTATTTAAATATTAAAAAAACATATGTTTAATTAAATAATAAAAAAAAAACAAAACTAAAACTCTAGATCTAAACTCACGGTGAGTTACTCGTATAGGCACCTCCAAGTCTCCAATGGGGCTTCCCCCTCTCGGACGTGGCGTTCAACACCGGAAGGCCAAGCTTTCACCGCTGCTCTCATTTCTCACTTTTGCATTTGAGTTTAATGGGCTTTAATTTTTGAACCAATAGAAGAAAATGTCAAATTTCATATTATAACCTAGCATGAATTTAAGATCTCTGAAATTAAGCATAAGAATTAGTGATTAGTGACGGAGACCGTCAAGAAATCGTTGGTGGTGTTGGGTTTCATATCCTGGGCCATGAACATCACAAGCTCCATTGGAATTACTATGGCCAACAAGCAGCTCGTGTCCTCCTCCGGTTATGATTTCAGCTTTGGTCTGTCTCCGACCTAATATGATATTATTTGTCAATTATAGAATTTATTATTATTTCATTACTTTCAACATAGTTTCTTTCATCTCTTCATGGATCTGCAAGACTCATTCTATTTTCTGTAATTTTTTTTCAATGAAATTGCAATACAACCCAACGATATAAGTTAAGGATAAACTCATGTTTCAAATATATATACAATTATTAATTTTTTTGAAAAAAAATCTGAAAATTCCAAACTATTAATTTAAAAAAAAAAAGGGGGATCCAGATCCCATTTTAATTGCCACCTAGTTCAGGGATTATCAAGGACATCCCCGAATTATCTCCAATTAAATTTTTGTTAGGTATGAGGCGGGTTCGGGAATTGTTTCCAAATTGGGTACGGGACGGGTTTGGGGATTATGATCTCCGCCCCAAACCCGCTCCATTGCCATTACTAAAGCTAGACAGTTTAATGATTTATGGTAATTCCTCTCTCTCTCTCTCTCTCTCTCTCTCTCTCTCTCTCTCTCTCTTTATATATATATATATATATATATATACAGACACACACACACACACACATATACACACACACAAGTTTATGCCACTTGTGATGCGGATTTTGGGGCCCATTAATTTTTTTTTTTTTTTTTTTGAGAAGAAAGTACACCTTTCAAAAAATTAACAGGAGAGCAAAAACATGATGTCTGCTGGAAATTCATCCAGCCAAATTACAACTTCGTTTCTTTGCAAAGCTAACTTGGCCAAAGCATGAGCTATGCCATTACAATTTCGCTGAACATGTTGAGCTTTGAAATTCTGAAAAGTCTTCTTCGTTTCCAGAATTTCAGAGATCACCCAATAAAGTTCAGACATGTTCCTTAACCTTCCGTTAACTAGATCAACAACTTCTAATGAATCAGATTCAACAACTCCATTTGTAACACCAATGCTTGATGCAACCTGCAAACCCCACTCCATGGTCGCAGCTTGACCATTGCTTCTGTGCCAAAGAACTTGGAGGTCTTAATAGCAATGACTTTGCACTTTCCATCCGAGCTTCTAATTACCACTCCTAGGCCTCTCTTGTTTCTCAACATCCACTGCATCCACATTGATTTTAAGCCAATCCGCGGGGAGGGCTCCACCGGTTCGCATCCCCGCGCTGATTGCCAAAATAGATCATTTCAAAACTATCCTAAAGGACTCCACGACAGATTCTGCCCGAGCCACTGCTCTGATAGGATCTTCTTTTTTGCCCTCAAACAACCACTTGTTTCTCGCATTCCAAATAATCCAGAGCAGAGCAGCCACCAAGGTCCCATCTATATTGGCATGCTGCTGAGGCAGAGCTTGTAGTAACCCAATTATGTCCTGGTTATGCTCACTTTGCGAACCAACTGTTAGTTGAGAGGCGTTCCAGATCTTCCTTGCCATTTTGCACTCCAGTAGAGCATGGGAGGTAGACTCCATCTTACCTCTGCATATTTGGCAGGTTGGCTCCTGTAGAATTCTTCGTTTCCATAAGTTTCAAAACAATAGGTCATGGGCGCTCTCCACAGAAAATTTTAATCTTTTCGGTATTAAGAGTTTCAGATAACACTCCATCGAGGCCCGGTAAATTGGTGTCTGGGAACCCGGCCATAAAACAATATTGACCTCTTTTGTCGTAATGCCATAATCAATCTTCCTGAGGCTTTCTCGGTAAAGGGATTTGAGAAATGGCTTCTACATCTACTGCTCTAAAGTGATCACAGATTAGCTTTTCTTTCCAATGTTGCTCTCTGTCAATTAACTCGCCATCTAGTGTCGGATCCATTGTTGGGCAAAATTGGCTCGAAAGTTGAGGGTTTGGGTATCCAGCTATTTTTTGTACACTTTAACTTTTTCTCCATTGCCGATTCTCCACCTAGACCCTTTTAGGATCACTTGCCTCCCCCACAAAACACTTCTCCAAATAAATGATGGTTTTGATCCCAACTTTGCATTCATAAAATCAGTGTGCTTAAAGTACCTGGCTTTTAAAACTTTTGCCACCAAATGAGTTCGGAATTGCATGATTCTCCATCCTTGTTTAGCAACAAGAGCTTGGTTGAAGCTTGAAAGGTCTCGGAATCCCAATCCACCCCTCGCCTTAGCATAACTCATTCTTTCCCATTTAGCCCAGTGAATGCCTTTCTTCTTGATCTTTCTCCACTGCTCTCTGAATATCCTCACTTAGCCCTATGGGGACTTTGAAGACGCTCATGGCATAAGATGGTATTGCTTGTGCAATGGCTTTAATTAATACCTCCTTGCCTCCACTTGAGAAATGCTTGTGCTGCCAGATTCTGCAAATTCTGTTTAGAACTTTGAGCTTGATCTCTTTAAAGAAGCTTTTTGTCTTCTTTCCTATCATTGATGGAAGGCCTAAGTACTTTTCATGCCGAGATACCACTTGTAACTGGAATATGTCTTTAATGGCTGAAATCTATCCAGCAGCTTGCCACTAAAAAACATAGATGATTTTTCGAAGTTAAAGATCTGGCCGGAAGCCTTGCCATAGCATTCAAATAAGGCTTTTAAGAGTTTACAATCTTCCCTTGTTGCTCTAGTAAAAATTAGGCTGTCATCGGCAAATAATAAGTGGGAAATTTTGACATCTTTGCCGAATTGAATTCCATGGAGCAGCTTTTGCCTTTCAGCCTGTTCAAGTAAACTTGAGAAGGCCTCAGCACACAATAGAAATAAGTAGGGAGATAGAGGGCACCCCTGCCTGAGTCCCCTTTGGGGGTGAATTGTTCCTGTGGCTATTCCATTAATAAGAACTGAAAAAGAAGCTGTAGTAATACATTGCATGATCAGTTCTACCCATTTACTAGAGAAGCCTAGCTTTAACATTGTATGCTTCAAAAAGTCCCACTCTATTCTATCATAAGCCTTACTAATGTCTAATTTAAGAGCCACCATCCCATGCTTTTTCCCCCTATTGTGCCTAATCTTATGCAAACACTCATAACCGACTATGACATTGTCAGTAATCAAACGATTAGGAATGAATGCACTTTGAGCTGGTGATATGACTTGATGAAGGATATGTTTAAGTCTATTTGCCATTGTTTTGGCTACAATCCTATAGATGACATTACAAAGGCTTATTGGTCTGAAATCCATTACCCTCTGGGGTGTGGTAATTTTTGGAATCAAAGCAATGTAAGTGTGATTAATTGGAGTGATAGTACCTCTGTCATTTAGAATGTGGAGGCAAGTAGAGATAACCCCTTGTTTCACTGAGCTTACGGAAAAAAGCATTGAAAAAGCGCCGCACCATCGTGCCCGGAGCTTTCGTTGGGCATCCTAGGAGAGGAAATCTCAACTTCTTCATCATCTGTCCCAGAGTTATTCATCTCCGAGTCCACTTTCAGCTTTACTCCAGCTAAGGCAGCCTCTATTTGCATCTCCGAAGGGCTGGAAGTTGAAAAAAGATCTTCAAAATATTCACAAAAAATCTTCTCGATCTCCTCTCTATCTTCAATCCAGTCATCCTGTGAGTTTTTGATCCCCCATATCCGATTCTTTCTTTTCCTAGAAGATGCCTTTGAGTGGAAAAACTTCGTGTTTTTATCACCTTCCTTCAACCAGTCAGCCCGAGATCTCTGCTTCCAATCATCTAACAACCTTTCTCAACTGTTCTTCAAGATTTGATTTCATTTACTTCGTCATGTTGCTTGAATTGGCATTTCATACTCGATAGCTTACACTTCAGCTGTTTCAGCTTCTCTTTTCTGCCATCAAATTCTTTCCAAATCAAGAATCGAGCCATCAATCGCTTCTTTCGCTTTCTTGAAGGTTTTAACAGGGTCACCGTCACTCCAGCTTCCGCAATACATCCACTCCTGCTGCACAATGCTTTTGCAAGCTTCATATGGGCTCCACATGTCCTCATAGTGGAACCTTCGGCAAGCTTTTTTCTTGTGCCAAGTGAGCCGGGTCCTCTCATACATTTCCAGCATAATAGGACTGTGGTCAGAGCACCAAGAATTCAAGTTGGAAACACTAATCTCGTAAGGGGTTTGCTCCCAGTCCTTACTCCCTAAAAACCTGTCCAACCTTTCTTCAACTAAATGGGGTCCATATCTCTTGTTGGACCACGTGAAAGGGTAGCCTTTACACCCTAAATCTACTAAGCTACAGTCATTGACTGCTTCTCTAAAGTCAGCCACCATATTCAAGCATCTATCATTGCCCCCCAACTTTTCATTCGGATTCAAAATCTCATTAAAATCGCCAAAACACAACCAAGGATAATGAAACAAACCTGCCAGCCTCCTTAGTAACGTCCAGGTGTGCCTTTTTTGTGTTGATTCCGGGTGACCATATATGCCAGTGCACCTCCATTTCTTCCCACTCACCTCTTGAACCACAGCATCGATATGGTGATTGCTGTACGAAACAATGCTGATATCACTTTCATAATTCCATAGCAAAGCCAACCCACCCCCCAAACCGATTCTTCCTACGCTTAAACAATTATCAAACCCTAAAGATTTCCCTACATTTGACATCTGCACAGGCTTCAGTTTCGTTTCACAAACAAAAAGGATATGAGGCTTGTGCTCTCGGAGAATGTCTTTCATGGCTAAGAACGTCCGGGTATTCCCCAAACCCCGGACATTCCAGCTTAAGATTTTCATTGTTTCCGGCGGGGCTGGTGTCCAGCCTCCGCCGATCTCTCATTCACTGCAGACTCCATCATCTCCACCATTTCCATTGCTGTTGTATCCCAACTTTGCTTGAGCTGAGCTGAGGGGGAACTCTCTGATGCTTGAGGTGACGTGCCTTGCGTTGGGTTTACTAGCCTTGGTTTTTTGTTGTTTGGACTTGTCATATTTGTGTCACAACTTGTTCGCTTGACATTGCTGGGCTCTATTTGATTGCTGCTCATCTTATTCGATGTTCGGGCTTGATTCTTCCATCTTTTCCATTTAGCTTTAGACTTCTTTGGATATGACTCCTCATTCACCACTTTTCCACCTAAATTCATTTGGGCTGCCTCGATAGTATTGGGCTGGTTAATTGTTGGATCCCTTTCGAAGATCATGTTTAACGTCTTTCCCTCCCCATCTTCTTTTCTTTTTTGGGTTCCCGCTCTTTGACTCGAGTTTTGAGGATTTTCCTTAATTTCCGCTGCACCAAGATGGCGTTTGTTGTCACCTTGACACTCTCTCAGTTCCTGCCCCTGAATCATTAATGTTTCCCCAGTCACCTCTGCCACTTGATTTAATCCCATTTGCAAGCTACCTTCTTCTTCCAGGTTCTGAATTGACCCTGCCCCATTTTCGCCTTTCGGGTTTGGATGTTGGGGGTGGTGTGTGCTTGTATTCTCCGAGTCCTCCGCTTCTTGTTGTGATCTTCTTTGCTCCCTGTTTTCCTTATCCTTATTCCTCTGACTTCTCATTCGGTCTAACAGGGGAGTTGCTTTTAACCAGGCTCCATAGGCCATCTCCTCCTTCGGTTGGCCCCTATATTTTGCACACTCTCTGAACTGATGCCCAATGAATCCACAGCAAAAGCAATAATCTGGAAGCTTCTCATAAGTCACTCCTATTGGAATTTCTCCCCCATCTTCTCGCTGAATCTTGATGATCTTCTTTAGACGCTTGGTGATATCTACTGAAATTCTGACTCGGACATATTCGCCAAAGCAGTCTCCATTTCTATCCGTTGCTACATCTTCCACTTTCCCAATTTTTGATCCAATTTCACGAATTGTACCAGTGTCCATACACATTAGAGGCACATTGTGCAGCTGCACCCAAAATGGGACATGTGAAAATAGCTGTTCTGTAACATTGCCTATACCCCTTGGTTCCTGGAGTACAATGAGGGCACGATCATAATGCCATGGTCCTCCGGTTAGCACTCTTCGCTTATCTTCTTCTAAAGAAAACTTGAACATAAAGATTTTATTCCGCAAGCTCTCAATTTTTACTACCCCTGCTGGACGCCAAGCTTGTTGTAATGCTGCTCTTATACCTTCAAGGCTAATACTTCTTGTAGTAAGAATTTTGCCTACTAAGCAGCCTGCCACAATCTTATCTCCTTTTTCCTTCATTCTACCCCCAAAGATAACCTTGTCTTCATCTTCTTCTTCAAGCGTTATCGCACTACACTTTTTGATTAATTCGTCTGTTTCCATTCTTTTGATTAAAACTGAAATGCAACCACCTAATCCACTTGATTTCTCTCTCAGCCTTGACCTTCCACTCTTGTATCAATAGACTCTTTCTAAATTCCGGATAAAGCTCTCACCTTACCCTTCAGATGCTGCTTAAACTATCAGACCCTACTTAAAACTGAGATTTCTGATGGGAGGAAAGAAAAGAAAAATAAAATGAAAAATGCGCCCAACTAGTGAGCACTTTCTCGGACCCTAAAGGTCCAGGTTTGCTTCCATTCAGTGTTCTCTCATACAGAGAGAAAGCACTTTTGAAGGAAGATAAAGAAGGGGAGAAAATAATTTTGCTTTGGGGCCCATTAATTTAAGCCTAGGATTAATATCAAATTCTGAAACCTGGCCTCATACATTGTTAGTAATTTGCATGCAACTGGAGGAGTCTAGTGAACATGTTCTTGATTCCATTTGATGCTCGTTGATAGCGGTTTGAAGAATCTGTGATTCTGAAATTTCTCCGAGGGGAAAAGAAAACATTTTGGACACCACTTTTCCTTTCTTTTTTGTCAAGTAAAGTGCTTCCAAATACTTTCTCGAAATAAAATGCTTATTAAGTATATTGCAAGAAGATCTTTTCGTTTTTTTTTTTTTAAAAAGGAAATTCTCTTAAAGAAGGCATATCAGAAGATAATTAAACTGATTTTCCAGCTGAAAATGTATACAAATAAACGTGAAATTTTGGAGAAACATTAATTGTCAAAATTTATCGGCAGTCACATTATGCGTCTTAGTAATTGTATTGTTAAGGCTTAAAAGAAACAACTGCAAGCCGTAACACAACAACGGAGTGGGCCTGAACACACCAGCCCATTAGGGACTCTTTAAGGTTTCATCAGTCGAGATAAAATTTACTTTTTAAAGAAATCTAAGTCCTGTCTACAGATAATAGAACTCATTCATGGATTTAAGAGAGGGGGGAGGAAGAACTTGCGAGCATGAAGGTTCTCAACAAAGACCATAGATGATCTAATTTGAATTCAGTGTTGATCAGAATTTTGTGGAAGTAGTTTTACAAGTAATAACTGGAACTTTATTGAATTAGAATATAAATATTGGATTCAAATTCATTTAAAAAAAAAAAAGAAAAGAAAAGAAAAGAGAAGAAAAGAATACCAATGGTAACACAACTCACAAGAGTGACCAACTGCTCCACTACCTATGAAAATTCTTAAAACAAACTTGTGTACCAAATAATTGTCTCCAATTTCATAGACTGAGTATGGAAAAATTGAATATAAATTTGAAACTCATTCGAGTAAGAGCGTATGGAATTTGAAATTAAGGAAAAGAGAAAAAGAGAGGAACAAAAAGCTTACGCCACTTCTTGACTATTAGTTTGTATATTTGCGATGGCTCGAATCATTTGATTATTATGATCTATTTTCATTCCAGAGGCTGCTTCCTGGTGTTTTCATCTTTGAAAGATGCTATACACACACACACACACAAGTAGTTAAATTAATAATGTAATAGTGTACAGACAACAGACCAGCTAGCAGTAGAGTATTAATTTAATTTTAACTTGCACATGAATGAAGAATGATTATATGAACTACCTTTAACAAGCACGTAGAACATGTTAATTAATTTTTAATATATGTGGTTTAAATTCGACAAGAGAGTTCGAAAAACAACATGATAGATAGATAAGACCACCTCCATCAGAGTCAATGGTAGCATGTGCATGCAGTATCAACATTCTTTTGTTTATTTCCATTGGAATTTACCAGTTATAATATCTATTTCATTTGAAAGTAAAAAAAAAAAAAAAAAAGATGCTATCACTGGAAAGTGGAAACCACGTAATTGCTGAATGGTAAAGGACATGACTCACTTGCCCTACCATGAACCAACCAAAAAAAAAAAAAAAAAAATTAATTAATCGAGTCTCTAACATTAAGTGGGAAAAGATTTTCTTTCATATATATATGTGGAAGCATATCCGAGCCATTACAGATCTAGAAATCTCATATATATGTGCTATACTACAATAAATATATATGGGTGTAAATTTTTTAATTGCATGGTAAGAGAGCAGGTAAAATAAAATCAGATTTTTTTTTTTTTATTTGCATTTGAGCTAGTTAAAGTAGTAAAAAAATTTAAGTAGAAACAAAATGAGATTGTCATTATTTTATAATTGAAACAAGTAAAAATAAAAACAATCTAGATATGCAATGACGTTTAAAATTCTGTTTGGAATTGAGATGCTGTATTGCTGTTGTGAAAAAAAATTATAACTATAAAATAAAAGTGGATAATATGTAGTAAATATAAATTTTAAATAATAATTTTAACAAAATTATTAAATAATATAATAAAATTTTCATCATCTAAGTAAAAAATCATATCAATATAACTTTCAAGGTACAATAACTTTTAAATTATAACTATTTAAATTTAATTACAAACGAACTCTAAATATATTTATAAATTGTGTCGTACGCAAGTAGACTACTTTATTATTTTATTTTATTTTATTTTAGAATTTTGCCATAAGTAATCTTTACTTCTTTAGGCTTTGCGGTTTGAAGATGTACACAGTTCAACGAATGACAACGATGGAGATCGGTTATTGTTGTTGAACAAAAAGAAGAGGACCAAAAATTAATTTGATTATAAATAAATAAATTATTGGTAATAATCATCCAATGGTAATTGCTGCCGTCGAGTACTTGCATATTCAACGGCACGTGAAGCCATTTCACATTCGTTGAACTTTTTCTTTACTTCTACTGTGAGCAGGGATCAGGTGCCTCACTCCTAAAAGAGTCCCATTGATCCTGTGCTTGTCAGGCATCCACGTGTCACGACCTGAAGACATAGTCGCTTTGATCCCGCCAGCCAACAATCAATAACCGTAATTACCGCCAACTTTTCTTACTGACCAATGACAATGACTAAAATAACCCTGAGGAGGCATCCAGGCAATAACCGATGTGACGATGGTTGATGACGAACGACTGAAAGATCCCAGCGGTCAACCTTGTGCAAAGCAATCCCGAAACCCCAAGCGCTTGTCCGTAGTGGCAATTATGGTAATTGCATGGTATCATAATAATATCAGTATAAAATGAGCTGAGACGGCCGTGAACCCACATCATTATTCATTCAAAATAATCAAGAGCCCACCACCTTTCGTCTTCTTATTCCACAAGGACAACAACAGAGTAGGGAAGCCTGTCTTTTTCCTTTTCGATATTTCTTTCATGAGAAAAGCAGTCTTGATATTTCATCAAATTTTGCTCCTTCCAGGTTCTGTTTCTTTCACTGTTTTTTTTTTCATATTTTTAGTACTTGACTTCGTTGGATTTTTATACAAGGAGCTTGAAGGTCTTAGTTGCTAAGAAAGATTTTTCCTTTTTTTTTTTTTTGGTTTTTTTTTTAGCTTGAATTGTGAAGTTGGAGGTGTTTTAGTTTCTTGTTAGCCTCAGTTTGTGGTTTGTTGAACTAGATGATGGTGAATGAAGTTTAATTTTGATTTTTGAGTTTTTGGGGTTTGGATTTGAGGATTTTTTTTTTTTTTTGGTTTATTTGTTTATTTTTTCAGTTTGGCCATCTGGATGCTGAGACTTAGATGTTGCTACTTGCTAGAGATTCAACTTGTCAATCAATTTGGTGGGTTGAATCCTATAGACTTTGTTAGGAGTTTGCTATGGTTGTGAGAAATGGAACTTGCCTGCTTAGTATAAATATCTGTTTTCAAGAATTTGATTGAGTTTCTCTCTTTGATTGCCGAACGAGAGCACTTTAAAGTTTAAACCTTGAATTCAAGGATTGTTTGTTAAAACATAACTGTGGTTCAGTTTGGTATGGTTGTGGGGCCATAGTTTTGTATTTTCTGCATCTTCTCCCCTTTTCTTGGTTGCCTTTCCATATATAGAGATGCTCTCTCCGTCTATTCATTTGCAAAGATAGAAATCCTGAGAATGGTTGGTGCTGTTTTTAGTTTACTGCTATTTCTGCAATTTTGGGGAATCTTTGCGTCTGGGTTTGCAATACAGTCAAAGGTTTGCGGTGCGGATCACATAGCCTACTCAAATTCTAATGAAGTTGAATTGTTTTATATAAATGGAAATCTAGTAGACAAAGTTTCGTTCTGTAAGGTTATCCAATTTCATTATGCGAATCATTGCATCTTTGAAGGCTATTCTGGAAGTGATTACTGTGGGTTGGACCTCTCACTAGGTATGTACTTATATGAAATGTTGGTTTGGATTTTACATTTAAAAGATGTGCTATAGTATCAGTATCACAAATGTGTAGCTCTATGAAGTTTGGTCTATGTTTGTGATAAAAATTTTGGAGCCTTAATATCTATTACCTTTTCTCAGCCAAGTTGTCTTTCAGTCCTGGAAGAAAAATTTTACAAAAGGAGGTGAAGGAAGAACCGAAAACCCATGATGCTGGTCAAAATTCCCATCCTAGAGAAGAGAAGAATTATTCTGGATCTCTTTCAGCTACCAAAAAGGTTGGCATAGCTGCAACTGGATTGTTTGTCATGTCTTGTGCTCTTCTCTGTCCTTGCTTTCATAAAAAACGGAAAGCAACTGCCCACACTGTTCTTGCCAGGGACCCAAATTCAAGTAAGCCTTCTTATAGGAATCTCATACAATGTCATGATGACAAAATTCTAACTATTTATAGCTCCAGATATGCTTCACAATTTTATGCAGCTATACAACTGAATGATTTTTTTTAATTAAGAATCCCCTTTAATAGCATGTACAATTTATTCATCTACTGTATTTTTAGTCTTCATTTCCTCTTTTTGGTGATAACTTGGCTAGCTTAAGTTTTATGTAAATCATGTCACGATTGGCATTCTTGACTCTTGATGCTATATTAACAGAGAAACAATTCCGTTCTTGCAGTGGATTCTGCTTCCTCCCTTGACGTGAATTCTGGTTCTGAAAAGGTTTCTGGTGCTGATAAGGTTCCACCAAGTCCAATGAGGGTACCGCCTAGTCCTTCTAGATTCACAATGTCCCCAAAACTTAATAGAATTGGATCTGTACATCTCAATATGAGTCAGGTTGTCAAAGCTACCCGTAATTTCTCGCCATCACTACGAATTGGTGAAGGTGGCTTTGGAACCGTCTACAAGGCCCAGCTAGAAGATGGCCTGATGGTCGCCGTTAAACGAGCAAAGAAGGTAAGGCTGTCCTCCATATGTCTGGCAATTCTTCCTCTGCCATAGGTTTTCACCATTTTTAAGATTTCTGGGAATTCTTTCTCCTTGGTTGGTGAAGTTTATCTTATGGGAGATATCCATATCGAGGTTCCTATATTATTGGGTTGACTCTACTACCTAGGATTTCTTCTCTAGAGTACATGGCGGGGCCTCTTGAACCTTGGATGGGTGGTATTCTAGGCACAGAGTGCCTCTAGAACTAGAACAATGTTCTAGGGAGGAACCAGAGGTTTGGTTAACCATGACTTATTTAAAGATCTCACCGTAGACATTTGCTTAAAGGTTTTGAACATATTGGGAGATAGACTCAATCAGCTAGATTAACAGTTCAAAATATTTTTTTTGTCCCATAGGTAGAGAGTCACGTGGGGTTTACAAGCCCATTATAGTGCTAGTGATATCAGCTCTTGGGGTTCGTTACCTTATTTACTCTGAAGGGTTAGGTGAGGCTGCTTAATTTCAATAAGAGTCTGCGTCTTGACCCTTGCTAGGTTATGGGCAGAAAAGGAGGAAGAAAATAAAATTTTGAGGCAGCTAGTGGCCCCGAAGCGTGCTATGGTTTGAAATCATTAAAAACAGTGGCAGCTAGGCAGGTTTGAGTGATAAATGCTGTGACTGGGGCCTGGAGAACAATAGTTTATCAAGTTATCTTATAAATAATGGTCAAAATGTTCAATTAGGATGAACCAGAGTCAATATATTCTGAAGCCATAAGTTAATGGCATGGTTAATATTTATTTATTCTATAAAGGAGTCCTTATATTGTGAAATTATACCGCATAATGTTGCCTAATTTTCAGTTTTCCTTTACCTTTTGTTTCTAAATTGACTTTATTGATAATGAACATGCACATGTCAGAAGTGGCAGCTACGCAGGTTTGAGCGATAAATGCTGTGACTGGGGGGCCTGGAGAACGATAGTTTATCAAGTTATCTTATAAATAATGGTCGAAATGTTCAATTAGGATGAACCAGAGTCAATATATTCTAAAGCCATATGTTAATGGCATGGTTAATATTTATTTATTCTATAAGGAGTCCTTATATTGTGAAATTATACAGCATAATGTTGCCTAATTTTCAGTTTTCCTTAACCTTTTGTTTCTAAATTGACTTTATTGATAATGAACAAGCACTTGTCAGAAGTTGATATAGGAAATTGCCTTTCTTCGTTTCACTGGTTTTGTCAGATGAATGATCTTAGATAACTGATTTTTCTGGTTTTATTCGTATCACACGTACAGGAGCAGTTTGAGAACCTGCAAACTGAATTCAGTAGTGAAGTTGAACTTCTGTCCAAAATTGATCATCGGAATCTAGTGAAGCTACTTGGTTTTGTTGATAAGGGAAATGAGCGCCTTATTATAACAGAGTTCGTACCAAATGGTACACTTAGAGAACATTTGGATGGTAAGGTTGCATCAATATAAGGTTGCTAAAATTTTCTATTTAACCAGATTGTGGATGCTAACATTTTTGCTGTTTCTTTCTTTCTTTGGGCAGGTCAGTATGGAAAAACCCTGGATTTTAATCAGCGGCTTGAGATAGCCATTGATGTTGCCCATGGACTAACATATCTCCATTTATATGCAGGTGAAAATTTTGAGACTTAGTTAATAGTTTCTAAGATTATCAATTTATCATTTAGAATTGCTTTTTGTTATTATTTACACCTAATGACCACCTGTAGGACAAAAGGGGAAGAAAAACTATGTTCAATGTACTGTATAGTCTGGAATTATTGGTGTAATATTTCAAACTTATTGGTGGGTTAATGGTTACTGACCTTGCATCAAATTGCAATGACGGAATAAAACTTGCCTCAATTAGATTCTGTTCTTGACTCTGTTTCCATTGTAAATGCAGCCTTTTGAGTTTTGATGCAAAACAATTGGTCTCTACTTTTTAAGTGTCAGATGTTAGTATTGCCTATAAGATGAAAAGAGAAAATCATTATCAGACCTTTTATTTCATAAATCTTTATGATTGTATCGCAATTCATAACTAAGTTATTGACTTCTACATTTATATTCTTATCAATGGCACTACCTCTATGATATTTTGCATGATTGTAGTAAGTGGTGGTCTTCCTAATCCATTGAGAAATCCTACAATTGCAGCTGCAACTTTCTTATCCCTCTGTTAGTCCTCAGTTATTAATTCTATTCTCATGCTCATTTCATCAATTCTGTATTTTCTTTTATTAACACATGCCCAACTTTATATCTTTTCTTGGAATAGAGAAGCAAATTATCCATCGAGATGTGAAGTCATCCAACATCCTTCTGACAGAGAGTATGAGAGCAAAAGTGGCTGATTTTGGATTTGCAAGGCTTGGTCCAATGGATTCTGATCGAACGCACATTTCAACCAAAGTGAAAGGAACAGTTGGTTATCTTGATCCTGAATATATGAAGACCTATCAACTCACTACCAAGAGTGATGTATACTCATTTGGGGTTTTACTTCTTGAGATTCTAACTGGACGCCGTCCTGTAGAGTTGAAGAGACCACCTGAAGAGCGGGTGACCCTTAGATGGGTAAGATTGTCTTCCTTTGACAATATTTTGATTCTGACAGATTGCTTGTAAGCTAAATCTGCATGGAATAATAGTAATTGCCCTTTCATGCAACAGAAACTTGTTGGATATGTTGGATCCTTAAAATATATATTGTTTTCGTTGTACAGGCCTTCAAGAGATACAATGAAGGAAACCTATTGGATATGGTGGATCCTTCAATTAAGGAAGTAATCAGTATGGAGATACTTACCAAAATGTTTGGTTTGGCAATTCAGTGTGCAGCTCCAATACGAAATGATCGGCCGGACATGAAATCAGTTGGAGAGCAGTTATGGGCAATTAGAGCAGACTACCTTAAGAGCGTAAAGAAAGGGTAGCAATATAAATTTGAGCGTGGTTTTGCTCTTAATTTTATATTGGCTTTGTTGTAAAAAATGAAAACCAAAAAGAGAAAGGGAATATGGTCATTTGCAGCATCTGAACATCACTTGTTCTTTGGCTTTCCGGTTTTTATGTCTTTTTATGAGTTGTTTCTTCAAATTGTTATTGCAAAGATAATTGCAAACTTGTGGCAAGCGTCAGCAGGAAATAGGGCATCTCTTCTTTGTACGTCTGTTTGCCAGTTGGCCTACTCATTGACAAACATTTTTCTTAATCTTATTTATTTATTTATTTATTTTTAATATTATTATACAAGATTATTACTAATATTACATCAGATATTACAATTAATATTTATAAATAGATTATACAATTGGAACCTTCTCTTCGCATGTATTTTTTTGAATCTCTACCTAAATTTTTTAAACCCTCTCTAATATTCGAAAAGTGTCTACTTCACTCACATTTCGTGAGCGAGAGACCGTTTTTACTCAATGATTTGATAATTAAAAAAGGACTGAAATTAACTCTCATAATAATTTTATAAAGACTCAAACCTTTACTCTCACCGTATTTATTTATATACTTTGCTGGTAAAGAAACTCATCCTAACAGGCTAAGATTATCTGACTATCAGCATAATAGGAAGGGCGGACAATTCAAAATTATCTTAAAAAGTTTACTAAATGTATATATACTTTTCACCAAAGCAAAATTGATTACAAATAATGTAATCTACTACTAATACACCTTAAAGAACACTGCCTCCTCTTCAGCACTGCCTTCAATAAATAAAAGAAAAAATGGCACCACCCCTACCTTTGCATGATTCAGGAGCTTTGTGTGGCTCGAGAACATTATTTACAAGCTTGAGCGTGCGTTGAGTGATGACTGAGATTTTGCTAAAACAGTTTTAATGAAGGTGGGAAGCGAATCCTCAATCTTTTCCACCTGCTCCTTGCCAGCAAAGGATTCAAACCCAATATATGTTCTGGCATGAAATCGTGCCTTGTCAGGATACCCACAACCGGTGATCCCTGCAATTAAGTAGCAGTTGAATTACTAATGGGACACATATTATTGTCGGAAACTATCAATAAAATCACACCATTCCACAGACAAAGCAAAAGAAGAAATGGTGCTCATGCAAGGACAATAAGAAGAAATTGCGAACCCCACAACTGCAAACACAAGGGCAATACGCTTGGGGAATCAAATAATTTACTTCAGAAATATCCATAGCAGTAACCGAAGTGGCCCTTAAAATTGGTCAGATAAAATGATTGCAAGTCTAACAAGTTGAGTAATCAATCATTCTAAAAGCTTAGCTCCTAGGAAACAGTGCAAGAGGCCTCTTCACAACTAAGATAACATGTCAACCAACAGACTATCCACACAGGTCGAAACACACGCCGTACAAATACACATATTAATAGCAAAGATCCTCTTCTTATGGCTTATATAATTTGATTCATATAGTATGGACATTTCCATAGTTTCAAAGAGGAGACCTACAAGTCAGGCTTCAAAGCATATAACAAATAATTTAAAAAATTTCAACCTTTTGAAAATGACCCAACAATAGTTTTAACTGGAATAAAGCACATTGTGTAATCAAGGAATCATGACCAGTAAAAAGGAGAACCACTCAGCACACAATGAATTGGATATGTGGAGAATCATATTACCATTTGGACGTGGTTCAAGAATGAAACATTGGACAGAATAAACTAAAGATAGCTGATGTAGTTCAGGACCAAGTAAAAAAAGAATAAAAGGTAAGCAAAAGGATAGAGTCTCTTACATTGGAGATCTTGGGTATCACCAGCAGGTGCCTCAAACCAACTTCTCGAAAAAGAACGAGAGCCTTAGCCAGTGACATTGTCTCCACAACTGTATAAGGCGATGCATTTGTGAACGGATGCAAATCTACATACATCTCCATCTCTTCCTCGGATAATTCGATATCTTCTATTTTGTCACCATTGCCCGAGCCCCTTTTTGCAAAATCCACTGCTGAGAACTGGCTGAAAGCATCATTGACAGTTGGATTTGAAGTGGGCAAGAAAGCTTTCTTCTTTAACAATGTAATGAGGTGGGCTCGAAGGATTAAACCATAGAGAACTGGGGCCTCGGAAAGTGGATTCTCGTCAATTACAGGAAATCCATTATGCCTTGTAGTTCTGAGAACATGAACTACATTGCCAACTTTCTCAATTCCATGAAACACCTGAAGAGGGGCTGTAACTATATCACCAACCGTCAGCTGTCTCATGTAAGGCTCAACATGAGTTTCCAGATAAGGAAATCCCTTTGCCTTCATTATCAGGTCATATATATTGCCATTGAAAGCATCTGCTACAGTCTTGGAAATGAGAAGAACCAACATTATCATAGGCAGCAATAGTAGATTATTGGTTAGTTCTAGGATAATAACACATAGAGAAACTGTCATCCTCATGGATCCACCAAGAAATGAAGCAGCACCCAGCACAGCATAAAGGCCATGATTAAGATTTGAGTGTGAACCAACTAACATTCCAACAAACCGTCCGTAGGATGCTCCCGCAACAATAGCAGGAACAAAAAGACCCGCAGGAGCAACAATCCCATAGCTTAAAACACTTAGAGAAAAGCATGCGACAAAAAATATGAGCATTGATGAGTGTTGAAACTCCTTATCAGTGTCCTTGCTGAAAAGGTTTCTGATAGCATCATCATTTGTATTAAATATTAGGCTAGCAAGATCATTATAATAACCAGGAGCGCATTGGAATTTCTTGTAGTTTCCAGACCGGCCAATTGTTGGACATGCTTCCGATGCACCATATGGACAAGGACGGCAAGATGCAAGCCATGGTAATCCGAAAAGAAGACACGATGTCAAAATGGATATTGTGCAAGCAAGAAAAATTTTAGAAGCAATCCCCTTCCTGGAAAAGGAAAAACATAATGGAAATGAGCTTCGCAAACAAATATTAGATCAGATACTGAAAAAGTTTTATTTTTCTCCAACTGCTTACTCATTAATGAAGTTGTAAATCCGGAGAACCTTATCTAAAAGAAAATTGTATAAACTTCCCAATATGCCTCCTACAACTCCAAGGAGAAGCACAAGGGGAACATCAGCTAGGTGATATGAAGCATCTGCTGAATATACATCATACATTATCAGTCCCCCTGTGCCAAATAGCCCACACTTGCCACTCTTACAAATATCAATAAAAGCTCTGAGCAGAATTGCAACAATAGCTGTTGTGAAGAAAGCTCTCCATAGAAGGGCACTTCTCCACCTGCAATATAAAATTTTCATATCCCGTAAATATTAAAGAATCCACCTTTACAAAGAGAACCAAAGAATCCATGTTTTATACCCACTCATGGAGATCTGCTGAAAATGTGCTGCTGCTAATAGAATGATGGATGATCTTGGCAAAACATTCTACTTTCCCTTAGCATACCAAAAGCATGAACCATGAAGCATTCTTAGCTAAATGTTAACTTAACATAGCAATACCAGAAAAATAGGAATTTCTAAATTTTAAGCAAATGAAATTGTGGTAATTCTTTATATATATATATATATATTAAAAGCAACAAATAAAAAATGACTTCCAAAGACAATGAAAGGAAGTTGAGATGGGTAGATTGGTATACCAAGATGCCATTTCTTCAATAGCAAACAGCAAACCACCAACTGGAGCACGAAAAGCAGCAGCAATACCAGCTGCTGATCCACATGTTACAAAATCTCGCCGGTCTCGGTCATTTTTGAAAAAGCGTAACCATTTCCATGTTAAGCCATATTTCTTTGACCCGCCCTGCCCCAGTAGAGATGCAACACATGCGCCAGTATGCACCATGGGTCCTGCTTTTCCAACTAGAAGAGAAGATGAAACAGCAGAAATGCTTCCAATTATCTGCACATTGAACAAACATGAAAGATACCTTTACTTTGGAAAACACTAAACTTAATTTAAAAGGTACATGAAACATTTATCCTGGTGTAGAATAGAATATCCAAAGACTGAACCAAAGACTTTCAGCAAGTTTGGTTGGATAAAACAAAGAATCCTATTAATGTATCAAAACTACCATCAAAGAAAATCAGAGAAGAGACTGAGATACCAGAATTAGTAGTAACTGAGTAGTTTTGAAGCCTACAACTCTATCCAAATTAACATACTCACGAAGCCCTTCTGAAAGCTAACATGAACAAGCAAGCAGTAACCAACAAGTATCCCTCACCATTTACATAAACAATCACGATATCACCTTAAAGCAAGGCTTACGGTTAAGCATGGTTAGGCCACTTATGAAATATTTCCAAATCAAATGCTCTGCTTTATTTGGGATAAAAATTTTGCTTATCAACCAATTAAGTATGAATAATATAAACAAACGTACCTTAATAACCAAAGTCCGAAACGACAATATCTCCGGCGCATCAACACCATTAAGGTAAGCCTTCACTTCCGGTATGCCGGAACCAGCTGCCGCCGGCGCAACAGTAGCCGTTAGAATGGACGCAAACAGAGTAAGTACTAAATTCGGAATTGAGAAGGCCAGAAACGCCATTCCAAACCTGTAACAACAACAAACCCACCACAATTATATTTACATGATCATCACTATAGATAAATAATTAATTAATTAAATTAAATCAAAGCTGCTTAATGTTTAGAGTGAGAGCATGTATATAAATACTTGTTGGCAAGCATCATATTGGAAGTAACAACAAATTTGGTGCCAGCAATATTCTCAACGGCAAGATTGTTTAAAAAGCCAATGAGGCCAACAATCAAACCAATCAAGAAGCAAAGCGACCACTTCATGAATATGTACTGAATCATCTGGTTTCTGCCACGCGTCCTCCAATCCTGCTTGAAGAAATCATTCTCAGCTATCTCGTAGTCAAGACTCTCGATGGGGCATACATCAGCCCCGACAAGCGCTACTTGGGAAGTTGAGTTGCTGATGCTCGATCTTGATCTTTGATGCGACAGCAACGGCACTGTCAATGATTCCGAGTCCTGCACTCCCGCCACCCCCGCCGCCACCGCCGCCGCATTCAAGTTTTCAGAAGCAGCAGCCGTGGCCATGTTTTCGGTTGGTGGTTGGATGTTCATCTGTGGGTAATTATATTTGGTTATTTATCTTTCATTATACAGAGAGATTAGAAAAGAGTCGAAGGTGGAATTAAATTGAATTGGAGTCCGAAGGGATGGAGTTTGAGAGCGAGTTGGATACTACAACTGAAAACGAAAGCTGCAAATAAGTACAAATTTTTACCGAGAGTTTCAGCTTCAGTTTCCGTTTCAGTATCCAGTATGCTGTTAAATACTTTGTAAAGTCGTGCTCTCACACCTCACTTGCCCCATGACAGCACGTATTTTGTCATGTGCTATAAAGTTGGATTCTTTTCGTTTTTCCAATTTTTTTTTTAATTACACTTGTTGGTTTAAACATGTAATATCTTTTACTCACGAGAATGGCGAGACAAAAAAGTACATAACTAAAAAATAAAATTATTTTATCTCTCGAAAAAAAAAACTCATGAAATAATATTCAAATCTCTCTATTAAATTCCCGACATTGCAATTTGACTTTTAGATGTGAAGGAATTTACCTTCACACGATATTTTTAATTTGTAAAAAATTTGTGACATTTGTTGAACTTGGATCCAGTGAAGTAGATATTTAAAAAAAAACTCCAACGCGCAAGTTAGTATCTTATTAAAATGAAAACAATAAATAAGATTAGTTTTTTGTAGAGGGATAAACAATGCTTTTTTTTTTTTTGGCTCAGAAAGGATCTCCCTTTTCTTAGTGAGATGAGCTCTATTTATAGATGATGGATACATGTGTTTAGGGTTTTGTCTTGGTTTATTTCTCTGATGACACGCACCACCCACTATTTTTGCACACGTGGATGTGAATTTAATTGTAGAAAAATAAACATATTTATTATGGACCTACGTCATTTATTGTGTGTCCATGTGCTTCCTTGTTCTTATGGTGTTGGGCATGGTCCCCTCAGACTCTAGAACCCGGAGGAATTAGAATGAGTTTTTTCTTCTAATTATTATCGTAAGCTTTTGGAGAATTTAATCCCAGTATTACTTTTTTCAGAATAAATTAGATATAATTTATTTATTTATTTAATTTTTTAGGATAGTGTCTTTCATTCTTTTTTATATGGACAATTTACGTAATTTGGTGCCTTAAGTTATGGCACTTACAAAATGGAAAGTTTATTATATCTCATTGAAAAAATTTATTAGCTTTTAAATAGAAAGTTTATTTCTCATTAAAAAAAATTGATTGTCTCAGTATAAATAACTAATTCTTAGTTACTAAATCAAGATTGCAGAATGCTGACTTTTTTGAGAGAGAGAGATAAATCATAAACGGATCTTCTCACATCAATTTTTTTTTTTTTCAAAAAAAGAAAAAAGCATAATAGCTTTTTTTGTATTTAAGCAAAACGCAAAGTACCTTCTCGTAATTTTCCCATGTAAACAAGCTGTTGAATTAATGGTGGTCTACGTCACTTGTATCCGTATCCAGTTGTCCGCATGCGGCGTCGAGCTTTGGGAGTGCGGAAACTTCGTTGTTCGAACAAAGAATTGGTAGCACCTACGGAATCTCAAATCTCTCTCCATTCCCGCAACTTTTTATAAGTCCCGGTCGATCAGAGGCTCGGCTTGACTCCCCCCACCCCTAGCCGTTTTCCGTTTGGATGAAGCACAAGCGGGGAGCTTCTTTTTTGTTTTCCTTTTTTCCCCGCTTCGCAGTCTTATCGGTAAATAGCGTCTTGAAACGCTTTTATGTTGGTTCTTCTATTAAGGAAGAAGCTTTTACCGGTGATGGTCAACCTTTGGCTGGTCCTGGTGGCAGTGGTGGCAGTGGTGGCGCCAATGATCGTGTGTAGCGTGGTACGTCTGAATCAAAATGAATTAACCAACCACCGCTACTATCCAATACGTGTCCCTATGACGTCGTTTTGCTATTATTATTATTATGATGGATCCGCCTACGGTGCACAATCTCCGCTATGCAGCCGAAATGAGATGAATCGTTACATAATGACATAGGAAATAAGTGGTGTAGAAAATTGTCAGGTGAAAAAATAAGGAGGGGAAACCGGGTAGCATATGATGTTACTATATATGTGTGTCTGTGTATAGTTTTTATGTATAGTTTTTCCTTGTGCGGACGTTTTTATTTTATTTTTATACAGACACACTTTTAAATTATAAAGTTTAAGATAATTAGTTTTTAACTCTCTTAAACCGTACAGTTTAACAGTGCGTCTATATTAAAAAAAATACGAACATGTGTGTGTGTGTGAAATTTACTCTAGAAAAGAATCAGTGAAAAAATGCTATGAAACTATTGAAAAGTAAAAAACAAAACCCTCTTTCTTCTGCATTCCATCGGTGCACCTACGTCACCGTCACCAAACACTTTTCATCACCTCTTACTAGGGTGTTCCTGGATTGAATTTTGTAGATTGAACATCAATTCATATTCAATCTATGATTTTACGAATTATAAATTTGTAATCATATATTATTCACGTATTGGTGAAACTCAATCCAAATTCAATCTATAAGTCTGTAGATTGGATGCGGATTTGACTTAATTCATATCCAATTCACCATTTTGAAAAAAATTTTAATTTTATCCAATCTATGAAGTAACTAAATTTTAAAAAATTAATAAAAAATAATTTTACTATCAATTAAATTCAAAATTGAATAAGATTTAAATAAATTAATTGTTTAAATAAAGTTAGTGTAATACATTCAAAGTTTCAATATATACTAAAAAGGAAAAAAATCTCATTCGTTTAGATCAATATATGAAAATTAACTAAAATTATAAATTTAAATAAATACAAAATTTAAAATTTGAGAGCTTTGATGTAACAAGAAGAAATTAAGAAACTTGAAGGGCTTGAAATGAAAGTAAAGAAATTAAGTTAATTACCTCAAGTGGTTAGTGAAAGTGTGAAACAGAGATGGCTTGTGCGGCAGCCGGGTAGAGATTTGGTGTTATGTGCTAAAATGTTTTATTTGGCTTAGGGTTTTTCGTTTTGCTTTTGAATTTTTAAAGTTTAGGCTAATTATTCAAAAAATTTTATTTTACATTATTATTGAATAAAATATAATATGCTATTAATTTCATTATATTTTAACTTATTTATTTATTTATTAGTAAGTAGCAATGTTACTTTTATATTTTATTTTTAATTAAATAAATTTTTTTTGTTGGTTCATGGATTTTTGTAGATTTACATAAGTAAATCTATATCTAATATACCGACTGCGAATTTTTAAATTTTTAATTTAATTGAATCTATTAATCCACAGATCAAATTTTTGTTAATAAGATGAATTGAACGAATCGGATTAGATTCTGAACACCCCTATTTCTTGCAACACTGGACTTGACCCATACCCGCCGCCAATTTATGGACTCATTTCTTTATAATTTTAGTTCTATTGCTTCATCTTCCTCTCTTATTTACACGGTTCTGTCAACTGAGCATCTAAAGCTCATTATCATTTTAGTTCTATTGCTTCATCTTCCTCTCTTATTTAGAAGGTTTTGTTAACTGAGCGTCTAAAGGTTATTATGTAGGTAAAAAGCCAATCGTACTACTCATTTAATTAAAAAAAAACTAAGGGAATGTGTGTCCGCGCTAAACGGATTCAATTTTTATTATTTTAGTATTATCAACTTAGATATGGTAGGAATTTATCATTCTTTTAATTAATATGTAAAAAGTTAGAAAATGTTCCATTTAAGGTTCGTTTGTGATTTCTTTTAAGAAGTTCAAAAGTCGTTTTGAAAGGTTAAAAGTTAATTTTAGTGCTTAGTTAATTTTCATGTTAATATTATATCCATTTCATTCACTTGTATTCTTACGGCAATTTAATAACAAAATTTACTAAACACAAATAACTTCTTCAAAAATTTTACAATACTTTTATAAATAAATTTTACCAAATGTTAATTAATTTTTTTCGCAACTGATTATTTTTATAACATATCTAACAGTAATTCGAACCAACTATCTTTTCTATAAAATAAATTTAATATCTACCACATCCATTATGATTTCAACCTTCAAATAAACTGAGTTAGCGAATATGCTTTCACAACATTTTGATGCAATTTAAATTTACGTCATTTTATAATTAGTAAAGCCAATGATTTTTTTTAAAAAAAAAATTTAGGAAGAAACTTTGAGAAGTAAAATATTGATTCTTTTAAAAGGAAACTCTAATAGCTTAGACATATGATCGATGAGATGTATTTCAAGGAAATTTTTTTTTTTATTATCTCTTGAGTTTTGATGAGATATGTGAAGGTTGGATCTAAAATTACGTAACGCCAATTTGAGATTATTGTTTGGAGGTTCACATATGATTTTGAGAAGTTAAAATTTGTTTTTAATTTTTAATTTTTTTTCGAAATCACCTAATTCTTTAATAGATTTTGAAAAAGCATTTCCAATATAACACTGTTTATTGTACTTAAGCAGAGTCGTTATCGCAACTTAGCTGTATAAACAAACTTTGAAGTAGTGGAGATCGACCTGAGCAGTGTCCGTATCTAGTTGTCAGCATGTTGCGTCAAATTGGCGGAAACTTCCATCGTGGTTCGAAGAATGATTGGTAGTTTTTTTTGTTTTTTGTTTTTTGTTTTTTTTTTGGGTGACAAAACAAAGATTGGTAGTTTGGTCTTGGAAGCGGTTGGTAATGCAGGACGCCACGTCCGATTCAAATTAAATTACCATATCGCATCTATGACGTTGTTTCGTTATTGTTATCCGCTTATTCGTTTTATTTATTTTGTTGGATAAATTTTTTCAGTGGATCTGAATCATGATTTAACCCAAGTGGTTAGAACATTTCTCTCATAAATATGAGGGAAGGGGTTTGAGTCTCCGCAAACGCATTATAGGGATTTAATTTAAATTTTTTTTCTTAGAGTCTTAGAGTTTGAGTGAAGACAGTGTTTCTCCTATAATTGGTGTTTCTCCTAGAATGGGAGTTTAACGTCCCTCGAATATTTAAGAGGGTTAAAAATCTGAACAGTACTATACAAGATTTAATGTAAACTAGTCCTAATAATTGTTGTATATATCAATTATAGTCTCATGTATATGAGTTGTAATCTTGAGTAATAATCTCATGTAATCAAAAAAAAAAAAAAGAATCATGATTGGATGGGTGGGTGGGCAATTCTTGGAAAAAAGTGTGAGAACTTGTATGAGGTTGCCAAATTGATAATGGGTATTTTTTGAAATTTAACTCGTATGAGGTTGCCAAATTGATAATGGGTATTTTTTGAAATTCAAGGAAATTTAATAGCGAGATGTCTTCAAATTTTAAATTTCATTAGGTCACTAAATGGACAATAATTAAAAAAAAACAAATGAGAAAAATTTTAATAAATAAGAAAGTTTTTATTAATATTAAAAAATAAGAGAAAAATTACAAGTTACATAGTAACACGATGCTTAGACAAATCTCAAGTATCTTATATAAAGATTCTTCCGAATGGAAACTAGTGAATGATGCTACTAAGTGAAAAAAAAGAAATGTAAGATAATCTATATGAACCAAAGAATCAACAACTAAATTCTTCATGTAAATATGAGAACCCCCTAAATTCCATCTCATTTAATAAATGAAGACAATTAACCCATTTATTGTGAAGAGCCACTTCTCCAGCCCAAAGAGGGTTATAACCTCGTTTAAAAGTACTGGGGAGAAGTCATTCCGTAACCGTACTCAACACGCCAACCATTACGGAAGACAACCTCAATAGTTAGGATAAAAGCATATTATTCTTCAAAAAAAAAAAAAACAATATGATGGCCAAGGCACAAAGGAAAGCAACATTTAAAGATGTCATTAAAACCTCTATAAATAACAGCACAAGACGAATAACTTGAATTCCTTTTCGCTAACCCATCCATATTAATCTTAACCCAAGGTTTTAGTGGTGAATGCCAAAATATCATAATGCCGTAAAAATCTTTGGTACTCTTGGTAAAGCTTGGTAGAATTTAAAATGTCACAGATGGGGGCATTTCCAATAGCATGACCAGGGCATCTCATACTTCAGTAAACTAGATGGGAAGACATCCAGGTTTGAACACCAGGAGCTCGAATCATCAAAAATAAAATTTCCATTATTTGAGAACCTTTCAACATTTAGGAAGAGGGAAAAGGAAAAAAACATCTACACCCCTAAGTTTGAGAAAATATTCATTAATGCCCTCAAAGTTTTTTAAAAAAAAATACCAAAACCTCTTTTATTATTATTATTATATCATTTACTTCTATTATCGTAAAATTATTATATCATTTACTTCTATTATCGTAAAAAAATAAACTTTGAATTTTTTAATAAATACAAATATTATATAACTAATATAATCTACGCAGTAGACTAACACTACTAAAATATTTCCATTAAATACATTTTACAATTAAAAAAAAGTCTCACATACTGATAATGTTAAAATTATTATTTTACATAATATTCAAAATAATTTAAATTTTAATACATTTATTTTAAAATTTTGATTGTATTTATAATAAAATTTACATTAATATAATAAAATATATCTAATAGATTGTAAAATATTAAAAATATTTTTTAAGTATTGACATTGTTTTAAAATGCATATATTATTACATTTATTTTAATATTATATTTTTATTTATTGTAAAATATTAAAATTAATTTTTTTGAGATAACATAAGCAAAGGGTGTTCTAGTCTAAAACAGTGAAAATTATTTCCTTTAAATTTTAAAGCTGTAGACATCTTTTTCCCCAAGAGAAAAGATCAAACATATCAACAACCTTTCAACATTTATGAAAAGAATCTTCCATTATTTGAGAAATTGAAAATTTGAAATTTCAATCTCATCTCGGGGAAGAAAATAATAATAATAATAAAATTAAAAGAAACATCATTGCTTTACTTTTGTTTATTTAATTTATAGTCACATGACTCACATGGAACACATTTTCTGCTTGATGATCAGATTCACGTGATTAAAACTCAAACTAATTAAACAAGTGTCACCAAAAATGGCTTTGTGGTCCCAACCAAACCAAGTTGATCAAACGATGTTACTTTTTTTCCCTGATCAATTATTACATCTAGTAGCACTGAAATTACAGATTCGGATATTTTAAAAAATATGCTCCCTCGTGCGCCACCTAACTTAGACTATATTGAATGAAAGATAAAATATCATTCCCAAAATTTGTTTGTTTCTTTATTTTATTTTTTAATAAAGAGTTGTGGCTCAACTCGTAGACTATATTGAATGAAAGAACCCCAAAGCTGGCAGCAATTCAGCCGATACGTCGTCATCGTCGTCGTCCTCATAATAATAATAATAATAATAATAATAATAATAATAATGGCACTTCCAAGAGCTACAAAAGGCATTGACCTTTCGAGTGTTTCTGCATTTGGAATTGGCCGAAAGATGTGGGCCTTAATGTTAAGTATTAAAACAAAAAATTTAAAGTCAACCCACCTTCCCACATCTATTAATCCACGACAAACACAAAATGTTTGATTCCGAAAATTTACTAGCCAAAATATCATTATTCAGTGAGTGGGTGGGTGGGCCGTGGCCTGAATATTAACTCAAAATAGGCATATCATTTTACTCATTTTGCATAATGGAGCGGGGGTTGGATGTCAGTTAGTGTACCTATAGCTATATATAACAGTGCTTATTTGGTGAGAGTTCTCATATTCTGAATAAAGTGTGAGAAAGTTGTTACGTCATATGATTTAATAGTATAATAGGCATTATAAATAGAATTAGATTTAATTAAGAAATCCCGCACCGTAGTTAAAGCTCGGAATCTCAATTTAAACCATTGAATTTGAATTCAATTGCCTATTATCTTTTCATTTTAAAAATCTGAATATGATAGGACCCAACTTCATGATGATTGTCCCTTGACAATGTGGCTGCCTGGTAGCTGAGTCTTCAGTCTCTTTATTTCTCTTCATAAGCATTAAGCAGGCTGTTAATAATAATACCGTATACTCAGTTAAAGATTACTTTCAATACCATACCGTCAGACATACATTTACTAGGCCTCAGTTTGTCCGAATTTATTGTTCATAATGTGCACTGAGTCAAATTAACCTGCCAGCTTCATTTCAATTCAAGTTTCAATGGGCTGAGCCCAGTTGGCCCTTGACTCTTTCTCGTCGAGCTGCTGCATGTTATTACTGTGACTTTTGTTGTCGATTTATCAAGGTATAAGCTAATCGAACCATACGATATTATGATGTTAGAAAGTATTAATTCTTCTATGAATTTCGTGTCGAATAAAAATGGGGTTTTTATCACTGTTTGTTTAAATTGAATTTCTTGATATGTGCTTGGGCTAAACAAATTAACCAATGCATGATAGAAATTAGTGATTTGTAGTGTTTGTCATGTTGGCGAAGATGGGTTACGTTTTTACGCGTTGCTTTGAAGATGCTGGAAAGGGGTGGTGTTTGTGCTTCTTAAAATCTTAATATGGAGTATTATTTGTTGTTTGATAACGAAAGAAGTAATGGCCTTATTAACGGACGTAATGAGCTGAACATGCGCGGCATCAATTTTATGATCAATTGACAATTTTCTTGTAATTCCATGGTTACTTGGCTTTTGTAGTCAAGCTGCTGCTGATGTTGAATCATTATTTTGGAAATGTTTGACTGATGTGTTGCATTTCAAAACATGGTTGAGATCTTGGTAGAAATTATGAAGGGCGAATTAATTGAGTGGTTGATACAAGCAGGTTCGTAAGTATAATACAGCAAGCACCAATCTAAATCTTCTGAAAGTTGGATGCCGCAAAGGAAAGGATTTCTTTCACTTGATTTTGTTCTTAAAGGAATTGATCAAAAATATTGATGTAGACATATTGATGTAGGAAGTATGGGGAAGAATAAATTAGGGATTTTATATTTTGAGTTAATTTAGTATTTAATTAGGATTTTTTGTATATTTAAAATTTTCTTGTTCAAATTATATTAGGGGTAGAATAAATTATAAATTCTAGATTTCGAATCAATTTAGTAGTTAATTAGGATTTACATTATATTTTCTTATTCAAGTCATATATATTTCTTTTCTTATAAGGAATCATAAGTTTATTAAGAATAAAATAATCCCAATTATTATAAATAAGCTTGTTACTTTTTTTTTTTCTTACACAAGTTTTTTATCAATAATATTTTCGATATTTTCTTTTGGATTTCTGTGTCAAATATATGTTACTAAATTACTGCCAAATATATGTTACTAAATTACTGCTACTAAGTTTCAGTCCATTAGCTGGATTTTTAATTCTCGATACCGATTCTAGTTTGCTAGTCAATATGAGCATTGCCGAGAATTAACTTTGAATTGGTGTCATACCTCCATTTTTGTTGCAGATGAGGTCTGCACTAAGTTGTTATGAACAGCTATACCCAAGTTTCCGAAGCTTCATCAGAAACTTCCAAGTCATCCAATTCATCAGGTTATCCAAGTCATCCGTACCAGCATTCGTGACTTGCATGTTGGACCCTAAGGACAAACTCCATGATCCTTGTTTTACAGCCTTTGGAACATTGAGCTGTTGGTTTGCTTCGGAGACTTGTATCTGGTTGTTAACAGTCATCAAGCGATCTCCGGGCACTGAAGGGAGTCTAAAATCCACAGCGGAACTAAAGGAGGTATTAACATGCTGCTGTCTTGCTTCAGAGTACAATGGAGCCATTCGTGAACCCACACCAACTCTCCAAGCATGGAACAACTAGCATTGACCATGGAACTAGCCATAGAATGAGAGCTCACATTATTATCTCTCAATGGTTTCAGACCCACATTTGACTGAATTTACTAAGTTACCGGCGATGGGCAAGTGTGGGAGTGTTTGTTCTTACTTCCAGTTTTATTTTAAAGATGCAAAGAAGCAAGTTATTAAAATTGTAGTGGGTATTATATATAGTTGAGATGGTAAAATTTTCTGTGTTGAAAATGAGTGGTATTCGCTTACATGTGTGGGTATGGTGTATCTAACATAGCACGAGTGAACATGAGCATATCCCAGCTAGTTTTTGAAAATTTCGAAACATGATTTTGAGAAAGGTCTTATTTTCTTTGAATTTTGAAAAAGTACATCACCTAAATATTGAAATTACGAAAATACCTAAATAATTTTGAAAATTTTCAACATCCTCCACGTCTATTGTCTAAAAGTCTAATTGTTTAGAAATTAATTAGTAATTTTGATTTTACAAACACCTTTAATAAATAACAACGCACAAACATCAAAATAAACCAAAAGAATGACATTTTTTTTTCTTTTTCATTCTTTTCATTGTGCTTAAAGAATATAAACAACCAACATAAGCATATTCTAAACTTAAATATTTTGATTTCATTATTATTAAACAGCCATCAAGCAATAAAAGCAAGCCCTAAATATGCCACTTAATCTCATCAAATCTATTGCTTTTGCCGTTATGTACTATCTAAAGCATGTATTGACAATAAAACTATCACATATTAATTGATTTTAAAAACATTAAAAACATGAAAACTTGTTGAGGAGTATAAGTATTAGTATTGGTAATAAATATTATAAATATTTGCAGGCAGCTCGTTTACTCACTGAGTTAAAATACGATATTTTCAACCATTAGCAAGTAAATATATGGTTAGTTTTAATATTTGACCAAGTTTGACAAATATAAATGCAGTTAAATGTTAAAACTAATTCGAATTCATTAACGACATGGACTGATGTTGTATGTTTTAAAATTATACAGGGGCCAAAAATGTTTTACATACAGTTGGAGGGAGGGTAGCAGGGTGTCATTTTCCTAAAATATTTTGTTTTTTTTACAGTGGAATTAACCACCATACAAATCAATTAAATAAAACTGTACAATCACAATTATTGACAAAGCAAGGGCGGTTACGCACTGCAACATTTTATCATTGCTTCTTCAATTGAGATTTTGTCGAGATGCTACAGGGGTGTAAAAAGCATTGCTCTGTCCGCTAAGCGTGATTACTACTAAACGAGGTTGCTGTAACAGCAGGCCCAAGTCAACATCCGGATCAAGCCGTTATTGGATTTTTGACGACAGCAACGGAAGCAGGCCTGACAGGAACAGGAGGCTGGGATTGAGATTTTGATTTTACAACAGCAAAATCCCTAATTTCGTAATTCCACCCACTCGGTCTTCACCTAAGCTAACAAAACAAACCCACCGGCCCACACACCCAATACCGGCGCACCGCCGCCGACAAGCTGCTGCCGTCTTCAGCAGCTTCTCTGCCACTGTCCAGCCGCCGCCGTCGTCAGCCGCGCAAGGTACTGTTACTGTATGTATTTGTGCAAGCTTCCAGCCACTACGATTTTGTGCAAGAACTGTAAATTATTGTATGTGTTGATTTTTTTTCAAACTCGGTAGTATGTATTGAAATTTTAAATACATGATTCGTGGTATATAAGAATTGACTTTGGAATTAGGAATTCTGTTAGGCTAAATTATAAATGCATAATATTATGATTTACTGATTTAGAATGAATTTGAAACTGAATTTGGTCAGGTTGGTTGCATGATGAATGATCCCAGCGCAGAAGATAGGATTAGCTGTTTACCCAATGCTATCCTTTGTCACATCCTTTCATTTCTTCCCACCAAGTATGCCGTGGCAACTTGCGTTTTATCCTCGACATGGAATTAGGAATTCTGTTAGGCTCCTCTGAATTTGGTCAGGTTGGTTGCAACATGGAAGCTTGTTTGGACTTCACTTCCCACTCTTTGCTTCGACGGCAGATTATGCTTAGAGTATCAACGCAATTTAGCTTTGTCTACCGTTGCTTCGACCAGGTTTGAGAATTTTGTAAATCGGGTGCTTCTTTCTGCCTCGGGAAACATTAACAAGTTTTCTCTCCGTTGTTGCCGGCTTGTAGACTCTTCACGTTTGAAATTATGGGTTTCTTTTGCAATTATGCGTAATGTTCGTGAAATTGAAATTTCTCTTAATGATGACGAGCATATTGAATTGCCTCATTGCATTTACACTTGCAAAACACTTGAAGTTCTTAAGCTGGATATGAACTTTTTTATCAAGACCCCTCCTACAATTTTTTTCCCAAGTGCCAAGACTCTTCATGTTATATTAAATACTATAGATAACAACTTCTCTGACTGGCTATTTTCCAAATGCCCTGCCCTTGAAGATTTGTCAATAAAGGGATATATTTATGGTACCGATTCAGTGACTTTAAATATTCCATCCCTTACTTTGAAGAGGCTAAGGTTAGAATTAGAGGCCGCTGACGAAGACTATATCACAAAGTACAAAGTTGTCATCAGGGCCCCAAACCTTGAACAGCTCTACATCAGGGATCACGGCCCAGGATTGTATGTGGTGCATGAACTACGTTCCTTAACCAAAGCAGTTGTTGATTATGGAATTGAGTGCATCCTAGATTATGATTCACCTGAAGATGTGGCGCAAGCAGTGGTGGATATGCTCAGAGATATCAAAAATATCAAATATTTGTCCTTGTCTAGTGGCACCATGTCTGTAAGTCTCAATCCAATATGCTCTTTCTATTATATTTTCAGCCTCTGCTACACATATTTAGTGTTCACTTTGATGCATGTCTTCTATTAAATATAGTATTCTTGAAACTGACCGATAGTGCAATTTCTATTTTTCGAGGAAAAACATTAACAGGAAGTTCTATTTCCACTTGAATGCTTTTTAATTATTGTCTTTTTCTTCATGGAAGGCTCTTGACAGACTTGACTATGCTAATGACCACTCCTTTCCAACATTTCCCTTTCTAAATCGTTTAGAAGTGGAAGGAGTTGGAGCTTGTGGTTGGCAATCACTTGCACACATCTTCAGTAGAATGCCTAATTTGGAATCAATTGTCTTTCAGGAGGTGAGGATGTGATGAACTTTTGCATGGACTGTTACGGAAATTTTTGCCTCTGATGTTTATTTTATTTTGTTTCTTCAATCAGGGTGTTGATTTTGAGTGGCCAGAACCATCATTGGTGCTTGGTTGTTTGTTATCACATGTCAAGATAATCGTAATTGGGGAATTTGAAGGTGAGGAAAATGAACTGAAACTGATCAAATACTTGTTAAAGAACGGTGAAGTTTTGAATGCAATGATAATTGGACTTCGGGGAGAACAGTTTCAGAGAAGGGGTTCGAAGGAAGAGGTTTATGAGCAAATATTATTGTTTGAAAGAGGCTCCGAGACTTGTCGAGTTAGGGTCCTCTGATAGTTTTCAATTATATCTCCACAGTTTTTTGTATATGGCCAGAAATGGTGGTGAACGTGAAGAAGGAAGTGGTTCTCTAGGTAAAAGAATGAGATACTCAAATAGTTCAATTATTGCACACTGAAATTAGTCTTTACATACAAAGTTAGTTGGGCCTGATTTTGTCATCATATATATATATATCACTCGGGTGACAGTGGTAATGTAGATTTATGATTCTTTTTGTGAAACTATGATTGCTTTTTAAATGTTTACAGGTGTATAAAATGCCAGTACTGTTGCGTCATGAATGTCATTAACATGTAATGCACGCGGATGCCAAGTTTTTAGGAGTTGAGCCGATGTCCTTGTACAACTCGTGCGTGGATCTAAAAATAATTCACTCTACGGCTCATATGACGATAATTTTGCACAATACGATGAGAACATGAACATGTACTACCAAGAACAATTAATTTCTTTGACAAATTCTAACAACAGACTGACGTCCTGAAAGAATCATAAACGTGAAACAATATTTCCTTACAATCCCAAGTTGAGAACAGTATAGACAATCAGTCAATTTTGTTGACAAACAACATTTCCTGCGGCGTTGCTGATACAAATTGAAAACCAAACACTCGCTTACACACTTTGTTTTCCTATGGAGATGCCTCATTTGCTTCGTTTCCAAGCATTCCTTCAATGGAGAAAAGATTTTTGAACATCAAAATTGAAACCAAGACGTCCTTTGCATTTCCATGTACATGCATGAAACAGATGCCAAGACCCTGAAGACAGAGGCTGCTAGAACTAGAATACCCCTTTATGTTGTGGATGGTGCCGACGCACCTGACGACTTTGAAGAACTAGGATCTTCTGTATGATCAATGGCCTGAATTCCTAAATCCTTGTTACTGAATTTTTTTCCATTTAACTTCAATTTCCAGATTGATGATAACTTGTTGCTTGTATCTTTAACTTGTCTGTGAGATATATTATTATATCCACAACAAATAAATATTTAAGTCATAGCTATCTATGTCGGATATATGCATCCAGATTACTGCAAGACTCTACCATGGCAACATAATAATTGTGAAGACATGAGTTCTGCTTTCTCGACCAAAATGCCATTGAGAAATAGTTTCTGGGTCATAGTGCAGATCAACTTCAGTTTGGGGATCTTTTTGTAAATATTTTGCTGATGTGGTTTAAAGCCGTTAAAGTTGTTAAACCGTATTTCCAGAAATTTTCCAGAAGCACCAGTACAAAGGGGCTGTTGGAGAGAACCTGGTGTGTGGCTTTTCTCTTTCATTTTGTAACCGAAATTAGTGATTCTTGTTTCTATGCAAAGCTTGTAACCTCATCTTGTAAGCGGGATCAATTTGTAATCAGTTTGAGTAATAAGGCTTTGTGAACGTTTCCTTCAAACTAAGAAGCTTGCTTGCTGTTAGTTTCTGTCTTTTCATTGATCTTGTTATTTGTTCTGTGTTTTTGCTTCGATTTTGGGCTTTCTGGGAATAATTTGTGGCCAAATCACAACAATAATTATTGCAATAATCCATCTCTGACTACATCAAATATAATTCACTCTGGTATGATAAAATTTTATTGGCGAAACATTAGTTGGGATAGTAAGTATAGCATTAGTCAACATCAAAATTTGATAGCTTGTCCTTAGAATTTTGTTTTGAATTGTTAAATCCTTAAAATGATATTTGTCTGAATTCATGACCATACAAAGGAAAATAGTCTAATAGAAAAATAAAATAAAAAGAAGATTTTTATTGAAAATTAAATATCAAAATATAAAGAAGATAATAAATTAATAATCCTATTCTGATTCTGATTCGAATTCGGACCTAAATAACAAAATAAATTTAAACTATAATAAAATTTGAAATAACTAATTAACTCCAATTGGTTTTATTTGTTTGTCAATAATAAGTAAAGATGCTTTTGCTAAACTCAAAATCTAACGACATGTCTTTTACGTTAAAAAGAGTAAGACGAAATGAGTGGTAAATAACAAATTTACAGATGATATGTCATCTTAAAGAAAAAAAATGGACAATAAGCCATATAGTATACGTGCCGGCGCATACTTCGTAGACATGTCGTTTATGATAGTTGCACTTTACTTCATGTCATACAGTGAAAACAGAATTGGATGACATGTCCCTCATATACCTAACTTCATCAAAATTTCACGAATTAAATGTCATTGTCTAAGATAAAGGAAAAGCCCAAGCTACAATATTTTTTAGACCCTAATGTCTAAGCTCCATTACAAACACAAAAGAGAATGAGGATTGAAAGGTAAAAAGCAGTTCATTACGGATCCACTATACCTTTAATCAAGTATCTTGAATAGATATAAGAATCTATCAATGAAGGTACAATTCTAATTATTTATATATTTTCTCTACATCTACTACAAGAATGCCCCTTCTTAAATGCCTAAAAATTATCTTCCTCCTCATATTTCATCATTTAATTTTAGAAGAATGCATTGATTTCATCAATTGCTTGAAATATCCTATAATTATTCTAAATTCAAGATTGACAATTTAATAAAATCAGTCAAATTATTTGATTGAAACTAAAAAGAAAAATAGGTTTGGCAGAAGTTGTAAGTCTTGAACGAATTTCAATGAATCATCCTATGAAAAATATCCAAACGGCCTTCAAAGATCAAATGAACGTTAATGTGGTGTATGCAAAATGGCTTACAAATTTCACGAAACACATATGTTAATTAAGATTTAAACTCAAAAGAATAAATAAATAAATGTTATTTCTGTTCATGAATAAAACATATAAACTTCATGTAATCATAATTCCTCAAGCGATGAATGCTTGTGAATTTGTAATTAGCACCCTATAATACTTGTTTGATTAAGCAAATAAGTAATGGCAGATTTGATGTAATATGAGTTTCACTTTTTCTTTTTACTCCGCTGCATCGAATTTCTACTAATCCTAGTTTTTCATGTAATGTTAGACTCTATGGAAGGCAAGCCCTGATTTCTTTGTTCTAATGCACTAACTTTTAAAAAAGCCCCTCATATGTAGTAAGGAGTTTTTGTATCGGATTATTACAATAAAATTTGATAATGTAATTTGTCCCATTGGATAAGTTGATTACTTGATTAAGAGCATGACTTGACTGTTTGAATTCTTAAAGAGAAATTAAATTAACAAAAGAATTTTATTGAAAATATCAAAATTTCTTTGGGACAATGGTTCCATTCAGATTCAGAAATAAGTAAAAAAGTTCAAATTGCAATAAAACTGAAATAACTAACTCAAAATAAAAAAAAGTGTATAAATGTTATTCTATATTTGTGTATATGATTGTAAACTTACGAACTAAAGTAGCAAATTACTTGTTCGGCAAGGAAAAGTGTAAATTATAGCCACCAAGACCAAGTAGTTCTTCTCTCATTAATTTTATTAATAACACATCAGTTGGGATAATAAATATAACATTACTTGACAATAAAATTTTATAACTTGTCCATAGAGTTTTATTTTAGATGATTAGATCCGTAAAAATATTTATTAGAATTCTTTAGCACACCAAGATAAGTAATTATCTAATCGGAAAATAAAAGAGAATTTAATAAATATTTGAAATTATTAACTTACATGCATCCAGATTATTGCAAGACGCTTCTATGGTTAGATAATAATTAGTGCAATAATCCATCACGACTATGTTAGATCTAATTCACTACTATTTTGTTGACATACTTGACTCATTCAATTCAACACAATGACTCTATAGTATGCAGATTAGGCTATCCACTGTCATTTAGGAATGAGGGTGATGATTCGTAGATGAAATTTTTTTCCTATTCTGAAAAAAAATTCTAAGACGGACTTTCATGGGATGGGAACATCGATTTAATGGTTGACTAGCTGCACGTTTTCCAGGGGCCTGGGCTAAGTTGTCTCTCATTTCATGTGAGTATCTTATGCGCGTTACTGAATGCACCAGCAGTGACTTTCCAGTGAGGCTCTTAACATCCATAAAAGATCCTCATAATATCCCCTTTAAATTTTATTCCCTAAAATGTACCCTAATTTTAATTTACAAACTACTAATCCATAAATCAAAATCAATCATCTTATCATTAAATTTCACCTTAAAAACAGCATTTCTTTTAAATTTTTATTTATTAAATGTATACAAATCTTGAAAGTTTCTAAAAAAGAAAAATCGATTAAAATGACACATAATTTCTATCTCCAAATTCTAAATTCTTAAAAGTTTCTAAAATAAATGTATTTCTAATTTAGATTAAAAATATAAATAGAAATTATGAAATCGGGCAAGTGTAAAAAAAATAAAAGAATAATTTATTTAACTGTTGAATTAAATTTTCATCCAAATTACAAAAGAAATTAATTTATTTTTAGTCATTTAGATAATTTAAATTAAAGAGGGGATTTTATAAAGAAATAGGAAGGTGTTCTATGACTTAAAAAAAACATGCATATGGTCACTCTCACTCATTCCTCATTCGGCAATCTCTTCTTCCATTCAATGCGTACACTTAACGTTGTAGGTGTAGTTTTCATCTACTTTAACATCTTAGTACCCAACCATTGGGCCCTTAGCCTGGTGGTTGGTTTGCTGCCCTCACACTATTCAAGCTCCTATAAAAGTATTGTGGGGGTTAAACATTTATAAAGTTATTTTTTAACAAATGTATTGTGAGGGTTAAATATTTATAAAATTATTTTTTTTTGTGAAAATGCGCGATTGTAAATATGGAATATAATAGATTGTAAATATCCTCTCAAAGAATTTGGTGCGTAACCAGTATTAAAAAAAAAACATCTTAGTATCTTCACGCTATTCAAGCCCCTATAAAAGTATTGTGGGGGTTAAACATTTATAAAGTTATTTTTCTTTGTGAAATGTGAGTGGAGCAGGACATCCCTCCTTTGTGAGAGTTATTTGTTTGAGCCGATTTAAATAAGTCAATTATAATCGATTGTAAATAGTAGTTGTAAATATCTGTGCAATACAATAATTTGGTGTGTAACCAGTATTAAAAAAAAAAATCTTAGTACCCAAAACTCAGGCCGAACAAATTGAAAATGACTTGTAAAGACTAGGGATAACAAAATTACTTGCCAACCCACAAACTCGCCCAAATCCATTCGCAAAAATCCGCTCGTTGCGAGTAATTTTGCAGATTGTAGGCGAGTTTGGTATTTCAAACTTGAATCCATTGTTGGTTGCAAGTGAGTTTGGTATTAAGAAAAAATATATTAGATACTAGGGCGAGTATCTACCAACCCGCATTCTTTATTTTAATTATTTATATTTTTTATTTTAATCACAAAAATTACATTAAAAAATTTAATCATAAATATATTTAAGTTAAAGTATCTAATTCCTAAACTTAACTCATTTCACTGCAAAATACATACAGTAAGCTTTTAATAAGTAGAAATTTTATAATTTTTAGTACTAATATTTTATTTTACTATAAATGATTTTGTTTGTTTTGCTTTAACGATAATTGTATAAAATTTACTTGTTAATATTATTGATAATACGTGTATATTGATTAAAAGATGAAACAAGGCATTGATATTAGTGATGAGATTTTCCTGCAATAGAAATATTATGTGTTAGATTAATATAGTTTGTGTATTTTTTAAATGTTGAAATTTTAATTTCTTATTTATATTGATAAAATTTAAAATTAAATATTGTTTGCAGATTTTTAGGCTATTACTATATATTTATAATTTGAATTATATAATTTAAGTTTTTATGTATTATTAGAAGTATTTTTTTTATATTCATAATTTTAAATAAAAAAACCCGTAAAAAATTCGCTGCAAATTACGGATGGGTTTAATAATTGTTAAAGCCTACAACGGACTGTGTCAATTACCATCCCTAATAAAGACTTGATAGACAAATTTATAAATAAAAATGTTTTGCGTACAAAAAGTTTCAAAAAGTTTGACCACTTTACAGGATCCGGCTATCAGTGCAATGGTGGTACCGTGTCACCATTACATCCAGCCGTTAGATCCACCTGAATTGATGAATTTATTGAGATCCAACGATTGAGGTCAACTGTAACACGATATGATATCACCGTCACACCATAATTTTCTCCCACTTTACATAATCCTAAGCAAGTTTTAATGCCAGTTGCTTGTTCCAGTTATCATTGTTCCAGTTATCATGCTAGACATTTTGCTCTGGTTATTTATTGCGATCGATAAAAATAAAGCGTACAGATAGTCCAGGGTTTGCTAGTTATATTATTAGCGTTACGTATGTTATGGGAGAGTATGTAACATAGCAAATGGAGAGCATCCACGTGCTGCAGGAGAGAGGAAAAGCTGTTCGAACTCAGCTGATACAAGGCCAGTTTGCACTGTGCTGTTACACACAGAGTCTGTAACGTAGCCTTGTCCGTATGGGTTATGGCTCTGATGACAGAATTTTGGACATGAATTTTGTCAGGACAAAGTGCGACCTCTGCTGGGATTGAGATCTGGGAGATACGATTTCAACTTGGGAGATTTCAACTTGAAAATGACAACGATTCAATGTAAATCTCAAAGGATAAAAATATCTCAACATCAAGAATTAAAAAAGAAAGAGGTTGACTTAGTTTCACGTGCTGTTCTTTATTCTGTTTGTTTGAAAAGTTGACGGACAAATTCTCCGGGAAAGTCAATACCCTTCCAGTTGGCTCTTCCCTGCGGTTATACCGTCCAAAACCATAAGCATAGGCCTCGTGTCGTGTCGGCAAAATGGCCTTTCTCTTTACTTTTCTCCAAACACTATCAACAAAAAAAAATTATTGCCCTCCAAATATGGCTTTGCCACTAACCCCCAGTTTGCTGACACCTGTCCGCTCAATCCCTCGATTTCAACGTTTTAATTATTCAAAAATTATCTTTTCAAAAAAAAAAAAAGATTATTAAAAAATTATTAAAAGAAAGAGAAGGACAGCTCTTCTTCTAACTTCTTCCAACTCCCCAAACCAGCCTCAGGGGCTCACACATAGATAGTGACTGAATTTATCGCGAGCAAAATGGGATTTGTTTTCGGGCTAGTTATCGGGCTAGCGGTCGGGCTTGGAATTATCGTCGGATTCGTGCGATCGGAGAATGCGCGATCCAAGCTCCGCTCTGAACTTGTTAGCACTGTTTACTACTAGTATTATTGATTATTAATTACTGTTTAATCAAAGTATATGTCGTTAATGATGTTGTGATTTTTTTTTTTTAATTTTGTTGTTGTTGTTGTGGTTGTATTATTATTATTATTATTACTGTATAAAGGCAACAACAATAGCGGCGTTTGCACGGATGACAGTGGAAGATTCTAAAAAGATCTTGCCAGCCGAGTTCTATCCATCTTGGGTGGTCTTCTCGCATCGCCAGAAGTTGACTTGGCTTAATCATCATCTTGAGAAGATCTGGCCCTATGTCAATGAGGTGAATAACACTATCATTTCATTTATTATTACTCTTTTTTTTTTTGTTTTTAATGAAATTAATAGGATTATGTTTTGTTTTATTTTATTTTATTATTAATTAATCTTTTAATAAATTCGGTATTGTAGGCAGCTTCTGAGCTGATAAAGTCATCAGTAGAGCCAGTGCTAGAACAGTATAGGCCGTTTATATTGTCCTCTCTCAAGTTTTCCAAATTCACTCTCGGTACTGTTGCGCCCCAATTTACAGGTTGGTTTCATTTGTTAATCTAGCTATTATTAATGGCTGGTTGTTGCACTTATGTTACATAATAGTGTGCAAAATAGCAATTGAATTCGAACATATGTCAATTTTGCGATCCAATACTGCTATTGTTGTCCTTTTTGTATATATTGCCCTTTAAGAATAGTTCTTTTTCCGAAAGAAGGTTGCAGTAACTTGGCTCTTTGTTTTAATATCTTCTAAATGTAAAAATTGTCAATCTGTAGGAGTTTCTATTATTGAAGATGGAAGCAGTGGCGTTACCATGGAGTTGGAAATGCAGTGGGATGCTAATTCAAGTATAATACTTGCAATCAAGACCAGACTTGGGGTGGCACTGCCTGTGCAGGTAATCCACACTTGTGTTGTTGCTTCTGTTTACTATTCTCCTTTTTCAAGAATTTTTTTTCTGTATATTATATTAAAGCCATTACAAGCCTCAACTCAATTGAATAGTGGCCTTATAAAACATTAAAGTTTTCCAATATGAATCGTTTGCATGTAAGTGATTCGATGTGTTTAAGTGGGTTGAGTCTCGTATAAGTGCAAGACAGTGGCTCTTTTTTTCATATGGACTGTTAAAAAGGATTCACCGGAAACTCTACTCTATGATAGCAGCATTTATAAAATGAAAGCCTAAAAGTTTATATGTCACCCATCTTTTTCCAAAAAAGAAAAGAAATGTACTCATTCTTGTGTGGTAATCTTATTGGAAGTTCTGTCTGCCAGGGTTCAGACGTTCAGATTGGTTTTAAGGCGTGCTACTTAAAATTTATTGCAATTGCATTCTACAATGATATCAGTTGATTTTTTTTTTTTTTTGGGGGGGGGGGGGCATCGAAATCTCCTTAGGTGAAAAACATTGGATTCACTGGAGTTTTCAGATTGATCTTTAGGCCTCTAGTGGACGAGTTTCCTGGCTTTGCAGCTGTTAGTTATTCTCTAAGAGAGAAGGTACAGTATCTCATTCTGAATCCCTAAAGTTTTGGTTGAAATCAGAAGTAATCCAAACACCCACACACACACTGAAAGAGGAATTTGATTGAGCTGCATATGTTCACAATAATGAGCACATAAATGCTTGCAGATATGTTTATATGCTGTGATGGAACCTAGTACGCATCTTGCCTACAAATTTAATATTTACATGAATGAAGTCAATGTAACAGAACATAAAAGCTGGTAACTGCTGATGGATTGAATTTGGATATTGCAAAATGCAATTCACTCAGATTCAGAGACTTAATATTTGCCTATCATTTTATCAATAGTATTATTAAAAGATATATTTTTCTATATTTCATTTGAACAATAGTATTATCAGTTGATATCCACCCCCTCCCCCCAACAAAGGTCTGATTCAATCTCTCTGAATCTGAAAATAAAAGCATTGTCGTAATATGATCTATTAAAAGGCCGGCAGCAGGTCAAGACCTCTCTCTGACACATTCACACAAACTTGCCTTTGTACAGAGATGCATCCATTTGCATGTTCTAATGCCCTCTAAATACTTACAAAACATTCAGTTTTTGGCTTGCAGAAAAAGTTGGATTTTACCCTTAAAGTTGTTGGTGGTGACATATCAACTATTCCTGGACTTTCAGATTCTATTGAGGTTTGTGCAACTTCCCTCTTTGCTCTTCGAAATTATGTATGATTTTAGTGCATTAATAACAGATGATTATAAAGTTTAATAGATATTTTTGCATGTGCTAAGAATTTTAATTTTTGTTGAAAAGTCTCCTGATTTGATGTTGTCCTCTGAAAATACTGTGGATCACAAAATTTCAATAATTTGTTGAATTTAATAGTGGCATGTTTCACCTCTACAGGCAACCATACATGATGCAATTGAAGACTCAATCACTTGGCCAGTTAGGAAAATTGTTCCTATTTTGCCTGGGGATTACAGGTATGTTAGCATAAAGGAGGATATATGAGCAGACTTTTGATTTAAGCAACTGTTTTCAGTAAGCAGTTTGAACCCAGATAGGAAAGCATATGTCTCATTATGAACAACTACGTTTAGACCAGATGAGTGATTTATACTATGATTTTATTTGTAACAATCTATTGAAGAAGCTGATATTTTTCTCTTTTAGTGATCTTGAGTTGAAGCCCGTGGGGACATTAGAGGTGAAGCTTGTGCAAGCAAAGGGTTTAACCAATAAAGACATAATTGGGAAATCAGATCCCTATGCAGTATTATTTGTACGACCTCTACCTGAAAAAACGAAGAAAAGTAAAACTATTGTAAGTTGTCTAATGTTTTATTTTTTTCTCTCATAAAATTTTCAATTTAATAGGTTTTGAAAGAATTTTGTTGCTTCTTCTTCAGAACAATGATTTAAATCCAATCTGGAATGAACACTTTGAATTTATTGTCGAAGATGAATCCACTCAGCACTTGGTTGTAAGAATTTATGATGATGAAGGGATTCAGTCATCTGAATTCATTGGATGCGCTCAAGTACGCCTATGTGAACTTGAGCCTGGCAAAGTTAAGGATGTATGGTTGAAGCTGGTTAAAGATTTGGAGGTTCAAAGAGATACCAAATATAGGGGACAGGTAAGTATCAAGTACCCTCCTTACAAATAGTATTCCTCTAAAAGTTATGTGATTTAGACTAACTATGAGAATCGTTATAAAACTTTAATTTAATACCACTAACAGTTTAGAGAATGGACTAGCTAAATCAAGTTGAATGTGATGAAGGGAAATGATCTGGTGAACCAGCCTTTTTATTCTTTGAATTGAAATGGCCAAAACCCAGCATGCCGGTGAATTATTTTTGGAAAAACAATGAGGAACTTATTATGAAGTTTGATCTAATTTCAGAATTTCCAACTATATATATATATATTTTTTACATAATTTGACGCTGGGGTTTAGGTGATTTTCCATGTTATATACATATATATATATTTTGCAGTTACTGCTATTATTAGTTCATTTTATTTTTTAATTTTGGTTTTAGGTGCACTTGGAACTCTTGTACTGTCCATTTGGAATGGAGAATGTGTTTACAAACCCTTTTGCTCCCAATTTTTCAATGACCTCCTTGGAGAAGGTTCTTACAAATGGGGAGAAGGCTCTTAAAAGTGGGGCAAATGGAACAGAAGCTATTGAACTTGAAAAAGATGTTTCTCAGAAGAGAAGAGAGGTTATTATTAGGGGAGTACTTTCTGTTACAGTAATATTAGCTGAAAACTTGCCTGCATCAGATTTGATGGGGAAGGCTGATCCCTATGTGGTGCTCACTATGAAGAAATCAGAGACAAGAAACAAAACCAGAGTAATATTTTGATATCTTTAATATGTTTTCCCTTTTCTTTTCGGGTCTTTTTCTCCCTTGCATCTGCAGAATACTATTAATAAAACTCGTAAATAAGAAGGTTTCACTTTTTCTTACTTGTTTTCCTTGTTTTCCAAGATTTTTTTTGCAGATTTTAGCTCTCTTCTAGATTCTCTGTTTCCTTGATCCTTATTTCTGTTCTGTTTTTAGGTTGTGAATGACTGCCTGAATCCAATTTGGAATCAAACTTTTGACTTTGTTGTTGAGGATGGATTGCATGACATGTTAATTGCTGAAGTGTGGGATCATGACACATTTGGGAAGGTAAGTCAATTTGCAGCTTTTTCAAGTGTTTTTTTTTTCTTGGGAAACGACAGCTTTTATGTAGTTAATTACTCGTTCAGTATTATCTTTTTCCAGGCCTGAATAATACAGCTTTTATGATTTTGATAGATTTCGAAATCCTATTAATTTGCTGGTTGCTTTTAGATTAAGAGATTTGACTTGCTGATACAGAATATTTGAACTTTTGTAATTTATAGTATCGTCTAGTTGAAAACTTTTTCCTTTTTATCTTTATAGAGCTATTTAAGCCGCTATTTTCAGAATCAGAAAAATGGATCAGAAGCTCTTCGATTATTTTGATGAAATAGCTGAGAAAGGGGAATAAGCAATCTTTTGATGATCTATCTACTGAAACTTTCTAAGTTCAGCTTCCTGTTTCTTTCTAAGAACCTAAAATTTAAAAAGCCAATTTGTCCGGTCAGTAACATTGATTGTAAAAATGTTATGAATGCTAACAGCCTAACACATGTAATCAAAATCATGCAGGACTACATGGGACGATGCATCTTGACATTGACAAGGGTTATATTGGAAGGAGAATACAAAGACTGCTTTGAGCTTGATGGAACTAAATCAGGAAAATTAAAGTTGCACCTCAAGTGGATGCCGCAGCCTATTTATCGCGATACCTGAGTGAAAACCAACGCGAATCTGAAATACTACATGATTCCCAAGCTATAACACGGTTGTTCAAGTAACATAGATAATTCTTTAGGGAAAAGAGAGGAACGGATATTTGTGAGCTTTTTATTTGATGCTCTGCATCTGATGTACGGTTTGTAGAATAAAATCTGTGAAGCAGATGCAAATCATTTTCAAAGGTGGTTGTAATATGTAACGTGGCATTTCTCCATATATGTCAATGTTGCTTGCAAATATTGTTACAACAGATTGATACTTATTGAAATATACCACAAGTCTACAACATGACAAACAAGGGATGAATTGTATGCGGCGAAATCATACAAGTTAAGAATTTGACTGAAATACCCCGCGAGTTTGTATCCATCGACCATATAAATATCGGAGACTCTCTTGATACCTCCTGGTTAAGCAAAAAGCCCGCCAACAATGCTTCTTAAATAGTGCTTGTTCAGTTTTCTCCTCCTACGGTTGCTTGCCCTGGATGTCCAAAATTCAAACACAGCGTAAAGATGGCTTTGTCATGAAAAAACCAGTAATATTCACATCACAACATGGTGTTGCTTTTCCACATTATTAAGCATTTACTAATTGGATACAATATTGGTTTTCTAAATAATAGAGATTGAACCTATTTCACCTTAAAGAAGCCATAATTTAACACCTTGATACTATAAGTCTTCAGTTTGAGGTGCAAGCACTACTTTGGCCTTAAGCAAAGTGAAAAAATGGTTAATTGTACTCACCAGTACTGATTGTGCAATATGAACGAGTCCGTTGCCACTTTTTTCCCATCATCATTGCGGTTCCAGTGGTAGAATGCATGTGTCCTGTTTTTAATCTCTAGTGTAGAGTGCCCATAACTGGCTTCTCGAAAGGCAGAATAATCTGGCTGTGGATATCTGAACCTGCACAACCAGCAGAATGTTTGAAGTGACCAAGATTTGAGTTTTCTGGTAGACAAATAAACAATAAATTTGATGTACGGGGCAGGAAGATTTTAACAATCATGCAATTCAACTTGACTCACTTTCCAGCTAAACCTTCTTGATTTCCACCATCCCCAACAGTGATGTAAACAGGAGCAGATTTGTCTGGCACAGGGAAACAGTCACCACTTGATATGTTGTAGTGTAGATTCGAGATACGATACTGAAAGCAAAAAACTTTCTTTAGAATCAAGGAAAAAGCAGATAGTACTATCAAAGAGGACCAATATAATATTTCGATCTAATCTGTAGACATCTAACTACATCAAAATAATGTAAACTTAACTACGTAGTCATGAGGGGCGTGCTATGAGTAGACCATTCATTTAGCTGAGACAACCTCAATTTGTGGATATTTAACTTCAATACTAAGTGAAACACTTAAAATTTACCCAAGCAGTTGCTGTCAAAAGAAATATGCACCTTTCACCTATCAATTTTGAGTAAGATAATAGCTACTTCGCAATTCAAGATGGTCCAACTGTCCAGTCTGTCTAAATTTGAATCAACACGTTACTTTTGTGGCTGTTAACTACAATTAGAAAAGGAGCTTTTACTCATTTTCAACTATGCACTGGCTATTATCTGTCAACCTAGTTTGGTTCTATTTTTGTTGCTCGTCTTTATTTCACTAAACTTCTAATCAGTGGCTTCTGATAATTGAAATCAAACTTAAACAAAAGTATGTAAATGTGAAAAAATAGTGGAACACAGAATGCTCCCATCTTGCAACGTTGACTCATGAGTTTTATTTTTGGATACTAAATGCAAAAACTTCTAAATCAGTGGCTTCTGATAATTGAATCAAACTTAAATGAAAGTAGTAAATGTGAAAAAACGGTGGAACACAGAATGCTCCCGTCTTGCAACATTGTCTCATGAGTTTTATTTTTGGATACTAAATGCAAGACATCATTGAAGTTAAAAAATATACCGATCTTTCATAAGCATGGACATGGCCAGCAAAGACAACATCAACTTTATATCGGACAAACCAACTCTCAAAGGCTGCTCGCATACTTTCACCCTCCATGAAGTGTGCTTCATTACTGTTGTAGATTGGAACATGCATGAGAACAATTAGCCAAGGCGTTTTCTCCCTGTCAACCTTCTTCAATTCTTCTCTGAGCCACTCCCATTGAGGTGTGTATTTTACTGTAGATTTTAATAATTGAATCAAACTACATGTGAAAATTTACGGATTAAAAATTAACTAGCTCCAGTCATAAAGAAAGCATGTTATTCACTATAAAATAACAGAAAGCCTTGATGATCAATTTGAAGGAAAATACAGGAAAAGTCAAAACGATCACTAAAGCCCAGTTTATTTTATAATAATAGGGTTTCAGTCTCACATTCGTGCACATAAAAAGCTGAAAACCTCACATGTTGAAGTTAAATTTACATTTCTTGAATCTATCTCAGTTTTCACCGGTAAAATTTTTTTCAATTTCAATTTACCAACAAATGAACAGTTTAGAAGAAAATGGACGTTACCAAATGCAGAATAGCTGGATAGCACAATGATATGGGCAGATGCACGTCTGATAGCATACCAAAGAGGACTACTGCTTTTGGATGCCACGTGAGGTGTAGGGTAGCGGTGGAGATAGGATTTGAAAGGAACAACTTCCCCCTACACACAAATATTTCAAATGTTGATAGCCCAACGAGAATTATTTTGTAGATTATTTTATACTACCAAAAATAACTATTCTCAAGCTAATTAATACACGGTGGCCTTGCCGATAAAACTGGGAATGGTTTAAAAATAATATCAGAGCAGAATCATAACCCTATATGTGATCTAAACTTTATAACTACAACATAAAATGAAAATAACTACATGTTCTTGGAATTCTAACCGGTTTAGTAAAACAAGAAGTAATGATACTAGAAGCCCGTTTACACAATATCCACATAGAAGAAGCTGAGACCAATCATCCAATAGTGCTACTGGAAATTAAATCAACAGCGGCCAATTATTTATTACATTCTAGCAAAGGGTCGTTATTGATTCTAAACTTCTAGAGATTGTGAAATAGATGGAAACCTAGATATGCACAACAGAATAAACAATTTGCTGAATGTTACTGTGCCAAATAACCTAAGGCATGGATGATACCAGTTTGCTTTGTAATCCAATAAGGGTATTCTGTTGGTTGATTCATGCATATCCCCAGAAGAGGAAATAGAAAATAGAAAATGAACCACAGAAGTTAAAGAGATCAGTAAAACCACAACATAAACAGGCCGAAAAGAGAACAATAGAAATGACAATTAAGGAAAAATGAAAATATCCTATTCTATTGTTCGAAGAGAGTTGGCACTACAACAATATTGGGAAACAGTTGTCTCTCAATGATCCACGAGGCATTCACTGTTTCTTTATAACCCATTTCAGCAGGAACAGGAAGCAACATTCATCACCAGGAAATGCTCAAGGCAAGAATATTTTAACAATTTAAAATATCAAATTAAATGACAAGTTTCAATGATATATGCCTTCTAACACTGTACCATGTAAGGCATGTACTCTATTTCATGATTTCCAGCAGACCAAATCCAAGGCTGATATGCTGCACTTCGCTCAACAAACTGACCCCACGAATCCCAGCGTACACCAACATCAATAAACTGATACCTATCAGCATAAGAAAGATCTCCAATGAACAAGACAGTTTGCGCTCCACTCTCCATATAATGCTCAAGAGTGGACAGAGAATTATATGTCTGCCCCAAGTCACCTGCAACATACATGTAATATATTGCAACCAGAATTAGTAAGCGAGCAATACACAAGAAACACGTTGATAAGAGTCCTGCAATATAGGAATAAATTAGGACAAATGCACTTCTAGATGCCAGAGTTGGTGTTTACTCCAAACACAGATGAAAAAGGTCATAATAGCACCACATAGACTAATCCATGCATGAGTTTGAGGGACTTATCAAAATCATGATCCAGTTGCACCAAAGGAGACATTCCAAAAAAGGGTCTTCAAAAGTATTTGTATAAACAAAAATGAAATTAGAGATGAAGTGCATTTCTAGAAGTCACACCTAGGGTGGACTGGTCAAGTAAAATCAAGACCAAGATACGCACGTGAATTGATACATAATTTAAATAAGGCTTAAATCAATCCAAGAACAAAGAAGAGAGGTCCGAGAAATACATCAACATATTAGCAACTTGCTTTTATACACGAATGTGAAAGTCATTAAGATATTATTAGAAGAGGTAAGGAGAATATACAACTCACCAATGATTCCAAACTTGTAAGAAGCATCAGGATCAATCTTCGGAGGCGTTTGAAACCAAAATTCTCTAGAAGAATCGCCACGCCCAATCTTGTAATAGTACTTGGTATCATACTAAAAACAGGAAAACACTTAAAAGAGTAAGGAGCTAAAATTCACCAAAGAAAGCCCCTGGTAAAGTCAAACAATTCATATTGGTGTAAATTCTATGCAAAACATGTTGAAAGATCAAGTTCAAACTGTTGACCTGGCATTCATTTTCATATATAAAAGTTTGGAATGATACCAAAAAGTAGATAAATCTTTACTCCTTTCCAAAGAAACTACTATATAAATCCTACCATTTGTATGTATTAATGTATGTGCATGACTTAATTTTATCAATAAAAAACAAAAATTCTCATTAATACAAACAATCCATATTAGAGAAAAATTAAGCTATTATATAATTCACGGTAATGTTAAAGCGACAAACTCATTAATTCATAATCAAGAAGAAAATAATAATAATAATAATAATAATTACCTCAAGGCCATCGACGAGACATTGATGGATGTAACCAGACTTGTATTTGTAAAAGGTGTAGTTATTCACCGTCCCCTCAGCAGTAAAATCAAACTTGTCCTCCGACGTGCCATACGACACCGTACTCGGGCCCGGTTCATGAGGCGTCACCCATGAGATAATCACGGCCTTCCCGTCGTAGTCGCCTTGCGTAATATGCACCTACGCCGCAATTGCAGATTGCAGATTACCAATTACAGACGGTTAAAGAGTGAGTGGGTTTCAAAGGCGTAAGGTCACAAGTGTAATTTTCTAATTGATATACGGACAGTTGGGGAGTGAGTGAGTCTCAAAGCCTAAGGCCATAAATGGAAATTTAAAAGGAGAATCATCCGTAAACACTTTGATATAATTTTTAATGTTAAATTTGAATTCTTCTCCTTACATACTTGTTGAGGGGAATTGTGACCTTTAGGAACAGCGAATGCTTCGTTATCGAGAGGAATGTCGATGGATGGCCACTCTGTGCGGATGAATTTACTCGTGATCCCCGCGCTCCCGCCATTCGCGTCGCTCAGCAACACGATTCCCGTCGTCAAGGCCAGATGAAGCAGCAGCCGCATCTTCTCCATTACAACAGCAAGAGAGAGAAATGGAGATTGAGGAACGAGGAGGCCGCAAATGCTTGCCTTAGCTTTCGTGTTTGTTTTGTCGACAAGTCCATTTGCTGGCCATGAGATGCGTACGTTAGCAGCGATGAGGCTGTCGTGGCGTAGGTTAGAAGGGATGGTGATGGTATTACTGTTAGTTTGTCGTGTTGTCGTTGGTTGTTAGGTTACTAACAAAATATTTTCCTGATCCGATAAACGGAGTACAGTCCCACTTGGACCATGTGCGTGTCACATGTGACAGCTAACTTGTTTATTACATTTTCACACAACGCCTCCTGTATTATTTTAGTTTATTTAGTTTAACGACAATTCAGTTTCTTCGAGTAAGGTTCAAACCATAAAACTGTAATAAATTATAATAACTTAAATTAAATGATATTTTTTATCCATTCAGAGGTAGAGTCGATGTGTTAAATCAATAATTCGATTAATTTATAAAATAATAATTTTTTAAAACAATCATTTTTTTCTTAAGTAATTATTTAAGATATTATCCTTGATGTTATTTTTTAAAAGTAAATGATACGATAGTTAATTAAGTAAATTTCAGAAGTTATGAATGAAAATTAACACCAATTACTATACAAAATGTGTTAAATTAACCAAATGGGAGAGTATGATAATTTCTAACGGAGGGTAATGAAACCTTCATTACCAACTTAATATACCTTTAAGAAGACTGCGCGTTCATGTTCAATTAAAAAAAAATAATCAGAATTTAAATATCTAGTTTTATTTTTCAAGTTACAATAAAAAAGAAAAAAGAAAAAATCGATCTTGCATGTTGCAACACAAAAACAGAAAGTAACCATCACGCGCATTTGCCAAGTCCAACCAGAGACGAGTAATTAATTTGCAACGCACTTTCGCCCAATCACCAGTTCACCATCACAAATCGACTTTGTGGGGACTCTCTTTTCAACTGATTCAATCCTCAAGAAAAAAAAAAAAAAAACACAAAGACCATTCGAGCCTTTTTTTTTTTTTTTTTATGAAAGGAGAAAAAATGCCACATTTTTTTTAATACAACTAAATTTTTTTAATGCTTAAACGTCAAGTTTTATTCCACGATCCAAAAATGGGCAGATCCGCATATGCTCGCTCAGGCGAATTAAAGTATATTATAGGTTATCCGCGATCGCTGGTCAGTTTATATGTTGCACGTCTTGGATCTGGAGGCGAACGATCGATTATTCATTTATTAGTTGTTGAAAGCATTTATTTTTTTATTTAAAATGTAAACGGGTTTAAATTTTTTTAAAATCTTAACAGATTTGATTACTAAAATATAAATGACATGTTTATTTTTTTTTAAATATCTAAATATAAGTTATATCTTATTTGTTTTTACAATAAAAAAATTTAAATTTAGTTATTTGACATTTATGTCTTTATAAATTAAAATAAAAAAATAATTAGATTTTATAGTTTAGGAAATAAATTATTTTACATAAATATTTTTAGAATATAATATTTACTTGTTATTCAGATCTTTTTCTATTCAGATAAAAATAAAAAAAGTTTATTTTTTTATTTAGATGTAAATGTATGAAAATCAAACATAAATTTCAAAAAACAATCAAACATATTTTTAAAAATATCTAAAATTAATAAAATTTTAGATTTCAGACATTTAATAATCAATCTCAAAATTTTAATTCGTTTAAGTCATGTTTAAAGCAGTCAAGTCTCAAGCAATAAGCTGGAATATAATATTTACTTCTTATTCAGACATTTTTACATTCAGATAAAAATAAAAAAAGTTTAGGTAGCATTTGTTTTTTTGTCTGAAATCTAAATGAGTCTGAATTTTTCTAAATTCTAAATGGGTCTAAATACGAAAATCTGAATGACATATTTATTTTTCTTTTTTAAATATCTGAATTTAAGTGGTATCTTATTTGTTTTTACAATTAAAAATATCTTAAATTTAGTTATTTGACATTTATATTCTTGTAAATTAAAATAAAAAAAAAAGATGATTATATTTTATAATTTAGGAAATAAGTTATTTTACAGAGATATTTTTAGAGTATACTATTTATTTGTCATTCAGACATTTTTCTATTCAGATAAAAGTCACAAAAATTTATTTTTTCTACTCAGATATAAATATCTAAAGATCAGACATAAGTTCCAAAAAATAAACAAATATATTTTTAAAAAATCTAAAATTAATAAAATTTCAGACTTCAGACATTTAATAAACACCTCTTACTTTTTCTATTTACATGTAAATATTTAAAAATCAGACATAAATTTTAAAAAATAATCAAATGAATTTTAAAAAATATTTAAAATTAATAATATTTCATATTTCAAACATTTAATAATCAATCTCAAAATTTTAATTCGTTTAAGTCGTGTTTAAAGTGGTCAAGTCTTAAGCAATAATCTGGAATCTTCCGACGACAAAATTTCTCATGTTTTTTAAATTTAAAATTAAATACAAAAGGGGATTGCTTGAGAAAGTTCTTGATCCTGGTTGGGCATCCAAAAGCCAGAATTTTCAGTAAGCTCATCATTGACCGTCCATCAAACGAATCAGATCACAAAATTGACCACGTGGCAAACGTCCGTCTGTGAATCAGGCAAACTTCTTACGTATTGTTATACTTTGAATGTACGTAAACTACTTTATTAGTTCATCTTTTGCACACAGCACACAAGTACTCTCTTAATTCTTTATTTATTTTTAACGAATGACATGTACCAATTTAAACATTAAAGATACTCGCAACTATATTTTTATTTATCACAAGTAAGAAGTATATTTTGTAGTTTTTTCCACGCAAGTCCCCGCTAAATAAATAATAAAAGAATAAGATCAATAAGGTACCTGTTAATACCCTTAAAATTGTTATGAAATATTCGGCTCTCCACACTTCATTATCTTCAGCATCATTGGTACATCACTTTCGGTGCATCTGTTCTGCTATTTTCTTCAGTACCGCACCACTTGGAAATCGACTCATGGCCGTGAAATCATTTCAAATGGGCAGTAGATTTTTAATATAAGTGGGCTTGATTGCTTTGTAAATGATACACAATTTGAATGAAACATGATGAAATGCTTATTTCCGCTTGATATTGACTTGGTTTCTTTCATTTTAATATTTAGGTTTTTATTATTTTCAAATACTTAATCAAAATTATAATACTTTCCACACATAGATTCATGATAAAAATTAGTTTATCCAAAAAAATTTATGTTTCTAAGCATTCAAAAATATAGTATGGTGGAAATAAGAAAAAAAGATAAATGAGGCTAAAAATTTTAAATTTTAAATTTGTTTTACATCAATTGAACTCTATAACAAAATTTAACACTTTGGGCTAAATAATCAAATACATAAATAATTGATTTTATTAACTGATTACCAACGACATCAATAATGACTGGTAAATGTTGGTTTATAAAAATTCTTCTTAACAAATTCCTAATCGAATCATCTTAGTACATTGAATGTAATTGATTAAGTCCAATTAATTATAATTATTATTATTATTATTTTACGTTTCCAATAATGGTTCAATTTTTCAAAGACTCAAATTATGGCGCGACTGATTCTTGAACGGGGAATTTTAGGAATTTTATCCATTTCTGTAAGCTAATTGTTACCGGGGGGCCTATACGTAACAAAATAAAAAAATAAAAATTTATTTACAATTTTTAGAAAACAAGGAGATCCGAATATTATTAATTCATACTCTGATTCCACACGACATCATACGTATATGTCTCTCTCTCTCTCTCTCGCACTCTCTCTACATATATAACACAGTACCGTACTTACACGCGCGTTTGACAATTCAAACAAAAATTGCTCTCTTTCGTAGCACAAACTGGTTGGTCGTTGCATTCATTTCGCATAACGCCGTGAACAATCAAAACGGCAAAAAATCGAAGGAAAGGAGTTGCGTTTATGGAAGACCCATCGGTGCAGGCACAAGCACCGCGAGTGCTCAACGTTCTCGAAGCTCTTAAGCAAGCCTCAGTCGACCTCCAAGCGCACCCCAGTTCCAACTCGGCCGAGTTCAACTCATCCGCCATTAAAGCTCTGCTCGAGCTCGAGACCGAATCCGATTCCCTCCTCTCCGAGGACCCTCATCTCTCCACCCTCTCTCAACACCTCGCCGACCTCAAAACACTTGTCCAAACCCTCCATAAATCCCGCGGCCGTAATAGCCTCAGAAGCTTCTTGGCTCGCCGGGTCTCGACTCACTCCATTTCCCGAGTCGCCGGCTCCATCGAGACCGAAATTCAAGCCTGGATTGACAGAGAGCATATCGAGAGACTCACCAAGGCTCTGAAAGACCTGGATGGAGATGGTGGCAACGAGGACGAGTTGGTGAAGCTGCTGACTCAGTTCGAGGGCCGAGTCTCGCAAGGGTTCAGTCGCAAGTTGCAAGATTTGGTGCTCAAATCAAAGGTTTTTTCATTACTTGAAACGATTCTCTGTAACCCCAGATGTTCAAAGAGTTTAAGAGAACAATCTGCATACTCAATAGCTTCTTTAATTAGATTCAACAAAGATGTCTTTGTGGGTCAAGTGTTAATGGGTCCAACCATTCAAGCTTTGTTAACAATGAGCTCGACGCATTCGATCAAAGTTCTTTGTGAGTTGATCAAGTCAATTAAGTCACCACTTGTCGATGAAATTGAGTCAAATGGTGAAATACCAAAGATTATTAGCTTGTTAGATATGAAAGATTTGCAAATGAAATTGCTTGCGATGGACTGCATACTTGAAATTGGCTATTTCGGGCGGAAAGAAGCTATTGATGCGATGTTAGAACAAGGGCTGGTGAAAAAATTGGTGGAGTTGCAAAGATCAGAACTTGGTGGGGATTTGATTGAAATGGAGAGATTTGAAGAGAGAGAAAAGAATGACAGAGGGGTAGGTGCTGGTGGAGTTGTTGAGGGCAAACGAGAGAGTAGAGAAAGGAAATTCTTCAAGCGCCATCCATTTGCAAGCTGCGTGGCAAGATTTGCAGTGCAATTAGAAGTTGGTGAGGGGCTGAGGCAAAGAGAGAAAAGGGCATTGAAGCAAGAGATCTTGTTGAGAGTAAGGGAAGCATCTGCTTCTGATGCTGAAGCTGCCACCATTGTTGCTGAAGTCTTGTGGGGTTCTTCACCTTGAATTAAATGAAACTGTAATGCAAAGTTTAAGGTTAAAAAAAAAAATTCTGTTTGGTTTAGTGATCATTTCGTATGTATATGGACTGTAGTTGATTCATTGCCTTCTGTCCTTTCTTTTGTGATTGTGCCTATAATTAATTACATGGGTTAACATGTAAATGATTTATTCAATAAAGTGAATGTATTGGATCAGATGGTATTGTTGGTGTGAAAAGATGGACGGAGCATAGTTTGATTGATTTGATTCTTATTTGATTTTTGTGTGCATGTGTATGGTATTGTATTCTTGTTTCTTGTTTGTCTTAGGGGAATAGGATTAAGAGATTTGTCATCAACTCATCATAATGACTTACGAAGAAAAGCCAACGATTGTATGTGTTGAGCTGCGTGTGTGTACTTTGTTTTTGCGGCTTCGAGAGTTTTGAGGAATCAGGATATCAAAAGGTATCATAGCTTGGCATATGCTGTGGTCCAAAAAGAATACGATTCTTTTTTTTTAAAAAAAATTATTTGGTTTCCGGCCAATCATTTGGTTTCCGGCAATGTATTGGGTCCCAACAAAACTAAATTCAGAGTGGAGTCACAATTAAATCTCTTTATCCCTCTTAAATGGTGTGTTTACTGGAAATCGAATCTGAAGATTCTTCCCACAAACACAGTCTGAGTTGTCAACTGATCCACAACTATTTAGTTAAAATCCGATTCTTTATTTAGTGTTTTATGGCTACTGAGAAAAGTCAAGAAATAAAGAATAAAAGAATGTTGAAGACGCGAGACTCTGGAACTTGTTGCATTAGCAGAAGAGACTTAATATTGATTTGATAATTTCTTTTTAAAAGAAAATAAATAAATAAATAAATTTGTCTCTTTGAAGCATGGCACCTGCATAAGTTAACTTTCCAGATTTTGAGAGCAATTCTCAATTCTATTTACTTTTGTTGAGTCTTGAGTGAGAGAATGGTAGAGCGGAACCAGCAATGTGTTAATTAATATTTTTCATCATTCATTATTTTTTTTTCATTATTTTTACATACTTATAACTAAAATTATGATGTGTCAAATAATATTTGAAAAATAAAACTAAAAATTTATTGTCAATAACAACAAACTTGCAATAATTTTATCACTAATTCTTTGTCTTTTTTTTTTTTTTTTATCGACCTTGTTCGCAAGTAAAAGATGAACAAATAATCTGAAAAGGTAGCATGTTTGTCGAAATTAAAACCATCTTGATTTCTTTTATCTATTCTTTGTCCTTTTTTTAATTTTTCTAATTTTTTTATCATTAAAGCATTAAATTATTGCACAAGTCTATTACAAATCCACTATGATGACCTGAACCCAGCTACATTAAACAAAAGAGTCGCAGTGCATTCACTGCAAAAATATTGTATACAGTTTACATGATGGGCCAAGTTGAAATTTTATTATTAGGGGATATTGTTTGTTGATTTTTCCAGCAGGCGTTTTCGCTCTGGCGAACTTGCATACCTTGCCAAATAATCTGAGCTGGTAACATAATTTGTCATCAATGAACAACCGTGTGAAGTAATGTTCGTATACTTGAAAAATAAAGATGGTACTAGAAATTATACTTGGAAAAAATTTTAAAAACATTGAACTATAAAACATACGATATTATATTGCTAATTGATTGTTTTATTTTTCTCCTCTTAACATATTATAGTTCATCTTACGAATATTTTATCAGATTTTTTTAATTTTATTTAAATATTAGTGATCTTATATGATTGGATTTGCTTTTGCTGCACCAACTGGAGTGATTGTGATTTTTACTTGAATCGCTTGGGCCACAAAAAATTGCCTGAGAGGTTGTCATTTCACCGACGGGTTCCCCTTGAAGTTTCTTGATCTTTCAATCATATCATTTCCTCTGATGATACAAATACTGTCTTTCTTGCTTTTAATATAAGCACAGGGATTCCAAACGTTATTTTATTTGTCTAATCATCTTACCAACCAAAATAATCAAAATAGTTTGACAATACAATTAAGTGGATCATTCCAAATGCCACTTGAGGAAGCTCAAAGGATACCAATGATAATTGAATTGTAAGAAAAACTCACTTTCGAAAATTTCCTGTACAATTATTACCATTATTACTAAATTTACGTACTAACGACCACCAAAAGCATGGCCAAAGCTGGAAGCCTGACTACATGTTGATGTCAAAATGAATCATAGGTTATTACTTTTGGGCATTAACAATCGTAGCTATCTAGTTTTTTCTGCCACAATCTGAAAATTATCTAATAAAATTGACGTGAAAAAAAACCTGAAACGGTCGCCACAAAACTGGTTTCTTCATTTTTTTCCTTCACATCCATGATAGAGTTGAAGAGAAGCTCCAATTTCCAAAAATAGATTGCTTTACCACTATAGTTTCCTCTCTGAACCAATGAGAGAATTTCAAAACCCAAAGAAGTATGAACACTTATCCCGTCTCCAATGCCACCGCCTCCGCGCTTCTGTTTTCAGTTGCCTTTCTACGTAAAAGGCCCCCAAAAATTGAGAAGACTGCAAGCAGAGCAATTTCCATGTGTGCAGAGCTATTCAACTTTATACATACCTGTCCCATTTTCCGGCTATTTAAGTTGGTATTGACCGACATATTCAAGCCTCTGATTGGCCGGAACTCAGATTGGAAACCTCCAGTTAACACCACCTCTTTATTAAAGGATAAAGCTGTCATTGTCAAACTGATATTGTCATTCCGCACAGGATAGTCCGCCCCTCTTAAAATTGCTTCAAAACTCCCACCATATGCCACTTGTCCAGAACCACCCATTCGGCCAGCATTCATGACTAGCTTTAGTCTTTTCCCAACCAATAAACTATCTTCAAGCTTTGCACCAACATAATTCTTGTTGCCGAATGATGTCAAAGAAACCCCACAGTCGGTAACATTGTGCTTAAAATTCCTCAGCTTAGTATTGCCGTGAACAGTGTAGATCATATCTTTACCAGAAGATTGGACATCAAGACCTATACAGTAGGTGCGGCCCTCAGGATCTACATAAGCTGCAGCACTCTCAGAATGAATATTGAAATCATGCTTGTCCTTGCTTATCTGTCCCGCAATGGAGGCAAAGACATTCCTTTTTATCTCCACAGCTGTCTCCAAGTTTATTCCGTCAAAGCCCACGTCATGATCCCATCCTTGGGGATCAAGAACTGGCCTCACAAGCCACTGGTCACTTGTAACTAGGCAGCGATACCTGTAGGCAAGGCAATCTGAGTCAAAACTAGGGGGCACTACCATATCTGGTAACACGACGGCTTCTGAAGACGTCTGTTCGTCAGGAGTACTGTCATTTGGAAGACGTTCCTCTTTAGAAACCTTATTCTCCTTCCGCCTACGGGACTCTTCTTTTAGTTGTTTCTTAAAATAAAGAATCTCTCGATAATCGAGCTCATCAAGATAGGACTTTTTCTGGGATTTACTCAGCCTTTCAAACTGAGATTTTTTCAGGATTTTTATTGGTGGTAACTGATCATATTCATCTTCCTCATCCATATCTGAAGCTAAAATTTCATCAATTTCATTCTCTGCTTCACTCGGACTTGACAATGACCGGTGACGCAGAAAAGATGAAAGAAGATGTGGCATAGAAGGTACTCGAGTATTACCCAAGGGCCCCAGTTCAATACTGTCTCGAAATCCCAAGAGCGCGTTAGCATCACCAAGTACTTTGGTACATATGCACAATAATAAGAAACGAGATTTCCAAATCTGTCCATTTGGAAGAATCTGTTCCCCCTTGACATTTCTTCTGCACTGAGGGTGATTTTCCACTAAAAGCACTTGATTTTCAAGTCTTGCATCTGATACTGCCTGGTGTATACTCTGTTGCGCCAAATCTGTGCATTGGGTCACATATGACTCGTAGCTAAAAGGATACCCACTGGATCCTTCAGGAAGAGTTGAAGAAGAATGAGTCATGACAAGGATGGTGTTGAACCATATAGCAGTACCAAAAACTTCAGTCATAAGCTTCAGAAGGGGGAAATCACTGAAGCCCATGCTGATGAGGTCGAGACGTTCAAAATACAAAACAATATCAGGTGGGGATCTTCTAATGAATTTTTTGACTGAGAGCATAATCTTCCTATTTCTCTTCACATTTCTTGTACACGAAGGTAGGAAACCAGGGGTATCAATAAAAGTTACCTTAATCCCATTGACACTTCCCTCTACCTCTCTGATGCAATCAGTGGCAGGTTGAAATGCATCAGTCTCGGTCTTTGTCTGATCAAATATAGAATTGATGGTTGCACTCTTGCCAACACCTGTTTTCCCCAGGACAAGTATTCTTATTGAGAAATCTAAATCAGCGATACCAGCTGCCTCTTGCTCTCTTGCTATCGCTCTGGTTCTATCACTTCTCAGGTTAACCATTTTCATATCAGATTCTCCTGCTCGAATCAATGTTGCTAAGTGTAACCGATATAACACTTTTACTGCCAGAATATTATCCTGTGACTGCCCAAAATGTTGGAGAAGGCGCAAGAACTTAACTTGGAGATCCTCAATCTTCACCAAAGGATCCATCATTTTATCATCAGTATTTTGATTATGAGGAGAAGGATCTTCAACTGGAACTTGTTGTGAAGTGGAATAACGCCGGTTATCCTGATTCACATCAGAAGAGCACCCAGCATCAGCAAGCACTGGTGGTGCTACCAAACTGGATGTGCGAGCTGAACCAAACGAATGATGACACAATAAGCTCTCACTTAACAAGTGCAACAAACAACAGAACACGCTCAATTAAAGACTCAAAATTGAATCAACTTTGAGAAATTTCTAAAGAATCTTGAAAAAAGGACCATTAAAATATATCATTTAAAAAAATAGGGACTGACCCAATGAGGGATTTTCTAGGTAAATTGAAATTCTTCAAATGCAACAAGCCTACAAAAGGCAACCAAAAGCTCAAACTTTGAGAACTTAAATAGCTTCCCTAATCCTCCAAAAGTATAATTAGAAAGTGCTTTTGGCCAGCAGATCAGCCATGCCAATCAGGCACTAAATGATGCTCATATTTAATAGAAAATCAGTTAGCCCAAAAAACACTCAAATCAACATAGAAAGCAAGCAATACTGCTAATTGCTAATCAAACAACTTATGCTTACACAGAATTTGAAACAACCAATTTCTCCGTTTCATTTCATCAAAACCCGTATGGCAAGAATCACATATTCCTCTCTACCCTTCCAATAGAAATCTATATCCCTTAACAGATAAACATATGAAGGTCAAAATGGTCAAAATTAATAGCAAAGAAGTAATACCTTGGTCATCAAATTCTTCACCAGTAGGTCCCCCATGGAAGAAATTTCCACTGCCAGACAATTGTCTAGATGATGCCAACAACTGAGAGAACACCCAGTCTCTCACACTCTTCATTTGCCCTAAAAAACAAAAATTCACACAAAAGCTAAGATTTTGCACAGTAATAAGCTCATAACAAATCAATTACACACATAACAAAGCCAAATTCAACAAAGCCAAATTCCGGCAACAATAATTATACGGCTAAGGTTGCCGCAGAGAACCAAATTACCTGTAAACCCAGAAACTAAAAGTCCAAATTTTGTTTCGAATTAGAAGAAACCGAAGAGAATTGAACGTCAGCTTCAGCAAAAAGAATTCAATTTTTCACTCGGTGTCTCGTATCGGCACAGGGACAACCAAGATGATGAGGCTGAGGCTGCGAAGGAGGAGGAGGAGGCAATCAGATAAGACAGACAAAATTTGTTGTAATCGAACAAAAACACGATATGGTGCGGACAAACTCGTGTGAAGAAAACGTGACGCGTGGCGGAATGAATCAGTCGGATGTGGTGGTAGAGTGGGCTCGGGTGTAGGCGATTATTGGATGCTTTGCGGAGTTCGTATTACGGGTGATTTGATTATGTTGGAATATCTCGTGCCTCGTGATTCAGGGAACAAAGCCAATGAGACGACAATTTCTCGTTTTAAGAAACTCGTCATTGGGAATGGAAGTTAGAATATTGTCCGTTCAATCACCGAAGTCCATGGGCCACTGATACCTTAAATGTCAAACAGATCTGGGCTAATCCTATTGGGCTTCATTAGATCAAAACTCTCCGCCCAAATTGTTCCGCACACAATCGTTTCATGACTTCAACGGTCCGAGACGGGACGGGGTGAATTTGAAAATCTCAATTCTGTCCGGAACACTTAAAACAGGTTTTAAATGCGGATCGTTCGAATTACATCACGCAGTAAAATTAGAAGTGATCTCAAAACTGCTCCTCGTAAAGGGTGTTATCTTGAATAGCCAAATGTTTAAATTAACAATTAGTCAAAGCAAAAGACAGAGATAATGTGATCGATATACTGGTGTAGCGGCTTGCTCGTGAGCGATACGTGTGGGCGGCGGTGCTAGTCATTACTCGCCGGTTGGTAGTGACTCGTGAGGAGGCATAGGCAACGATGTCAATTCGTGATATTTGGGAATTCACAGCGTGAATCGAGATTAAAAAATTCCTACCAATTTTAACTTCACGTCCAGCGTGTATATATTTCAATCATCGGCGTAATAAAGTAGTAGAAATAACAAATTGAGTAACATCATTTGTTAATTTTTAACTTAGACTTCATTCCACCGAAGTTGTCCCCAATCAAAGGGAAATCTATATAAGTACCCCATTTTAGATTTTTCAAAATTAACTCATCTCATTTTTTTCTATCATAACTAATAAATTATATTTTTTTAACACATTTACCATCATTATTCTCAATAAATCTCCAAACCTCACCACCCTCGACAAATCCCTCAATTTATGAAACAATAGGGGTGGTTTTTAAATATTATTTTTTTAATAGTTTGAGTTCATAAAATACTTAGTTCACCTCTCTCTCTCTTTATATATATGTGTGTGTATATATATATATAAATCATTCAAAAAAAGGAAATTTCAAGTTAAAAATCAAGTATAAGACAAATCTAGAAAATGTTCAAGAGGCACTTGTTGAACATGAACTTAGGCAACAGATTCATAAGCAACAAGTGTCTATCGCACAAAACACGAACATCTATCGCATCAAAACACATCCCATCAATGTGATAGCCTTCGTGCAATAGGGCATCTAAGCAAAGCACACGTGAGGTCCATCACACAAATTAATGCATACACCAACCTTTCACACAAAGCTACACACTCAAACAGACAAATCTAAAATTTATTCATTCATAAAATTAAAATAAAAAAAATAAAAGAACACACATGTGATAGGCATTTCTCGCAGCAAGCACTTGTGCAATAAGACCAAACATAGTTGCTGCAACTTTTGATGCCATAGGCACACTAATCCGCACAAAAAGGGAAAGTTTACGACCATTCTCAAACTACCACTATCACCATTCACTAACCAATCATATGATCAAATCAACCAAAAAAAAAAAATTACTCAATCCAACCAACTTTGCTCAAACATATAATACAAAACAATTTATAGCAACAATAACACAATCACACACACCTTCGTCAAAGACATTATGTGCAATAAAAAGTTTAACTATTTTAACCACAAATTATTTATAAGACTCACCATTACAGCCTAATAATACTAACCAATAGTGTTAAATCAATTGTAAAATCAATTCAATTTCACAAGAAAACTCCAATAATTAGATGATTATAACTAACCCAATACTACTTGAACAAAAAAATAAAACTAATAACAAATAGACACATTGTTGTCGCAAAGGACAGACACATTGTCGCCAAAGACAATTTGATGGGCCATTGTGCAACATCGTTGTAGTAATAGCGGTGTGGAATCTTGGCTTTTCCATCGTAGCTTGCAAGTTTGAGAGCGGGAGTTGGTGGGTTACTAGTTTGAGAGAGAGAGAGAGAGAGTTGTAAGATAATGATAAGGGCAATTTGGTTTAAAAAACTTGTATTTAGCTAACTAGAAAACGTTAGAGTGACAATTTCAAAAAACTTAAAAAATTTGTGGGTTTGTTATGTAAATTTTCCTGAAGAGAATATTTTGTCTCAATCAAGAATAGTTTATACCAATTTTAAATTTTCCACCAAAAATTCCATTATTCGTCAATACCATGAATTGAGATCTTATACCCTACCGAGTCACTTTTTCTTTTTCTTTTTATTATTCATTTTAAGCCAATATCTTTATTTTTCCAATTTGGTCACTATGTTTCATCCTTTTTTTTTTCAAAAAGAAAAAAAGGGAAAAATAGAAGATATTAGATTATGGAACAAGATTTGGAATCTAGTAATATTCTCCATGAACATATCTTTCCCAGACGTATAATGAATCATAGAATGTTTTCCAAAGAAATGAAAAGAACACTAAAGGGCAACCTAATGTAAGTTGATAAGTGATTGTTTCAAATTGCTAAAACTAGAAAAGGTTATATAACTCAATACGTGGCAATGAGAATGATAAAGGAGAAAATGGCAACTTTCAATCAACAATTGCTATTGTAGAAAAATTACTCTGAATATGGCATTACTTCTTTACTAAAAATTTAAGTGACCTGTGAAGGACAAATTTGGGGCCAACCACAGTGCATGAACTGCGAAGGGCAGAAAAAGCTATTTAATGGAATCACTGGTCGTATTAACGGAAAAAGCATATATAAAATGTTAAATTACCATGAATGAGATATAAAGAGCCATAGCCCACATTGTTGTCTATTCATCAGAGTTTGTTATATTTTACGAAAGTGTGTAAATTTACAATAAATGAAATATGTGTAATAGACAGGTCATAGTTAATATGCTTCAATTTGGTACGGCATCTGAAAGTAGAGTTGATGAAAGAACTAAAATACATGCATATAGTTGATAGTGAGACAATGACAATGAGCTGTAAGTAGACCAAGTCCCACGTGTGCCACAATTCCATATAATAACGTCATATACAATATGCTAAATTCTCTCTATCCACATTATTTTAGTTGTTTCAGGGTGAAAAGATGTGTCATGCATAACTAAAGAAGCTTATAAATGGTCATGTCCAACATGCTCAGAAAGCACACTGGCCACAGCAAACAGAGAAAGTGATTAATGGGGAAGAAAGAAGAGATGTAATTTTCAGTTTGTTTTATTGATTTGATAAAATTCGAAGTAAAATGGGTTGTAAATACAAGGCAGGTTTGCTTCTTATCATCATTGTTGTGGTCTTGTGGGTCACTTCTGCAGAGGTTACTCAGGTCAGTTCTCTCTTATTTGAATGATCTTATTTTAGCCATTTTATGAAGTTACACACAAATGAAAACTATTAAGCTCATATAAATGGATTTTATTATCAGTACCGATGTCATTCGCCTTGATGTTGCTATTCTTTGGCATTTTCTATCCAAATTTGTTGCTCAAGTAATGCATGAGATTTGAGAATCCCTTTATGATTAGTATCAGTATTGTCTAGAGGGTGCAAGTGTTCGGTGACACAAAAGGTTGACCATTAGGAGTCGGGGGTCACTTTAAGTTGAAAATCCAAATGATTTTTGACATTTTCATTCAACTAATGTATCCTATGCAAAAAAAAAAAAAATGAATTTTTTATGGTGACCCAGGTTTGTTCCAATTGAATCTTCGATTTCTTACTGATATTCTTATTTATATATATATATATATATATATATATATATATATATATATGTTGGGAAAATGTGCTCTTTAAAAGCATATGTGTTTATTGAATTATAATAAACAAATTTTCTGATTAATAAAATAAATGAGGTATTTTATTCAAGTATCTTAATTGCATTAATATTTTGAGTAAAGTCCATTTGATCATATTATATGTATTTATGTGATCACCATGTGGATTCACGTAGACATAAATACAAGTTATCTTATGATTAAATAAATTATGTTCGATTGATAAAATAAAGTTGGGCACTTTATTTAGGTATGATGAAATTCATTGAATGGTTTGTCTTAATCATGAATGAATTTATTGATGTAGTACGACTACATTGAACAGAAAATATATGAGATTTAATTAACCTTGAAATGACGCTCACTTATTAAATCTCATAGGCATTGATTTTACTGTAATCTTAATCTTGAGTTAGTTATGATTTCATGATTGTAATTGTTATTCCATTTGAGTTACCAATGGGCACGACACACACTTGTGATCAAGATTACCCGATTCTTGGTGGAGGCAATTATGAGTATTGGGTTATAGATTAACAATATAGAATTTGTGACACACAAAAGGTCTTGATGGGTTTTCAAATTGATCATGAATTCTCTCTCGAGTGTGTCAACATATTTAGTATGTTGAAAATGATCATTAGAGAAAACCAAGATAAGTATCAAGGAACAAGATGTAATTAAATCGATTGAACAGTTGAGATATCGATTTAATTAATGATGTGGTATAAAGGATTATGCGAAAAAAAATCAACGTGGGCAGGCGAATTATTATTCGAGCATACAATTATGGAGGTCGGTTCAATCTTATAGTGGAGTAGAATTGGAATTAAATAATTATATTTGTTTAATTACAAATTTAATTATTGTAGCCACTATTGTATGTTCCCAAATGATCCCCGGTTAGCTCATTTAATTGACAACACCATCATTGGACCCAAAAGTAAGAAAACTCAATTAGGTGAAAATCATAATTATAATATTTGTTAAAGCCTAGTATGTTATATTCAAGTGTAAAAGGGGGGCTTGTAATATTTTACAAGGTGTGTCCCCATTATTCTTCTCTCTACTTTTACGTAAGTGAAGAAAAGTATTTAATTTAAATATTTAAATATTTAAATTAAAAGAGGAATTCTATTTTAAAATAGGAATCCTAATCCTAACATACTATGGTTTTTCATAAGATATTATAAAAGGAGTATTTTTCTCCCTTTTGCGAATATATAGAATCCCAGAATTTTTGAGAAAAATATAGAAGACATCTAAGATACGCCCACACTGGAATTGGGAGTGGTGAAACAGACGCCCACACGTCCAGTGTTGATCGAACTTGAGTCATAGCTTGGAAGATCGTTTGGAGACGGATCTACAACTGAGTGGAAACAGACGCCCACACGTCCAGTGTTGATCGATCTTGAGTCATAACCTGGAAGATCGTTTGGAGACGGATCTACAACTCTCAATCGTTCGTCTTCTCAGATCATCAAAGGTACGAATTTCTAGATTACTTAATTCTTATATGTTGTATGAGATCGGTCCAAAAAAATTTTAATTAAAAAATTGAAAAACCTGATTTTCTCCCTACAATATATATATATATATATATATTGATCATTGTCTGTTACTTGCTTTAGTTGCTGAGGGAGGTCTCCTGGTTGCTTCTGGGAACTTCTTTCTGAGCATCAGGTTTTTTTTTTTTTCCAATTGCCTGTATAAATTATTATATTTCTCATTTTGATCTCCTAGTTTTTGTTACAAACATTCTCCATGTGATTGATCAAAAGAGGCATTTTTCTCATTGATGTATAAAAAAAACTTGCTCAACAAGTTAGAGATCAAGCATTCTTATTTTATGATTCTAATTTTATTGCTGATTCTCTTACCCGACTACTATCCTTCAACAGGGTTTATTCCAAAACTATGACGACCCATTTGCAGTAACATACATTGGAATCTCTCTTTTAGTCATTTATCTTCCATTAGCATTCATTAAGGATTGGTTGCTAAAGTGTTTGAGACATGAGTCTAGTGAAAGCCGTTATGAAGAAGAAATAGTCGATGAGTCCTCCTCCAGAGAACTTGATTCTGCTGTGCAAGGTAATTTTGAACACGAACACAATAGATCTTTGCCTAACAAAGAATGTGCCATAGAGATTGGTGCTAGGGAGGAAGGAAATCACTTAGTCCTTGAATGTGAAGAAATCGCGAATACAATGAAACATGACCAGAAGCGTACTGCCAAGGAAGTTGCCGCAGTTGGATTCTGTCTTGCCTCTCTCTGGTTTGCAACAGAGGTGAGACTTAACTTGCATCCTCATCTCGGTGAGTTTGCTACTGAAGCAGTAACAGATAATGTTTATTTTATGCAGTATTTAACAAATGCAGCTCTTTCCCAAACAAGTGTTGCTACTACAACATTATTAACTTCGACATCAGGGCTTTTTACTCTTCTGATTAGTATACTCATGGGTGAAGAGAAAATTAATGTAGTGAAAGTAGTTTCTGTTGTTGTTAGCATGGCTGGTGTTGCTATGAGAACAATTGGGAAGATATGGTTTTGCTTGGAATTACCGGCTTGCTTTATTAGTTGCATTGGGTCTTAATGGCTTATGAGCTTTTGTGGGGTTACTGGAATAGGAAGCATTCTCTTGTAGGAGATCTTTTCGCTCTTCTCTCAGCCATGACATACGGACTTTTTACAGGTTAAATGCCTCTTCAATTTAAATATGATCATGAACAAAATTTAGTCAGAGACTAAAATATCGATAATGCAGTGTTGCTCAAAAAGTTTTGTGGAGAGGAAGGAGCAAAGTTGGACATGCAAAAGTTAGTAGGCTACATTGGATTATTCACTCTTGTTGCCCTTTGGCGGCTTGGTAAGATTTAACTGCTTCCTAGCTTTCTAACTTACCATGGCCATTTTATTTCTTTCACAAATTGGGATAACCAATTCTCTTGGTGGCGTGCATTGTGATTGAATTGAATCATTGATTGAATACATTTTTACATATTCTCATTTACAGTTTGCCCTTTGACTGCCATGGGCATGAACCCAAATTCGCATTTCCCCATTCAGCCAAAACAGCAGAAATAATCATAGCAAATGGTTTTGTTGGAAACTTTGTCTCTGATTATTTTTGGTTTGTGTAGAGATCTTCTAGTTTTTGCTAGAATTTTGTTCTGTAGCATCTTGATATTGATTTCTCCCGAGTTTACGTGATGGCTACAGGGCATTAGGAGTTGTTTGGACATCACCACTAGTGGCGGCACTTGGTGTTTCACTTACCATCCCTCTTGCCATGCTGGAAGACATGTTTATGCGTCATCAACACTATTCACCAATTTACATAATTGGATCAGTTCACGTAATTTCAAAATGGCAGAAAAATGGCAGCTACTACGTTGGAGGCAGCTACTACCTCAGAGCATCTCCAACATAGAACAGCTCTCAGAACCGTTGGATACATGTAGCTGAATCTGAAACAATTTTAACAATGCGCGTCCAATGATTCTGGAGACTGTTCTACGTTCGAGATTTTCTATCTTAGCTGAACCCAAATGACATATACTATTTTACTAGTCATGTAAGCCTCCAAAGACATTGTTGAACTTATTGATGGGTCATTTTCTCAGAAAGGTATTTAATTCGTAATAGCTATTTATTGTTTTTGAATTTGTATTTTCTGAGAATAAAAATGAAAATGAAAATGGTGTTTTGCAGTTGCTGTATTTTGAATTTAAATATGTGTTTGGTATCATTTTATGTATCATATATTTTAAAATTAAAAACAATAATATGCGTTTGGTAGACACAGTTGAAAATGATAAAAATAGAGAATATGCGTTTGGTAATGTTTTTTCCAAAAACAGTTTTTACTAAATATTTACATTATATTTATAGTCATAAAATAATTATTTAGCTAATACATACACAAATACAACAAAATAACTTAAACAAATTTATTATAGAAAAATTACATGATGATAAATTTTTATAATTAATATTAATTAAAAAAAGTTTGACGTTGTCATTGTTTTTACACCAAAAAAGTTTGACCAATTAATATTGACTTTCTGGGGCGGATTTTCCAAATGTCGGATCGCCGTTATTGATATGTCGGATCGCCGTTAGTGTCCGGCTAAACTTCATTTCTGTTTGATGTCGTGAGCCGTTATCTTGATAATGCCCGGGCGACATCTTCCGAATTGATTTCACACTTTTCTATCTTCAATGTCATAGAGCCGATCTTCCGGAGACGGATTTCACACTCCTGGCACGAGCCGCTTATCAACATGTCGGATGGTGTCCGAAGCTAAACTTCATTTCGTTTGATGTCGGCAGCCGTTATCGCCAATGTTGATCGATCTTCCGAGATTTCACAATAACCCAGGAAGATCGTTTATCAAGAATGTCGGCGAGCCGTTATCTTCCGTAAAACTAATTACTCAATTTTGCTCGAATCGCGATCATGGAAATGTCGGTGAGCCGTTATTGATCATTTTCAAAATACTCAAGGTTTTTCAATTTGATGCGATTACTTATTAAATATTTTTCATAGAATATAAAAGCCTTTATGGTATGAGACTTATGATTTGAAAGAGTAAGAAAACTTTTGAGCTTTTAAAGAATTAATCAATCTTCATCAAGTTTGTTATCATCAAAATCAATATTAAAGAAATATTTGCGTTAACATATATTACAACACATGATTTAAACAAAATAATTATAAAAAAATTACATGAGAGACATTATGCATTATGTATGTAATCATGCCACATAGAAGTTTTCTCTTATAGCATTCATCTCTCGACACTTGTTGGAGATAAATCAATATTAGTTTCTCATTTTGTCTTCTTCTTCATTGGTAACCAAATCTTGTACATCAAAGTCCCCAAATAACCTATCACTTGCATTTTCTCGTCGAATAAAATTATGTAAAGCGCAACATGCAATTGGAATTAGACGTTGCTTCTATGCATATCCCTTAAAATTGAAAATCGCGCTTTAAAACACCAAAGCATCGCTCAATTACATTACGTGATGAATGTCTATAATTAAACAATTCTTGGGGACCTCTTTTACGATCCTCTATAATCACGTAAATGATATCTCTCACCTCTATATGGTGTCAAAAATCCCTTCATTTTATGTATCCGAATCCACAACGTAGTAATATCCTAAAATATATAAACAATAAAACATAATTAAAAAATAAAGACCAAAGAGACACACACACACACACACACATATATATATCTATCTATCAGTATTCTTACCTTCTTCCGGAAGTGGAAACCCAGATTCTGGTCTATTTAAGGCATCCATAAACACCCTTGAGTCATTGGTCGTACCTTCCCAACCCGTATATACAAATGTAAACATCATGTCAAAAGAACATGCACACATGATATTTTGAGTCACCTGAGTCTTTCTATCTCGATATGATATCTGTTTATTAGTCAGACCATGCAAAGAATGTGGTTCCATCAATTGCACCAATACACTTCTGAAAATTAATAATCTATTAACCAAATGTTAATGTCACATTAACATTGAAGTAACATATATTGAATTTTTACCTCAAAATATGGAAAAAATTTGGATTGTTTCTAATCTCGATGGCGTTTCCCTTGAGGTTTCGGTTTTATAATGTGATTTGCCAAGTGACAAAATGCTTTTAAAACACGCTTAAAGTGTGTGAACACGGTTTCCACTGAACGTTGAAAACGCTTTACAACCCGCACAAAGCCCCATGGGACAATATGTACAAGCACATTGCTACGCCTCCTTGATACAAACATGTCTATCATCCTCTAATAACCGTAAATGTTCAAGTGTATAACATAATCGAATAAAAACTTCTTTATCCATTCGAAACATGTTATACATTCTGTCCGGATGACCATTTAACAACTCTTGAACAAATTCAATGCCGAAATTGTCCTGATAGCATTGCCTTCTAATAGCACGCCGTTGTTTCTCATAAATTTTTATGGCAATGGCTACCTCTAAAACCTCTTCTTCAATATCTCAAACTCCATCATCTTCATTGTTGCTGTTGTTCATTCTTTTCTCTGATTAAGAAAAAATCCTAGATTATAAATATAGCAAGTATATAATAATTGATCTAAAAACATAAAAAGTTCAACTCACAAAAATAAAATGAAATAAAGTTCAACAAATACATTTCAACTCATAAAAATAACATAAAGTTCGACAAATAAAAGTACAACAAAGTCCAAACTATAAAATAAACAAGCACATAGTTCACAACCAATAACATCCAAGTTAAACACATTACATCCTAAAGAACAAACTATAGACTAGTTAACCAATATTTTTTCCTATGCTCAGGCATGCTCAGAAATGCTTTCCTCCACTCAATACTGGACACTAGCTTATCCATCAATTTGTTGTATGTATCTCCATCAATGTCTCCCAATTTCTCTCAAAAGTTGATACACTCTTGAATAGACCACTTTTCAACACATTGAGAAGTTGACTCCGCACTTTTGCACTTAACCATCTCCATTCTAGCATTCATCACTGAACTAGCCATTTTAAAGTAGTCAAACTCACTCTTATTTTTTTTACCACGCTCAGTTGAAGTTGCAATTGACCGACGAGGCCTTTTTTCGATCCTACTCTCAAAAAGAGGATCCATTGAATCGTCATCCTCAATATCAACATGAACTCCATGACCAAGAAAATTCTCTTCCAATTCAAATCCTCTCATCCGAGGACAATGGAACTTGGCTAGAGGAAAAACGTAAATGGCCAGTAGCTGTGGTGGTGTTGAATATCTCCCCTAAAATTTGGTAGTGCTCTAATCCTTTTTTACGATATGGCTTCACTCCAACTCTCTGAAAATAAATGTATAAAACTAAAAATAATACTTTAATTTTATACAAAACTTTTAATAAACTAATACAGTTTTTACCTTAATATATTCAAAAAGTTTTGTGTGGAGTATTTGAAATAGGATCCCAAAACCCAAGATGAGCTATTAAGTCAAAAACTCTCGATGTTTTTACGCAACCTATTAAGCTTGGACTTAAGTTGCCCTACATTGAATCTTTTTTGGGATTGTTCAAATAATTTATCACTTATAGTGGTCCAAATTTTCTTAGTAAAGGTTGATGTTTGTAAATCACCATTTTTTACATGGTCATGCACTATACGAATAAATGCATTTTCAATCAAGACCAATCAGCCTTATCCTCACCATCAACATCATGTGAATCCATATCTTGAAAAATTAAAAAAAAATAACACATATCAAATATTAATCATATTCAACATATCATTAATTTCACATATGTCATAGATTAAAAAATGAATGTTACTCAAAAAACCATGGTGTGTATGTGCATGTCAGCATGTTTGTGTAGACAACCAATATTAATTTATTTTTGAGTTGAATTCGATCCAAAGCAATAAATTGAAATTACATATTGTTTAACTAAATTCTATCCAGGGTTTTGTTGCTTCATAAATCTATATTTCCCTCTAATAAAAATCTATATTTCCCTCTAACAACAAAAGCCCAATTTGCCTAAATCATTTTCTCTCTAAAAAAAAAATTTTTCCCTGTAGCAACAAATTGGATATAGAACTTGAACTCGAACTGATTTTCTAGATAAAGAGCTTTGCTTATAGCTTCAATTTCACCTAACAACTTCACTTAACTTGAACCACCGTATCTTCTTCCCACCTTCAACTTTCGACAACATGATATTACTCAAACAAATTACAATGCACCTTCAATGTTTTTGCTTCACGATTAAAATCCCTCTTGCAATTCAAAAATTATATTAAAAACATAGAAAAAAATTTATTAAATTCTAAATTATTGGATCAAAGACATCATCTCTTTTCTAATATCAACTTACAACCAAAGATTTTGATATATTCAACTCTTAATGAAAGAAATTGAAAAAAAAAAAAACAAATAACTATCATGGCAATGACAGATATTATCTTTACATGCTTTGTTAAAAACAATTAAAATCACTCCAAGAATTTCTCAAAAATTACTTAAACAAAGCAAATACCTTAGTGACAAGTGACTATCCGATCGTCTCCAACGAAGACGAGAACAGCTCTGGTGGAGACGGTTGGATGGAGACAATCGGGTAGTCGCTGAATCTGGCGGAAACAATTTTAACAAAGTAGCTACGCGTCCACCAAGAGAGTGGATTAAAAGGAGAGAGAAAGATGTTGGATGAAGATAAGGCGAGGGAGAGTGCAGATTTCTATCTTAACGTGAGGGGAACCCAAGAGAAAAGAGGAGGAGGGTCACGAACTCACGATTTTTGTTTTTTAATTCAATTTTAGGTTTGGTTTGTAAACCTCCAAAGAACATTGTTTTCTTTAGAACTTATTTGAATTTTTTGTTTTGTAATCTGATTCTTGAAAATGATCCACCAAACGAATATTATATGTGTATTATGAAAACGAAAATGAAAACACTGGCCCAAAAACGCTACCAAACAGGCCCTAATATTGCCGATTGGATTTCACAAAAACTGAAACCATAGTTTCTTTCAAGAATTCAAGGTATGTTTATGCCACATGGCTCAATAATAATAATAATAATAGAGATGATATTATTCTATATCGTTTAATTTTTCAAAAACACTTTCTCGACTTATCGATTTTAAACCTGAATTGTTACTCCACTAACGGATTCTTAAATGTGTTAATTAGACACTTCTGCTGCTCTCAACATTAAGCGCAAGCACAACAATTGCAAATATGCCCAAGGATTATCTTCCCACTCCCTATGGGCATCCACATAGTCCTTGCAAGACCTGCTGAAGGGAAAGAGTGTTCCATGCGTGATATAACCTGTACTTTCCAACTTTCCAATTTTTTTCTTTCTTTTCCCTTTTTTTTTTAAGTACGCAATTATGAAGAAGAACTGCGAGTTAGATAGAGTGTGCAGTATATTTGTTGTAGCAAATTTCTTCTGACCTGCTTGTGGTTCAAAGTTCTGATGGTTTGCGGCCCCCAGAAACAGAGTAACATAAATAAATGATGGAAATTGAACAGCATCACTCTTTGCGATCACAGGCGAAACAAGATGAGGAAACTGACTTGGGACAAAGCAAGGACCAAGCAATTCAAGCTTGTGATTCAAAACAAAATACACGTACATGCTGTTGATATTTTAAGCAATGTGAAAAAGGACTAGAACACTGTTAACCCACAAGAGGATCCGGGGGGAAAAAAGATCAACCCGCTGATCACACTTGAACAAGCCCGGAAAAATTGTAATATCAGAAATCCATTTTAAATGAATTCATGTCTTTTCCAAATCAATTTCCCAAATATTCTAACGCCTCAAAAATTTAGGCTCGCTCACACTCCAATGCAGCATTATATAAATTACCAATTGAAACACCTTGCGCGATTTTGCTTGGTCTTCCACCGATGAGTATAAGCAACTTCGAGAATTATGTATTCACTGTATGGTATACCTAAAAAGTAGCCGTGGCATTTGATTGATGGGCAATAAATAACACACGGTAACCACAACTTCCAGTAAGGCAGTCAAACTTGCTTTCTGCACGATTTCATCAACATACCAATTTTTCTTTTCCCTTCAGCATATCACGAGCTACCCTGTTTATCACTTGCTTTGTAGTAAAGCATCTTCTGCACATAGAACATCATGTACCCTTGGGCAGCCCTCACAGTATTCTCATTAACTTCAGTGATCCAAGCATCATCACACTTGTACCATTTGTTACTTAACCGCAAGTAAGTCACATAGTGGCCAGCATCTAGTTTACCGGTGTGAGTGACAACAGCAAACAACTCGAACTCCGACGATGGTTCATTCAAGGTATTTGACTCATCCCCATCAAAAGGGAAAAATCTATTCCCAAAACGACTCCTCAAGATTGAAGAAGAGAGATAAGGTGCCATGTCCAATGACAATGGAAACTGAAGATATCTGTCAACCTTTCTTGACATTTTTCTAACAGAAGAATGCTCAAATCTTTTGATGTGGAAGCAAGAAACCAATGGAAGCTTTCTTATGGACATCTGTTTAAGAGACTCCTGCCTAACCTGACATTGTTGGCAGAAGAACTTTTGATCAGAGCCCAATCTCTCAGGTCTTGTAAACCGGTCCAAGCACCCCATCAAGGTAGATATTCCACAGTTCTGGCTTGAATTCATGCCATCTGCCTCACAATTGCAAGAATGATTAGACTTTGTAGACGATGTCTTCATGGAACCCCCTTGGTTTGGTTCCAAATCCAGTGAGAAGTCAACACATGGGTCAAACGTTGTTGATGTGAAACCACAAGCCATACACATAACATCAGATCGCAAGATACCAGAAAACACTCTGTGAGCAATACAACAGTCTCCATTGCCTGCAGCACCAAGGAAATAAGATTATCAAAACAATCAAGATGATAAATAAAGGCATTAATCTCCTTCTTGTAATTATCCATAAAATCTGAAATTTGAAACCATATAAATCTCCCTGGCAAGCATATGATCTCAAATGCTTGCCTAAGTACATCATTAACAAATTCACAAGAATAATAACTCAACTGAATAGAGTCCTAGAGTGAAGTGACAACCAAAATGATCAGAAACTAGACAAATCGAACCCAAAGAAGTAGTACTATCTTATTTTTGCACAGGCAAATTTAAAAAGAAAACATTGCAGCCAGCGTAATAAGCAATGACTAACATCTGATGAAAATGTTATACGGGTTTATTTCCTCCTTTGGCTTTCCAAAAGAGAGAAAGTGTCAAATTCTGGGAGCAGGCTGGTCATAAGATGGTTGCACGTGGCAACATGTTCCACGGCTTATTACTATTATGAAAAAAATACCAAAAGATAAAAACTGGCAAAAACTGAAAAACAACTAGTGCAGCTCCAGGCAAGTAATGGAGGGATGGAGAAAGAAAGTTGAAGCTAGAAAACGACATACAGTGAACTAGCAGGAATTTCATCAATCTCATAAGAAATTCTGATACCTCTGCTAACACAAGGGGGTGCTAAAAGGAAGTTTGATCCAGAGAACGGATGAGAATCAAAGTTCCCAATGATTGACAAATGACTCTACGCTTGAAGAAAACCTAATGACATTCGCCTCCATTCTCTGAAACTTGTATCACCTTGTCCATTAAATACCCTATAAATGCCAAAAGGTTGAGTTACAAGACAGTTATGATGACAAGAAATTCCTATGATGAAACCAGTAGGCTAAAGAAAAGTTTGACTTACAGGGTGAAGCGGATGACATCATCAAGTTTGCAGACTGAGGTTGAGTATTAGCACTAAACGTGGTACCACTTGGCAACTCCTAGGGCAACAGATATAAACCCTAAACCTTAGACCCTGCAGTTAAACGTTGTGGTTACTTCTTATTGTTTGACAATATTATCTATCATCTTGATCAGAAAGAATAGTAAAAATCAGGCCTTCAGCAGGTAGCAACAGATTAAGATATCTCTAACTTGATACTCTTTTGGCTTAGCATGACAGCAAGTTTCATTAATGCTTCATACTTATTGCATGACCAGTTTACTACATTAGGTACTCTTAAGCCATCTACAGGATCCTGGCTGTCATTAACTAATTCCTCGCAATTAGACCTTAAGAATTTGATACTCTATTGATGGTGCACTAAGCTGCCTAATGAGGGACAATCACAATGCCAATCTAAAATCAACAGCCAGGAATTTTCACTAAAGTTGTCATGTCATACAGATAACAAACAAACTGGCAGATTGGAAAAAAAAAATGCTATAGTATGATATAAGAAAAACTTTAAAAAAAATTGGCAAACTAAAAGTCAAGTGAACTTCAAGAGATCCCTCCATTCATGGGAGCATTATACAAACATTCGGGTTGAAACCCTTCTTACACTCGAGTAATTTTGCTCATTGAAACAAACAAATCTCAGAAAAGCAGATAAAAGCCAAAGTAAAACGGAATTTACCCATTGAGCATCTGCTAGTAACTATGCTTTACAATGCATGATAAAAATATGGGACCACTATAAAACAAGTCAGATCTATTGACCATATAAACAAAGAATTCACCATCTAGATTCTAATCAAGCAACACTATTAGAAAGAGGGGGGGGGGGGGGGGGAGGAGAAGGAGTCACCTTGACTGCGAGGCTTATGTTGATCCTTCTCCACTTTCTCATGAATCCCATCAAGCATAGAAATGAAAAACTCATGGGCATCCTGTTGTTCATAACTAGCCAGATTCGAAGCATGCCGCCACCAACTGCAAAATCCCAACAAAGATTTTCACTTCAATGGAAAAAAAAAAATCAATTTTTTTTTTCCAAATGTACATCCCGCAGACTCGTACAAACCTGTAGAGAAACTTGGCGGGACTATAAGGCATCCGATCCCCGCAAAAAATAGCGGAATACATGGTATCTAAGTCGCAGGCCAAACACAGCCGTACGCCATTCTTCGACTGACAGTAATATCTATTGTGTCGATCACTCAAGAAATAGTTTCGCAACGGCGGCGTATGGAACAATGCCTGTAAAACCGAGTTCATAAAGCAAGTGTTTCCCAAATTATTCAGCCCGCGTAATCCACGCGGCAGATCCCCATTGGAGGAACTCATTCTATCAATTGGACTCGCGTTGTTCACCATCAACGAGCGCTCGCGTAAGTCTGGGCTCCACGGGCGGTAATCGATGCGTCGTCGTTTTCGGAGATTTTCCGGTTTTGACGACTGGATTATGCTCGTCGTGTGGGCCAGGACTACCGCCGCGTCGAAGTCACGGTCGTAGACCTGATCGCGGCAAGCGCAGCAGAACAGCTCCGCGCGGTCCACGTCGACTGCAATCTCGTGACTGCACGCTGACGAGGTCATCGTCGCGTGGATAGCGACGTGGGAGGAATGCGGGGGCGCGTGACATGACACGGCGGCGCAGACCATGCAGGCGTAGAGGCGCGGGTATGAGGAGTCTCCGCACACGCCGCAGCGGGGTACTTCGGAGGGGTCACGTCGAATGGCGGCGCGTCCACCGGGTGGCTTTATGTGAAGGCAGTCCTGGATCGCGCGGAATGGCTTGGTGCCGTTGCGGGCTCGGAAGTCGGCAAGGTGGGGACAGGGTTGGGGGAAGATCTGGCCGTTGGTTTTGTCGTTCTGGTGGTGGTGGTGATGATGATTGACCTTGGATGACATGGCGGTGACGGCGGTGGTGGTGGTGGTGGAGGAAATCCCTAGATTTGATGTTGATGAACATAAGGGTCATCGATCGGAGGCGGGGGATTGTGGTGGGATCAGATCAACGGCTTACATTGAGGGACCATGATGATCTATGAGTGTGTGATTGTGAGTGATGTTGTTGGGCTAGGGCTTCTGTACTTGATGAAATGTTGAGTTCAGGATTTGTTTTTGTTACAATTTTTATATAAATTTTTTTCCAAATGTATAGAATTAAAAAATATAAAGGATATATGTATTTTTTTTTCTTTTACTATTTATGTTGTCTTTTGATCCAAAAAAAGAGGAACGACCATGAAGAGTCAGTGTTTTGTTTTATTTTTTAGTTGTTTTTCCATTTGTTTTTAATAAATGTGCTTTAAAAATAGAGCGAGATTGTTTTGAGTAAAAAGTTCAGTGGCAAGCAAGACTCTGAGAGTTTGTGTCCGCCTACAACCTGCCGTTGTTTTTCTATTTTCATTTTCTTCTCGTCATTACGAATAGCGGGCAAAATGGCACATAAAAGTAGAACTTATGTACGCCGTTCGATGCGATATTCAACCTGGAATGATCATCAGGGTACACTTGTTGGACGGTTGTGATCTTTTCTAGCGACATTTATCTGGTATGGATTTGGAGTATCCTGTGTAAACTTCATGGGTGGGCATTTTGCGCACACCGTTACGGTTGGGACTCGAGACTTTGGAAGTTCGCCCATAATCGGTTCAGAAAGCTTGAACCGATTGACTTCGGTTCGAGTCTTTTTGTTCATAAATTGGCTGGTGGCCGGGGGTTCGGTTGATTTCGGACCTTCAAAATTGAACCAAAACGAATTATACAGACAACCATCGAATTTGATTTAGCTCAATTCACAGATCCAAGGTTGGTTCAAAATTTTCTTAACCATCGAATTTTATTATTATATTTTTTTCTTAAAAGATCTAACCTTGATGAGTATCTAAAATAAACAAAACTACAAGTGTAATAATCAATCTTGATAATCAGTGAATATTAATTATATTTTATTAATTGTGTTATTTAGATGGATAATATTGAACACAAAAATTTTAGTAATTTTTTTTTAATACAATATATGACATAATTTTGTTGTAAAGTCTCATTTAAGTCTCTCTAAACTTTGATTACAATGAGAAATTAATAAGAATGTTTTAACTTTAACACGTTGTATGGTATTAATTATTATTCAACATTAACAAAATTACAAAAGGAAAAAAAGAAAAAAAAGAAACCTCCAGCAATCAGATTACACCCTATATAATTTTGAATAAATATTTTGTAATAGTATTAGTTTACTAACAAGATAATGTTCCACTTTTACTATGCTTAAGGAAAGAATCCCTTTCTTTCTTTAGTTTCCCCTTTTCTTACAAGCAAAACATATACCACAGACGTGTTAGAGGAAGTTTAGAACTTGCAACTCTTTGTACTTCAATTTTCGGAGCGTAAAAATTTCACAAAAATGAATAATCATAATAGGCAACTACAATTCAAATTTTTGGAATAGATTTCTCTGTGTCCATAATCAAGGAATTATATAATCACAATAAGGTGCGCATCTTAACCTCCTATTAGAAAGCTCTGATGTGGGGCCCACAACCTCCTAATATGAAAACCTAACCGACTCAGTTGCGCACATAATCACCTCACATCATGAAGAAACAAAAATGTAAATCACATCACATCACATCACATCACATCACTTGGCTCAAATAATTTCCCCATACGTGTTTCCAAAAGACGGGCAAAGCCGCCAACAATACCAAGAAGTTGAATGATCTGGATCCGTCGTTTTGATTGCCACAGGTTAGCCGGAACTCTTAGTTTGGTACTGGGGTCTTGATCTTGCCTACCCAGCCACCCATAATTGGCATTCAAATTAACACTCTAAGATAAGCTTATCTTGTTTTCTTCTTTAAAATTGGCAAAGGAATCAATGTCATTATATCTTTGCATGTTTTTCTTCTTTTGAGCAAACTCGGCTACCAACACCTGCATAAGACCTCCTCGTAAAATTGAACAAAAAGGACCACCATAATGTGTTTCTGTTGTTCCCATTTTCTCCTCCTCTTGTACTTCAAAATGAAATAAAGAAAGCAAAATATCATGAACTTCCATCAAAAGCAATTAAGAGTTTGCTCCCCTAGTTTCATTACTGTTACAGGCTTCAAGGCAAAAAAAATATGGCTATTCCAGGGATGAAACAGTTCAAACAAATGAATAAGCCTCAAGTCAAATTTTTATTACTGTCAATGAAAAGGAATCATATTTTTCAGAGCATATACATATACGAATTTCAGAAGCTACAAGTTGGATGGATGCACAACAAACTGTATTCAAGGAACAATGATGTTCATGAATTTCCTCTTGGCAAATGCCAACCACCATTTATTTGGTGTGCCGTTAGGTCTATATGCAACACTCAACAGTCTCCCACTTGTTTCCTCTCTTATCTGCTTCAGATAATTCCTGAATAGCTCTGCATTTTAGAATTCGAAAGTCAAAAAACAGGAAATGAAGATTCAAGATCTACACAGTCAATGTAGCCAGCAAAAATCACGTCAACCACTTATCGTGCAGGAGACTCAAAGCAAACATATCAAAAGATCACGTAAACATCAACATTCGATAAAGAGCAATTAAAGATGATTTGTAGTATTGCAGCTTTCATGAGCTAATATTTGTTCTTTTCATAGAGTTATTAACCTCAACAGCTTTTCATTAAGAATTTAAGGAATTAAGTCATCCAATCATCTTATGAGAGATCTTAGGAAAAAGGAAAATGAAAGTCAAAGATTAAGCTTCAAGCTGTGATGATATTGACATAAACAGAACTCTAAGGCTGCGTGCCAGTTTCAGTACAATAACCTTCTAAAAGTATTAGAATTAGAAGGAAGTTGACACAGCAAAGATATCTACTTTTATTATCCTCGTACTTCTCAAAGGACATGTATCTTTCTCGTATCAGACCATGAAGCTTATTGAGAAAAAAAAATGAAAAGGGAAAATGAAATGTTTTTAATATTAAAAGTGTATTACTAGTAGAGATTAAAGGATGTCCTGTGCAATTGTAAAAAGCCAGCAAAATAATCCTGACACATAACGAAAGAAATGACTAATTAAACATGAAACTGGAGATACAACTTGGAAAAATAGTTTCAGAGATCCTTGGGCACTTCAAGTAAGCCCATTAACACACAATGTGATCATGAAAGCAGAAATGGATTGAAGGAGCTTTACCTGCTTCCTTTTGAGATTGAGGAAGAGCAAAGAGGCCTGGAAAAGGAAAATTAGGCTCTCCTGGCACAGGAACCTTTTCCAAGCCCAAGTTAATGATTGCCTTGGTTCCCTCAGCCAAAGTTCTACGACCCTCAAGTCTTTTCAAAGCCACATTTATGTAGAATGTCAAATATATAAGCAGCTTATCAGCCGAGCTCTTAATATCAAAGTTTCTAAAGAACACATTGGCCCTGAAGAACGTGATTGCCTCATCAACAATATCAGTTCTATCTGCAAAAAAAAAAAAAGGACACATCTCAAGATTCTCAATGTTGACCAACAAAAGGAGAAACATCCAATCTTCAAAATGTTAGATGATAAAATTATATATAACCTTGATCAGAAGCGGGGGCAGGACCCTTTATATGGCTTTTTAAAGGAAGTAAAGGGCAACCACAAGCTTTAGTAACTCCTTCCTCATCAACAAAACTCGAATGATAAACCTACCACAAAAACCATCTCTCTATCTTCAATTAAGGAAACCCACATTTGGTCGAAAAGATTAAGGAAACAAAATTACGACTACATTTCTAATCCTTGGAGACAATTAAAGACATAATTTTTACAATACCCATGTTGAGTTTTCAGCTTAACAGTAGCTAAATTAGAAATTATCTGATTATACGATAGAGTAAGAACCCAGAATAAAGAAATTCGAACAAATACTCACAAAGGTGAAAGAGGATTCATTCAATCTGATGATTAAGATAAATGTAAATGTTTCTCAAAATTAGACGAAATGTTCAAGCGTAAAAGAGAGAAAGACGAGTGGGAAATGATTCTCATACCATTTCTCAATGACTGGAGCTAAAAAGAATCCGTTTTCGCCCCAATCTGGAAACCCTAATTTTCCTGCCAGTATCAATTTCTCGGCAGAAGAAAATTGATATGTTTTCTCTGTTGGTTGGACCCGTAGATTGGAAGGTGTCACAGTCACAGTTGCTTTATCGGAGAGGAATTAAAAATTATATTTTTAATTAAAAACGACAATTGTAATTAAAATTTGGTTGCTTGCTTTGGTATTCCCAAGCATTTTTCAAAGATTTTCCTTAATAAATGTATATTAAAAATTATATATATATTTTGAGAAGTACTAAAAACTATATATACCTACTCGGTTGAAATATTTAATTTGGAGTCACTATTTAATTAACTTAAAATGCTAATTAATTATTATTTATTGAGTCTTATTATTTTTAATTCAAATAATAAAATTATATTAATGATACATTAATATTATATTTATTTGGTATAGTAGCAGTTGAGGGTATAAATTTCTCCCACTTCAATATTTACTTATTTAAAAATATAAATGGGAGTTCCACTCCATAAGTCTCACTTATTTTTAGAGTGAGGAATTGGATTTCCACTCCCATGGTCTTGCTCCCACCTCTTTTTTTTTTTATCCATCTATTACTAAATATAATACAATTATATTTATTAAAATAAATTAATATCACATTTATTTAAAAATAATATAATATTTATTTAAATGATATTATTATAATATTTAATAATATTTCATTTACTAAACTAATAGTATTAAACCCATTTAAATATAATATTAATTAATAAATAATAATAATAATAATAAATAGCTTATTCTAAAAAAATTAATTTTGAACTATGTCATTAATTATAATGTTTCAATTGTGTTATTTTGATCAATATTTTTTTTTTTAAGGTAAGGGGGTGGGCAAGCCCAAATACAGTTTTTTTTTATTCCCAATAATCGAACTTGGGTTTTAGTAGAGGTTACTGTTTCACTACAACCAACCCGACCACGCTCTTGGGAGCTTACCAATAATTTTTAATTTACATAATTATAATTAAAATTAATAAAAATTATAATTTACATAATTAAGAATATTAATAAATATGATTAATTTATATAATTAAAATAAATAATTTTATTTAACAGATATATTTTTTGATTCACTTTATAATTAAAAATAACAATTTTTTAAATAAGGGTAAAATTAAAATTCGAAACAATTTACTCTTAATCCAAAATATATAATTAAGATTCTAACTCCTATTTCATACTCTAAACAATCTACTGTTACTCTAACTCCACACTCCCATTCTAAAATTTACCTAATAATTTTTTTAGATTTTTTTTTCTCGACATAGTGATGTCAATGTCATCATGCCATTGCCTTACTGAATCATTTTAGCTTACCAGCCTCCAAAAACACAGCCTCTGTTTGTTTGTATTTTCAGTCTATTTTGTTTTATTCTTTTTTTTTTATTTTTAATTTACAAATAGACGCAAAAAGGATGATCAAAAGATACAAAAACTCCGTTTATAGTTTATTCTTTTTATTGAAAATCTGCTCTGTGGTAGTTCCCGTCATTGAAGGGGAAAAATATGTTCCCACAGCCAGCAGCACACCTTCAAACCATCAACTCCAACAATAATAAAACGAAAAATTAAGCCAATAAGTGGTCGTTATAGCTAATTTAAACCCATTTGATACGAAACAGCACAGTGGACCCATTTGCATTGGTTAATCTACAGCTAAAATTTTATGTATTTATTATTATTCCCCAGCATTAACTTAAATTTCCTTAATGTCTGATGTTAATGATGGCCCACGCGCAAACAATGCCGTGCCTTCACTAAGTGCGATGGTTTTTAATTTTTTTATCTTATTTTTCTCTATTTTAGAATAAACATTATCACCAATTATATAGGGGCAGAACTTTGAAATTTTTATTTTTTATAAATTTGTATTGATATTTTTAACTTTCTTCATTTGTTTATCAATGTTTTCTTTTGACATTATTTTAAAAGAGAGCCAACATGATTTTTTAAGCTTAACTTGCAAGCAAACACAAGCAAAGATCACACTAAATTCAAGCAAACTTTTACATCTTGCAATCAATTGAAGAGCCAAGAAGACTGACTCTATCACCAAAATTTTTAACTAGCTAATGGGGAAAAGGAAATTAAAACTCGACTCTTTTTTTCTTTTTTCTTTTTTTCTATGAAACACTTGTATTAATTACTATAGCACCATTACCTTTCACAACAGACCTGAACTTCTCTAACATAGAGCCCTATAAAAACCAAATCCTAATTCAACGTCAGAGCCTGTTACTGCAGAGCTTTTATGGGGAACAGGACTGTGTAACCAAAGAATGATGATATAGACAAACTAGCTGTACATGGCATTCCAATGCGGCATGCAACAGACCTATTTCCTAGATGAAGCTGAAAACTAATTAGATTATGCTCGTGAATGATGCTGTTAACATATAAGGAACTCTGGCTAGAGGACCTCGCTGCGCGGCAAGGTCGTGAATGTCCTTCACGATGTCAAACACTGCCTCCGGTTGGGCTAGTTTAACTGCCTTCTCAGACATTCTCTTAAGTTCATCAGTCTTGGTGCTGAACCATTCTTTTACAATTCTTGCAGTTTCTTTAGGACTTCGAGTGAACACACCAGCGCCATTGTCAACTACGTACGGTACATTGCCCTTTTCCTGGTGTTTCCAAATGAAGAGGAAATTGTTAGTACTGGGGTTCTTCCTGAAAAATCAAGTTAATTGTGTGTGTCCTGTGAGTAAGTCAACGTGTAAAAGAAATTGATGGCTTACTTGTCCCGGAATGTAGTCATTGAGGATAATAGGAAGTCCTCTGATCAATGCTTCTGCAATGGTACCAGGTCCAGCCTACATAATAAATCAACAGAATCAGTTAGATTAATTAAAGCTACTTGACGTCAATTGGGGAAGCATCAAGCAGAATGTTTTAGAACTTACTTTTGTTATAATGCAGTCACAAGCTCCCATCCACTTCTCCATTTGTGTCTCAAACCCTCTAACCTGCAATGTTGAAAACGATTTTTTTTTTTTAAAAAAAAATGTTTACTCAATGCCTAAACAACGTATGTGTTATTGCGGTGTTGCATCAGTTTATTGCGTCTAGGAAGAAGCAAATACCTTAACTGGGATCTTCCATTCCTCGGATTGCAGGGTGGAGGCAAGAGTTTTGTTACGACCACAAATGACTATCAGTTGTCCAATTGGTTTCCCAGTTTCTTTATCAAGTAGTGATTCTCCCAGAGCCATTGCAGTTTCCTTAACAGGACCCATTCCTTCTCCACCACCCATCAGCAGTACCGCAGGCAAGGTTGGGTTCATTTGAAGTTCTACTCTTAAATTGTCCTACACAATTAAGAAAAGAAACACCAAAATGGACTAACAGTTACAGCCATAATGCCATCTAATTGAACCAAATGTGCATAGATTTATCATATTTCTAGGCAAAATTATGTTTGCAAATGTTTTGAACTCCTACCTTAGAAATAACTGCGCGGACAAAAGAAGGCCGAATAGGCAAGCCAAAAACACGAATTTGTGACTCCTCTAGGCCAAAATATGAAGCCCTCTTGGCTACCTCCTGTGATGGGCAGTAGCATCTGTTTACCCTCGGATGAAACCTGAGTACAAATTCAGTGTTAACATATGCTCTGTTGTCCCATTGATTGAAAGAGTTACACAGATGAAAAAACAGAACTCCAAATGGCTTTGTTATCTCACCATGTAGGATGGCAGGTGTTGAGGTCTGTAATGACAGTAACAAAAATCACTTTCTTCTGCAGACCTTGCCATTTTAGAACCCACAAAGGAATGTGCTGCATCAAAGGATGAACACTAATGATGATGTCCGGCTTGTACTCCATGAGACCCGCCTCCACCTCCCTTCAGTCACATAATGAAATAAATTTAGGAACTTCCACAACAATAATAATTCACTTATTGCATACCATCTACATCTCTCTTGCCTAAAATGTGTTTCCTGATCAACTCCAGCTACCGACGTAATTCATTTTTGCTTTAATGAATTTTAGTGAAAGCTATCACAAATTTTGTTGTTTGATTTGTGAATCTTAACCTATATACGTTCCACTCGCCGCTAATTTATCATCAGCAACGGGCATAAACACTTTCTAGACTAAAAGTTAAGGCGTTTCGATAAGAAGAAGAAGAAGAACATACTTGGCATAGTAAGCAGCCATGGCAGCAAGATAGCAGCTGTGTATCCATTTAGGAGAGGTACTATGAAATGCAACCTTCCATAACCGTACATGTTTCACCATGAACTTGTAAGATCTCTCCATATCATTCAGCGGCCACCCGGCATACTCTTTGCAAACATCTTTTACAAATATCTGAAATTTAAAAAGAAAACAAAAAAAAAATGAAAAATCACATCAGTTGGCGAAAAAAATTCCAAACAAGAACCCAGATGGAGATGGGTGGTAAGGTTGGAGATTCGAATTATGCTGAAAGAAAAGAAACGAAATTACCCTGTATTCATCACCAAATTCAATCTTGAAAGCATCACGAATGGCCTCAGCAGAAGCTCTGTGACCACCCCCGGTATCACTCATAAGAATCAGCACGTTCTTGGTCCTTTCGGCTCCAATCTGCATGAGCTCCATGGTGCTCTCATCGTCCTCCTCGTAATCATCATCACTGTCGAACGAACATCCAAGATTGCTGCTGCTGCTCGTGCTGTGATTCCCATAAATTCTTTGCAACACCTTCTCTGTTAAAGAAACTGCCTTCTTTGGATACGCCACCGTCGTCACCATGACTGTTTTGAATAACAAAAAACCAACAACCAATAGAATTTGAATGGAATAATGACCGAACCGTCGGATTTGCTTTTCCCGCTACCGGAAAATGACAGCCTTTCTTTCCCGGCGGAGAGGGCGTGGGACAAAAATAGACAGTGGTATGTTGAGTGTATTAAGGTTGTTGCAACATGTAACGTGTCTTAGTTGGCAAATATGCGTGTGCGGGTGTTTAAAAAATTTGGAACAAAAAAGAAAAAAAATTAAAAATAAGGAATTATGCTTCGTGTTGTGCCAATTCGGCTGGAATTGCATTGGATTTATTCGCATTTTATTTTGGAATGTTCGGATGGGAAGATTCGAATCTTCACTATGTCTGCAGCCTGTACAGTGAGTTTTGTTTCCCCTCTTTTTTCAATTGTCATTGAATTTGCTTGCAATGTCCCTCTACTTTTCGGTTATTTCCTTTTACCGGCTGAGATTTGAATGATAGTTAGTCGTTAGAAATTTTGTGAAAATACTAACATACCCTCCGAGTAATCGAGTTGGCAGTTAGATGAACTTGCATTATGGGGGTTTATAGGGAAAACAAAGACCCAGTTCGGTAAACGTTTATTGTCCAATAACAAAATTACACGTGCGACTCTGATGTTTGGGAGGGTATTTTTAGAACTTGCACTTTTGGTTTAAAAAAATGAAAATATTTGTTTTATTTCTAAATTTTTATTTCATTAAAAGCGTACAAATAAAATCTTTATTATTCCCTTGTTATTTGTTGACGTAACCTTCTCTCTCATACGATATTTTATTATACATCTTTACATGAAGTGTATATATTTCATGTGAAAATCCTTATATCCATAAATATAAAACCTAAATTGAACTAAATTTATTCCTCGTATATATATTGACAACAGAACCAACAACCATCGAGTGTACCAAATTGCGTGTAACTTGTCACCAATTTTTTTCCACTTACGTAACATTTTTCCTGACTAGATAATATTAGAATATTGGGATTTTTCCCTGAATACTTGACCAGTTCCAAGTTGGTAGCCATGAAAGACAGTCCACTCATCAAGTACAACTACGATCACGGTCATGCCTTTCTAGCTCCAAGTCCCACCCAAAATCAACAATTATTCTAAATAGAATCTGCATGCGTTTGTATGCATGGTAGGGTGGAAATATTAGCAATCGAGATTTTTGATTTACTATTTTCCTCCTTATTTTCAATAATCATTTTCATGAAGATTGATGAGTTTTCATCACTATAAATAGGTTTAATCCAATTTTTTAAAAAATTATATATATATATATATATATATATATTTTATCTTCATTTATTTTTTTAATAAGGAGGGCCAAGCAAAATATTCTATCCAGGTGATTGAATTTGAATCACTCGATACATTTAATTTTCTTTCGTAAAATGATGCGAGATATACTTAAGATAATATTTAATCCTTCATTGCAAGTACCTCAATTGAGTAAGATGTAAATGAATGTTTTCAGTAATTTTTTTTTAATTTTATCTTTTAATTTATTTAATTTTGGTTAACAAAAATTACAAGCGAAAGTTAATTTTAAGCATCAACTATGAGTTGATATGTTAGTTGTTTAAAAATTTAAATATTCTTTCGTAATTAAAATCAAAAGCTTATTGGAAAAATCAAGTGAAAACACGTCGATGCAACGAATCAGCTGTATAATAAAATATCATTTTATATACTCCAACAAAATTTAAGATTAAACTTTTGATGAATTTCCGCTGAGATTATTAATTACTTAAGTTTCAAATATGACACCAACCATAGAGTCGTGTATTATAAAAAAAAAAAAAAGAAACACCATTTTTAATACTCTTTCTTAGCTAAAGCACAGCGCAGAAGACGAATGGGCCCGAGAATGATTTGTTGGAAAAATGAATGGGAAAAATATAATTAAACAGTCGAAACTCGAAACTATGCAAGTGGACAAGAGGAGGAACATCGGCTTATGAAGGAGCCAAATTTGTGATAATAGAAAATTACAAGGGTATTAGAGCAAAACAGTGTTTAATAAATGAATACCAAACAAATTAAAATGTGGGACCCAGGCCCCGGAGAGGTGATAGGCTAATTTTGGAACAAGTTGAGCTGGCGGGAAAAAGACCGAGCCAGCAGCAAGTCGGTGCGACGCGAGGACAGTCATTTGCCACACTATCTGATGGGCATGGTCGTGATTCACTCGTACATCCGAAGAGCTATTCGTTTTTCCCTAAGTGGATCTCATTTTATCATTTGGATTACTTCCGGATCCAACCAAACAATTAATAAAACATCTATCAAAAAAAAAAAAACAATTAATAAAACATATTTCAGGAATATTAGAGCGACCACAGTGGGAGTCGAACCCACGACCTTTTGATCCGAAGTCAAACGCGCTAATCCACTGCGCTATGCGGTCCGATGAATCATGGTGTTCAAATTTTTCTATATGTTAGACGGCCAATATCATTTCACTCCCTTCAAGAAAATTAATCTGATGACTGATATGACCTCTCTTTTTTCATGTACTTATAATAATATTTTAAAATTTTATATTTAGAAATTCTTTATTTTCATTTATCTCACACTCTTTATCCAGAATTTAAAAGTTCAGCTATAGAATCACAGTTATACGGTACCACAACTAGATCCAACCGTTGGATATAATCAATAGTTGTTCTTCCTCTAAATCCAACCAATAGATAGAACCATTAGACTGCATAACCTGTTGTGACGCTCTATCCGAAATTTAATATTTTTCCTCTCATTAATAAAGAATTTTGATGCTCATTTTAAATTATTGTATAACCTTTTGATAGTGAAATATAGGAGACCAATAAGAAGATAATTTAAATCTTGCTCACATTGATATTAAAATATTTGATTTTTATGCATGCGGTATTTAAAAAGAATGCAAAATTCTATACCACAGTCTCGACTGATTATTTAGACATATCAATTAAAGATGATAACTGATTTAAATGGTAAAATCTCTTAATACGGTATAAGAAGTGCAGGAAGCAGGGTTGAATCTCCCTTAAGTGATAAAATATTAAGTTATAATTCTTTTTAATGCACGAAATTAATTTTACTGTATCACTCGCATATTTATCTGAAATTTCGAAGAAACCCCATGAACTTGCTTCTGTAATATATTATATCCATCGCTGCAATTGCGACTTTAATTTGTCCTTTCTGAAAAAATCATTACTTTTAGGTGGCCTCAGTAAAATTAGCCACGCACAAAATACCCTTCACCATTTTTTTCTCTACTTCTGAAAAGCTCCGAACGATGATTTAAAAGGAAAAAAAAATGGAAAATTACACATCTAAGAAGGAAAGAGAACAAAAATGGTTTTAGATCTTCATTTTGGAGGCCGTGTGGTGCGTAGATTGGTGGAATCATTAAGGGTACTTTAGTCTGCTCGCTCATAACTTTGGCTAAAATAATAAAAAAGTACAAAAATTATTAGTTTTCATAAATAGAACTCAATAAATTAGAAATTTCTCCAGAAAGACCCCTTCACAGCCTCGCTCGGTCACCCCCTTAAAAACCTCGGAAATTAGACTCACTTTTCCCCAAATTATCCAAAGGCCCCAAAATCTAGGGTTTTCTTCGTTCTGCAAACCCCAGCTTCTCGCAGGTAAAAGCTTCTCTTCTCTCGCGCTACTATTACCCACTAGGGTTTTAAGTTTTAACTCGTTCTTTTTAAAAGAAAATTCTCGCTTTTTTTTTTCTCTCGAATTACTAATTGCATGTTAAAAAAAAAAATCAAAATTTTTACCACTCATGTAAACTCCCCCTCTAGTGACTCGATACTGTTTAATGTACTACTAATTCTTGAAATAATTTAACCATGTAATGAATTTTATTAGTATACTCTCATGTTTGATTTGTAGATTGGTGGGGTTTTTGCTTAAATGTTTCAAAAGTTAATGGATTTTGTGATTCAATGAATGTTTGTTTGGTTGACTTTGATAGTGAACTTTTTTTTGCTGACCTGCTGCGGGGATCTGCTGACCCTTATGGTGTTTACGTTCATTTTCATCTGGAAATTGGGTATAGTGATTGTATGCATTCTATTTCGTCGCTGGATTTGGTAATCTAAGAGTTGTGGTTGATTGAAATTGTTTTTTTGGGTTTGTATCCTTGTTTGTATACTGAGTTGTGGCCTTTTGATATGCCCTTGGCTAGTGTGCATGTGCCTGTCTTTTTGATAAACAGGTTCGTTATGTTTTAACATGCTAACATTGATGATCTTAGGGATGGGGAATAATACAGTAAAATCTTACTAATTTTGGTCCGGGGTTTGATTCTTCAGTGCTGAAAACCTGCATGAAAATCTATGTGTTTCCTGCCTTTCAAAGACCATAGGGTTCAAGGAGGGCCCCAGTTTCAAACTCCAGTTCACTAAGGCTGGCAGCTACTGTAAAATAAAAGCTCTAGTTTTAAAATAAAATTTCAATAATAATTTTGACAATGGTAATAAATATATTATAGGATTTCATTAAAAAAAATGTAGAATAGAATCACTTTAGCTTCCAAAATGCAGCTGCAAGCCTACAAATATTTACCAAACGCATTAGATTTGTAGCTTTAAAGCCACAGCACCCCCCTTAACTTTAAGTTATTTCGTTTCTTACCCTAAATTTAGTGATTTATTATAATTTAATTTGATGTTGTGTGACTTCAAGTTTTGTACAACTGTTTATCAGTGGCATCTTTGCCTGTGGTATGGTTGGTTGTCAAGCTTTATATTGAGAAACATAGTTACTACTATAAGCTTTGATTGTTATAGGAGAGCAGCTGCTAAGATTTTACTTCTCATTTCCCAACAAAAGTACTCACGACCAACAATAATAAATGTGTCATCATTTGCTTAATTTAGTAGCTCCATCTGTCCTGAGTTTTATGTTTGAAGTAATTCAATATTATTTTATTTGGGTGTTGATGTCCTGCTGAAATTCGATCCTTTCATTGATGAATGTCAACATCCTTTAGAACTTCCTCGCTGGACTATTCTTCAATAGTGATCATAAAATGAAACTGTGTTTGTCTTCTCATGTCTTCACATTGTAATTATTGTACTCGGCGTGTCAATTTTGTTGTTAAATATTATGGAATAGCTTAGTCCAAGAATCAGTTTTTTATGATAGAAGTAAAATATAACTGGATAATTGTACAACATCTTTTTCTATGTAACATGCATCTTCTGGTTGTTGATGCGAATTTCAGAAGTTGTTTGCCATGGGGAAGGGAAAGCTTATACTAATTTGCCAGTCTGGTGGTGAATTTGTAACGAAAGATGATGGATCCTTATCTTATGATAGAGGAGAGGCAAATGCCGTAGCTATTAATCCGGAAACCCATTTTGGTGATCTCAAGTTAAAACTAGCCGAGCTCTTAAACCTGGAATATAAATCGTTGTCTGTCAAGTATTTTCTGCCAGGAAACAAGCAGACTCTCATCACCATATGCAATGACAAGGACTTAAAAAGGATGATTGATTTTCATGAAGGCTCAGTGACGGCAGATGTCTTTGTTATAGGAAAATCGGGTTTTGATCGTGAAGCCTTTGCTATTGAAACTGGCAGGTATTTAATCTAGTTTTTTGTGCATCTTACTTTGGGTAGCATAGTTGCTCTTATGAAAGTAATTCTTTATTATTCATTATTTTGTTGAAATGCATTGCTTTAACTAATTGGGATACATAGCAATTTTCTTTGTTGCTGCATTGATGAGAAAAATTGATGTATTGTTCAATTTGTCCTTTCTTTTGGTATTGTGATGATTGTGCATCTCAGTTTTACTGTGACCTGTAGTGATTGATGGTTTGTTGGTGGCTAGAGGAATTGCACTATTTTTATAGCATTGATTCATATTAGTTGTCATTTGCAGGGCAAGTGGGATAAAACTAGCTGAAACTGTGTCTCCGTCTAAGGCGTCTAAAGCACTTGTTACAACTGATCCTGTATCAACACCTGCTGGACCTAGTGCGGCTAATCTGACTCCCAATAGTCTTGCTGACCCTGCTGATGGAACTGCTCACAGCCCAATTACATATGATGTGAGTGCTACTCCTGCAGATACAGTTAAGAAGCGAAGGCGTGCAGCCTCCAGGAAAAACAGTACCGATGCTCCTACTGCTGCAGTCACTAAAACTGTTCGGAAGACAAAAAAGATGGCACCTCGGAGAAAACGTATGCGTAAGGACTATCTCACTGAATCAGATGATGACATGGAGGAGGAACGTGATACTGGTACTGGGCTAGATGGTATCAACGGTGCCTTAGATGTTGCTCCTGAGTTCAATAATTTATCTCCAGAAGAAATGGTGGCCATGTGGAAAGATAGTATAACTGGAGTCGGCCAGGAATTCAAAAGCGTGATTGAATTTCGTGATGCACTGCAAAGATTTTCAATTGCACATCGTTTTAGGTACAAGTTTAAAAAGAATGAAACTAGTCGTGCAAGTGGAATGTGTGCAGCTGAAGGTTGTTCTTGGAGCTTCTATGCATCTTGGGTTCCATCTGAACGTGTCTTTAAGATTAAAAAAATGAACGAAACACATACATGTGGAGAATCTTCCAAGACTGCCCACCCAACTAAGAACTGGTTGGTGAGCATTATAAAGGACAAGTTACGAGAAAGCCCACATCACAAACCAAAGGAAATTTCTAAAAGTATTCTTAGAGATTTTGGGGTTACATTGAATTACTCCCAAGTTTATCGTGGAATTGAAGGTGCCAGAGAACAACTTCAAGGTTCGTATAAAGAGGCATATAACCAGCTGCCTTGGTTTTGTGATAAGCTGTTGGAAGCAAATCCAGGTAGTTTTATAAAGCTTTTGATTGACAATGACAAGAAATTTCAGCGCCTGTTTATATCCTTTGATGCCTCAATACACGGTTTCCAGAATGGTTGTCGACCACTTCTTTTCCTGGATTCTACATCTCTAAGGTCTAAATATCATGAGATTTTGTTGACGGCCACTGCACTTGATGGGGATGATGGTATTTTCCCAGTTGCATTTGCTATAGTTGATACTGAGAATGACGACAGTTGGAATTGGTTTCTGGAGGAGTTGAGATCTGCAGTGTCAAGTTCTCGATCTATAACTTTTGTCTCTGATAAACAGAAGGGGTTAATGGAATCTGTGCTTAAAATATTTGAGAATGCTCACCATGGGTATTCCATATATCATCTGCTGGATGATTTCATGAAAAACTTGAAGGGTCCATTTCATGGAGAAGGGAAAGGTTCTTTGCCTGTCAATTTTCTTGCTGCTGCCTGTGCGGCCCGACTTGACGGTTTTAGGATGTCTGCCGAGCAAGTCAAAAAGGTCTCCACAAATGCTTTTGATTGGATGATGCAGATTGCACCAGAGTATTGGACAAATGCAGCTTTTAAGGGTGAGAGTTATCAGCATATTACATTTGATGTTGCAGAGTCGTTTGCTAACTGGATAGAGGAAGTGTGGGAGCTACCCCTCATACAGAAACTAGAAAGGCTTCTGTGTAAGATGACAGAGATGATAAATAATCGTCGAATGAATTCAAGTGGGTGGTTTACAAGACTTATTCCATCAAGAGAGCAACTAGTAAAGGATGCAAGTAGAAGAGCACATTATCTAAAGGTATTGTTCTCTTCTGATACCTTATTTGAGGTTCAAGGTGATTCTACGCATGTCGTTGATATGAATAAAAGAGACTGTAGTTGTCTGGTGTGGAAAGCAACTGGGCTTCCTTGCCACCATGCTATTGCTGTCTTTAATTCCACAGGCAGGAATGTGTATGATTACTGTTCAAGTTACTTCACTGTTGATAGCTATCGCTCGACGTACTCCAAGTCCATTAACCTAGTTGAAGCCATTTTCAAGCCTCCTACTAAAGAAAAAGCTTCTGTGGAAGAAGCTGAGCAGGTACTTCCTCCGTCCACCACCCGAACACCATCAACCCATCAGAAGAGAAGACGGAAAATTCTGGGCATAGAGCATAGAACAGTTACTTGCACCAAGTGCAAGGGTATAGGGCATAATAAACTTTCGTGCAAGGAAACCTCTTAGATCCTTTATGCTTCATTCGAGTAGTATGTGTGGCAATGTACAAAACTTTAGAATAATTCCCGTCATGTTTTCGCTTTCCCCATGTATATCAGCTCTGTTAGTGTGCTGACTGCGCGAGTGTTGAATCTTGTATTTATCTATTATGCCAGAATAGCTAGACTTCATTTAAGCCTGTGTTCAGACTATTTTCTAGGAATTGATTCCGGCAGTTTTTTAACTTGTCAGATTCCTCAAATGGTTTCAGGTTATTTTTTCATTGGCAATTATCCATTGTTCACTGTTTTTTCGAATTTTTTTTTAAATACACAATTCTTAATTTTTTTGTTGTTGAGTTTCACTTGAAGTTATTTTTTTTTCACCTCTCCACTGCCATTTTCAAATTGTTAAGATTATATTGACGTCATAAGGGTATAATCATAATTTCACCTATGCTTAAAAAACGTAATTTGAATAATATTTCGTTAGTTTTCTTAACGGTTTGAAGACAGCAGTGAACAGGTGTAAAAAAAATAACTTCAAGTAGAGTTCAGTAAAAAAAATTAAAAATTATATATTTTTAAAAAAGTATAAAAAAGTTAGTAGACGGTAGATAATTATCTTTTTTTTTTGTTTTTTCCACAAATGCTTTAACATGCTCAGTGTAAAAGAAGACTCCGAAAAAGGAATATGAGATGATAGATATTGTTGCTATTTCCCCAAAACTTAATGTATCAATTACCCATTTCTCGTTGAATTCCAGAAATTCTAAGTTTTTGAGAAATAAAACTTTTTAAAAGTACGAAAATATTTGTAAACATGTAGTTAGTTAACATGTGACTTCAACGTTCCCATACCCAAAAATGATTCATTCATTTGACGTGATAGCGAGAATATTGTCTACGATGTCGTTCATGAACTTCAACCGTATAACATGTTAGTTGGGTTGAACCATTTATTTTCCAATGTTTAAACCAAAGCATATATACACAGTTGGACCATTATAGTACATATCGTAAAGCAATTATCAAACTAAATAAATAAAAAAACAAAACATAATAAACCGCAAAAATTTAAAGATAGCAAAGCACTTATTAAGTGTTTACAATACTCTTGACGGCTCTGAGATTTGTAAGACAATGCAAGGCCGAAATCCTGGTCTGTATTAACCAGTCAGCTCATATTACATAAACAGCCTATCTATTCATGTAAGTTTCCCATCTAAGGATGTTCTGTCTCTCTCTTAGATGATAGAAGTATATCATAGATTTAGTTAATTTCAACATCTGTGCATTCATTCTTGTACTCCTGAAGATTTGACCTGCGTCAGCGAGCCTAAACACAGTGGGCACGGTGGGTCACGTATATCTTCAGCGGATGTTCTCTGCTCCAAGCAATCTGCATGATATACATGACCGCAAACTAAAACAGCCACAGCATGTTGTTCACCAGAAGGTATTGTGCTTCCCATTCCAAGAAGATGTGACTTCCGTCTCAACAGCTTCTGACAGATCCCACAAATGATTTTCACTGTATCAGGTGATGCAGCCTTCGTTACCAAGGAACTGAATCTAATTCTCTCTGACCTGCTAAATGGTTTTTCCCTCTTCTCTGAGATGTTGGCAAAAAATAAAAATAAGACCCATGTGCAGAAAGCATTCCAACTTCCAAGATGGATGTTAGAACACAGAAAATAATATGATAAGGTACTATCCAGAGTATGCATCCATAAATAAGTCTTGTCTGTGAAATGACAAGATAGTTTCTTACGTAAGAAACCGTGTTACCTGCGTGGCTTCCAGGCTCTGTGTTGCAATGACTAGCCAACTTGAAGGAGAGTCTCTCCTCACGTGAAGGAGTACCCTTCCCAAGAGAACTCGATCCGTTACCATGGTTGCCTAAGTTTCTTCGAGAGTATTGGTGGCTATAGTGATGACGCGATCTTTTTAAGAATACAGAACGACCAAGATTATAGTGATGGTGGGCATTCAATAGCTTTACAGAATTATCAGTGATTTCCATTCCAGATGAGAAAGGCTTTAAGTCACTTGAATCAACGTACTGTGAAGGTTTCTACAATTAAAAGTCGAAAAAAAAAAATTCAAGTCACAATCATGATCCTGTTGGGTATCAAGGATACAAAGAAATAACTTGGATGCAGGTACTAGTTTGCATAAAAAAACTAACCTGTTTTGATAATGCTTCTGTTCCTGATGAGCATGGAATGTTGTCTAAATTAAATAGGAGCAAAAGTTAGATCAGTCCAAAATTACACATTCTTGTCAAACACAACAAAACAACAATTGAACAAGCAGACCTAACAGCTTAAACTTCTGAATCCAGAAAGGGAAGCAAAATGCAATCACAGACAACACAAAAAGGAAATGCTAATGCAACAGGTGATACCATAAGAAATAGCAAACAAAATTTTAAGCCAAAGAAGAGCATACCAGATAAACGACGCACACTCACAAAAAGTCCCAATTTGAGTGCCAACAGCCAAGTGATGTAGTTAATTGATGATGTAGCATTTATCAATTGGATGGTAGAATAAAGTAATAAGAAATTTTACATTCATCATTCAATGGATGAGCAGCACGCAATATGGAGATTCAAGTTGGGACTCAAATATTGTTGAAATTAAAATTCAGATAATATATTAAGTGACATGAATTCACAATCACAGAAGAATGTCGTAAACAATATTTCAGCTGGACTTAAAACAGGACTTGCTTATGTACTAAGTGGGGGAAACAAAAAACAACAAAAAAAAAAATGAAAGATCTTTGGTTCAGATGATCAATCTGTGATCATCAATTCCCAAAAATGTTGATCAACATACAAAAAAAAATAAAACAGAGATAATAAAAAACCCTAACCCTACAATTTACTTTTATGGGTATAAATTAAACTGTAATCAACGAAACCCAAATTAGAAGTCTCAAAATTGATCTCAAATATAGTTCCAAAATTGAAATTTGTGCCTTCTCTTCTTCTAATTCTCCACATTTTCTCCAAAAACAAACAGAATGGGGCAAACAAACTTCACAAATAAATAAAAAAAATTAAAAAAAAAGTACCCGAAGAAGCAGGAGGGTCATTACTGTTATGGTGTTGGTCAGCACCTCGCTTTCTCTTACCCATGATACTAATAATATGAAGAAGAAGAAGAAATGAACAATTTTGCAAATGCAAAAGAATTAACGGCTGAGAAAATAAAGGGGAATCAAAGTGTACGGTTTTAGATTCTGCGTCTGTGGTGTTGCGGCGTTAAAGCAGCAGGCAGCGCGGAAAAGAGAAGATTAATTGATAACTTGATGAAATTGATTATGTACGGTCATTCATTTCTCTGGACACAAAAAACGCCCACACACTGAAACTTAAGAGGGATGAGTTTCAGTTCACTGTTGCGAGGAAATAAAACGGAAGAAATAGGCGGCGTATGACTTGTCGTTTTAGCTCTACCCCACGTCGTTTTTTGTTTTCCTTCGTATTTTATACGTGTTGGTATTTATTTTTAATAACTTTCTACCACCCTCCTTTTTTTTTTTTTTTTCTCTTTCGGAACTACAATCAATGTATTACAATCAGACATTTGCACTCACAAATATTCAATAAATATCAACTCTATTCACATTTTAAAAAAATATTAGACATTTATTCTCACAAATATTAAAAAAATGTCTACTTTACTTATATTTCAAAAGAAAAAAATTACATCCATTCAATTATTTTATAACTAGAGAAGAAAATTAAATCCTTATATTACAATATAAGAACTCGAACTTGTAAGAACATTCGTTTTGTCACTCGTCCAAAGACCGATTACTCTATTTTTTAAGAAAACGCACCTCAATATTAGACTCCACCGAAATTATATCATGATAAATTTGTTATAAATTTAAAACTTAGGAAAATTTTATTATTAGTTAAATTTTAATAATTCTCTACCATTATTTTATTTTTTATAACCCAAATATATATATATATATATAATGATGAACAAAAATACCCCTAAGCGACCTTGGTCCAAATTTTCCAGTCTGGTGCCCGCAACTGTCTATCCGCATGCAGCAAGAATTTTTAAACGTGAGCTAAACCGCCTTATACGCACTATTACTTTTACTCGATTAATTTTTTTTTAAATAACTTTTTTTAAAAAATAATAATTTTTTTTATCACTACAATATTTCATATTTCTAGCTTCAATAGCAAAAAATAAATAAATAAACAAATTGCTCCATTTTGTACTTGACGCATATGAAAGCACCTGATTATGTTCAATATTTACATATTTTAAGAATGTTGAGCATGATCAACAAGGACGTCACGCATCATCATCCATGCTCAATAAAATTTTGAGTCGTATCGAAATATTTTGAACAAAACATTCATGTTTTAAATTAGAATTATAAATGAAATAAAAAATAATTACTAATTTTTAATAGTTTCCCTATAGTGTATGTTAATTTTTCCTAATATAATATTAATCCCAATTTTCTTACATTTAATTTGGAAATTTGGGATCTGTCACTAAAATTAAATTGCATAAAATAATTGACTTGTCACAATTGAAAGAAAAGTAAGATAAAATAGTCTGAGTTATATTTACACAATTTTATATGACTGATCATAATTTTAAATCATGTAGGGATTAAAAAATCCTACTCTATACATAGAGAGAGAGAGAAAAAAAGACACGCACGCTCAAAAAGATAAAGATGGCCCAAATTTCTTTCGGGGATGATCATATAAGCCTAATAATCTAAAAAAAAAAAAAAAAAAAAATTGGACTAACTCGAACTTTCCTAGTTTCATTTGCTCAAAATATGGCCAAAATTATGACCATGATTGAATAGTGATAAAATAAAAATTGCAGAACTTCCCATCAACTTTGAGTGTAGCATCCAAGGTAATGAATCAAAAGCACTTCCGAAGCCCAAAATCGCCAATTACCGAGTACTCTTTGACACAAAGAAAAGCCTTGTCCAAAAGCATCTGATCCCTTGTGCTTCTTTGACACTTCAAAAATGTCTTCATAATTTGTTTAATGTCGTTGTCAATTTCGAATTCCTCATGCTCATCTAAATTCTTTTACTTTTTCTTTGACTTATTGGTCAGGTATCGGAACACCTGGCATTTTGCTTTGCCTTCGAATAATTCGCTGGCGAATCTTTAAAGAGCGAACCTGTGATCAGAGGTAGTGCCGTGAAACAACTCTTCGAAGATTTTAAGAAAATTAATTACTTCTTGATATTTTATTAGTTTAACTAATTAACATTCGTCTTCATTAATGACTTAAAAGGAGTGTGAATTAGGTAGTTACGATATTATGAGACAGGAGTCTAGGACCCATTTATCGTGAAAAGCAAAAATGCTAAATTTAATTTTCAAACAAAAAGCATGAAGAACAATTATCCTTTAGTCTAGTGAGAGAACTATTATACTCATAATAAGTAAGAGTAAGAATTCAACTCATTTATATAAATATTATAGGGATTAGTTTCAATCCACTAAAGATATTGTAATTAGTAGAGATAACTAAATGTGTGAATGATTATGAAATAACTGAATGGAGACAGCGTGTTTATAATTGAAGTCTTCTCCTCGTGAAAATATGTGGAGACAATCTTCTCTTTTATGAAATGTAAGTGTGGATGAAGTAGTTTATAATTGAATGGAGATAATCTTTAGGACTATAGTAATAATCATATGTACCACTATGAAGATTAAAAAAAAAAAAAGCATCACAACTGAATAGATTTTCTCTCAGCCCCTAAGTGTGTTTTCTTAAAAACCCAAATATACGAGATGCAAGTCCCACAATGACCACTAGCCACATTTTACACCTACTCTCAACCACGTGCATATACTCTCTTCTCATACCCTTCTAAATTTTTCATATCCTACTGGCTTATTTTTGTTTCGAATTGAATAAATCGATTATAACTTATATTTTATTTAATAACGAATGATACACGTGTTAAGATTTAGGTTAAAAAAAAATTATGAGCCTAACACACTTTTCTCTATCTAAAACCCCGTGCACATATAAGTGGCGACTTTAAGCATAAATAAATAAAATAATCGCTTAAGATCTCACATATTAGAAAGGGTTAGTATTTTGAATATTTATTTAATAAATTTTTTAAAATTACGTATTGTAGGAAAGCCTAAACTATATATGTTAACTTCATTGTAAAGAAATATAATTAATAACATTATCTGACCATTAATTCATTTATGATTAGACTTTTCAAGAAAAAAAATTGAAAATGTACGAAAACTTAGTTATTAACATTAGAATCTTTAATTTTTAGTATTCTTTTTTAATTTATATTAAAACCTTATAATCTCAAAACGCAACAGATGAAACAATTTCTTGATTCTTATCTACAAAGCAAATTATTACATTCATTAATCCATCTAAAAAAAAAATTAGTTTCCTGAAATATAAAGTCAATGTTCACTATATAATCATCAATTCATACTCGCAACTTTCTGTGTGCTACAATTCAAAATATTTTATTTTAAAATATAATTTTTGTTACTTATTTATTTTTTTTATTTTTATAATGATTCTAATAAAAGTAAAAAAGATTATCTTTTTTACTACTTTTTTTTAGGTTTCCAACTTTGAGTTATTTTTATGTTTCTTTTAATATTGAAATTGTATAATAAAAAGAGATCTCATTAAAAAAAAATCGCATAAACCCCCCCTCCAAAAACTCTAAAACCAGCCTTGACACGCGCACAACTATACTATATTCATATCATGCGCCTGTATAAAATCTTTTATTTGATTTTAGGGACTTCTTCAGTTACATTTTAAAATGTAATTTACAGTCCAATAAAACTCACACTACTGTTACAATAAATATAATTTAGAAAATTAAGATGGCCCAACGGTGACAATCTCACCTCCACCACTACATGACTGCGCTCACAAAAAAGCACTCCATTTGCGATGCGGATGCCTGACAATTTTGTTTTGCTTCCCGTTGGCTGAAATGCTTTTATCAAATTTAGGTGGACCAAAGTATTATTAGTGGGGCCACCCACAATCTCATAAGCCTGTACAACTATTTGGCCCACACATGCATTCTCCTGAAAGTGAAGTTCCGTCTGGTTAAAAAATTCAACAAGTTAATTCTATGAATCTTATCCAACCCCCACAAAAAAAAGAAAAAAAAAGGTTAAATGTATATATAAACAAACAAAATAAAAATAACAACAAAAATGAAATAAATAAATAAATAAAAATTGAATCAGAACGGAAAGCCAGAGAATCGGGCACGGCATGCGTTTGGATTACGCACCTCTATCGTGCTTATCCGAATAAAATTAACACGTCAGCTCCAAACCAATCTTCAGAGAATCGATAATGAAAAGAAACCGTTCATTTTTTACGAGACGGCATCGTTTTTGTCCTTAGCTGGATTTGCCATATTTCTGTCCTTACAAGTAATTTCATTTCAATGACAAAGCAAATCAGCGCTCTGTCCTTACTAGATAATTAGTTAATGATGCAGCAGTACTGTCTCTAACCCTTATTCATCTCAGATAATTGAATTATGGTAACATTAGTAGATTCGTGTGCCAGGCTTTTACTGGGCCCACTCACCACTTTTTTTTTTTATCAAACTTCCGAGACCTTGACAGCTTTCAATTTTCATTCCACTTTTTGATATTCTCTCCCACCCTCCCCTTTCTCTCCCTTTTTAAAGGTAATTCCCCCCTTTCTCTTTTAATAAATTGATAACTAAATTTTACAAAGTTTTTGACATAATAATATAATTAAAAAAGACTAGATTATGCTACTTATAATATAACATACTGTAAATTTATAAATTCTCCCTTATTTCACATATTCTAATTTATTTAATTTTAAATTATAATTAAAAAATTACTCCATATTACATTATATGTATCATAACATAACCGCAATTAAGGTAGTAATAAACAAAGTTCAAAAAAAAATTATATATATATATATATATAAAAGTTATTTTCATTTATAAAGAGTAAATTAATGATCAATCAGACAATAAATGTTCTGAATGATTAAAAAATATTTTGAAACAATCAAATATGATCTTAACATAAATAATTTATAACTAAAGAAGTAACTATATCAAAAAATAATAATTTATTTAATGCGCCGATGTTAAACATTTCAAAAATCCCACCTTTAATTTCTTATCTAAAGATTAACTGATCTCCCATGAAGAAGAAAAGACTAAAAAATTAAGTGCAAAACATGGGAAAAGAACCTGTTTAAAATTAATTAATTTTGGTATAAAATTAGATCAAATAGTAGAAATGGATAAAGCCAATGACTGTAAAAAAAAAACGTGTTTTTAAGTTGCTTAATCATTTTTGTTTGCAGCTACGCAGTTATCTATTTTTAGGTTAAAATCCTTTGACCCAAAAAAAAAAAACAAACAATAGGTCACGCTACTCATCAACCACAATTTAGTAAAAAAAAGACAATTTCTCAATGGAATTCCAGCGCGGACAGATCTGGAAATAATTTTAATGCAATTTAATTTTGATAAATAAATAAATAAATTTCTATTTTTTTTCAAAATTAATACCACACGCTTTCTGTCACTCTGCTTCGCGGTATATAAATGCAAACAACCCCAAACATTTCTCCCATCCAATACTTTCACTCCCTACCAAATTCAATTTCTCATTTTCCCAGTTCTGCCCCTGCGACGGAGACGAGCACTTCTTTTCGTCCCTTCTGAGTTGGTAAAAAATTCAATCCATGGGTGCGGCAGTTCTGCCAGATCTCGGAGCGGAGATTTTGATACCGGTGTGCGCCGTTATTGGAATCGCCTTCGCGCTGGTTCAATGGGTCCTCGTCTCCAACATCAAGCTGTCTCCCGCCAGAGAGGCGTCTGGGAACAGCCCCGGCGCCGGCGGAGGCAAGAATGGCTACACTGACTATCTCATTGAAGAAGAGGAAGGGCTTAATGACCACAACGTTGTCACCAAATGCGCCGAAATTCAAAGCGCCATCTCTGAAGGTGAATTGTTCTTTCCAGTTCTTTAACAATTTTTTTTTTTTGATATTTTTGAGGGTTGTAATTTCAGCAGGGGCCATGTTCTACGTGTCTTTTTTAAAACTATGCTTGTTTCCAGATCGAAGGTGATGGCCGGTCCTGAAATTTGGGCCCACATTTTTTTCTTTTTTATTTTTTTTTGTTACATTTATTTTATTTTGTTTGGTGGCATAAATCGGATGTGAACATTAAAAATATTATTGAGATATAGTGTGTGTCTGTATATATATATATATGTGTGTGTGTGTGTGTATAATTATATTTACGATCTTGTTATAGGACTAAAATGATATTTTAATTCTATCATCTGGGAATGTGAAATAATATTAAAAAAAAACTGGGTATGTTGGCATTATTTTATGATTCATGCTGTATTGTTGTGATCTTTGCTTCCTATAAGTGGATTTTTTTTTTTTAAAATATGTATATTTAGTTGATCTGGTAATTAATATTCCTAAATATAAAGACTCTCGTTAAATGTCTGTGTGTCGGGATGGATCCAAGCGCTTTCCAGTGGATCTAATTTCTTTTTCTTTAGTGTGTGACTAACTCATCCCGCAAGCCGTTAGATTGGGTGAGATAGTACTTGAGAACGAGGTACTATTGTATCTCCCAGTACATTAAAATCAACAAAAACTCCTGATATTTTTATTACAATATATTCAAAGGTTGCTGAGTGGCAATATTACATGTCATATTTCACCTTTAGTTAACGCCACTGACAGATGAACAAATTTTTTTAAAAGTAAAAGGTCACTGTTCTGACTAGTTATAAGGAATATAACATGCCGAATTCTCGGAATTTGTTCTTAATTTGGTCTGGTGATGGATTCTTTCTAAATTTGTTAGTGGAAAGACTTTCAATTTGCTAAATTTGAGTGTTGTTGATGTGACAGGGGCAACCTCTTTCCTTTTCACTGAATATCAGTATGTTGGTGTTTTCATGGTTGCTTTTGCAATCTTGATTTTCCTTTTCCTTGGCTCTGTTGAGGGCTTCAGCACAAAGAGCCAGGCTTGCACCTATGATCCATTTAAGATGTGCAAGCCTGCTCTGGCCACTGCTGCCTTCAGCACTGTATCCTTCTTGCTTGGTGGCATCACTTCAGTTGTTTCTGGCTTCCTCGGGATGAAAATTGCTACCTATGCAAATGCAAGAACCACACTGGAGGCAAGGAAGGGAGTTGGGAAGGCTTTTATTGTTGCCTTTAGATCTGGTGCTGTCATGGGTTTTCTCCTAGCTGCAAATGGTCTTTTGGTGCTTTTCATCGCCATCAACTTATTCAAGCTGTATTATGGTGATGACTGGTCTGGTCTTTTTGAGGCTATAACTGGTTATGGTCTTGGAGGTTCCTCCATGGCCCTCTTTGGCAGAGTTGGTGGAGGTATCTACACTAAAGCTGCTGATGTTGGTGCTGATCTTGTTGGCAAGGTTGAGAGGAACATTCCTGAAGATGATCCTAGAAACCCAGCTGTAAGGATCACAGTCCTTGTGTTGGTGATGTTGTGGTTTTTTTTTTTTTTTAACCATGAAGTTGTTTCGTCATTGGAGTTTTATTAATTTTGTTTCATATTTGTAGGTGATTGCTGACAATGTTGGTGATAATGTTGGAGATATTGCTGGAATGGGATCTGATCTTTTTGGCTCATATGCTGAGTCCTCTTGTGCTGCCCTTGTGGTTGCTTCAATCTCCTCTTTCGGAATCAATCATGAGTTGACTGCAATGTTGTATCCTCTGCTCATCAGTTCTGCTGGTATCATTGTTTGTTTGATCACCACTGTATTTGCAACTGATATCTTTGAGATCAAGGCTGTCAAGGAAATTGAGCCATCCTTGAAGAAGCAACTCATCATCTCCACTGTTCTGATGACTGTTGCAATTGCAATTGTCAGTTGGATAGCTCTTCCATCTTCATTCACCATCTTCAATTTTGGGAGCCAGAAAGTTGTGAAGAACTGGTAAGATCTTCATTGCTTCTTCACTTTTGTTAAGACCATAGAGACATTTATTATGGTATTTTCTTTTCCTGTTCAATGCTTAGATAGAATGATTATTTCTCGTAAAAAAAAAGAGCTAATTATTTTAGAATGCTGACGTTGCTTCTTCCCTTTTGTTAAGACTACAGAGACATTTATTAAAGTATTTTCTCTCTCGTGTTCAATGCTTACATAGAATGATTATTTCTCTAAGGAAAAAAAAAACTATTGATTTTAGAATGCTGACATTGAACTGAGTTTTGTAGGCAACTATTTTTATGTGTTGCCGTTGGTCTTTGGGCTGGTCTTATTATTGGATTTGTAACCGAGTACTACACTAGCAATGCATACAGGTAATTAGTGTTTGTTGTAGTTATTTTCCTTACTATTCTTTTTGTCAATCATCATTCGTTTAACTTTGCTTTCTTTGCAGCCCTGTCCAAGATGTTGCTGATTCCTGCCGAACTGGAGCTGCTACTAATGTTATTTTCGGCCTTGCATTGGGATACAAATCTGTTATTATTCCTATTTTTGCCATTGCAGTCAGCATCTTTGTCAGTTTCAGTTTTGCTGCCATGTATGGTATTGCAGTTGCTGCCCTTGGAATGCTAAGCACCATAGCTACTGGATTGGCTATTGATGCATATGGTCCCATCAGTGACAATGCTGGAGGCATTGCTGAGATGGCAGGCATGAGCCACAGAATCAGAGAGAGAACTGATGCTCTTGATGCTGCTGGAAACACCACCGCAGCTATTGGAAAGGTTTGTAAAATTCTTTACACTTAAATTCCAACTTGTATCTGTTGATGCAGTCTTGTATCAGCTGCTTTTCCATATTGTTGCTTTGAGAAATATTAGATCTTCATCCAAATAACTGGAGAGGTGTTTTATGCCTGTCTCCAGGGTTTCGCCATTGGTTCTGCAGCTCTTGTGTCGCTAGCCCTCTTTGGTGCCTTTGTGAGCCGTGCAGCTATTTCGACTGTTGATGTGTTGACTCCAAAAGTGTTTATTGGTTTGATTGTTGGTGCTATGCTTCCTTACTGGTTCTCTGCCATGACAATGAAGAGTGTGGGAAGTGCAGCTCTTAAAATGGTTGAGGAAGTGCGCAGGCAATTTAACACCATCCCTGGTCTCATGGAGGGCACTGCCAAACCTGATTATGCTACCTGTGTTAAGATCTCCACTGATGCATCCATCAAAGAGATGATCCCTCCTGGTGCCCTCGTCATGCTTACACCCCTTATTGTTGGTATCTTTTTTGGTGTGGAAACTCTCTCTGGGGTCCTTGCCGGTTCCCTTGTCTCAGGTGTACAGGTAAATGCTTACCATGCCCCTAATAAGTGATTTATTATGCCTATGATAGTGAAAGTGACAAATATTCTCCCCTCAAGCTTCACCTAAAAAATGCTGATGTCATGTCCTGTCAAAATTTATAGATTGCTATCTCTGCATCCAACACTGGTGGTGCCTGGGATAACGCCAAGAAGTACATTGAGGTATGCATTTGAGTGCACTGTATAAATGCTACTTCATGATTTGATTATTGAAAAGTGGTGTTTCTGAAACATTCGATGTGGGATGATAGGCTGGTGCTTCAGAGCACGCCAGAGCTCTGGGTCCAAAAGGATCAGATCCACACAAGGCCGCCGTCATTGGCGACACAATTGGGGATCCATTGAAGGACACATCTGGACCATCACTTAACATCCTAATCAAGCTAATGGCGGTGGAATCACTTGTTTTTGCTCCCTTTTTCGCCACACACGGTGGCTTGCTTTTCAAGATATGGAATTAGAAGAATACTCAACAGACACGAGCTTGGGCGGTCCCCCAATAACCCTAATTGCTGTGTGATCTTTTTCTCTGTATCCTTCTCTGAATGTATATTAGTATGCTCAGGATGTTGACCCTTTGAAATTCTCTCTTAAAGCAGAGTTGCCTGAGAAAATTTTCCATCAAGGGGTTGATGATGATGATAATTTGTCAATCTAATGAAAGAGTCGGGGCTGCGATGTTCTTAAGTGTCTTTTTTTTTTTTTGGGAAGTAAAAAACGATTTTATCGTCTATTTTTTCACGACTCTTTTCCTGTTCTTTTTTTATTGCATTGTATGTGTGCGCCAGTACAAAAGGTTTAATTACAGACCAATGCAAAATTAGCAACGATGATAGTGTCAAATATTTTCAAATCACCATGACAATTTATAAACAAGTTGCAAGAGCTTGAGCAAACTATCATCCATGGAAGAATTGGTTATCTAAAATTGACAATTTTTCTTCCTTTTGTTGCCTGTTTTTGGTTGATTTTGTCTTCTTGCTCAACTGTCTTTTTCCCCTCTTGGTGCTAATTGATTCTTATAAAGACTACATTTCAATTCCTAATCGCAAAATAATTAATTAACTCAATAAATAATTTCAGTAATAATTTATTAAGGAATTTCTTAGTTGCAATGAAAGGTGTAATGTTAAACATTTTTAAGTGATATAGAGGGAAAAAATGGTCTGTATCCAATAAAGAAGAGGCAAGTAAATTATGAAAGTCATTAATTTTTACTGTAAGGTAACTTACAACCACAAAAAAACAAGATTCATACATGAGACTGGCCTTGGCTGACCCAACTTTTTGTTACTCAATTTTGTATTATTTATTTTTAATGATTATAAATTATATTAAATGTAATTTAGAGATTACCTTACTCTAAAGCTAAGTTTCTTATAGATTTCGTGCTGAACACATGATTTGACAAACGAATTATTATTAGAAGTAAAAATATAAAAAGGTGGGATAATTTCATATTTAATGTTGGAATAAGGTACGATTTAGTTTTTGACACCTTGATAGGTAAAAATAATTTATTCTTTTTTATTATTTTAAATTATATTTAATGGTAAATTATGTATATAGGTGAATTGTAGAATATTTTATAATAAAAAATTTTATTGGAATTGGACCGTTCAAAATATATTCCAGAGTACACATAATCTTGCACAAAATGAAAAACATTGAGTAGGACTTCCGACCCCCCCTCTAAATTCCTTACAGAACCCCTTTCAATTGAAATTACTTAATTAACTAAAGACAAATTAATTTATTTCTTGTTTTGAATGGACATTTAATTAAAAACAATTATATAAATCATTATTTTAAAAAAAATTTTGCACCCATCCCATTTCATAATTTATATTTACATCTTAAACTTTAATGAAAAAGAATATAATTTTCGTATAAATTTAGAAGAATTTAGAATTATTGAACTAGTAACCATTTAGTATGAAGAAATTAATCTAAGATTTTAGGTTTTATATGCATTCTATAAATAAAAACTCAGAAGAAAAAAAAATTGTATGGTGAAGTTTTATGACAAGATAGTTTATGGATTTGTATTTTTATTAATTGAATTAGGGATATTTTAATAAATAAAATTCAAAAGAGGCTATATAAAGATTTTAGAGGGGTATTAAAAGCTCCACTCAATAATTAATCATTTAAAAATAAATTTATCCAAAAAAAATTTGATCGGTCTTCATGAAAATAAGAGTATTATCTCTAGGGTTGGCAAAAGAGCTCATGTCAGTCCGGTTTAGGCCTGTCTAGACCCAACCCTCATGAGTTGATTCTAGACATAGGCTGAAAAATATAAAACTCGCCTAGATTAAGTATGGTTAAGGACCTAGGAAAATCAATTTACAAATAAAAAAATAAATCAAATTTAAAAAACTTAAAATATTTAATAAATATGTTTTTATCATATAATATTTTTTATTTATTATGTTGTATTGTTAATATTTTGTGTATTGTATTATTATTCTATTATATATTGGATAACTATCTTTAATTTTTTACTTTATTAAAAATTTACTTCATAATTAATAAAAAGCCTAAACTCAACTCATCTAAATTTGGACGAACTTTTATATGGTATGGGCTTCTTAATAGGCTTGGGCCTAGGTTTAGAAAAGGCTAGCTCGAGCCTACAATTTACCAACCTTAATATTGTAATAAAAAAAAAATTTCTCTCGTCCTATTATTTTTTTTTTGTTTTGTCTTTTAATGATAGTGTGTTATTTTTCTACTACTTTTTATGCAAATCTCTATTGAATGTTTACTTATTTATGTCTGCAATAATAGAGATATGTGCATGAAAAGTGAGTATTCATCGTATATAATTTTTTTTAAATGAAAGTATTATTTTCAATCATTCAATTATGTGAATAGATACAAAAGATGAGCTGGTATTTTGTCCTCCCAAATTATAAAATCAGTGTAGTCTAAAGTTAACTTAGCAAGTGTGTGAGCAAATTCATTACAGGTTCTTGGTATGTGTTAAACCTTGACATGTTTTAACCTCTTCATCATATCTTGAACCTCAGATCCAATCCAAAAGATCTCAGCCTTTATGCTTTTTTTAGCTGAGACTAAATCTGCTACTTCCTTTGAATCAGCCTCAATAATCAGGGCTAAACATCCTGCGCTTTCAGCTACTTCCAGCTCGAATTTCGTTGCTTCAGCTTCTACATAATCAACTTTGTCAAGCCATTTTGTTGGCTTTATTGCTGCTGCTATGAGTTTGCCTTCTGAATTTCTAATTATGATGCCCAAACCTATTCTCTGTTGGTCTATCTTTATAGCTGCATCACTATTCACCTTGAACCAACCTGCAAGGGGACACTTCCAATGTTTATGGGATGCCAAATTTTGATCTGAGATTGCTTGCAACTATGGCATTTGAATTCTTTCGTAGGATTAGACAATTGATTCAGCTCCAGCTATTAATAGTTGGGAATCTTCCTCTTTGCTCTTGAAAATAAAAAGATTCCTTGAGTGCCATATACTCCAACACAAAGCAACTGTCAGCTCCATTTCAGTCTTACTTCTTTGATTAGCCAAAGCCAACAGCAAGTTTAAGACATCATTACACTTCAAAGCTTTCACTTCCTCTTCAAAAGTTGTGAGCTTCTAAATTTTCCGCGAAACTTTACAATCAAACAACGTGTGGAAGATAGTCTCTCTATAACTCCTGCATCTCTGACACAGGGGGGTTTGTAAGACTCTGCTTTTCCATAAATTCTCTGTTGTGGGCAGCAAGTCATTTGCTGCCCTCCACATAAATATCTTCACTTTCTCCGGAATCTGCAAGTACCAAATTGAGTTCCATGATCTTTTTCCTTCCCCTTAACTGCTAGGCTTGTTTGGGAACTTCATTTGTAGAGCTAGTTGATAACCACTCTTGACTGAGTGATTACCCTTCTTGTCATAATGCCACAAAACTTGGTTGTCTTGGCAGAGGGATTTTAAGTATTTGGGTAGCGTCTTCTTGATGAAAATGTTGTCTTATTACAACATCTTTCCAGCAGTGGTCTTCATCAATCAAATCTGAAACAGTTGTCTCCAGAAGAAGGCTTGTAGGAGATAATATATAATTAAAGTACTTTCTAACGTGTAAAACATGGATTGTCCAAGAATATGACATCTCATGCAAAAACACTTAAGAACAATAGATAACCTACACATGCTTTAATACCAACGTTGAAATTCGTGCACATACTAGGACACAATAAGAATGAGATTAAAAAGGCTACCTTTTAATCCTCAAACATATAAGTGAATCATAGTAAGATTATGTCATTTTCTATTTGATTAGAGAGAGAAGATAATTAGAAGGATAACCCTAATGCCACTGTATACTTATGGAATGAGGATTATCATAAAAAAGAAATCTCGTTAGGTTATATTGCAAGAGCCTATTGTCTCTTCTCTCATTTTCATACACCAGGTTTTTCCATGTTTTGTAATAAATTCTACGTATTTAGATACTACTTGTGTGTTTATATAAAAACTCATGAGAGTAGCAGAAATCAACCAAAAGAGTTTACAATTCTTAAGCTCCAATTAGATTTACCATAGTCATATAGAACTCAATTTCAAAAAATCATGGACCCCAATTCCAACACCTCTTCAATTGGATTGAGCCAGATCAACAGCTCAATATTTAACTTACCTTACATCTAATCTACTACTTATTAGAAAATAATCCTTTCATAAAGAGTATTAACTAAGACCTAGAAACATTCATACTATGTCATTAAGAATCAATGATCGAATATGCAAAAGCGTACTCCATAGTAACAAATTGTTTTCTAAGGTCATGTGGTTTGCTTTTCGATTCAACATGTTTTCCTAGAAAATCTATTAAGCTTCAATGATTCATGTGACCTGGGAACTATAACTACTTGTATAAATAATTTTTCTCTTGTCATTAAGTATTCTTATTTTAGTTCACCGTAGAAAGAGAAATTACCCTTGGATCTCTATACATTAAAGGTGCACATGCTGTCGGATACATTAAAACTCATATTACCGAAAGATTTAATAGATCACTTTTAATTGACTTAATAGATCACTTTTAATTGACTTAACCTTATAAAACAATTCGCAATACATAATTATTCACATATAAGGACAAAGTTGGATTAAGGATCCAACATTACTTCCATAAAATTACTTGGTAATTCATTCAAATCAATGGAAAAACAAAATTTCAACAAGTTGCAAGGATGGGTAGAACTCATTTTTCTCCATTCGTCCTTATATATGTTGTGATGGATCTTTGAATGAACGGTATATTTATATTTTAGCTCTCAAAAAATTTGCACATATCTTTTTTATTTTTTAAATTTTTAATAAGAATTTGGTAAACTAATTACGAAGAAGACGAATGAATCACCATGAATTAGATCTTGTAACTTGATTTAGCAAAGAGCCCGAAAAATTAATAGAAAGTTCGTATCAGAAATGCACAAAAAAGGAACAAAGTCTAAAATCTAACCCATAAAGAAATGAACGATTGAGGGCCGTCCAGATTTTTTTTTTTTGAACTTTTCATCATCTTTAGCACCACCAAAAAATGATCGTTTAAAAGGCTGAGAAGGGAGTGAAAAAATACTTAATAAAAAGATGAAACCATCATTTAGTGTTTTAGTGCATCTTGACTACTCATTATAACAAGTGAGAAGTTAAAAATCGAGAGTCAAATTTATCCTTTTGTCAGCAACTTCGGTCCGCGACTGCAGTCTCCTTCTCATTTTCCTAACCTAACAAAAATGCTGACCTAAGAGAAATGCTAAGGGGAGAGAAAGCTGAGAGAAATAACGAAGAAAAGTGGTTGGGGTCCGGGAAATACTTTAAGAGAGAGGTAAGGGGAATAGTTTTCGGGAAGAGGTAAAAATTGTAAGCTCTGTAACCTCTTAGAAATCAGTATATTTTCATTGTAAGATCCTCGGTGATTAATAAAAACTCAGCAAGTGTGTGTTTGTGTGTAGGCCTAACGAGCAAGTCTGTGTTTGTGTGTAGACCTAACGAGGCCAAACCACGTAAATCTCCTGCGTTATTTTTGGCTGTTGTGTGAGACTTTCTGCGCGTTTCTTTGTTTATTTCGCAATTGAGATAAGCAAGGAGCTGTTTTAGCCAATTAGTTTGCCTTCGATCCTAACAACTACATTGATGATTTACATTTTACTCCACTACATTAATTTGTTAAAGACAAAAAGGCTAGTGTAGATTTAGTATCTGCATGCATGATTTACTTTATGTTTCAGGTATTCGTTCTTCATCCTTCAGCTTCCAAGCAATTAAACCGCTCAGCTTGCAAACAAGTCGTGATTTTTCGAGCATAAAGTACCGCTTGTTTGAATACTAGACAACAAATATATCAAGAAAGCTAATGATGACATGTAGATCTGCCAAAGACTAGGTACAAATCTGCTTTACGGTTTGAGCAATAGATGAATATGTACCCAACACCCCAACAAAAACAGCCAACAACATTATAGCAAGAATGCCAATAAGCTCATATCCCCAATTCCTGTAAACTTCAGAGATCTTCAAATAACAAACACAAGGCAGCAAGAAAGAAACAACCACTATGAGAAACGCTCCAATCAGAGACGTCACAGATTGAAAAGATGGAAACACAGCAGCCAAAACCACAGTGCTAACAAGCAAAGACATACGGATGAGAATACTTGCTGCCCTACAATCTTTGTAGCTCGTTGGCAATCGTCTTTCAATAGCAGTGGCAATCGGCATTACTGTTAATGCATATTTTGCAATAGGACCCGCTAAGATGGTGTATATTGCCACCTTTGAACTAACCTGCTCTGTAGGCAGATTCAATGTTACTTGAGATTGAACGTTTTGCCCATATATAAGGTACCCCAATACTGCCATTGTCAGATAGGTGATTGTGCAGATAACAAAACTAAGGAGTAAGACCTGTAACAGCAAAAACAGATTAAGAAAGTTTAGTCTTTAACACTAATGCCGCATAAAATTACCTGGTTTTCAGAACAAGCAACAATAACCTGCTTCTTGGTGCTTTTAGAAATTAATTCCATCAGTGAGTAGCTATAAAATACGCGAAATCATACCATTGGGAATTGGCTTTTCTTTCTCATAGAATTGTAGATAGGGGGAAACAAAGGATGAGCACCATAGCAGAAAGTATACAAACTAAGAGCAGTAGGGATTCCGTTCAGATTAAAGAGCCTTCCCTGGCCATGAAATCCAACTCCCTTTGTCGCACCAACACAAAAAACACACACAGTGACAATGATAGAAGACAGCACCCCACCGGCCGAAACAAAGGACAAAATACCAAGATCATTCAACCACATAGTAGGCAAGATCATGACACCAGCTAGAACAACAAAAGAATGCCTGCCGTCAACAGTCAACTTCCCTAGCTTCAGATCAGAATGTGGGAACAGCTTGTGTAAGTTGTCTCCTTCTAATATTAGAAGGCCAGTGGCAACAAAGTAGAGCTCTATGCAGATGAAAAGAGAAGCTATAACTCTTCCCTTGCGGCCAAATGCATGACCAACAATGTCAATGTAGCTTGTGATTGTATCTGGATCTTTGTCCATGCATTGTCTGAGTAAGAGAGCAGTAAAGCAGGCAGCTGCTGCTATTAAGACGAGAATGATCAAGCTTAACCAGCCTCCTGATGAGAGTGCATATGGGACAGATAATATGCCAATTCCTGGAGTTAAAATGAAACCAGTGAGTATCATTTCACCTAAAGATTCAGAATTTTAAAGTTGTATATACAGGGAAAAAATTCTCAGGTAAGATGCCTCACTTGGTAAAAATGCAGAAATTAATTCTTTGTGCAAATAGTTAAAATAAAACCAAAAAAAAAAAATCATCTACTCTAATTTTGCCACTTGATTAGTTCATATTTTAGCAAAATAAGGATATTCCACGAGGAAAATTGTGTGAATGAAAATAAGAATTCTCTATGTGGACTCTTCAGTCTTAAAGGGCAAAATAAAATAAAACTTCTTAGGTTTTTGTTTATATGTTAACAAATTATTGAAGTTAGCATCAGAGAATAACTTTTTATGTCAGAAAAACATGAACAACTGTACACATATAGAGTGATTGTATAATACTAGCTCATGACTGAAGTTGTGAATTAATCAAATAATATCCATCATGCGTCAAAGGTCGCATACAGGATAGTTTAATAACTCATGTTCTCTCATGGTCACAGCTTTCACAAAAACAAATAAAAGCTTTATAATTGTTAGGAAATTGAAAAAAAATAACAAATAAAAAAAAAGGGATACATTGAGCATGGTGGTAACCTGAAAGAGCATTGATGCCATTAATGCATGTCTTGAGGAAGCTGACTTCTTTCTTTTCATTTTCGTGATTTTCTTTTTCATGAAGCGGAGCGGACATTTTCTTTTGGTAATGCAAGGGTTTTACTAAAACTGAGCTAAGAAAATCGCAGACTCAGAGACCCGACGCTCCAACGAAAACGTGCCCTAACTCTCGATAGGCTAGCGACTGCCTCGCTCCGATAACCGACTCTAAAAGTTCCAATGCACAATTTTATTTATTTTCCACACTCTTAAAGGGTTTTTTCATTCTTTTTCTGGGAGTAAAAGTTTCTTTCGTGCCAAAATCTAATTATTCACCCAATCATTGATTGATAGAGAATAATATTATATTTGCTGCAGACTAAATGCATAAATATCCATTCATACGCGTCTGATGATATTATCTCCCCAAACATTATCTTTTAAATTTATGATAAGAATGCTTAGCAACTAATTAAGGCTCTATTTGGTGTGGCATCGTGAAGGCAAATTTTAATTGTTATCATTTTCAGAGTCTTTTTTTTAATAAAAATAGATGTGCGTTAAACAATATTTATTAAAATTTATCACAACTCTCATTATCATGAGATCCAAATTTTTAGGTTAATGATGTACGAGATCCTTATCATTGACAAATTAATAACGTGAAGGACTTTCTCATAACTGCATCCGGTTTTTCTTTTAAATTTTTTTATCCTTTACATCCCTTTTGCATGATTAGATATTGAACTACCTACACGAAAAAAATAAGTTGGTAGTTGAAAACTGAACGTTCCAACCGGCGGCAATGGAGATAGCATGACACCTTCAGATGAGCGGAAACTACTACCAACTTCAAACCCATGACAAAAATTGATAAAATTGTTGTAATGCTGCATGCATCGTTCTGTCTTTTCTCACAGGCATTAATTCATTCGATTTCCAATTTGATCCCACTTTCAGAAATATCGGAACAGAAGAAACATGCTGGTTGCATGGTGCTTTAATACCCTCACCACAACCAGAACGGTCCAGAAGCATAGGACCTTGATGACCAATTGACAACTGAATTGTCAAAATTGTTTGTTAAATTGCAAGCTAACTCGGAATCTCTTAACTTGAATAACATAAGTAACTTCGAAAAGATCTACTCGAAAGTATGGGGATGAAGCGTAAGGATAAGGACTTGTTCTGTAAGCATGAACTTTTGTTCCGTAAGAAGCCTAAACTTAGTGTCCCCTCACTACACGTCAACATAAGGTTTTGTTCGTTGTGCTCATGCTTTTTGCATTGAAATTGATGCAACTAATTGATATTTATGGTAATTATTATTTAATCAATTTTGATGTTTTTAAAAGATGTTTAATATCTAATTTTATCCTTTTTTTCAACTCTATAATGTTCAAGATAAACTTAGAAGTTTTCTCTTCTAATATAAAATCAGATTCAAAATAAATTAAAACACTTTACTTACAAATATTTATAAAATCTTGATTTAGTGCGTGACTATACACGTGATGGGTATTTGTTAGTGGAGTTATGATCCCACAACACAGTTTTATCAATGATTTTGGGTTAATTTACTCAAGTCCAAAAAGTAGTGAAAGCACATGTATCTTAAGTTATTTTAAGTGAATTTATACTATTATATGATATGAATATTTTATTTCAGGTGTACAAGATAGCGATAGTGGTGTAAATGTAAATGCACTAGTCAATATCTCAAATGGTAGTCGTAGCTAGACACATGAAAATATCCAAGTTCCTATTAAAGTTCATGACACGACAAACCACCAGCATCTAGTTTCAAAGAAACAAAAAATGGTCAATCAGGCTGGCATATCTAGTGCCAGAAAAGCAGTGAATATGCAAATTACAGAGGATGGGTCTAATACTATTTGGTTAGGGGTGCAAGCAAAAAAGATACTAATAGGTAGTGGAATGATGCTGAAAAGGAATGATGTTGCAAAAATAAGTATAAGAAAGAAGATTGTGGTTTGTGGACAAAGGGAAGGCACCAGCCTTCCCATCATGGAGGGTAAGAGCCTATATCTATACCTAACAAATTAACTTAACTTTTTTAAGGTATAAGTGACTGTAACGTTTGTATTAAACTTGTGTTATTTTCGTATGCAATTATTGTTGGAGACTAGTGGATACATTGACAATAGTTTTTTAGATTAACAAATACTGGAGTTACATATCTAATTTTTTGACACCTTCCACAATGCCACTTTGAACCAGGTCCGGACATCATATTTTTTCCCAAAGCAAAGTTTATTCTACAGATAAGTTGTTGTTATCTTTTGTGTCACAGTTATAGCTTCAATTCAATTAGTTCTTTGCTTGTCAGTTATTTGCAAACAATATGACTCGTTTGTGGTACTTTGTAAGTTGTTGAACATGGTATATATGGTACTGATATGATCCACCAACAATAGGTTTTGTTTTTTGATTACTATAGCTTAAGGCTATATATACTACTGCCAAGGTCAATGTATGGATCAAAGACAAACTGATATATTGATTTCATGTTTTGCTTTATTTAGCTTGCATTACAATATATGATAAACACAACAACAAACAACATGAAAATCATGATTTAATACTTCTTTAATTGCATCAGCACTGCTTTAATGTTGTTAAACCTGTTAACAAGAACATCATGGTCAAAAATATCAATTTCGCTAACATTGTGGTGCATCGATTGAAATATGTATGTAATGCTCGAATTTCTTCTATCTTTTCTATGGATGGTGTCCACCATTTGAAAAATCCACACTTTGTGGTTTTAGGACAGTTGCAGTATAATTGGCTTGGATTTGCTTCAGATTCTAAAATTTTTATTTTTGCTCTCACTCTATAGTAACATATTTTATTATGAAACTTTATAAGATCACCATTGTTGAAATTCTTCTTCTAGGTGGAATTTGATGAACTAGAAGCACTCCTCGATCCTAACATTTTTTGCAATTTGAACTGTGTGTATTGAATCCGATGATGGAGATGAAGTTTTATAGTTAGTTGTGCGTGTATGTTTGTATGGTTAATAATAGTGATGCTGAGCTATTGAAGCTGAAAATGGTGTTGCAATGTTTTGTATATGTTTGATGATGGAGTAGAGAATGTGAAAATAAAGATGAGATGAGTGCCATTGAATTAATTTATAGCAAAATGAAGACAAGTTCACCACTCTCGCAAAATGACCGTTGGGATTTCTAGCCATTACGTTTGAAATTGGCTAATTGTCTCAAAATAGTTAGACAATGCTACATGTGCAGCATAATTCTCTTTATTTAAAAGGATAATAATGTGTTTCTGGGGTTGCCCACTCCCGTTTTAGTGGTGCTTTAGCTCTTTTAGAGCCCATTATCAACCAAAAAAAAAAAAAGGATAATAATGTAATTAAATGATTCCAGACCAAACAACATGGCATTGTTGTACTAATTAATGGATGGCCTGGGTTTCCTAACAATTCAGTCATTTTAATTCAAATAATGGGTAATATTGTCCAATTACTCCGTTACATTTGATAGGTAAATTGACGGTTTTGGGCGCATGGTGGAAAATTTCGAAACAAATGGGTGCTCGGTAAAAATTGTCCAAATAATTGGGGCCAGGGCGGAAATAGCCCTATTCAACCAACCTTACATTTAATCCACTGCTCTCATAAAGCCACTTGGTAATTCATTGAAGTCAATTGGAAAAACAAAATTCCAAACACGTTGCAAGGAGATCACGTTAACAAATGGGTATGACTCAATTTTCTCCATTCATCCCTCTGCTGTGATGGATCTTTGAATTAATGGTGCATTTTTATTTTATCCGCCATAAAATTTGCACGTCTTTTTTTTTAATATATTTTTTTAAGAATTTCATAAACTAATTACGAAGAAGAAGATGAATGAATGACCATGAATTAGATCTTGTAACTTGATATAGCAATGAACCCAGAAAATTAATAGAAAGATTATATCAGAAAAACACAAAAAGGGAACAGATTCTAAAATCTAACCCATAAAGAAATCAACGATTGAGGGATATATATTTTGAACTTTTCATCATCGTTAGCACCACCAAAAAATCAACGTTTAAAAGGCTGAGAAGGGAGTGAAAAAATAATTAATAAAAAGAAGAAACCATCATTTAGTATTTTAGTGCATCTTGACTACTCATTGTAACAACTAACAAGTGGGAAGTTAAGAATCGAGGGTCAAATCTATCGTTTTGTCAGCAACTTCGGTCCGTGACTGCAGTCTCCTTGTCATTTTCCTAACCTAACAAAAATGCTATAGGGAGAGAAAGTTGAAAGAAATAACGAAGAAAATGATGGAAAGAATGGATAGATAGATAAAAAGAATAAAGATTTCTCAATTTTTTTTTTTTTGTCTTTCTCTCTTCTTAGCACCACCCTAATAATTAATTATTGAACGAAAATAATTGGGTAGAAGAATGCTTTTTTTTTTTTTCTTTTTTTAATGAATAAATGTATCATGCTGAAAATGGACAAAACGTGGAGGGGCCTTTTTTTTTTTTAATATATATATATATATCAACTTCAATTAATTCTACAAATATTTCTTGTACGCTTTTCTTTTTGTCTCTAACTGGTCTCGATCAATGTTGCCGGCATGGAAATGGCAAATAGCAACAATAGCAAATTCTTGGGGAGAGTTGTTTTCCAGTCATTCGCTGGTTTTTATTGACTTAGACAATTTTTTATGCTGCTGAGTAGGAGGTTTTTTGGAAAAAGGCATGTGCATGCATTGCATTGGTGAATTGTTTAAAGCATAGATTTTGTATGTTTAAATAAACTAATCCCCGGTCATTTTCATCGCATCCTCCAAAATCAAATTCGATGAAGATACTTCAACAACGGTGGGCGTATGCCAGATCGGGCTTTAATCATCGAACAAATTAAACAGCTAAGCCTCACGTGACCAACCAGAAGCAATTAACGAACGAACTGATGCAATCAGAAACGAAACGTCAGAAGAAACTTTCGCAGTGCAACTTTTTGTTCAGATTTTTTGCCCTCCGTGTGATACCATCACATCGTTCTCTTAATGAACAGGGACATGGCTACGGTGCAGAAGCTGTTGCAAGTAACAGCTTCGATCTTTCCCATTTCCATCGCGACCTCTTTCTCTCTCCTCTAGCACCCGTGGAAGTTACCCCATTGGCTGCTGTTACTTACAGAAGCTGTAATATAGACTTGTCCAATGAATGGTGGTTAAAATAAGTATATGATAGTACGATGTTTAGAAATTTATTTTAAAAAATTATCATGTAAGTGACAGTTATAATAAATTTAAGAATCTCTCTATCTTACAGTTAATATAAGATACATTTCTCATATGAACAGTGCGTAAACCGTACATGTATACTGTTCATGTGATGGGGTATATTTTACATTAATTATAAGATAAGAATTGTTTAAATTCAATTATACATGTGATATATATTTTTATTAATTATATTACCTTTAATATATTTTAAAATTTCTTGAACAAATTGAAGACTTCCTCTTACTAATATAGTAGAAGTATATATAGTAGTATTAGGGGAAAAAAAAAAAAAGATTGGTCCCGTTTTGCAACTTCCAGAGAGTACTGCGCCGCCACCGCAATAAAAATGAGTGCAAATGTAATATTCCCCGTAATGAGGCATCATTTGGCATGAACGAGTCCAATTAATAATTTATGACATGGGAGTCGACATAGTGATCTATCTAATACGTATGACTTGGGAGTATTTGGTCAATAATAGTGGTAATGCAATTTAAAATTAATTGAAGGTTGAGCGTGTTTATACGTTATGCGAGCAGAGGAGGAGGAGCAGCCGAGCGGGAGTTGAAGAACAACAGAAATCAAAATAAAATATAGGCGGCATTGATGACTTATTAAAAAAATGGATTGACATGTGCATCTGGGTCTTGGTTCAGCGAGTGTGAATTCCAGTCGTTATGGGGATTCAAATATTTTATTCACGTAGTTACAAGTGTACATAAATAATTCCTTAAATGTTAGTAGAGTGTAAATTTTAAACCCATTATACTCATATGTATATAGATTTCCAATAACCATTATAATATCTTTTTTCCAAAAATGATTAGAGATGAAGCGAAGTTAAAACCCAAGAAAGATGGAAGGCCCCGAATGGGGTACATTAACTTGTCGTCCCATTTGATAATAGAGACAAATCTTATATATTATTAAATTGACTATAGTTATGTTGGAGTTGATTAACGGTGAAGCACGAATCTCAACTACACACGCAAAGTTATAAATAATAAAAAAATTCATTATAACTTTGATCGTGTAGTTATAAAAAAGTACTCAACCTTAAAACAGTTGTAACATAGTCCGACTCTATTAAATTTCATGCTAATCGCTTAATTATTAGTAATAGTACCAACCAACTGAGAAAAAGACTAAAAATGGTACTAAAGATTTAGTAATGTAATCCTTTGGTCCCTTATTTTTGTGATCACGCCTCACTAAAAAGGATGAATAATAATGTTAAATGCTTTGTCATTTAGTTGAGAATAAAGGCTCATTAATCCATGAATTAGTTGATAATCAATTATAGGTACAAGCCAACCAAACGAATTTAAATATATTAAATATTGGGGTAAAATTATGATACTACAATGATACCATATTATAATTGAATCCAATTCACAATTGTCACTAAAATTGGATCTAATGACTGAATCTAATTATGATATACAATTGTCACCAGAATTGGATCTAATGACTGAATCTAATTATAGTACACAATTGTCACCAGAGTTGGATCTAATAAATGAATCTAACTATGGTATAGTACCATTGTAGTACTATAGCGGGACCCTAAATATTAATCATTGAAGATGAATTAGCCCAAACTCCCAAAATATTCTTGCTATGCTCAAAGGCCACTCTGAAAAACATACTCTCATAAACTTAAAAAGAAATTACTCCACAGCAAGGGATATGACACACATTATGGCCTCACGAGTCACGAGAACGAGGGGCGACCCCCCGTTGGGATTGGAAATCAAATCATGGATGAAAACACAAGGAGAAATTTTAGAATACCTCAGATGTACTACAACCAATTGATGCATAAATGACATGTGTCATTGAATTAAATACAACCACCACTTACATAATAGTGATTCAAAATAAATGCACACATGTCATGGAATCATTGATTATTATATGGATGACATGGTATCTCAGATGTATTCTAGAATTTCTCAAACACAAGATTTAACACCAAAAATTAGTTTGAGAGGACTCTTCTCACAAAAAAATGTAATTCCCATCCTCTCCCTCCATCTCCCTATTCACTAGATTTTAATTCATTTGTTTTACAAAATTATTTAATCATAAGTAACATGTATTGACTATTTTATTTTGATATTTAAGTTTTGGGTTAGTTTTCTTTTAATTTGAATTTTTTGTTGCTTAAAATTATGACTTAACATCTACATCTTGTACATCTAATTGAATATTTCTGATATTTACAATGAAGATTTTATTTTAGGCAATCTCTATCTTACATTTATGTAAGATACAACTCCCTTACATAAATAATGTATAGATATTATTCAGGAGAATATATCTTACATACATGTAAGATAGATGAATCTTTTATTTTATATTAAAAAATGAATTTGATTGGATTTGTAAGAGACAAAAGTGCCACTGTCACTGAGGTCAAACGCGTTTTTTTACTTTTTTCCCCCTCATTTACTTCGTTTTGCACGCTAAATACCGAGAGTTTGAAAATAAACATTACGCACACATATGTACGTACATTATAGTCCAAAATTTACATATGTACGTACATATATTATAGTCCAAAATTTTGTACTTTATCAAAGTTAAAAAAAATTATTAAATCATACATTTTAATAGTATAATATTATTATATTATTAAATTATGTGGTTTAATAATTTTTATGATCATTATATTATTTTTCAGATTTTAACGAATTTAAAATTTAGGATTGAAATATTTATTTATATATATATATAATAAAATAATATTAATTCTTGAAAAGACAATAAAAATACATCTTCTAATGCACTATGAGGTAATTTTTTTTTATTTTTTAGTGTTTTATTAAAATAATGAATCTCTTATTAGATAATTACTAGTATATAAAGTAATTTTATAATAAAAGAACCACTAGATTTTAAATTTTTCCCATTCGGAATTTAAAATTTAGGAAGGGACGGGAAAATTTTTTTCTTTTAACTGTTCGGGAATATTTAATTTTTAATTTTATTTTTATTTTTTAAAATTACTAGTAAATAAATTATAAAATTTGAATTATAAAAATAACAAATATAAATATTTATATTATTAAACAAAATATTAAATATTGGTAAAAATAACAAATATCAAAATATTTATATTAAAACTTTAGGCAATTAAATAATTAAAGTCCTAAATTTTTATTTAGGATATTAAAAAGATCAATAATTTTAATTTTAATGTTCATTAAATATTTTAAACTTCTAATTTATTTTTAGATGTTATAATTCTTGCACTATGATCTAATAATTTTTTTTTCTTTCTTGATTTTTTTTGTCTTGTTTTATTAAAATAATGAATCTCTTATTAGATAATTACTAGTATATAATGGATATTAATGTAATATATATTTGATTTTTTTATTTAATTTTTATTTTAAAAATAAAAAAATATTAATTATTCGAGATCGGAGAGCGCCGAGGATCACTGTTATTATTCGGGGGTAGATGGGGATTACCATTGTACTCACTTTACTAAAGTAAGTGACAATTAAAAGATAAAATTACACATATTTTAATATAATATATTTTGTATTGAAATCTTTTTTTTGTTTTTATTTATATTAACTTCTGTCTCATTTTATAAAATAAGAAATTATAAATATGTAATTTATATGACAATTGTCATGATATTGGCGTGACATTCATTATTTGGAATGAAAAACTAACATATTAATAGTAAAAATGATGGAAGTGTAACATTATTCAATAAAACTATATGGCAAAGAGCCAAAGATTTGAAGCATCATGCTTCATGTATTTTATAATGTAAGAGATAAATTAAAAGAAAATTTAAAAACATGACTCTAATGTATTATATTTTATTTTATAATATATTAAAATTTTAATTTTCCTTATCTTTTATCTGATCTTTGACTTTATTCCTTGTTCAAAAAACATAATATATACGGAATAAATTATGTATTTCGTTTTGCAAACGATTCCCCTCACATGATTGAGAAGACGACGACTGGTGACTTTAATAGATTTTCCATGGGAGGCGGCGGCTGGCAACCTTCGTATATATATAGCCAGCGATGGTCTGCACATTCGCCATTGTCAAAGCAGGGGTTGCGCTGAGAGGTCTTTCTCGAATCCATGAGCATCTCAATGCATTCCCTTTCTCATGCTCATTCCCTTCACCACAATCACAATCGCCATCACCTTGTTTCTCCTCCAAAGCCATTTCCTGTTCCTCGGTTTTCAATCAGATCCCGTAGAGAATGCTCTCCTGCTAGTCTCCGCATGCAATCATTCCCCGTCTGCTCCCACAGCTCAGTACCCGAACCCGAACCCATTAACCCGACCACCCACCTAGCCCCCTCTCACCACCTCAAAATCGCCGTCATCGGCTTCGGCAACTACGGCCAATTCCTCGCCAAAACCCTCGTCGCTCAAGGCCACACCGTGCTCGCCCACTCGAGATCTGACCACTCCCACGCCGCCCAAAAACTCGGCGTCTCGTTCTTCGCCGACCCACATGACCTCTGCGAAGAACACCCTGATGTTATTTTGCTCTGCACTTCCATCATCTCCATTGAACAGGTCCTCAGGTCGTTCCCTTTACAGCGTTTGAAGCGAAACACGTTGTTCGTCGACGTTTTCTCAGTCAAAGAATTCGCCAAGAACCTTTTGCTCGAAGTTTTGCCCAATGACTTCGATATTCTTTGCACTCATCCCATGTTTGGGCCGCAGAGCGGGAGGCAAGGCTGGGCTGGAATGTATTGTATGTTCGAGAAAGTGAGGGTCGGGAATGAGGAGTCGAGAATCTCTCGATGTGACAAGTATTTGGATATTTTCGCGAGGGAAGGATGTCGGATGGTGGAGATGAGCTGTTCTGAGCATGATTCTTATGCGGCGGGATCACAGTTTGTGACGCATACTGTTGGAAGAGTGTTGCAGATGTTGGAATTGGAGTCTACGCCGATTAACACCAAAGGGTACGAGTCTTTGTTGAATTTGGTAGAAAATACTGCAGGGGATAGTTTTGATTTGTACTATGGGTTGTTCATGTATAACAAGAGTGCCCTTGAGATGTTGGAGAGGCTTGATTTGGCGTTTGAGGCGTTGAGAACTCAGTTGTTTGGAAGTCTGCATGAGGTGGTGAGGAAGCAGTTGTTTGAGAATGGGAAGGCGCGGAGACAGCAAAGGAGTTTGCGAGATACCAATGGGAATGGGAATGCAGTGGGACAAACTTCCATGATTCATATGAGGTAAGCTAGAAATTTTTTATGTTTCTATTTCGTGAAGTTGGTGCTGTATTTTGACTTGTGTGTGTGGACTAGCACATTTAGTTATTAGGGTGTTTTTTGTTTTCTGGGTAGAATGGATTGAGATGAGTAACTAATGATCAATTTGAACTTTTATGGGAATATTCAGGTCAAAAGATGTTCTTCAACCACAAGTGTACATACCACAGGCCTCTGGCTCTGTAGATGCCAGCTCAAAGCTGAAGGTTGCCATTGTTGGATTTGGAAACTTTGGTCAGTTCCTTGCGAAAACCATAGTTCGCCAGGGCCACACAGTCTTAGCCTATTCTCGAACGGATTACTCTGATGTAGCTCAAAAAATGGGGGTTTCATACTTTTCCGATGCAGATGATCTTTGTGAAGAGCACCCAGAAGTTGTTCTTCTCTGTACATCGATTCTTTCAACAGAAAAAGTTCTGAAGTCATTGCCATTTCAGAGATTGAAGAGAAGTACTCTGTTCGTTGATGTACTCTCAGTAAAAGAGTTCCCACAGAAATTGTTTTTCCAACATTTGCCGCCAGATTTTGATATTCTCTGCACGCATCCTATGTTTGGACCAGAGAGTGGAAAAAATGGATGGAGTGGTCTTACTTTTGTTTTTGATAGGGTTAGGGTTGGATATGATGAGGCAAGAAGATCAAGGTGCAATAGGTTTCTGGATATATTTGCTCGAGAAGGGTGCCAAATGGTGGAGATGTCTTGCGCAGAGCACGATTGGCATGCAGCAGGGTCTCAGTTCATCACTCACACTATTGGAAGAATACTGGAGAAGTTGGGGTTGGAATCAACACCAATTAATACAAAAGGCTATGAGACTTTGTTGAAGTTGGTGGAGAACACTGCAGGGGATAGCTTTGATCTTTATTATGGGTTGTTCATGTACAATGCAAATGCGATGGAGCAGCTAGAAAGATTAGATTTTGCTTTTGAATCATTGAAAAAGCAACTTATCGGTAGATTGCATGGTGTCCTCCGGAAGCAACTGTTTGACCATAAAGAGGAGCTCCTTGAGCTCCCTGTTTGGAGGGAGAATCCTGTGGCAGCAAAGCTATCTCAAAATGGTGCTCAAAACGGTGCTCAAAACGGTGCTGCACATGCATCATCTGCAGAGCTTCTTAAAATTCAGAATTGATCTCTATGCTTTTGCTTTATTGCCAACGTGATATTTCTGTTGTAAGTTATATAGAAGACATTACCGCTAGTTTGCCAACCGATAAACACTGCAAACTGCGGATATTCTCATAATTACGTTTGTTGGTGCTCTGTGTGCCATTTAGAAAAATGGATGCATTGGCATGCAGGGATTTGATTCATGTTGAGGAAGGTTGGTTAGTTCAGCCTGAAGTGGTGGTCGATCGACACAAGCTACGAGAATATATCGCTTTAGAATGAGATGGATAGCGGCAATGGCTAACGTGATTGCTATGTTGAGCAAATAGAGTATAGGGAAATGTTCAGTTTTTCCTCCTTGTTCAGCTTCTCAAGAGAGAGTTCCATTTCCACTCTCACCCAATAGATGGGTTTTGTAATATCTTTTATGTGCAGCAATTGGAGCTCCTCTGTTTGTTGTATCTTTATTAATGTAAAGTTAAGGTGACAATAATTGGGAATCTCTGCTTAGCTGTAAAATTTTTAGCAGATTGTGATGAATCCAAAAAAAGTTAACTTTAGATGAGTTCGGAATAACTTTCTGATCAGTGCCATCTAGGTGTGGCATTATGCATCTCCAGGTTTGAATCTGGGTGTACCATCTAGAGATTTTTTATTTTTCCTTTTTTAAGCATGACAACAGCCCAGTCTCGTCCCTACTCGTTGCATGGTTTGAATCTCAGATATCTTGTTTTTAGCACTAGAGATTTTATTAAATCCAACTAATGGGTACCCATAACTTAAAATCAAGATTGTGGTTCTGTCTGACATTCTTTCCCTTTTGAATCTGTCCCGGCTCTATGCACTGGACTTTTGAACGGTCGGCATTCTGTAACTCATTATCTGCACCATACCATGCCCTAACAGTATGATAATAATGAAATGGCAAATATTTGACACTTGATTATGTTAGCAAATTACCTATGAGATATCGCCTGCATTGATAACAAGAGCTTGAGTAATGATTGGAACTCTATACCATTGACTGTCTTTAAGGGATTCGGGCCTCCCACCTGTTTATGTCGTAAGAAATTTGGTAAATCCCGATCCATCTGCATACGTCTTTGGGCCGATAGATAGCCAGATCCGGCTGTGGACATGGGGAAGTTGAAAAATGCAAGCACTGTGCTTGTTCTTCATGCATGTCCAAAGGACACAGTTGTCTTACAAATTTAAGGATATAGCCATGGTGTTGAGCAGCATTTCATATATCCGTTCGGAGTTTATGTTTATGTAAAGTTTCCCTACAACATTTATCACCAACAAAATTAAATTGTATTGTTATTGAAACCATTTTGACTCGAAACTTATGGTGCATTTACCAATTAATAATTAGAATAGACTGTAATTGGAATGAGAAATGAAAATCATCATTACTTGTTTACTGGAGAGTTTCCTCCTCCGAAATAATCATATCAATCAGCCTCATACCCTCGAGTGCAACTTCCCTGGAATATTTCTGCTTCTTTTCCGGAGAAAGAGCAAAGAGCTGCTTGCCAACTTCACTCATTCCATGATTGATTGCCTGAAACTCAAATATTTAAGCTGTGAGCATCACAAGTTATCCAAGACCTCTACAATTTTTGAAAATCTAAAATCAAGTAAATGTTTACAAGAAATAAGTGGCAAAATTAAACAGCCGCAGAATTAGACGAGAGCTGAGTGAAGTTTCGCAAGTTCTTGCGTGCTTGAAGATGGAGATGTCAGGAGCCAAACATCAATTACTGGAACTTGCAAGAGTGAAAAAGAAGCATCAAGAGTTACGGCTTCATTCCCATTACAGATACATCTTTCTGGCAATTCTTGACCATTTAAATTTTGGTTGCATTTAAGTGAAGAAGGTGTTTGGTTGAAGTGAAATAATGCGTTTGGTGCAATTTTCTTGAAGGACAGCAAAGCAACCAAGAACAAGATCAGACACTCGGGCTGTTTCCATGATTAGTTAAATGGCATCCACATGAATGCGGACCTTGGGGCAGAAGAATAGAGTCATAGCTTTAGCATATATGTCAGCGAACTCATTACTTGGGCTCTTTAGACGAGTCTTCGCAATATATAGCCACTCCCACTGACCGTGGCATGAATGAAATTTACAGCAATAGTGGCATCTCTAAATCTCTCTCCTCAGTCCTAACTTAAACGTGGGCCAAGAAAACTCTCCCACGAGGCCTCATGTTGCCCATGATCCTCCCCTTATTCACCCAAAAAAAGAAAGCTGGATCTGCAGTCTTGATGGTCTTGTTTATATGATTTTTCTTTTCAAAAATAATTTTTACTCCTTTTGATTTCATTTTTAAAATTGAAGCAATTGTTCATAAAAGTAGTTGTTCTCCAAATTAAACTACAGTTAAAGGGGACTTCATATGAGTAATATAAGAAAACAAAAAAGAAAAAAGAAAAACATTTACACATGATAAATACAATTAGTTTGTTGATGGTGTCTCTACTTGAGCAGAGCAGGGATGAACAAGCGTCAGCCATCGTTGTTCTCAGAAAGCAGTTCCACAATTTTTGCCCAGATTATAATCTAATTTAGATTTTCTCTCTCGCTTTTGTTATCTAAAACACTAACTTATAGCTAGTTATGGAAAATTTATCACTATTTTGTGCTGTTCAAAGTCATAGCACATGTCCACAGCATGTAAAATAATCATTTTTCTAAAACTCTGTTTCCTAAAATTAATAAATTTCTTTTTTAAAAAAAAAAAAAAAAAAGAACTCTTCTACGACGTGGCTGCACATCAAATTAGAGAATCATAGGGTCTCTAATCAATACTCCAACCAATAATGATATGTGCACAAAAAATAATATCATCACAACAAGATTAAAAAAAAAATAATAATTATAAGATGAAAAAAAAATTATTACAGGATAATAATTTTTTCGTCTTTTATATCTTTCATACTGTTTTTTTAATACTATTCTACAAATAGCATTATTCTACTCCAACTAGTTCTCCATCTTGATTTAACTTGAGTTTGACCAAGATTTAAAATTTAGAAAATTCAATCAGTAATGAACCATTAACTATAATCTAGTTTATTCTGGGAGTAACAAATCCATCAAAGTAAGAAAAAGTAGTTCAAAACTTCAAATTATATGATTATATCTACAAAGGCATCTTCATCATTCATTTCATTTTGACAGGAAAGGTGATTGCGCCATTACTGCAAAAGCTCACTATTTGTTATTTAAACCCATAAACGATAATAGAGAGCCATTTTATTATAAGATTGAGATTACTTAGTTTTTGAGTAGGGATTGAGTGTGAGACTTTGAATTTTCAGCCAATCAAGGTGTATGCAGCTCTCACTCTCTCACTTTGAGAATGGACTACTACTACTACTATTATTATTAGTTTGCTTTTGAGAATTAACTTTTATAAATCTCTGTGTTTGATTGCTTGCTTACTATTTAATCTTTAATTTATTGTTTTCACCTATAATAAATTAGGCTGATTAGTTGTAGCAATCGATTCTTTGTTCATACTCATAATAAATTAATAATATTGAGTTGGGAGAACAAAAGCATTAATAAATATACAAGGGGAAAATGACTAACACACCCCTAATGTTTAGATAAAGAGACAAAAACCCCCTAACGTTTCGAAAAAGATATTTACACCCACATTCACTAATGAAAATAGTTACTTTTAACAGAAATAGTAATTTAAATATATAATTACCATTATACCCTTCTAGCACGTAAAAAAATAATTGTTAATTGTCTAATTTGTCCATATATTATTAATAAAATTACAAATATACCCTCATTGCCCAATCCCTCTATTTAAATTTTTATCAAATTATCTCTTCAAGCCAAATAAATTTAATCTATTACTCAAGAATAAAAATAAATAAAATTAGTTATTAATGCCATAAGAATAACAATTCCCTACATGTCAATCATTTAAACTTGTATAATCAACAAAATAAAAAAAAAAGGTCGGTTACAACAATAATTACAAAAATCTTATCTTAATTGTATTAAATAACATATCAAATAAACATAAAAATTGATAATGGATTACATTTATTTGGCTTGAAGAGAGAATTTGATAAAAATTTTAATAGAGAGATTGGACAATGAGGGTATATTTGTAATTTTATTAACAATATATTGACAAATTAGACAATTAACAATTATTTTTTTATGTGCTAGAAGGGTATAATGGTAATTATATATTAAAATTACTATTTCCGTTAAAAGTAACTGTTTCTGTTAGTGAATTGGGGTGTAAAAATTTTTTTCGAAATGTTAAGGGGGGTTTTATTCCTTTGTCTAAACGTTAGGGGTGTATTTATCTTTTTCCCAATATACAGTTGTTGGATAAAGTGGCTTGAATAGTTAAAACATCTATTTGCAATATCTTTTTATGCCTATTATAATCTATTGATACCATAATTATAATCCATTGGAACAATCTTAAATCAATTCTACTTAAAAGCAGTCTAAATTTCTACCTCATAAAATTCATAAAATTCAAAGAGAAGTAGAGTTAGTTGGGAGAAAAGTCTATTTCCACCTAATTCTTATAAAGTCAGAAGAGGAATGGAGTCTCAAAATCATGGTTTCACCAATGGGCTATGGACCCATTGGTCATTGGCAATAATTTTTTTTTTTTATGTATATTATAATCTATTGATATTTGTAATGAAGATCTATTACTAAAATATAGTCTAAATTTTTATCTCACAAATTTTAAAGAAAAATATACTTTACCCACAGCGTTGGGGAAAGGTCAATCTCATTTTTTTTTTTTTAATTGGAAGAGAGACGGAGTTTCGAACTTCACAAATGGGCTACGAGCTATTGGTCATTTCAAGTAAAAGTTGAAAAAAAGAGAACTAAGAATTTGCATGCATTTGTTGGAATTTGCATGCATTTGGTCATTTCTTTTGAAAATTCGCATGGGCAGCAGTAATCCTTTCGACTTCTTCTGCATTTTTTGGTCGACTGCTTCTTGCATTTGAATGAATGGATGGTGTCAAATGCACGCAAAGATTTATTTGACTCGTGCAATAAATGCTAAATCAAAGGCATGATATAATGTTGGAAAGTTCGGTCCAAATTGTTAAGCTGATATAGCAGCTGTGAATTTCCAACAATAGTATCAAAGACGATATCGGATTCAGATGTCTCATTGAAGCTTCTTAGAGACGACAATGCAGAGGCACCAGGTCAATTCAGCACGAGCTAATATAAAGTGATTACAAACTCAAGGAGGCCGTGATAATTTGTGAATTAAGTGGAAAAAATGTAATACTCATTTCTTTAAAAAGATTAAATTCAATTGGGACCCTTATCTTTTTTTTTAAAAATTTAAAATTCAATTAGGACCCTTATCTTTTTTTTTTCCACAAAAAATTCCATGCACATAAGTTGGATATATTTTAAATAAGAAAAATGATAAACGAACACAAAGGCAACAAGATGGTGACATGGTAGTGTGTAAAATTGGTTGGGGTACAATATTACAAATTAAGTGATTAAACACGACCAGGGCATAATTAATTTTTATTGTATTTTTAAAATTCTTTTTGTCCAATTATCATGCTCTTAAAATAATTTGCATACGTTAAATATTTAATAAGTTAAGTCATTGTGACAGCTAATAAAAAAAATTAATAATTTCAAGTTAATTTTATTTTTCATAGTCGGTGGTATTTATTAATTTTTGTTAATTAGTCTGTATTAGCAGGTAGAATTTTTTTTTTTTTGAATAACCGGATTCGGTCTGTCGCGAATCTTTTACAACATCAACTCGGATTGGTCCTGGTCCGATTAGAAAATGTGATTAGAGAAACTATATGTGGAGCAAAATAGACATAAATCGATGCCAGCTCCTCAAAATTTGATAACTTCAACTCCATCAACAACCATTTATGATTTTTTTTTTTTTGGAATACATCTATTATCTCAAGTTTGGATCAAACTAATCCAGTAGACTTTTTTTTTCTTTTTTTATTAATTAAGAACCATAAAAAAATTTAAACATATTTCACATGAAATTATTAATTGTGCTAACTATTTTATCTTATCATCGCTAATCCTATGGAGTAGAGTACACTTACTTGATTAGCATCAAATTAATATTCTTTTTTTCTTAATTAGGCGAACAAGATAGAATTAAATAATAAAAAATATAAGTCAATAAAAAAAAATTGGGATTAATCAGTAATTCTTTCCTGCCTGTCAGTTCTCCTTGAACGATACGTTTTCAAAAGTCAAGCAGAATTTAGATTAAATCCGTAGTCAACTTTTCGATTTAAGATAAACTTTTGACTTTGAATGCTCCCGGAGCACGGCTCAGTTCACAACTGTGATTCACTCATGTGGCACTGTTGAGAGAAAAAAAACACATGGAGTTGTAGTTTGATGGAAAGTCGGAGATTGCGTAGTTTTCATATTGTCTAATCACATGACGTATCATTTAATTAGGAGCTCTACAATCTGATGCACGGCATATGATTTTAGAATCATTGCGATTTTTATTCATAAAATTTTGTTTACTATGTGCGTATTTTATTTTATTTTTATATTCATACCGAAAATGACGTATGTGTGGAGTCTTATGGTTTACTCAAATAATTTATATGTGGAAATTGAATATTAATAAAAAAAAGTTAATATTTGTTATCATGTTAGAAAGCTTTTATAATATTATATTTATGTTTACTATGAAATTTAAATTAATTTTTAAATTATTATAATCAAAGAATGTAATATTTCAAAAAGTGTTCATGTGATTTCATATTTATATTAGGGGAAAGACCACCCTCAAGATTTGCTTAAATCGTCACAAATACCTCCTTAGATTCATAGACAGTCATGCAGACTCTTTTTTAACTATTATACCCTTGATTACAACAACCCAATAGTTGACTTTAAATAAACTTCTATAATAAATATAAATTAAAATTAAGCCAATATAATATATAAAATAAGATATATTTACCTAACATTCAAGTAACTTATAAATTTTATATTATTTTATTTACGATATCTTTTTTAATTTTGTTTATATTAGTATAAATCTTAAGTCAATTTTTAGATTAATAGATTTTAGTATTGATAAAATACGTTGGGATAGATTAATAATAACTTAGTATTAAAAATAATTTTCATTATATGCGCTATTTTATTAATTATACTTATTATAATATTTTATTTGTATCATATGATATTTATTTATTATTTCATTCTAATTACTGTGTCTATATCTATTTGGATTGTTATAATTAAATAGTATTATCACAATTTATGAAATTAAGAGGGTCTACGTGACTATTTATGAAATTAAGGTTGTTTGTAATTATTTAATCAAATTTTAGAAAGCGAGGTGTTGTCTTTTCTTTTCTATAATTACTTTAAGAATTAGCAAATTCAAAAAGGAATCCTTTTTTTTTTTTTATTAAAAGGGACTCAACAAAACGAGTTAGACAGGAATAAGGTGGGGACGACAAACCCCAAACATATCTTGCGAAACAATAGAATAAACGCCCTCAGACGGGCTAGAAAATAAATATAACCCATAAGAAAATAAATGAGCCAAATTAATCATAAAATTCACAGTTGAATTCGCTTCAGGATAGATGTAAGACATGAAGTCCCTTTTTTTCTTTCAAGACAGAAGTGAGAAGCAAGTAATAGCAAAATTTTAAAGCCCATTCTCTCTCCTAATCATCGCTTTGACGAGTTTATTTGAAAAAATATATGTATACACATTATTTTAATATTGTTAATCTGTCCCCGACTTGTATAAATTAGTGTTTTAGACACCATCGAAACTACACAAGTTTGCAACAGTTGTGGTACTGCTCTCGGTAAACACAATGGCTGAAGCCACGTCTCCTGTTAAATTTGAAGCACCAACGGAAACAGCACAAGAACTCATCATCAGCGACGAAGAATCATTAGAAAATTACATCCAAAAAGGCAGTGATGCTGGAACTTTTGATGCATCTCTGCCACCTCTGGAAATTCCAATAATTGATTTTGGCCTCTTGACATCTCCTTCATCCAGCTCGCAGGAAATTGAGAAACTGCGCTCAGCTCTCTGCTCCTGGGGCTGCTTCCAGGTCTGGTTTTACCCACTTCTTTGTTTCAATTTAATTTTTTTTTTCCTTATTAACATATATTGCTCCAAGAGTCCTTGTGTTAAACTTGATGACCATGGAACTTGATTCATAATTTGTACTCAGAGCTTCAGTTTTGGAGTTTCAGACAATCAATCATGGAGTAGAACCTGCATTGTTGGACAAGGTGGGTAAAGCTACCAAGCAGTTCTTTGCTCTCCCTCTGGAAAAGAAGAAGAAATATTACCAAGAAGATGGTGACTCCGAAGGCTATGGGAATGACAGGGCACAGACACTACATTGGAGTCATCTATTGTACCTTACGGTGCATCCAGAAGATAAAAGACAACTGAAATTCTGGCCTGAAAACCCCGAATATTTTAGGTACTACAGTTGCATTAACAGTTTTTGCATTATGGATTGAGATCTTGTGCGCTGAAAAAATACAAGTCAACCTTGCAGATATATATAAATGTGTATGCGGTGATTGTTGCAGGGAAACTTTAGACGAATTTTCCAAGAAAGTAGAAGTGATAAATCAAATCCTCCTCAAGGCCTTCGCGACGTCGTTAAACATGGAAGAGAATTGCTTTGTGGAAATGTTTGGAGAACAAGCATTAATGCTTGCTCGATTCAACTGGTACCCTCCATGTCCGAGGCCTGATCTGGTTCTTGGTGTCTACCCTCACACCGATGGATCAGGACTGACAGTGCTCTTGCCAGACAAAGAAGTTGGAGGTCTTCAATTCCTCAAGGACAATCGATGGTACAGCGTACCAGTCATTCCTGAAGCTTTTGTTGTTAACGTTGGTGATCAGCTAGAGGTACGTAGTTGCTGATTAACAAAATTACATTTATGGCAAATCAAGGGATTTTTACAAAGAATCTAATCAATCGGTATATATCATGTGATGCATACAGATAGTAAGTAATGGAATATTCAAGAGCCCTGTACACAGAGTGGTGACAAATTCAGAAAGGGAAAGAATTTCTTTGGCTATGTTCTATTGTCCAAACCAGGAAAAAGAGATTGAACCAGCGAATTGGTTGGTGAATGAGTCGAGGCCCAGGTTGTACAAGACCGTGAAAAATTACAACCATTTGTTCTTAGAGCAACACAAGCTAGGGAAGAGACCAATAGAAGCAGCACTACTTTAGCTTTGTTGTATACTTGTATTCTAGTTTTTCGAGATATTGTGCAATTCCATTAAAGCCTTAAGTAATTTTTATGCGTACTTTGAATGTTTGGTCGAATCTATATATGCTTATGCCTCGGTACGAATGTCCAGCTTCGTGATGCTGGCGTGTTTTGCCGATTGTTTTCTATTATTTAGGTTTGGTTCTGCGTTTTAGAATTATCATAACTTGTATTCGTGCAATGCATTTCATTGCAAGATCTAGCTCTATGTACGGAGGGGTAAGGCTCACTGCATCCCTGTGACTAGGTGCACTTTAATTTTTCCAATTAATAAAAACCCCAAGTACCATCGAGGTTTGCCATTGAAGAAACTATACAGGAACTGGTAGTTAGCGATAATGCCACACCCAGATGGCGGTGAGTAATTTATTCCTACCTCATCTCAATCGATTTTTTCAGATTCAACAGAATCTGCTCAAAATTTTACAGCTAAGCAGAGATTCCCAATTATTGTCGCCTTAACTTTCATTAATAGTGAAGAGCTATACAACATAAAAGATACATCATACAGAGACAAGAAAGCAGAGCTCCAACCGCTGCTCATTAAAGATGTTACAAAACCCACCCATTGGGTGAGAGTGGAAATGGAACTCACTTTGTTAAAAGTAAGGATATGTAACACCCTACACCCAATGAATGTTGATGGGTGAGAGTGGAAATGGAACTCGTTTTGTTAAAGTAAGGATATATGGAACACCCCATACCCAATGAATGTTGATGTGCTAGTAATTTATATATTATTTATATATTTTCTTAATGTAATTTTATATTAAATTATATTTTATTATGTTAGTTTTTATCTTAATTTTTATATTTTGTTGTTTTAAGTATAATCTTGAATTAAAGAGAAATTAAATTAAAACATTCAGAAATAAATCTGGTTGAAGGAATGAAAAAAAGAAAAGAAATAAAGAGATTTAATTGAAATAAATTAATTAAGGAAGATTTAACTAAATTAAGTATCATGCATGCCATCACGTGGGGAGAAGCTTTGAAGATTTAGTTGAGAAATATGGCATGCACGTGGAGAGCATTCGTTATGATTAATTGAGGAAGCAAATATATTGGCAAGGCTTTAAATGGCAAGCACGTTATGGCATGGGCTTTGGCTTCAACAATTCTTATTGGCTTAGGACTTAATGGAGGCTGCCAGCATGCTTTCTTCATAAAAGGCCATCAATTGAAAAAGCCAAGAGCGAAGGACTAGGGGAAGCCAAGAGAAAAGCAACACTGGAAGGAAAAAGAGAAGCCGAAGCAGCCATAAGAGATTCAGAGGAAGGCGGGAATTAATTCTTGAGTTTTTCTTTCTCCTTTCTCCATTGTTGTGCTTAAATGTTCCCTGCAATGTTTGTGTATCCTCTTCATATTCTCATGAACTAATATATTTTCCTAAAGTTACGATGTAGTTTAACTATAAAAATCTAATTCTATAAATTTATGTTATTTTTAGTTTATTATTTCATGACTAAATATTCATTATTGTGCTTAATACTTTTAAATATCTGGTCAATATTTGAATAATTTGAAGATACATAATGAGACCGAGAGGAGATTTATATATTTTTACTCTGTGTAATGGATGTCATGAATTGAAAGAAAAACAGAGATGTGCCAACGTAATTCATGTAGTTCGTCTAAGAATTTTTATAAAGTTTAATAAATCTTTGCATATTTAAATTCACATAGAGATATATTGAGTTAATATGTGAAGATATTTTTGATATTACTTGAGATAAGATATTGAATAGATTAGGAAAATTCACTGTCAGCATGGGTACTAAACTTTAATACCATAGATGGAGGATTAAATTGAATTGGTTATGGTGAAATCGAATGTCATAGTATCTTAATCTCTTAGTGATTTCTATTACTGCCTACATCTTTATTTAATTTTTAGTTATTTAATTTAATTTAATTTTTAATCTAAATTCACTTACTCTGTTATTCAAATAAATTAGAGTTAGAATAATTTCGATAGCTAATAGGATATACAATTCCCGTAGAATGATATTCTATTCTTCATTATATTACATTTGCCGATTAATACACTTGTTAATTTACGCAACAAATGTCTAAAACACGAATCAAGTTTGAGCCGAACTGAATCCTTGTATTCCCTTACCAAAAAATTGCATTCTCTATCATAAAACTATGCGCAACCAAATTAATCACTCTTGACCTCATGCTCTAACTGCTTTGAGTGTGTTCAATATCTCACATTCTCCATAAATCTTTCCTCACATGTTGATCGTCCACCATCCATTCTTGTCGATTGGTGAATCTCTCCAGCTAAACTGTTCAAGTTGTTTCCTTCTCATCATCATCAATTGGCGAATTTAACTTTGCCACTGAGCTAATGTTCCCAAAGCAATGAATGTTATAACATTTGTTGGAGGTGTGGTAATAGTAAATTCATCTTCATGATAGCTTAATCCTCTGTATCCTGTCAACAGAGCACCCAAAATAACAGAGGACAATCACACAACCTCAAAACGTGATAAGAGTATCCAAAGATGACTTGTTCTTATTGGCATTCTTTTTTTCTTAGAGATATATTTTTACCATCAAAGGTAAACTCTTAACTGTAGAACATTACGAGATCAATCCTTCTCCAAAAAGATTATCACTAATCGACACATCTCGCTCAAAAAACATAGTGATGATATCATTGCTGTTGTTCATCGCTTGATTTTAAAGTCATCTGCAGAAGCGGAACCAAGTGCATGAGCAAGTAGCTCCAGCTTTGAAGAACGTTCGTTGCTATGTGTAACACTCGTTATTTTTGTTTTGTTTTAATAATAATAATAATAATAATAATAATAATAATAATAATAATAATAATAATAATAATAATAATAATAATAATAATAATAATAATAAAAGTGACACTATATGGCATTAGCAAATTGAAAGAAAGAAAAGTTTTGTTAATAAGAGATTTCTTACAAGGTTATTTACTGGAAATAATTATTACGTCATGACTTAATTGATTATGAATTTTACCGCACACACATAATTATAAAATAACAATTATTTCTTGACTTATGATACTTCATGATAATGATTATATACTTTTTCGTATTAATAACTTTATGCATGAGTTCGCTTACCGAGTTGATAGCTCACCCTTCGTCTTTAATATTTGCAGATTGATTTTAGAGATGTTGACTTTCGGTCTAGCAGAGAGGATTTGTTAGCCGAAAAACTTTGGCTTTTTTTAGATGAATTAATTGTAACTCTTTTGATTATTGCTTAGAGCTAGTTTTTATTTTGGAGGATTATTGAGTTATTTATTATTTTGAAGAATATGCTTTGTCTATGGACAACATTGACTTTGGTTATAAGATTAATGTTATAAGGTTTCATTTCAAACTTCTCTTGAGTTTTTAGGCGAATTTAGGGTGTTACACTATGACTGCATTAGCTATTTTATAGTGAAGGATTGGATTTCCACTTTCACTACAAACAAAATAGTGATATTAGTTGTTGGACAATATCATTTTACGGCGGTTGTATGTTTACTTGTATCTCATATTGGCTAAGAAATGCAAGTTACTTGGTTTATAAGTATGGTACGTCCCTCCGCTTAATAGACAAGTCTTTTATGTTGAACGTCTAGAGATCCTAGGCCTAGTCTCCCAACAAGTGGTATCAGAGACAGAACCTAGTAGTCATAATGTGGTGATAGAACAACTTTACCTAATAGTCATAATGTAGTGATAGAACAACTTTGGCTTGTCGGATGAAATGAACGGGATCCAACATTGTTTCATCTAATGGAGAATTGTTGAGTTTGTGTCCCACGGTGGCTAATGAAAGGAATTTACATGGCTTTATAAATAAGATAGGTTTCTCAACCTAATGGTGTACTATTTTATATTGAATATCTAAAAATCTTAAGTCCAATCCCCGTACAATTGTATTAGACCCAGATCTTAGTGTTTGGAATGTTTGTAACCCATATTGGATAGCAGAGGGGAATATTTGGATTTATAAGTACAATAAATCCTTCCACCTATTAGTTTAGTATTTTAGGCATATCCTAATAGGGAAGAGACCAATCGAAGCAACACTACTTCAGTTTTCTTAAATTTCTTGTTCTTGTGTGATACAAGAAGACAATCTAAAGAGTGTCTTGGACTAATGACTAATTAATAAGGCTCGTTCTTCTTCTATAACACAACTTTCCTTGGCCGTGGAATTAGCGCTTCCCTGCATTATTTCCAAACCAAATGATGGTATCTTAAGAGGTTTGCACTCACACGTAAAGATGAATATTAACATAATGATTTCAAGATTCATCTCAGAACTAATTAATTAGCAAATTAAAGAGAGATGCCAATTTAAGAAAGAAATCGGATTATCATTGACCGAAATGACAGCAAGCGAAGTTATTGACTGAACTGAACTATAACAAGAGAAACATCCGTTCTCAATTCTATGAACTTCCACGAAGCTAGCGAATTAAAGAATGAATATGCCTACTACCTAATTATGAAAACGTCAAAACTAAAAGAACAGGCATTGAACATTTAGAAAAGAAAAGGCAGCGCTCCTGAGAATTATCCAAAGAAGCATGCCAAGGCTCAGGATTATTATTGGTTGAATGCAAAATTAAAGATTATGTATCAGTCACATTTGATTTTACTCCTTTTCATCACTACCGCCCTTCAATCCCTGAATATCATCAGAAGAATCACCATGTTCAAGATTAGCCGAACCGGACCCAGTACTTGGACCACCAACATCATCACCATCACCACTCTTTTCTTCAGAGGCAGAGGAGCCTGTTCCAACAATATCACTAATACTTTCAGTACCAGCAGCAGCAGCATTTCTTTCAAGAGCAGCGTTAATGCAATCTTCGGTTCTGTAATGCTCCATCTTCAAGTTGTCCAACCTGCTGTCTAACTCAGCATCTGTTTCTTTCTTGCTGCAGCCAATTTCTGGTAGATTGTATTTCACAGCCGCCTTATCAATCCTCTTTCTAGCCTCTCCCGCTGCTTTCATCGAGCTAATCATTGCTTGCATCGTCTTACGCATATCCTTAAGCTCTTCATTAATGGCTACGCGATCTTTTTCCTCCATTGATGAATTTCCAGACTCAGTTGTATCACCATCACTACCCTTTCCTTCAGAGCCCGCAGAGCCAGAGCCAGCTCCAATGTCACCACTTTGATGATCACCAGATTCATTAAACCGATCACTTGTCTCACCAACGTCACTGCTTGCACCATCTTTATTCTCCATTGATGATCCCAAATCACTTGGATAGCAACCCAAATTAACCCAAAACCAAGAATCAAGAAAGCTGTTTGTGAAAATCACAGAGAGAGAGAGAGAGAGAGTTGCTGCCAAAAAACTTGTTAAAGTATATGAAATGTATATTATAAAGACTGTTGCTAGGCCTTGGTGGTTATTTTCACTAGAGGGTTAGTGCCCGGCTCACCAGCAGGTGATATTTGAATCGAAAACAGCGGGTTCACGCAGTGTTTACAAGTTTTAAGTAAATACGACGCGTCGTCTTTTGAACACCATCATAAACGCCACGTCGTCTGCAAAAAGGAGATGATGCGGGTGACCGGCGTGAGACATGCGCACAGTTGTAGGAGTTTGAGTCACTTGACCATCGTAACTGATTGCAACAAAAATCCATCGTCAAGAAACTACTTTTTCGCGCCAAATTATACCTCCGAGCACAAAATATCTAAATTAGTCAACACACAGAAAGACTTTCTCGTCGTCACTCGTCAGGACCCCAAGAGAAGCACAGCCAATAAATAGTGTACAAGTGAAATTTAGGTGACCCCACACAATACTGTGGGTCCCACTAACGAACCACAGGCCCAAAATATTCGCAAAGATTCCAAGTCATAAAATCGGAGCCGCAAACAAGCTGTTTCGTGGCCACCTCAAGTCCTTGCAAGCATTTGCCAATTGCCTCGGCTTCCTTATTCTACGTACCCTCTGTCTGATATCACTTGCTGCAAAGCAAAACCTTGTTCACTTTCTATTTTGAGAAACAAAACAAATGGCAAAATTAACTCTGGGAGCAGAGAAATTTTTTGTTTTTACTCATAACACAAGCTCAGGGAGATTAATCTTTGCCAAAAGTAATTCTTCCAAGGGGCAGAAGTTTCATTTGTACCCTTCCGAAGGGGGCTCGAGATTGAGAGTTTCTTGTAGCATCAAGGAGAAAGAGAATGTGAAGGAAGAAACTGACAAGTTTGATGGGGTGCTTTCCGGGCTACGAGTGGATGAACCGGGTTCAGTTTCGGGTTTTGACAGTGAATCGGGTCAAGTGCGCGGGACTGAAGAAGTGGGTCGGGCTTCGTTTTGGCCGCGGTGGAAGAATATACCTCAAAGATACAAACTTATTGGAACTACTTCGCTTGCCTTTGTTATCTGTAACATGGATAAGGTAATATTCTAGCATTTCAAGTGACAGGCAATGAAATATAAATCATGACAGTTTTAATATACAATATGTGCTTTAATTACTGGGTTTCTGAGTTTCGTATTGAGATAATTATGTCTGTATAGGTGAACTTGAGTGTTGCTATAATTCCAATGTCACACCGTTTTGGGTGGAATCCATCAGTGGCTGGATTGGTTCAATCATCCTTCTTTTGGGGCTATGCATTGAGTCAATTGCCTGGGGGTTGGCTTGCCAAGATATTTGGTGGGAGGTTTGTATTCGAAACCTTAATAAAGTTATGTTCCACCATTTGCGCTGGTAAAAAGAAGAATTTTTTGTCAGTTTTCAATGTATTTCCCTTTCTGAGACAGAAAACAATTATACAGTAATTCTGCCTGTGCTCAGGTTTTATATCGATTATATGGGTTCCATCCCATTGAATTATGATGGATCTACCTAGAGACTTTCAATCATTACAGGAAACAAAAGACCCCTTAAAACGTAGATGTTGTCAACTTAAGTTTCTGGCATTTGTTATGTGTGCATCAAGTTATGTGTTTGATTCTGCTGGTGCAGGAAAGTTCTTCAGACTGGTGTATTGATTTGGTCCTTGGCTACAGCACTTCTACCACTTCTTGCTGGATTTATGCCTGGACTAGTCCTGTCAAGGGTTTTGGTATAGCTCAACTTCTATTATTTCATTCTCTATACAATGCTTCTTTTAAATTTCAACCCTTTGTAATTAGCCTATTTATGTTTATTAAAACATGATTCTTCTTGAGAGTAGTTCAATTTTTGTAAAGATCAGATTATGTTTTTCATTAATCGTATATGATCATTTGAAAAACCTTGATCTCTCTCTATGTTTCGTACAAATCTGAGTTCAATGTTTTGAATATTATCTTAATTTTTTTAGACCATAACAAGCATCTTTTTCCTCCTTTAAATCTAGGTTGGAATAGGAGAAGGTGTTTCCCCCTCAGCCGCGACTGACCTTATTGCCAGGCATGTATGACACCCAAATTGGCCTTGGAGGAGTTTAACATTGATGAATTAAACATGATATATGTTTGGAAAAGTTGTATTTTTATGAATAATGTTTTTCCATTCTATGTTTCTCTTGTTTAATATAGTTCATTTCTTAACGATTGACTGTTGTCCAACCCCATTGTAGGTCAATACCTTTGGAAGAGCGCTCACGTGCTGTATCATTTGTCTTTGGTGGACTGAGCTTTGGAAGTGTTGCTGGGTATGTTTTGTTTGAAGGCTGTGTTGGGTTGATACAGAATTTTCTTTTTCCTGAAGTAAATGCTTGGTAGTTCGTTAAACCATGGTCACCACATCCAACCATCAACTATTGAAATTGTCAACAAGGCAGAACTACACGAGTTTTCCCTGATTTAGATTTGGATTGCAGAAATAAAAATATTTAAGAGTTTGTTGATCTTGTTGTGTTTTCCATTAACTTCCCCATTAATCGTTTATGCTTTTTTTTCCCCTAATAACCATAATTGCTCATGTTTTCTCCATTTGTCATTTTCTGACATAAAGAATTCTTGCAGGCTTCTTTTAGCTCCCCCCATTATTGAAAATCTTGGTTGGGAATCTGTGTTTTATATCTTTGGCTTGCTTGGGATTGCCTGGTAAGTTTCTCATATTAAACTCACTGGATTGCTGACCTACTTCTGCTCCCGAGTAACCTTTACCTTTGTGCATGCTGTATGCAACTAGAACTTCTTTATCATAGTTACTGTCACATGGCTTTTGCCCTCATGGCCTAAGGCGGTGAACCATGCAACAACCCCCCCCCCCCCCAAAAAAAAATGCATCCCACTCTAGATTAAATGTATCTTCTTCGATTCAAACCCTTGATCTCTTGGTTCTACGATGAGAGTCCAACTATTTGAGCTATCCTCTGTGGATAATATGCTGATAAAACTTCGAACATGTAAATTGGGAAATAAAATGTCTTGAAGCTTTTGTTGTTATTATTTTGAATTTGTCAATTAGAGACAAATCCTACGATTTTAAATTTCATTATAAAAATAATAATAATTATCATAAAAGTCTTGTCTTATACAATTATTTTACTATGTTTGACCATAAAAGTCATCTTGTGACCAAACCAAACACTGAAGGTTTTCAGGATTTAAGATTCTTCAAGAAGGAGAAACTTCAAATGAAGCTACACTTGCTCCACGTGAGTACTCAATCCCCATTTTCCTCTTATTATTTTTTGTTTAAAAAAAGTTAGAAAGATTCTCTTTTCTCTTTTTTTCCTTTCTATTTTCTCCTTTTCTCATGAGCTGATGTATAATGGTACTGGCATTGGACTTCACTGCACTATTCCTGGATTTTTTTCTTTGTTATTATAAAAAGATAGCTTAATCCATTTGCCATTATCTTAAATCATAGGTTTTATTCAAGTGTCACGTTTTGCTGTTGTTTTCATTAGCCAAATAAACCAAAAATTTTGCTATTACATTTATTCCATGTTTCCCTTGAGTTCTTTCATGCAATCGTAAGTAGGAATGTTTTTCATTTAATTTCTCAGGGTCCAATTATATTAACGCGAAAAAATCATTGAGTGCTTCTTTGGAAGAGATGGGTGAATCTTTGAAGGTATGATTTCTCAAGGTTAGCTCTTGGTTTAATTTGAATATGGAAGTAGTAATTTACCATAACAGTAAATTGAGCTTCTAAGCTGTATTTAAGTGACGATATCAGTTTTAGGAACCCTTGTCAGTTAAAAATGTCATATCCTGATAGGCTTGTTAGCTTACATTCATGCACACTTCTAGTTAAGTCATTTAACTTGCGCACAGCCTTCGATGCAGTTGTGAGCCATGTTGGTGCACCATCAAGTTTTTGAGCAGGACCACTGGTTGTAACTTGTAAGGAAACTTGGAAATGTTTCTAGCTAAGTAATGATTTTCTCTGACTTATACCTTATATTTACATAAGGAGGACCAAGTTGGGAGCAAAATATTCTTAATAAGTCTGATATTCCTATTACACAGATAATTTATTTCAGAATGAATTTATATGATATGATTTGACATCGGCCAGTGATTTGACGAGGATATGAGCTTAAAATTGAATGCTAAAAATGATTTGTAAATCCACATTGGCATGCCATAAATAGCCTTCTTAATTTATGACATTACAGACAACATGATGCCAAAACTATCATCATCTGCGCTGTTTTTCCTGACTCGTTTCAAATATCCTTGCTTAAGTATAGCCATCATCAGCATAGCATCAGAAGAGGCATATTCATAGTCGTTTAGATATTGTGAATTGCATACAATTAATATTGTTACTAAATATGGATAAGCCCTCATTTTACAGGCCTTTCCTTTATTTCTATTTTCTAACCTGCTTTTGGTAACAGGATGTACCATGGAAAGCAATTTTCCGGAGTAAGGCTGTATGGGCAATGGTATATGCTCATTTTTGTGGAAGTTGGGGTCACTATACTTGTCTCTCTTGGCTTCCTACATATTTTAGGTATCATTTTTACTGCTTACAGTTTTTTGTTTTTTAATTGGAGTTGTTTATGATAGCGTGTGCCAAGAAAGTGGATTAAAAGTTTTTGCATGAAATTTTCTTGGTCTAACATTATCTTGTTTTATATACTATTTACCATTCATGAATGGTTCAAGGTATCACCAGTATGAAGTGAACAATAGATAAGACATGGTATCTGCATTTCTTGGAACAATAATGTCTTGGAAATAACTACGCAGTTTCTGTTGACTTCACTTGAAGGCATGATATGCCTCTATCATAGTTTCTGGAGGTTCAGTTTTTAGCCTTGTCAGCATGAACTCTTGATTGTCTGGTTGGAAATAATTATGCTTTTCTTTCATTTTCAGAATCATGGTTCTGACTTTGTTGTTCATCCACATGCTCAGAATTGCAGAAAATATTATGTTGCAATCTATTAGCATCTGCATAGATGAGTCTTCAATGTTCTGTTTACATAGTAGTAAATAACAAAAATTTCTAAGTTCTAGTTTAATTGCAATACAGTGAGGAGCTGAGCCTAAATTTGACAGAAGCTGCATGGGTAAGTCGGAACGATCTATCTATCTGGTTTAAAAGTATAGCATATTCTGTTCCTTGGCGGTTTATATCTTCGATGCATTCACAGGTGTCCATCCTCCCCCCATTGGCTTCAGTGCTCGCGACTAGCATTGCTGCACAATTTGCAGACAACTTAATTGCCGCTGGAGTTGAAACCACTGTGGTAAGGAAAGAAGTGGTCCACTCTTGTGTCAGTCAACGTTTCTTATGAAGAACATTGAATCACTGGTGTTCAATCACAGTCACCTCCATTAACACCTATCTGTGTGCAATATTTGAAAATTGAAACTATGTTTGCTACTGTTGTGAAGTTAGCATATTAAATCTTTAACCATGATTATATTATTGTTGCTTCTACTGTTACCTTCCTTCATCATCCTGCCTTGACTTGAGATACTGATGTCATTCTGCTTGAATATCTATATTTTTATTTAAAGTCTACTTTGATTCTGCCTTATAATTGTGACAACCTTCTTATTCAATCTTTAGGTGCGAAAGATTTGCCAAACAATTGCATTTTTGTCTCCTGCTGTCTGCATGACTCTATCTTCTGTGGATCTAGGATTGCCACATTGGGAAATTGTGGGGATTCTTACAGCAGGCTTAGCGCTTTCAAGCTTTGCCTTGTCTGGTAATGAACAATGTAGCATTCATATGTTGTGATAGGACATAACAAATACCAAAATTAATATTAATGGCTAATGCATTTTGCTCTCTTTCGCAGGACTTTACTGTACCCATCAAGATATTTCACCCGAATATGCAAGTATACTTCTGGTATGTAAGCTTATACCAGTTCATTTACCATGTCCTTGAACTTTTATTAGACATCCTGTCATGATTCTTCTTAGTTGTGGAAGCATGGTTGATATTTTCACCCACATAATCCCCTCGGCATGTCTCATGTTTTGCTATTCTTCGTTTTGGCTATAGGTTAAGAGTCATAATGTTATTCATTCAAAATCTGGGTCCCAGAAAGTGAGAAACTCCTTGTGAATGTAGTACAACTTGTATGTTGGTGCCCTGAAGTTGAAAAGCATCACTTCTTGGCCTATCTGTTAAAAGTTTCTGGTGGCATCATGTATTTTCTTGAAAAAGAATGCCTTCCATTTATTAATATGACAAGTTCCATTTTGAAAATTTCCACTCAGGGTATTACCAACACGGTTGGGGCAGTGCCTGGAATTGTAGGTGTTGCTCTTACTGGTTATCTCCTTGATTCAACGCATTCATGGAGTGTAAGTTACCAGTGTCCTCCCAGATTTGATTAATGATTTCTCACGGAGGTTTTATTGTAATATTTCAAATTTATGTTGTGTAGATGTCACTGTTTGCGCCGTCAATCTTCTTCTACTTGACTGGTACAATTGTGTGGTTGGCGTTTGCTAGCAGTAAGCCTCAGAACTTTTCTACCAGAGATTAGCCTCATTTCTGTGCTTCGTTTCTTCCACTGAGCGGGGTGGAGCCTCATTCACTGATCGGCTTTGAATATCTGCATGGGCCAACGAAAATTGGATTCCAACTGTCATACCATTTATAGCAGCCAATTTTGTTTGTGTATATTTTTGACTAAAAAGTGTATGTTGACCAACACAATGATTCATACTTTGTTGTACGGTTGTTTACTTGTGACCCACATTCTGTAAATCGAAAAAGTCAAAAAGATTTATCATAAAATATCTTACCAACTTTTGTAGTACTAAAGAAGAGTATGTGCATTCTTGAACTTCAGCAAGATAAAAATAAAATAAAATGTTTGCATTATATTCTTTTTTTTTTAATTATTATTTGATCAATAACTAAATGGAATCAACTTCGGTTCCATGTAAGTCTACCTTTAACTGCAAGCAGGGAGAATAACATGCGGCATGTGAACAAATACAATAGAGAAAGGGCCAACCGATACTGGCTGTGTTGATTTTACACGTAAAGGCTCCAATGCTGGTATATCTCCGATTGAATTTACACTTAGAATATTTCCATTAAGTAGCATGGTTTGGCTGTGTAAATCTCCATCCTTTGCTGTTAGATGATATTCCTCTCGTTCATTTCCACCTACAGAAGCTTGAGGCAGCTTTATTATTCTCATTTTAAGAGATTTATGCTTGTGTCGTGAAGTCAAGGTACTATTGAACTCGACACTGGCATGAACTGTGGTGCTATTGTCTAGGTTAATCAGAAGTAATACTATCCCTTTCTGCAAGGTAAAATATGTTACAAGATCAAAGAATTAGTTAAAATGAAAGCAAAAATAAACAGTAAAATAAGAGAAATTAGCGGCTGCTTGGTACTTACAGATTGTTTTGCACAATGGGCATAAGAGCGTATCTTTTTGGTCCCAGAAAAGCTTGCTGACAGAGCATTTCTCCCCATTAATCGGTGCCAAAGAAGAGCACTGCAATTAAGACAGCAGACAATCAGGCATGGCTTCAATCTGCCCATACTATAGCTATGAATCACACTAGCAATGAAAAGGAATCCTCAGAAAGTCAGAATGAAATAAAGACTTCATGCATTTTTCTTCCCTGGATAGAGATGGAAGACACATGAATAAAGTTCATTCACTGACAAGATTTAACTATATCGTAAGAATTTAAAAGGACTTAGAAATTTCGATAACCTGTAGTAGTCTGGGTTTGGTACAAAGGTGGTTGTGTTGAGTAAACCATAATTTCCACCAATTAATGACTGTCTGCAGTATGTTTTAGTATCATGAGCTGCTGCCATACCGAGCTGATCCAAATACCTGTTTTACATGTCACAAACATCACTTAGAAATCAACCACAGAAAATGAAAGATTTCAGACAAAAGCTATAGTCATTTTACCAGAAGCTAAACACAAACGCATTGGTAACAAGATTACGACCACTGTTGTAAGCCCCTCCTGACTCACCAACCCATGCAACTGCAGAAGTTGCAGAACTCTTGAGGGTATTCTCGAGCTGACTGAATGTGTCAACCTCACCATCAAGATACGATGGATCAAGAATTTTTTCAACAAGGTGCTGATCAACTCCTGTTACAAAAGAATGTAATCAGATAAGTCTTAACATTCTTCCGAGGCATGGGATTAAAGAAGCTTCGATATCAGTTTTCTCAATTGAACATACCTGGCCCAAGATTATAAATGTGGTGGGTAGCCACGTCTAAAGATTGGCCTGATTTATCTAAGAATTCTTTGAACCATTTTGCATCAAAGAATCCTCCCGGTGCTATTATCAGAGGCTTTGAGTCCACGCCTGTATAAATTTTCTGGACTATGTTTCTCAGAGAGATTGTATCAGTAGCATACTGAGCTGCTGCAATTCTTGTTCCAACTCCGTTTCCACTCAATTCATTACCTGACCAGCAAATGCAATCACCCGAGATACAGTCATTTATTTTATATTACAATTTAGTCAGTAACTAAATCGTAGTTTAACAACTTCCAACAAATCTCTAATCTTTCACATTACTGATTATCAACAAAAACAGGAATAAAATTTTTTTAAAAAAAAGAGTTCTCTTACCAAGCTCCCAACCATGGATTGAGTAGTTCTTTTTGACTGTATAACTTATAAAGGACTCAGCATTAGTATAGTCCCAAGCTCCCTTAACAGAACCATCATTTTGTATAGACCTTCCGGTGAGAGCATTTAATCCAAAAACAATCTTCGCCCTGAATTGAATACAGGGACATCTAAATCAAACAGCTCAACTTTCACACTAAAAAAGGCTCAAGATTAATAAGTTTAAAAAGGAAAGAAACGTTCATACCCAGATTTCTTGAAGAAGGCATTCAGTTCATCCCATCTATGCATTGGTAAACATCCTTGAGTAAATCCAAACATCTCTGAAGAGCTTTTGACGAATTGCTTACAGGGTTGCCGATTATCTTCAGTATCATATATGACCTTATCTTGCAAAGTACCGCCCAATCTAATCTTCAACGGTGAGAAAGCTGGTACAACAATGGAAGCAATTTTTCAGGCTATAATAAAGCACTAGAGGCTCTATCTCTATCATTCAATAGAAATTATTATTTACGAGGAATGATGCTATTAGCAAAAGATCTTCTAAAACAAAGAATTGCTTACCTTTTACCGCATTCAACAATATATTGCTGTTGAGGTCCTGCAATTAAAAAGCAAAAATCAAATGTATTAATATAGAATGATGCATCAGCATCAACTCTATTCCCATTTCTTTTACGTTTTTGTTTTCCTTTTTTGGGGAGTGCATACCTCAGATCCCCGTCAGTGCTATGAAGATATTTACTAATTCAACGAACTATAAAGATGAAAATTTGAAAGCACAGTAAAAACTTTGCAAAATGCAACCAGATGCAGACATTAAAAACAAGAAAAACAGAGCGAAAATTTTGAAGTAAAATGCAACAACTGCGTCACTGAGATCTCAAAGTTGCCAAACAAATACAAACAAGCTTCAAAAACCTTTCAACTAACATTTTCAAAATATTCGAAAGACCACTTAAAAAAGAATCGATTAAACTGTAAAGAAATTAAAAAGCCAAAAAAAGAAAAAGAAAGAAGCAATACCAGATTGAGCAGAGAGGCTCTGTCCCAGCTGCATGTACCATAATCACACTTCTCGGGAGGCCACCAGTCCAAAGTGGCACAAACAAAATCGTCATCGGTCCTTCCAATGACACTTTTTCTATCAATGAAAACATTTCCTCCAACAAAACCTGCACCTCCAGCTGCTTCAGCCTGCAAAATGGATATGCTGCTGCTGCTGCTGCTGCTTCTGCTTAACCAAAAACAAAACCCAAAAAGCAAAAACTTTAACCAAGCCTGAGAACCCATCTCTGGTTTTCGATAATGTTTAAGATCTGAGTTCTGAGTTTGTGTTTCTTTATACATGGGTTAGTACTAATAAGAAGCCATGAGAGTGAAGAGGGAAGGTCGCTAAAAAGGCCAAAGCAGAGAGTTTCTGTAGTGGAAAGGCTAAAAGACAAAATACAACTATAATAATAATAATAATAATAATTAAGATGAGGGGAAGAATTTGCATTATAGTGTTATTAATGTAAATTATATTAAAATACAAATGCACATAAGTTTTTTGTACGTAATTGCTACATTACATATAAGGATATACAATAATAACATTCATAGTAATTATTTAAAATAAAGATTTTATTTAAATTACAATAAACCACATCGTTAGTTAACACTCACTTGCAGACATGTATGATCCATAAAACAAAATTGATTACAGTACTACTATTATTATTATATTTGTTATTATTGTTTTGTAAGTTTCTTTCTTACGGACTTCAGAATAATGTGACGTTGGTTGGAAAGTGAGTCCTAGCTTTGCCCATATTTAAAGAAATTAAAATATGGTTGCGAACCGATTCGGATCCCGAACTGGGGCGGGTCGGATCTGAGAGTTTGGATGGCTTTGCTGTATTATTATATCCTTTTAGGGTCACTTTTGAGGCTCTCAATGGAGTTTGATTGGCCGTAATCTATGCTATGTTATTAAAGCATGTATTCTTTTTAACTTAAAGTGAGACCACTTGTTAGCGCATTTGCCCCGTTGAGATAAAAAATTGATTTAATTAAACGCATTTATGTATGATTGGAAAGAGTAAATGTAATCTTTATCTTAAAAATTAATTATGCTCAGTAGACATGCTTTATAAGCAAAGAACAAAGAGGAAATGACTAATGAATAAAGTCTGCACGTGAAAGCATAGCTTTATTGGGTCAAAGTTAAATAGATTCTCAGGTGAAGAACCCTAATAAACTTGAGCATGAAGCAATTATTAAAATGAATGACAGAAATTTGACACAAAAATTGGTAAGCAAACTGTCAGCATTCATGTAGAAAGCAATCGGTCGGCACAAGAAGATGAGAAAATTAATTTCAACGTAGCAGTGGTCTAATAGATCTGAATTGAGTGCGAACAAAGGTTCTTGACCTAAAAGTCTCTGGATCGGCTGCTATATATTTCCAGGATAATTAGATTTTAAGTTATCCTCAATCCCATAAATAATTTTCCAAGAGGGTTAGTTAGATTAGATCCACCAAAACCCTGATCCAATCAAATGTTAGATAAGGATGCTTTACCAACATCCAATCAGAAAACAATAAACAAAATAGAAAACCAGAATCAAATTTTTTGGGTGGAATTTAGTTATGTCCCAACCTAATATATTATCTCTAATTTCAAACGTTGAAGTTTCTTTCTTGCAGCATTCACCAACTACATCACCTGCTCAAATCTTTACTATAAATAAAGGCCCTTATTATTTATAATTTGTACTAGATAGGACCACAAAATAATAATAATAATAAATAAATAAATAAATAAATGATTAGACATATCTCAGACTTGATATTTGCAGTTCACATAGAGTTGTTTTCGCCATTTCATGTGTTTTGGTAAGAATGGAGCAAACACAATGACATGTTTCAGATAAGGTACTTCAATTGTTGCGGTTCTCCCACAACCAAGCGAATATAGAGAAAGGATAACAAACTTTTATATGAATTTTTGTTTCCAATATGTATACACGACATGTCGTCTAATAACTACTGATCAAATTATTTATAATTTAATTATATCTAAACTTTAATATAAATTCATAATATCATAATTATAATGCACATTGATTAACCTAAAACTTTATTTGAAATTATTTTACGCTTAAAAATATATATTATTTTAAATTATTCCAGTCGTCTTAATGAAATTTATTAATGCGTGTGCTCAAGATTAGAAGTAAGAAATTGTCATAACTCACTTTTGTTTGCACCATTTATGAGATTAGATTAAAATTTGTCCAAATAATCTAATCGTGGAAAATTTTTATTCATCGATCAAATACATAATGCATAATGCATTTCAATAATATAGTTTCAAAGTTTATTCTTAATACAGACGAGATCTATTCCGTACGTGTTTATATTATTATGAGTGAAAACAGAGTCCTTTGGAATTCAAATTCATTCCGGTAGTGAAGAGGGGAAGGAAGCCTCAGTACACGAGCATCCTTTGAACCTAAAAGGCAACCATCAATGCAACAACAAACAATTAGCGTACCGTCCAAGAAAGAAGTATTAAAATCGAAGTTACTGCTAGAAGTGAAAAAGCTCTAAAACAACCAACACCCAAAAGTTTTGGTGAAAAGTTTCTCGTGTTTGCATGGCCAAGCAAACAAAAGAATCAACAAACAACCAGAAATTGACATTCATTTTTTAAAGTTGTGATCTCAGGAAGTGGCAAGTAGAAGGCTACAAGTGTAATAAAATATGATGGCATCTTAATAATGAATGCTGCTTCTTTGCTTCAGCTATGGGACAAAGTTAAAATGTGTGATTGGTCCAAGTTCACCTCACGGCTGTCCCCTTCTAGTCCCCACAGAGATGAACCAAGGGTGGAGACAAAATGGGACTTCTAAAGGATAATTAAATTATTGAAAATGTTATCCATTATCATTTACCAAATACTTGTCTTAAATGTCGGTCGATTTCGTTGAAGAATAGGACTCAGATTTTATAAAAAGATATCAAAGATAAAGCTCACTTCTTAGAGATTATTCCTGATTGGATCTTGCTTTGAAATGATAGCACCAAAATATCATTTGGTGGGCCGAAAACGTTTGAAATAGAAGTGGGTCAAGTCAGGCCCAAATTCAAATTGGAAAGAATTAACTCATTTAACAGAAGTACGTTGGCATTCACATGGCTTAATAACTAGAGGATCAAATTCAGTAAAGACACATGATTTATTTTGATTATGTGATTTGAAGGAAAAGAAGGGGTGAGAGTTTATAGAATTGAATTTTCCAAATGTTTGCTTTATGTGACTTTGATTATTACTATTCATGTGTTTCTGGACTTGATTTGCATCATCTCAGCTTTTTCAAGCTGCAAAATAATATAAAAAAGAAAGAATGAGTGAAATGTAGTGAAGTAACTCCTTTTTGATTCATTTTGTTGAACTTAATTTGTAGTAACTTCATTGCCAATTTTAAGTATGCTTATGTTAATCTCAAATCTCAGTGAGTAATAAATAAATGCATTTATATAATGATCATTTATCTTGACCAAGTTAGGGTAACGCTGTCAATGGGTTAAAAATACAATCATGTAAGTTACAAAAGACACTCACCAATATTAATAACCCAAAAAATTGTAACCTCATAAACACATAAATATAAATAAAGTCACGTGAAAGCAAACGTTTCTCAATTCAATATTTCTATAAATTCTCGCCCATTCTTTTCCTCCGAATCACATCATCAAGACTCCAGATCCCTTTCACTTGAATTCAGTTAAAAACATCATTTGTGCTCTACCCATTATGGCGGTGTCAAAGCAAATGGCTCAAGCACTGCTGGCGGCTGTATGCATTGCAATGTTGGTCCAGTCGGGGCTAGCCCAGTTTCAATTACCACAGACTCCAGCCCTCGCGACTCCACCGGTATGGGGTTCGGGAGATGTACTAAAATGTTGGTCATCGCTTGCTAACACTGAAGGCTGCGTAACGTCAATTTTCGGCTCAATTTTTTCTCTAAACTTCAACAGCATTGCGCCTGCCTGCTGCAAGGCCTTTGTTGCAATTGATGCTGACTGCTTTCATATAATGTTCCCGTGGAATCCTTTCTTCCCTCAACGGTTGAACCATTTTTGTACTCGCATCGAAGGCGGCGCCCGCGGTGTTCCACCATCCCCGCCGTTGTCTGCTTGAGTACTTGGTACTTACCAACGCTGCAGCTGCATCACTTATTGATGAAGATTTTTATTTAACCTGATTAATTAGACCAAATCTTAGAATTGCATGCTTGAGCTCGGCCTATGTATTGGTTAATTAGTGGGAAATAAAGGGTTGATTGATGGTTTTTTAATTTTGATTATTTGTGAGACTTCCTATTTAATTAATAAGTAGTGTGGCTTGGAATATGACAAGGGTTTGACATGTGATTTGCCATTGGAAGGATTACACTTTAAATAGAGGTGTTCGCGGATCGAATTTTGTAGATTGGACAATAATTCATATATGAACCATGATTTTATGGTTTATAAATTTTGAACCTAATCAAATCTACGGATTAGTGAAATTCATTTCAATTCAATTCATACATCTACGGATCGAACGTGGATTTGACTCAATCTATATTCAATTCGTCATTTTGTGAGTTGGTTTGCACTCTAAAATTTTTTAATTCCGTCATATCCACAAACTAACTAAATAAATAAATTAATATAAAAATAAATTTTCTACAAATAAAATTCAAGATTAAATAAGATTTAAATAAATTAATTACTTAAATAAAACTAGAAAATACATTCAAAGTTCAATATATGAAAATTAATTGATTAGGAAGTTATATTTTTTATTTAATTATTTTTATTTTATATTATTATCGAATAAGATATAATATGGCATTAATGTAACTATATTCTAACTTATTTATTTATTAGTGAGTACTAATGCCATATTTACAAATTTAATTTTTTATTAAATAATTTTTTTTACTGATTCATGGATTTTTGCAAGTTTATAGAAGTAAATAAATTTTCAATCCACCGACTACAAATTATTAAATTTTCAATCCAATCCAATCCATCAATCCACGGATTAGATTTCTGTGGATCAAACGGATTGAGCAGATCGGATTGGATTCTGAACACCCCTACCCTTAATCTTATACTATATATCCTTATTACTAATTTAGTATCTATCTTTTTAAGAATGTAAAGGTAACAATAGAAATATCTAATGAGTTAGTTATCATGAAATTGTGCTCAAGCAATTTGCAGAAAGGATAACAAATCTTATTTAAAAAAAAAATTACGAGATATCAAATTCATCATCACTTATCCCCAGAAGCTAATAAGTTAAAGCAATCCTACACTTATAACATGAAAAGAACCAATAGCATAAGGCATAACTCAACAACTCAGAACTAGTAACATGCTTTGCTTTAAGCAGTCATAGGGGCCACACATGCGAGGATCAATACAATCGTATACCAAAAATTGGATTGAGGCGTTTTGGCTGATTCAATATGATTATTATTTATTATTTATTTTAATTTTTTGGCGTTGAAATTAAATATACTAGCTTAATTGGTTGATGGATTGTAGTATGATTTTTTTTTATGGTAGAGATTGTAATGTCATGTAATAGTTATTTTATTTAATTTTCAGTATTGTAAGTGTTGAAAAATAGCATGTTAATAAGTCATTTTAAGGGCACATTTTGAGTGGGTCTCACTTATCAAAAGTGTGAAATTTTGAGAGGTACGGATTCTATTCCGTCAATACTTCAAAAAAGTATATTTATTTACTCAAAATGGTGTATGGGTGAATGAGAAATTGTCTCACAAAGTGCACCCTTAATGTTGGAAATTTAAAAGGGAATGAGCTTATCCCACATGGGAAAAATAAGCCAAAGAGATTGTGTTTATATGTAAACACTTAACCATGCTTAAGCAAGAATGTTAAGGATAAAGGCTCTCTCCACAAGCGCGTGCACAAGGAGGGTGCGAATCCAAGACCGAATTGGTTGAACTCGTGTGCGCTTGCACATCCTGCGTACGTGAATATCAGCCCAAAATCGTCCAAGCTTGCGTGACACGTTTTTAATGTTAATAACAGTTTGCAGGCTGTTATATAGTTAAAATTGAGAATTCAATTTTTGCTTAAATCAAATGGCTGTTATACGAATTAAACAGCATGAATTGAATTCCAAATTCAATTTTGGAGCTGCTGTTACACACCCACATGACTATAAAAAGCCACATTCTCTGCTGTTTTTTGAACACAGCAATCACAGGCAAACTGCACGCAAATTCTTCCTTCCTCCTCCTTATTCTTATTTCTGTTTTCTGGTCGAGTTTCAAAGCTGTTGTGGTTCGCCGGAACAAACTGTTCGTGCTTAACTGATTTATTCGTGCCCGTTGTATCCTGAAAAACAGAAACCAGTAAACCTAAAACACTGCAGTAGGTGGTTAATCTGTTTTAAGAACACTGTGTTAACATGCCTCGGGTTTATTTCTTGGTGTTTCTGGTTGCTGTTGCTGTTGTTGTTTGATACAAGTTGCTATTTTGCTTAATTTCAATTCCAGTTTCAGTTTCAACTTATTTGTGTTTATTAGCTTTGTTTCTAATAAATAACTAACTAATTTTATTTTGTTTTAACAGTGAATAGCTGGTCCTGAATGAATTTTTTTTTTAACTGATTAAGCATTACGTTACTGTATTATACATATATTTACAACTGCTATAACAGCAGATCAATACACTGATATTTACAATCAAATATATAATTGGGACTTACATTATTACATTTAACAATCAGATATATAATTGGGACTTACATTATTATATTTAATTATATGGAATATATAATTGAGACTTACATTATTATATTTAATTATATAAAGTACATGTCCAGAAACTTTACAAATAATCTCCACACAATTAATTTTAATTGAGAGAGGTTTTTGAGTCCATAGAAATTCAAACCATTACCCTCAAATTCATGCTTAACTTAATGGTTCAACACTTGGACTTGGCGTACTGAATTAATTTAATTGTGCCATCTTAAAGCTATTTCAGGCTAGAAACATTTATTTATCAAGACTATTATAAAAACATTAATAAATGTTCACTTTTACCATATGAAACAATCTCGTTTGTGTATTAATATTATTTGTTTTATTTAAAAAGTTATTAATTTTCTTAGATTGATAAATACAATTATTTCTGAGGTTGATCAAAGTCATCTTGCTTAATATTTTGGCATTCACCATGATCTCCTTGGAAATTAAAGTAATTTTTCCATTTACCTTAATAATAATAAGAGTAATTTGTACCCTACCCCCAAATGAATTGATATTTTGCACTACGCGCCTAAAAGATTTGACTCTTGCACCACGCCCCCAATTTCGTTAATTTTTCAGTTATTTTAACGGCTCCATCTGATTTTTGATTGAATGACAAAAATACCCCTCTCTATGAATTAAAATAAGTTTACACAAAACCTAGTCCAATATTTTATATTTACGTTAATACCCTCCAATAAAAAGGTTCATTATAGAGCACATGCCCCCCTTTTTAAAACCAAAAAAACAAAATTTTAAGCTCATTTAATTTTTTCTTAAGGTTTTTAGTTTAATTGCAATTAAAAAAAAAATCTTGTTACATGTACATTGTCAGCACTATTATTTTTTCTTTATTTTTTAAGATTTTTATTTCAATTGCAATAAAGAAAATTTCCATTAAAATTAATTCAAGGGATGAACTTCCAATTTTACCCCCACCATTAAACTTAACTGAGAAAATAACGGAAATGGGGGCACGGAGCAACGAGTCAAATCTTTTGGGGGCACGGTGCAAAATATTAATTCATTTGGGGGCAGAGTGTAAATTACTCTAATAATAATAATAACAGTAATAAGAGCTACAAAGCCTATAATCTCAAAGTTTGAGAAATGATTATTTAGACCCTCAAGTTTTTAATAAGGGACATAAAAAAATTTTTTTTGACCATAATACTCTTTGGCTTTATTAACTCAACAAAATTGACTCCAATATTTTATAATAAATAGAAATATAATATTAAAATAAATATAACAATGTATACATTTTAAAATAATTTAAATAGTAAAATACTTTACAATATTATATTATATTATATTAAACTAAATTTTATAATAAATAGAAGCATAATATTAAAATAAGTATATAAAAATTTAAATTGTTCTCAATGTTATATAAAATAATTTTAATATTATTAATACATGAGATACATTTTGTTAATTGGAACATCTATTTAACCCAAAAATTTATGATAAATACAAATATATTATTAAAATAAATAAAATAGTTTATATTTTAAAATTTATTTATATATTAAAAAAATAATATTATTAGCTTATTAGAAATTAAACTATCATGTAAGTTACAAAAGAAACTCAGCAATATTGATGACCCAAAATATTGTAACTTCATAAACGCATAAATGTAAATAAAGTAACATAAAAGCAAACGTTTCCCAATTCAATATTTCTATAAACTCTCCCCCATTCTTTTCCTGCAAATCACATCATCAAGATTCCAGATCCCTTTCACTTGAATTCAGTTGAAAACATCATTTTTGCTATACTCATTATGGCGGCGTCAAAGCAAATGGCTCAAGCACTGCTGGCGGCCGCGTGCATTATTGCGATGTTGTTCCAGTCGGGGCTAGCCCAGTTTCAGTCACCACAAACTCCAGGCCTTTCGATTCCACCAGGATGGGGTTCGGGAGATGTGCTAAAATGTTGGTCATCACTTGCTAACACTGAAGGCTGCGTAACGTCAATTTTCGGCTCCATTTTTTCTCTAAACTTCAACAGCATTGCGCCTGCCTGCTGCAAGGCCTTTGTCGCAATTGATGCTGGCTGCTTTCCTGTAATGTTCCCGTGGAATCCTTTCTTCCCTCAACTGTTGAACGATTTCTGTACTCGCATCGAAGGCGGCGCCCGCGGCGTTCCACCATCCCCGCCGTTGTCTGCTTGAGTACTTGGTACTTACCAACGCCGCAGCTGCATCACTTATTGATGAAGATTTTCATTTAACCTGATTAATTAGACCAAATTAGAATTGCATGCCAATTAGTGGGAAATAAAGGGTTGATTGATAGTTTTTTAATTTTGATTATTTGTGAGACTTCCTATGTAATAAGTAGTGTGGTTTGGAATATGACAAATCTCATTTAAAAATTAAGAGATATCAAATTCATCATTACTTATCCCCATAAGCTAAGTTTATATTTGGAAGTTAGGATTAAGTGTGGAATTTGACTAATTATTGGAACAAAATATTAATACTATGTTTGGCATACTCACTTGGATTGGATTAATGGACTAAATTCAAATTTTAATCTTAAATTTATAGGATTGCTAATCCTAATTTTCACGTGGGATTAGCTGAGACTAGATAATGTTAAGAAAAATATTTGTCAATTTATAATATCTTCCATAATTTATTACACCATTTTATTTATAACTTAAAAATTATTTATTTTTTTTAATTAAGTAATTTTTTTTATTCATGATTTACTTAAAAGTTATTAATTAATTTATTATTTAAATAATTAATTTATTTTATTTAATGAAATGATATATCTCATTTGAAATAACCTATAATATAAATAATTTATACTTCTTTATTTGTGTGTGTACATATTTCTTATTAGTTTTATTTTTAATTAATTATAATATTTCTTGTTAAATATCTATAAATAGTTGATGTTTAAATTCAAATATTAATGTAAATACTATTTAATTTAGTATAATCTAATCTGATACTATACCAAATATAAGTCAGCACTATATATAATATAATCTAATCTTATCTAATTCATTCGAATATAGTCCAATTCTAATAATTAGTTCGATCTAATCAATCATGCATGTCAAACATATCCTAATAAGTTAAAGAAATTTTACACCTATAACATGAAAAAGAACCAATAGCGTATATAGCAGAACTGAAACAACTCAGAACTAGTAACATGTTTTGCTTGTGTATATATATATATATATAGAAAGTTGATAAACCTAGAGCAGCCGTCAGGGTCACACATGCGAGGATCAATACAATCGAAATCCAAAAATTGGCTTGAGGCGTTTTGGCTAATTCAATATGATTATTATTTATTATTTTTTTAATTTTTTGGTGTTAAAATTAAATATACTAGCTTAATTGGGTAATGGATTGTAGTTTGATTTTTTATAGTAGAGATTGTAATGTCCTGTAACAGTTATTTCATTTAATTTTCAGTACTGTAAGTAGCTGGTCCTGAATTAATTTTATTGCATCATCTTAATGCTATTTCGGGCTAGAGACATTTATTTATCAAGACTATTCTAAAAACATTAATAAATGTTCACTTTTACCATATGAAACAAACTCGTTTAAGTGTTAATATTATTTGTTTTATTTAAAAATTTATTAATTTCTTAGATTGATAAATACAATTATTTCTGAGGTTGATCATAAGTCATCTTGCTCAATATTTTGGCAGTCACCATGGTCTCCTTGGAAATTAAAGTAATTTTTTTCCCTTACCTTAATAATAACAATAATAAGAGCTACAAAGCCTATATAGTCTCAAAGTTTGAGAAACGATTATTTAGACCTTCAAATTTTTAATAAAGGACACCAAAATTACTTTTAACCATAATACTCTTTGGCTTCATTAACTCAATAAAATTGACTCCAATGTTTTATAATAAATAGAAATATAATATTAAAATAAATGTAACAATATATTCATATTAAAATAATTTCAATATCAAAATACTTTACAATCTTATATTATATTAAACTAAATTTATAATAAATAGAAGCATAATATTAAAATAAATATATAAAAATTTAAACTATTCTCAATGTTATATAAAATAAGTTTAATTTTATTAGTAAATGAGATACATTTTATTAATTGTAACTTCTACAAAGATTTATTTAAAATTTTTATGGTAAATGCAAATATATTATTAAAATAAATAAAATAATTTAAATTTTAAAATTTATTTCTTTTAGCATATACGTATTCATAATATTGATTTTGATGATAACAAATAAGATTAAGAATGATTAAGCTTTTACAAGCTCAAATTATTTTAAATAAATCATTATTTTCATAATATAAAGGTTTTATACTTAGTGAAAAAATGATTTTAATACTGTAGTAGTCGCTGTAGCAAACGACTAACTGTTTGTGGAAAATTGTGAACCGATAATTTCCAAAAAGCATGTTCTACAAAAGATTGTTGTGATTCTGGAAAATAACGGTGAACCGTTTACTGAAAACAGTAAACAGTTTATGGAAAACAGTTAACCGTTTATTTGAAATTAGCCCAACGATCACTTGGAACAGTCAAAACGATTTACCAATAACAATTAACAGTAATCCGATTTTTTACAGAAAGTCAATAACGAATAGTTTTCAGCTCTAAATATAAATAAACTCAGTCAAATTCAAACAAGAGGAGATCCATGAGCTATCATTAAACTTGCTACTGAGTATATAAACATTAGAGCTTTGTTTCTTTGATTCACACATTGAGCATTCATTTGTAATCAAACACACTGTGTGAGAGAAAAATCATTTGTAATCTTTATACTTGAGAGGTTGTAAGTGTTGAGATACATTTTGGTTAAGAGATTGGGGATAATCTCTTGTTATAAAGGTCCATTGACATATTGAAAGTCAATTATAAAGAACTTGAAGCATTGGGAGGCTTGGATAGTGAAATCCTTAAGTCGGGTGAGCTTGAAGGCATGGACGTAGGCAGGGATTGCCGAACCACGTAAAAATCATTGTGTTTGTTGTCTCTTCTCTACTCTTTTATTATTGTGCTTTATTAAATTTATTGTTTTTGATTTCATTAAGGTAATAGATTGAATTGTTGTGTGGTTTGTTTGGCTTAAGTTTTAAAATCTCAATTCTCTCCCCTGTTAGGTTGCTTAAATATTATTTCAATTTCACATATTAAAAAAATTCTAATATTATTAGCTTTTAGACATTAAACTATTTAAATTATTTTTATATTCATTAAAAAAATTTTAAATTATAGTTAAAAAAAAGCCTTGACGTCCTCTATTTAAAATTTAGAAATTTCCATAATTATTTCTCCGAATTTTGAGGGTATAGCTGCCTTCTACTTTAATAATAATAAAAAAAGTGTTCTCCTCCTTGCATTATGAAGCATGTAACCAATATATGTCCTGTAAAATGATATATTTAAATAGATCAAGAAAATAACAGAAATTATATAAACTAAAACACAAGAAAGTAGCATTATTCTTATTAATCAATGTTATTCCCAAATCAAACACCAATATTAGTATTGTCTCCTATATCCTTTCATGAAAATCAACTATGAATCTCAACCCCGATTTCAGCTAGCAGCTGGTGGATGTACTGTCTTACGACTACTATTCTAATCTCTTAAACACTGCAGGTGACGGCGACGGTGCATTCTGCTGCTTCTGGGGAATTGATGTTGGTGATGACGACGATGTTGGTGATTCATTCTTCACGATCATTGTGCAGTAGCTCTGAAGTAGAGGAGGGAAGAAAGGATCAAAAGGAAACACCTTCGGCCAACAATTGGCGTCAACTTCATTGAAGGCCTTGCAACAAGCATTCCCAATCAAATTCACTTTGAGGCTCAAGAATGCGGTTATGACTTCTTGCACGCACCCGTGCACGCTTTCCAGAGTTGACAGGCATTTCGCGGCATCGGGATCCTGTCCTCCTTCAATTAATGGATTCTCAAAATTAACAGATGCTAATCCTGGAGCAGCCATCATGAATGAACATGTCAGGATCAGTGCAAACGAGTATCTGAAATTGATCACTTGAGCCATTTTGGTATATCAAGCTATATATATATATATATATATAATTTGTTTTGGTTTTGTTGATTTGATTGTGATGGAAATTTGGTTGCTGACGGTGTGGTTTTTTATAGGGCATGTCTCGTGACTGTTTCATTCGAATTCAATGTTCATTTGTAACCTCAAGGTGTTAATATTGCATCTTAATTGTAGTACTTAATGAAAAAAATAAATAAATTAAGTAAGTGGCAACCGGCAACAATTAATTTATATGTGTATGCGGCTTCACATTTTGAGGATTTGAGACATTGATGGTGTTTGATATTTTATCATACACTACAGAATAGATTACATATCACCCTTTATCTTTATACATTATTAAAATCATCCTAAAAAATTTTAAATATGCTCATTGAGGCTCCCAATAAGATTTTATTATTTAAAAAAAATTATTTTTTTAATTAAAATTTTTAAAAATAAATTTAAAAAATTACTTTCTCATTTTTTAATTTATATTTTATTAAAAAAAGAGAGAGAAATATTTTAATTATTATTGATTTTTTTAAAAAAATAATTTTTTAATTAAAATAATATTAAATTATTTTTATTTAAAGAAATTTTTAAAAAATAATTTTTTTTAATTTATTTATCATATAAATAAATAAATAAATATTTAAAAAATAAAATTTACAAAACTTTTGGTGATTCTCTTACGCGTAATTTCTAATTTGGCAGTGACCACACCAGTCAAATGTCAAAAGCCCTATTAGATTTCCGCTTGGCATATTGATTATCAACAGCAGCAGATCATCAGAAAATGCTTCGAAGAAAAGCGAGCAAAATCGAAGTAAAAATCGAAGACAAAGAAGAACTCGAACAAGACCGCAAATCCCCTTCGACCTCCGCCGCCAACTCAGCCTCAGCCTCAGCCTCAGCCTCCCTCCTTCAACTCCTCCCAAATCAAAACCCCAACTCGAAACCCCAACGCATCGGCCTCTAAATAATGGAAGTAGAGCTCAAACTCCGCTTAAAAAACGCCGCATCCCATAACCAACTGATCTCTCTTCTCTCCCAATTCCACACTAAAACCCTTCGCCAACACAACCTCTTCTTCGACACCCCAGCTTCCTTCCTCTCCTCGCAGCGCTCTGTTTTGCGCCTCCGCAAGGACACCCGCTGTGTCCTCTGCCTCAAGTCAAAACCCTCGTTAGTCAACGGGGTCAGCCGGGTTGAGGAAGATGAGGAAGAATTGGACCCAGTTGTCGCAAAAGAGTGTATTGAGAATCCGTCGAAGTTGTTTGAGATTGAGTCGAGGGTTGTGCGGAGAGTGAGAGAGGAGTTTGGAGTGGGGAGTGAATTGGGGTTGGTTTGTTTGGGGGGTTTTGAGAATTTGAGACAAGTTTATGAATGGAACGGTTTAATTTTGGAGGTCGATGAGACTAAGTATGATTTTGGGACTAATTACGAGGTGGAGTGTGAGAGTTCGGATCCTGAGGGTGTTAAAAAATTACTTGAGGGGTTCTTGAACGAAAATGGGATTGAATTCGAGTACTCCCAGATGACCAAGTTTGCAGTTTTTCGAGCTGGGAAGATGCCTTAATCAGTGAGTTTTTTTTTTTTTATTTTTGGGTTATGATTTTGTTGTTCAAATAAAACTGTCTTTGAAATGATCTTTTTTGTTCTAGTGGGTGTTTTCTAATTTGATGTTTACTCTTGCTTTAACAATTTATGAATGGACTAATGTTTAAGTTTCAGAGGATTTTGCTTTTATTATGTGAACTTATTGGTGTTTGCAACTGAATTGAGGGATAGTGGCTTGTTTTCCTTCGTGGAGTTTATGGATTGTGCTTGTTTGATTTACAATTGTTTCAGTATCATTTGAGAACTAACAAGTTTTAGGTGCATTGACCCTTTTTGTATGAATGTAGGCTTCATATAATAATTGAAAACAAAAACTGAAATGTTTAAGAGTTTTATTTGATCATTTTTGTAGGATTTCATGTTTCTATTCAGTATTTTCTCAAAATCAATCAAATGGAACATTTAGCCCTTTTTGTTTACCCTTTATTTTGATCTCAGCAAAGAACAGAGGAGACCAGGAAATGGTCGTTGGCAGTTTAATATTTTGTGTTCTCAAATATGATACATTATGATCTTGGATACTGATAGTTGGCTTTCTATAACATTGTTAAAATCATGGAGGTTGGTTTTATAATACATTTTTTTTCTCTTTTCTTCTCGTTTGTTTGAGAATGTTAGAAGTGAACCAACATTTGGTTATCATGATTCTTCTGTTCAATCATCATTTACAGCATATAACCCCCTGGTTAATCCAAAATCATTTTGGTATCTCAATTGTAATTATTGAGTGCAGTTTTATGTAACTTGTTTGGAATTACAAGCCTGTATTATATATATTAAAGTTCAAGCTTTTAGCATTGTCTGTGGAATCCATCATCCATTTTACTTGTTTTTTGCTTAAGTTCTTGATTTTATTGTCATTTGCAAACCACCCCATTAATATTTACAGGCATTTATTTTGATAGATAATGTCAATGATATGAATATATGTGATGCCACACGTATAGATATTTATATTTTACTGTTTTTGAACCTTTGATTGTGAATGTTTTTAGGAGGTGGCTCATATTTTTATTTCTCTCTGAGGTTTTAGAAGGGCATTTTTTGGGCCTTTCGGATAGTCCTATCATATTTTGATTAAGCAGCCTATGATATCATATTTCATATGTTACTTGGTTGGAGGATTTGTGGAATCAATGAATTGTGTCATTTACTTTACCCCCAGGGGAAGTCGAATCCCCGCTGCCTTTTTTTACACTTCGTACTATTAGATAATGCCCATAAATCTCATGAGAGGTTACTTCGGAAATACAAAAAGTAAACTAAAATGGATCGCATTTGTAATGCGATGGTCATCGGTTCGATTTCGATAGCCCGCTTGCGGATACTTGACATGTTCCCCCCCCTTGCGGGCCCATCACAAGGGAAACGAAACCCAAGATTTGCTTTATCGGTATCAAAAGCGAGCTAACTAGATGAATCCGCTCATAGAACAACAAAAAAATCAAGAGCCCTGAGCCAATAAAAACTGAGAAAATTGACTTAAGAAAAAATTTCTCACGGGGTTCAAATCCTGTCATCCCTACCAATTACCGCTCAGAGCAGCAGTAACGCGAGATCTAGGATTCCATTTCTGAGTACCATGACCAAAATGAATTCCTGCTTCCATCATCTCTACCAGGAATGATATGGTACTCGATTCCATTTCATGCACAGTTGGGGGGCAGTAAAAAAAATCAGACCTCCTGCGGTAGCTTTTGGAATCCCAATTTTATGGTCGTCTCGGCTGGACCAATAAAATTTTAAATAAGGTACTGGAGAAATATGGATTTAAATCGTTGTCCTTTTTTATTCTTTTTTTCTTTAATCTGGGGGATGACTGTTCATGAGGAAGGACTGTTTTTCCTCTTTCATTGTAACGCAAGTTTCTCATGCTGTGGTACTTCTTAGAAAAAGTACAAGCAAATCTCTGTCTGTGTTTGAATTTTATCTAGTATACTTTGGAAACTTTAGTGCTCCTTCTAATCGAGATTCCTTTAATTTCACCTTTTGCAGATATTTCTGAACAGTCACTGGTGAACAGACATTGATTTGGAAGAGTCCACCATAAAGAGGTTCAAATTTCTGTGGGAACTATTGTTTCTAAAGTTTGATTACAAATTCACCATCCATTGGGTGTTTTATACGAATTCTGTAATTTCTATATTTATACAGTTGCTTATTTAACATTATATTCTGGTCACAGATGGGTTACTTTTCCTTTTAACATTATGTTTATGCAACTATTAATTTCTCATGGATCAGCACACCAGTTTTACCAGTCTGATAGTAGTTGTTTCTTTGGAGAATAAAGAGATAATAGCATATGCCAGACCCCCCTGATGGCCTCATATATCACATGTGATTTGGAGAGGTTATGATCAAGATTATTGAACAACGAATACAATAGCATGTTTAAAACCCAGCGATTGCGAATGCATATAGAAAACCAACTAAACAGAATTGCAACTAAACTAAATTACTGCGTAGTGGTAACACCTCAAAACGCAGAGATATTAGGCAGGTAAGGATAGAAGCCCAAAGTATTTCTCAACCAAAAATATCTACATTTCTATAGTGATAAGAACCCTAATAACATTGATGTGATACCAATAAAGTGATAAGAAAGCAATCTGGTGGTAACTACTTAGTTCTTAAGCCTACTACAGAAAGCCTCACTTCATTTGAACACAGAAGTTTGGTTCTTAGAGCACACATTTGAACACAGAAGTTTGGTTCTTAGAGCACACATTAAGAAGAAAAATGAGAAGCTCCGGTCTTATCGTTCTACTTGTTTGTATGCTCCTTTCATTCTGTGCCAAAAATGGTCGAGCCATGGAAAGTTCTCGAGGAATCGTCTTCCTTTCCGTCAGCACCTCTATTTATATTGCCAGACCCTGAAGTGCCCTCAGAATCTCCACAAGGACCCTCAAATGAGCTACCATCGGCCTCTCAAGCCCCTAATGAAGAGCCTGGAAACTTAATTGAGTCACCATCGCCTTCACAAGAGCCACAGACTCCATTTGATTAGCCACCAACACCAGCACCAGCAGCACCACCACCAAGCCCACAAACTTCAGATAACCCCCCACCGGAACAAATTGAACCACCATCACCATCACTATCACCACCAAAAAAGAAGAGTACCCCGAAATCAGTCCCTCCATACAAGCCGTGGGGGCCACTGCCAGGCCACAGAATCTACCCAAAGTTGCCACCTTTGAGAGAGGACATATACAAGTGCTGGAGAACATTGTGCCCCATTCCATACTCTGTGCATAGGACTTACTGGTCCTTCTACACGGGCAAAATTAATAATGTAGGATTACAACTAGAGCTCACATAGCCCTCATATGTATATAATAATTTTTTTATAGGATCCTGGTTGCGAAATTCCACTAGAAGAGTTAATGACTGTAAAAGTTTTGTACTATTAATCTTCAAGAGCATATCTATCTATAATTAACTAATCCCGGTTGAATTGAATTTTATTCTTATTTTGTTAATTACTTGGGTTAGTTTGCTTATGAAAGTCAAAAACCAAAAATCCTAGTAAAGATTTTTAAAATTTTTATGATTGATGTGCTAGCTTCCCATAAGTTTCTGTTAACATATATTTAATTTTGGGAAATGGGCATCGCTTGATATTCATTTGTGCATGCAAAAATAATGCACTTAAGCTAATTGCAACTAGTTAAATTACACATCAAAGTACTTGATAAGCTATTTGTTAGCCAATAACTTAATAGTGTTTTGAGTGTCTTTAACACTTCATAGTTATTTATGTTGTGTGTTTATAACACATTAAAAGCTTTTAATGCATACAATATACGTACCCAATGTATGCTCTGGCAACTATTAGAAGCCGAAAAATGAAATAAAATTTGCTCTTGCTTCCAAGTTCAAATAAAATGCAATTACCGAATTACATTTTATATCCATAACTGATTTCCACTTGATGATCAATTAAAAAGAAAAACGAATGATATTAATGGTTGTCCAATCTCAACTCCAAACGCACCCATAGTCAAAGAAAATTATTTAATATAGTTTTTATACATCTAACAATAACCTTTATAGTGGAATACACCTCCTTACTTAATATAGCCGTCTTCATTTATACCAAGAAGTGACGTGTGGAGGAAATATTTGATGTGAATGGAATGTATTTTTTTTTTAAAACATGAATACATACCTTTTTTAAAATAAATTGAGATAATTGAAAGATAGGTTTGATGAAATAAATTCAGGGGCTAAATACGATTCCTCATTAAGTTATTAATCTATCTCTTTCTATTTGGGCCCAAATTTATGTACAACTAGGAAATAGAACCGCGCTTCATGCAGCTTTGAAAAAATAATTTAGTATTATCCTTTTTTCTTACTTTATCCTTGATGAAACTGATAAAAAATATGAATTGATTTTTTTAAGATGAGACAGCCTTATAAAATTAATGTTATTTATGAAAGTTAATTATTTATTTGTTAACTTTAAATATATATATTACTATGTATAGTTAAGTGTACACAACCTTTTCATCAATAAATGAGAGAATATATTATAATAATAATAATATAAAATAAGAGAATATATTATAGAGTGATTTTATTCATTTCACTTGTGTGTGTACAAAACAAAAAGATGAGCTCTCCTTTTATAGTTACATAATCACTCCATGAAATTAATGAAAAATTATGGATCATAATTCCTTGTGAGATAATGGGAGTTATAGGGAAGCTAAAGGTTGCTAATGAGAGATAGTGGGGAGACTAAGAGATATATGTTATAGACATCCACATTTATTTTAATAAATTTATAACACTCCCCTTTGGATGTTCATTATAAAGAATATGCCTCATTAAAACCTTTACATAATTATTATTGTGTAATAACAATCAAATTAATTATGAGAAGATGAAAAGCTAAATTTGAAAAAAAATTTCTCTATTTATTAGATAATAGAAAATATATAAAGATGAGAAATGGTGATACCACATCACATAATATAAAATGAGAAAATATATTATAGAGTGATTTTATTCATTCCAATTATGTGTGTACAAAATAAAAAGATGAGCTCTCCCTTTATAGTTACATAATCACTCTATAAAATTAATGAAAAATTATGGATCATAATTCCTTGTGAGATAGTGGGAGTTATAGGGAAGCTAAAGATTGCTAATGGGAGATAGTGGGGAGACTAAGAGATATATGTTATGAACATCCACATTTATTTTAATAAATTTATAACACTCCCCCTTGGATGCTTATTACAAAGAATATGCCTCATTAAAACCTTTACATAATTGTTATTGTATAATAACAATCAAATTAATTATGCGAAGATGAAAAGCCAAATTTGAAAGAAAATTTCTCTATTTATTAGATAATAGAAAATATAAAAAGATGAGAAATAGTGATGCCACATCACATCTTGTAGTCCCAGCTTTATATATATATATATATATATATATATATATATATAGATATATATATATATATAGATATATAGATATATAGATATATAGATTTTTGCTCATGTACTACTCTATTAATATTTAATATCTTCATCCATCTACTTTCTAATTAAACATATTCTTTAATCTTTACCCATAAATTGTAGTTAATTAAAAGTGAGCGTGCTTACATGATATTGGTTGGCTGAATGGGCGATTAGTGAAGCTAACTAGGGAGTAATGGGTGTATAATCTATTAATAATTAATAGATTGCTTACATGATATTGGTTGGCTCAATTTATTCTTTAATCTATTAATATTTAATATCGTCCCACAATTTATGCTGCTAATGTTTTGCCAACCGAGGTATAATCACATCATTGCTAAAACAAAAAATAAATTGAGAAAATTTCAGGTCAAATGATCTAACTATATCAAGTCTCATAAATTGTGGGATGCTTATTGATTATGTATTGTTACATCTCTCAATTTTATATATCCTCACGTAAATGATTACATTTATTTTTGATCACTTTACTATGTCTAAATACACATCCTTTTACCTTTGAATTGAACATTCTAAAATACATATACGTGTTGATAAAGTAGAAAACTCTAACCTAAATATTGGTAAACTCGCGTGTGTGTAGCCCCAAAATTGTGCTCATATGTCTAATCTTTGTTTAATTTGTCTTTGTGACATCTGTTTCTGCATTCAATAATGTGATTACACCATTTCATTTGTCTTTCAATTAAGATTTTAGATGAGGCAAAGGGGGTTCGTGCAAGATAGTTTTCAAAACTTGGCGGGTACAATGATTAGTAAAACATTTATGTCATAGGTGATAATAACCCTTTTAAAATTCATTAAAGCATTCAAAATAAAACTCTCTTTTACGTGTGCTGTAATTGAGTAAGAAAATATCCAACAGATGGATATAAAGTTGAAAATTGTATTTCTATGTTATTTTAGTTCATTCTATTATGAAATATCTAGATTAATTAAAACATATGGGAAAAATGACATTTATCAAGTGCCCGAAAATATTTTAAACAAAGAACTATGTGCTGATACTAAACTTAGGTCGGTGATCAACATATATTAACATGAAATCGTTTCATCGATTATATAATTTTATATTTTCTCGAGCAATTTGATCAGTAATTGATAACTTTTAATATTGAAAAGGAAATGTTATATTTTTGTATCAGAGCTGCATGCAGCTTTTTATAGATGAAATTATGAAAGGATGGGACGACGTAGCCACAATATCATAAACAAAATAGAACTAATCTAAATTAGAAAATTCATAATAACTATCAAATTCCACTTGAGACAACCTGACAAAAAACAACCAAAATAAGATAAAACCCTAACGGCGCTAAGCTGAAGCTAGATGAGAGCAATGTTCTCGAAGCCAAAGAATAAAGAAGCGATTGCGGGTTCGGTAATACAACATATTGAAAAGGCACTCGTCGCTTGTTTTGTTAATGGCGTGGCAGCACTTTGGTGCAATGTCGTATTTGACTTCGTGATATGCCATTTTAATATCATCAACACAGCCGGTAACATTCAGGGTTGGTGCCCAACACTGTAAAATAGGTGTCGACCCTACTCCTGGTGGTAGGATTTGACGAGGAGGCTGATCTTCATGATGATGGTGGTCATGAGAACGTGATGGTGGTGGGGGCTTGTTTTTAGGGTATTGAGGAGCCGGTGAGGGTGATGGCGGCTCGTTAGGGTATCCGGGCGTTTGAGGAGCTAGAGGGGCTTGAGATGGTGATGGGGGCCGTGGCTCAAAAAGATATCCGGGTTCTAAATGAGCTTGAGGGGCTTGAGATGGAGCCTGAGATGGTGATGGTGGCTCAAAAAGATGTCCGGGTTCTAAATGAGCTTGAGGAGCTTGAGATGGTGACGGTGGCTCAAAAGGATTTTCAGGTTCTAAATTGGCTTGAGGAGCCTGAGATGGTGGTGGTGGCTCCAAAGGATATTTGGGTTCTTGATGATGGGCTTGTGGAGCTTGAGATGGTGATGATGATGGTGGCTCAATAGAGTATCCGGACATTTGAGGGGCTTGAGAGGGCGAAGGGAACTCCTTTTGGTCCGCGAACACCGGTGACGGTGATGGAGAGTCGGGCAAGTCCCTGGCGAGACATAACGGGGAGAGCATAACAAGAAATAGCAAGAAGAGTGAGCTGCTCATTTTGATGAGTGCTATTGTTTTGTTTGCTCTTGATATTTTTAGGTTAAGAAGAAATGAAACTCATTTTGTGCCTTTTTATAGGCAAACGGAAGTACTCTTCTGGAGTGGGAGTGTTTGTGATGACGATGAAAATCTCACAAGCTATATCATTACAATATTTTAGATAGCGAGGGACTTTTTAATAACGATTATCAGATACTGATTTTCCCAATAATTGGCTAATGGCTATACACAAAACTAAAAAAATCACCGAATAAAGTTATAGCTGATTATTACTTACTCATGGTTAAATTTATCGTCTTTGGTGTAGTTATCTAGCTAGGACTAGAAGACAAGTTCAACTAAACTTGTGTTGTTAATTAATAAAATTGAAAATAACAAAGTAACAGACCTTGACCATTATTGTATAAAAAGAATCAAGAATTTCTTCTTAATTGCTTTATGTAAATATCAATTATAATACATACATCTCCCACAAGAGCGTTAAAAAAAATCTTAATTAATAACTTTTGCAAGTCAAATTCGAACTTATGCAAACTAAGCATATTGGTTTAAGTTTAAAAGAGAGAGAAGGAAAAAAAAAAAAAGAGAATTTTGAGAGATTTTAAAATTATATTTTTATATATATAGTCAAATTTGTTAAATTAAGTACTGATGAATTGTCCCCAACGAGTTTCGTACATTTTGATGTTAACAATCAAGTTGACTATTTTCATTTTATTTATAATTAAGTCAACTTTTTAAACAAGAACTTGTTACTATTTAACAATATGATTAGACAATAGCTTTAAAAACTTTTCAGAAATATTTTATTCCAATTACTGATTGTTTTACTTGCGGTTCTTTAACTTGTACGAAGTTATTATTCTAAAAGCAGCGCTATAAAAGTAACGACCAATTTATGATAAAAGAGTCGAGCAATAAACAACTAATAATCCGACGTTTTATTTTATCGTAGAAACAATAGTAAGGTAGCAAAAATGTTGCTACTACAAAATAAATTGCCAACTGCTAAAACCATATCCTAAACAAAAGGGTATCTACCTAATTAACCTACCTAAATGAAATTAAAAATAAAAATAAAAATTCTAATGCTTAGAACAATATGTTAAAAGGGCATCCTTTAAATGAGGATTAGGGAAGGCAAGAAACATCTTGCGAAAGCAAGCATCATTTGTTCTTTTGAAGGCCTTGCAACAGAAGCTTCCCACATCAATTTTACCAGCGTAAAATGACCAATAGGTCCTGTCCACACAGTATGGAATCGGGCACAATGTTTTCCAGCACTTGTATATGTCCTCTCTCAACGGCGGCAACCTTGGGTGGATTCTGTGTCCTGGCAGTGGCCCCCACGGCAGGTACGGAGGGATTGATTTTGGGGGACTCTTCTTTTTTGGTGCTGGTGGTGCTAGTGAGGGTGACGGGGGCTTGGAAGGTAGCCCAGGATTTTGGGATGGTGCTTGCGAGGGAGATAGGGACTCATAGAATAGTTCAGGACTTGGAGATGGTGCTTGTGAGGCTGACGGGGGTTCATAGGATAGTCTGGGACTTTGGGATGGAGCTTGTGAGGGTGACGAGGGCTCGTGGGAAAGTCCAGGACTTTGGGATGGAGCTTGTAAGTGTGAGGGAGGCTCGTAGGATAGTCCGGGACTCTGGGACGGTGCTTGTGAGGGTGATAGAGGCTCGTAAGATAGTCCAGGACTTTGAGACGGAGCTTGTGAGGGTGAGGGGGGCTCGTAGGATAGTCTAGGACTCTGGGAAGGTGCTTGTGATGGTGATAGAGGCTCGTAAGATAGTCCAGGACTTTGGGACGGAGCTTGTGAGGGTGAGGGGGGCTCGTAGGATAGTCCGGAACTCTGGGATGGTGCTTGTGAAGGTGATACAGGCTCGTAAGATAGTCCAGGACTTTGAGATGGGGCTTGTGAGGGTGACAAGGGCTCGTCAGATAGTCCAGGACTTTGGGATGGAGCTTGTAAGGGCGACAAGGGCTCATAACATGAACATGGTCTAGGACTTTGGGATGGAGCTTGTCCGAGACTTTGGGACGGTGCTTGTGAGGGTGATGGTGCCGTGTATGGGGCCTGAAAGACAGGCGGCAACGGCGCCTCCTCAGGGGCATAGAAGGGTGCATGTGGTGAGGCTGATGGTACTTCAGTGGCTAAAGGAACGTCCCCTACGAGACCCTTTTTTGCACATAATGGAGAGAGCACAGACGCAAGCAGGAGGACGAGAATTGCGATTCTCATCATCTTTTTAAAAGGCTAGCCCTCACCTTAATTTGTGCTCTAAGAAACCAATTTTTTTTCACCTCCTCAAATGTTTATTTTGTGATGAACCGAGGCCTTTTTATATACAGGCTTAAGAAGTTACTATTAGATTGGTCTTATCACATCATTGGCTCCGTATCTATCTTTATATGCTAGGGTGATCCTTATCTTATGCAGAACAAGATGGACAAGAGTTCATAATAAAAGAGAGTCCTATTAATTTAAAGAAAATGTTCCTTAATTTATATTTTATTTTAAGTTTTTTTATATATTAATATTTTATTGTTTACTTTGATTAATTGTTTCAATTTGCGTTTAGGTTACTATATATATAAACATGATTTTTTTGTAACCATCTAGCATTTCCTATATATTCTTAGAATAAACCATTCAGTTTAATTTTATTTCTTTATCCTGGAGATTGTTGAAACTAATTGGAATATTGAAAATAGATATGTTCTTCCGCTTCATCATTTATCACTATAGACAGGCAGATGATTTATATATATATGGAGAAAATTATATTAGCTTTGGGTACATAATTGTTATTTATAGCTAGACGGTGCATGGAAATTCATGTCCCTAGTATAGCCCCCATTGCATGATTGGATCATTTCTAAAATACAATTTCAAAAATTCCAAAGGCATCTTAACAACAACTACAGAAAAAACAATCAAATTGCAATAATTCAGTTTTTTTTTTAAAGATAATAAATAAAATATAAATAAAAATTTAATTACGGATATTCGTAGGCAAATTGATTGGTCGTCTCTCTCACAGTCAGCACAAAACAGCACAACGCGGACGGCCAAAGCCCAGCAAAACGACTCAACATCAACGCCCCCCGTTACCATTTCGAATCCCCCGTCTCCTCCTCCTTCAAAAAACCCTAACTTTTTTCAATTCTCACTAAAGTCAACCCATACCACAGATTGAATTAAAAAATAAAAAATCAAATCTTTACGATCTGGTTCTGTTATGTTGTATAATTAATTGATACCCAAATGCCATAACAGCACTAGCGCACGCACAGGGGGAGTTTTTCGCATTGGGGATTTTGATTGATCTTTCTGATTTGAATAAATAAAGATAAAAGTCGAAATGTCTTCGGAGATCGAGGTGGTCGAAGAGGTTGGCCAGTCATCGCAGAATCATCATAACCATGATCAATCATCCTCGTCAAACGGTGTAGTTGTGGACGAGGAGAGCCTGAGGAACGACGTGTATACGGCGGCTGCGTATGGGGATTTGGAGAAGTTACAGAGGTTGGTCGAGTGCGAAGGTTGCTCCGTTTCCGAGCCCGATGGGCTTGGCTACTACGCCCTTCAGTGGGCCGCGCTTAACAATCGGACCGCTGCTGCTCAATACATTATCGAGGTTCATTCTTATTTATTTATTTTAAATTGGTTGTGATGATGTGATTTATTGCTTTGACTTGATATTATGGAATTTGCAAAGAGTTGATTTTTAAGTTAAGGGGCTGTGTTAAATGGCCAGCATGGTGGAGATGTAAATGCTGCAGATCATACAGGCCAGACTGCATTGCATTGGAGTGCGGTACGGGGTGCAATCCAAGTTGCTGAGCTTTTACTTCGGGAGGGTGCACGGGTCAATGCTGCCGATATGTATGGCTATCAGGTTCGTCTCGGCTTTTCTTTTCTACTTATATGGTCTTTCATATAGATTTTCACCAATACGTTTTAGAACATTTTATGAATTGGGATTTACATTGTATATAGATGACGGATTTTCTTGGCTATAAAGTAGCTGGCTTACTGGTAGTAGAGGAGTGAGAGAAAACCCTAAATCTATCTAAAACATGATACAGAAGTAACAAATAGTAATTAAGAATACAACTGAGGTATTTGTTTAATTGTATATTGGAGCTAGGGGGGCAGAGTAGCCTAAACTCATCTCACAACCTCCAGGATTAAGGTGTGACCTTTAGTTCCAAAAGCTTAAGCTGACAATGAACGTGCTTACGCCAATATTCCCATGATGTGCAAGGTTGGATCTAACTTGGCTTGTCATGTGGATAAAACTTAAAAAAAACGAACTCTATTTTCAAACTAACACGACTTCTCATATTTTAATAAATGTAGCAGGGGATTCTAACGCAATACCTCTTTCCCAATTGTTAACAATCTAACAATGTGAAACAAAGATTCCATAAGTGTATCAGTTGGTCTTTCTAGTATCTGTGGCCACACAGACTTGGTGCCATGCATTTTTTTTTTTTTTGTCTTCTTACAGTTATTTCTGAAGATGGTTGCATGATTGTTAAAACTGGACGCTTGATTGCAGCCCACACATGTTGCAGCCCAATATGGTCAGACAGCTTTCCTCTATCACATAGTTTCAAAATGGAATGCTGATCCTGACGTTCCTGATAATGACGGAAGAAGCCCATTGCATTGGTATATGAGAACTTCCACTACACCTTTACTTAAATTGCTGAAAAAGATTGATCATGGTATAATAATGATTGTTCATGATACTTTGGTTGCTAATGGCATATTTAAATTTCTTTGTCAATTTTAGTTTTATTCTTTTTTTTTTTTTGTTTTAAACTATTGTTTGTTGATCTGAACATATTTTTTCAGCTTAAATTTTGTTAGCAATTCAAATGATGATATTTTGGTTTTATTTATATTTCTTTTGGAGAATTTTAGGGCAGCTTACAAGGGTTTTGCTGATTGCATACGTCTGCTTCTATTTCTTGATGCATATAGAGGACGGCAGGACAAAGAAGGTAAGTCGTCTGTTCAGATATAGAATATTACCTTCTTGAAGTTCATCAGTTCAATTATGTAAAAGAATAAAATATCTTATGAAACATTAACTTTTACATCTCATCAGATTTTGTTGTTCAAAAATTTCAGGTTGCACACCTCTTCATTGGGCTGCTATTAGGGGTAATTTAGAGGCATGCACAGTGTTAGTACAGGCTGGCAAGAAGGAGGACTTGATGGTTACTGATAATACTGGTCTTACACCGGCGCAACTTGCTTCTGATAAGAATCACAGACAAGTTGCTTTTTTCCTTGTAGGTGTTCCATAACACTTTAAATTGGTTAGTAATGTTACTTTGACAAAAAGGATGTTGGTTTCCTCACTCAATGCCTAGATGCATGAATTGAAGTATGTATATTGTTGGCATTGACTGTGAAATTGACTGTGAATGCTGTCAAATAGACCAACTTCTTTTTAAGACTGGTGAAAAGAAACATAGAATCTGATTTAATACATGAACCAAAAGTAGAATTAAACCACAATTCAACGATGTCCATGAATGCATCTTTGATCTCTGGAAAAATGCATGTGACAAAAGAAAGTCAGAAGTAAAAATATGTCGAAAGAGTGCATGGTAACTTTCTATTTTGACTTTGTTTACTCTATGTTGATGATCATGCAGTAATGCAATACATGGAGGTTGCTATTTTCAGATCCCTTTCATTCTCGTTGGACTCTTCCACCGTTTCTTTCTTTGTTCATTATGTAGCATTCAAGGATGACTGCACATTTGCATAAACTACCTTCATTCTAGATTTATCAGCATTTTTTAAAGCTTTTATTTCTTTCTGTGATTTTGTTTTCCTCTTTTGTCCTTTTCTTCTATTTACTTGAACAATTTTCAATGTGTTGTTGTTGTTTGCTTTGAGGGATTTCTTACACTTGCATTTGGTTTACATTACGTGGTACTGGAAGGGCTTCAAAGCTTCTTCGGTTTACAAAAAACTAATGTTGATAAAAATTTTAAGCATTCTATTAAATTCTTTACCTACTTTTACCATGGACTTGCATTTCTAAATGTGAAACCCAAAAAAAAAAAAAATTGGTGAGAAAAACATTCAAAAGTTAAGCTAAGTAAGTATGTAAAGAAGAATTATAGGCTGCTTCATAGCACATCAAAAAAGTCTTAGAAATTACCAAAAGCCACCGAAACAGTGGAAAAATAAAATGAGCAAAACTAGTTGCTTATTAGGTTGATGTAACCTGAAAATATGACTTTATGTTAGTTAGGAACAGCTATCCATAAATCCAATTAATGCCTAATTCAGGCAATGTTTTTGATTTTTTTCTTTTTTTCTGAGCTGCTGTACTTATGTTAAAGTGTATCTCCTTGTAAATTTGATTTGCAGGGAAATGCTAGGAGGTTGCTTGACAAACAATGTGATGGGAATAGTCCCCTTGGAAGAATTTCTAAACTTGGGCTTGCACCCGCACTTTGGTGTGTGATTTTGCTGATGCTTGTCACCTATATGCATTCCGTAATCATGGGTATCTGCTCTGAGCTTTTTGGCAAAAGATTTACTCCACTCCCTTTTCTGAATGATACTAACTGTCTTCTTTTTATTTTTAAACTTGGCTGCAGCATCAAACCTGCCAAAGTTAACTGCTGGCTTTGGCCTTCTGGCATGGTCAGGTGTTTTCCTGGCAACTGGCGGACTAGTTTTGTTCTACAGGTGTAGCAGGTATGTTATATATAGAATTTTTTTTTTTTTTGAAGTGAGAAAGTCTTGGTCGAATTGAATTATTCATTTGTTTCCATTTTTCCTTTTATTGACCTTGTTTTTCTCATCCGAAAGGTGTGGTTGGATGGTGGGTGCCATGTCTCAAAAATAATGTTCCTTTTTTTATTCCTTTGTCCCCCCCCCCCCCTCTCTCACACTCTCTTCCTGGTTATGGTGGGTTAGAGTTTATGAATAACTGGGTTGTAGCACCTTGTTTTATGAATTGATGGGTGTACTCTTTACTATTGGGATATGTATCTATGCCGATTTTTGTTTGGCCCTAAGATAACAAGATTTGCTCAAATCTCTGTTATGCATGTTTCAGAATTTAAAATGATGTGTCATTCCTTAACATTTATTTTGTCACTCTCTTGTGGCCCCATGATATCAAGCATGCTTAAATCTCTTCTATGTATTTTTCGGAACTTAAAATGCTCTTTCATTTCTTATGTATTTTCTTATTTTATTCTTTTTTTTTTTAATTTTTGCAGAAAGGATCCTGGTTATATCAGAATGAATGTGCATGATCCACAAAATATGAAAGATGATGTGGGTTTTATTCTTTTCAATCAAATTTCGGTTTCTTCCATTTTATTGTGTTATTAATATTTGTTATGATTTCTGATTATTTGTTAATATGGTGTATATTTTAATAGGAGCCTTTGCTGAAGATTGAGATGAATAATCCTGCATTGTTGGCTGGCAATTGGTCTCAGCTCTGTGCGACATGCAAGGTGCTTATTTCTTTTAAGTTGGTTGCCAATATGTGAAACGTCTAATAATATTAGGTTTTTGACTATTTCATTATCTGACTTTGTATTGTCATCAGATTGTCAGACCACTTCGTGCAAAGCACTGTTCCACTTGTGATCGTTGTGTTGAACAATTTGACCACCATTGTCCTTGGGTTTCCAATTGCATTGGCAAGGTGATTTGACATTGAATCTTGGCTTAAATTGATGCATGTTCAATGTCTCTTTTTACTTGAGAAGTTAATTAAAGATGAAAGATTTGAAAACTGAGGGCTGCGTGAGAACTTTCATGAAAAATGGAATTCACTTGATTGTGCAAGCCATGTCTGTGTTAGGCTATGTTTAGGATTGTGGTGTCTTGGCATTGAAGCTGGATCTGCTGTGAAATGGAAGATACTGGTGTTAAGTAAGAGTTGATGGGTGTTCGGTAAATTTAGCGTTTAAACTTGATGAATTTTGTTATTTATAAAATAATTAGTTTAATTTTAATATTTTATATTGCATAGTTATAAGATCAGCGTAGCTTCCTAAACAAAGTTGGGAAGTATTTATCAAACGCAACAGCTTAGCTTTGGAAGCAGAACTGCTAACAGCAATACCAGAATGAGCCTTAGTATTCATGTTTCTGCAACACTGCCTTGTCTGTTTGGAAAATTTGTTGAATGGTTTAAGGATGATATAACTGGTGGATGGTTACAACTAGTTTTTTAGGTCGGCTTATTATGACTTACGACTGACCACAGAGGTAGATTATTATTCTCTATCTGTTTGCATGATGTAATTTCAGTTCTTGTAATCTCGTTGTGTCCTAATTGTGCTCTCATGCTGTTGTCTGCCTCTTATTTTGTTTAATTTGCTATATTGTTTATTTGTAATGCAGAAAAACAAGTGGGATTTCTTTCTGTTTCTTGTTTTAGAAGTTTCAGCAATTTTGGTAACTGGTGCAGTTACCGTCATAAGTACGCATCTATTAGTTTTGAGTTCAAGATAATTTTTGGAGTTTTGGCCTTATTTTTTGTCTTTATTTTCTTAGAAACTATGTTTTGCTGCATGCAGGAGTTTTTACTGATCCAGTGGCTCCTTCCTCTTTTGGAGCATGGATGAGTTATGCTAGTACTCATCATATTGGTGCTTTATCATTTCTGATTGTGGATTTTTTCCTCTTCTTTGGTGTGGCTGTTTTGACAGTTGTTCAAGCTTCTCAGGTATGCCTGTAGTATCTTCTATTTGTTGTAGCTTTAATAACTTGAATGTCTGTGTTTCCACATGTGCTACTGTGAGTGCTAGTTTTAGTTGGGACCTGGTATCACAGAACTGATATTTGACTGTTATGAGTAGTCATCGTATGATTTGCCTAATTGCTGAATTCCCTTTTTCAGAAATTTCATTTTATTTGAAGCAAAAGAGGCAATTACACTTTCAGTTCTTACTATTTCCCCAATTTGGTTACTCAAGAAAATGTTTGCATGTATGGTTGGGAAAAAATCATAACAAACCACGATTTTGAGGGGGATACAGCTTCTGTGCCTTGAATTATTATCTTGAATTGTTGATCTTCAAATCAAATAATTTTTAATATTTAGATTCATTTTTGTGGCTCTATATTTTTTTTTTCGTGGTTTTTGCAATTGTAGATGCCTACTTACCTAGTACTGAATGCCATTACTTCTTGCAACAGATATCTCGCAATATAACAACTAATGAAATGGCAAATGCACTACGGTACAACTACCTAAGGGGTCCTGGTGGTCGCTTTAGAAATCCTTATGATCATGGGTTCAAGAGGAACTGCTCTGATTTCTTAATCAATGGCTTCAATGAAGATGTGGAGTGCATTGAAGATTCAGCTGGTACTGAGGGGATTGGAATGATGCATATGTCAAGGAATTCAAATTTGCAAAATGGGGATGGTCATATGCATCATGCCAATGGCAATGGCCATGTCACTATCAATGTGAATTCAAACAACACAAACTCACATCATGGTCATCTCCATTCTTCTCATTGCAACCACAGTAACCATGGGAAATCCAAAACTGATAGCGTTCCACTAGGTTTGGGTCTTGGTCTTGGGCGCAGTTCTGCACGTTCTGTTGTGGCTGCATGATGTAAGCATCTGAATACATTAGAACCTGATATTGCTGTGTATTGTATTATAATATCTGCGTTAGCTTCAATTTTTAATCGATTGTTGCTCCTTTTTGGTACACCAAAGGGGAGCTCTTAATTCTTGTTCACGGTTGTTTTGATTTTAGTCGGAGAATTCAGCATAAAAACCATTTTAGGCAACATCCATTGCAGACTGTAAATACTGAAGATCTTGATGGCTGTCCCAAAGATTTTAGATACATCCACTAACATTTGTGTTGCCATTTTTTTTTTCCCGTTGTTAAAAGCTAATTATTAATTATATCCTCAGTTTTAATGAAATATTATTTTGGTAGGCTCGTTAATTTATTGTTGAATGAAAATATAAAATAATAAAACAAATCGGTCACTGTCAACCACTTTGAAATGATGAGTCCCATCACTTTGGCAAAATGACCAGATGTGATTGCCATCCATCACCGAAATATTCAATCAAGCTTAATGGTAGGCTCGTGAGTCATGTATGAAAGTGGATCAGGTTCTTGATGTACGGTCACTCGTCACCACCACTTTGAAATGATGAGTCCCATCACTTTGGCACAAATGACCAGATGTGATTGCCATCCATCACCGACAATAGTACGATGACCGTTTACGTTTGCATGTTTTTGTCAATTTTTTTTTTTAATTTAAATTTGAAGTACGGACATTAAATATCACAACTCACAAGGGTACAAATGAAATTTGGAGGAGGCATAAAGTAAACGCTTCATCCCCCGCCAAAAGCTAACGGCGGAGAAAGCGAAAAAAAAGGACCCAAAATCACGACCAAACGCAGAACCAACGCGCCATTATTTTTAATTAAAATATAGATTTTTATATTTCTTAAAAATCAGAAATTTTATGGCTTTATATTTTATAATGCTCTTTTAATAAATTTAATGTTTTAAAAAATTAAAATATTTTTTTTTTTTTTAAAATTTTTGCCCCCACTGGTCAGTCACTCGTTATCTTTCTGATCATTCTTCATTCCGTTTCAGTGCAGTGGAGTCACTCGTTATCTTTCTGATCATTCTTCATTCGGTTTCATACAGCATGATTTTGAGGTATTTTTCCCTTTAGTTCTTTTTTCCTTTTCTATTTTTTATTTTTATTTTTATAGAGAGGGCGGAACACCGTGATAATTATGCAGACAATGTATATATATATATATATGATAAGTTTTTGCTGCTGCTTGTGAAAGCTTCCTCTTTAAAGAATTGTACGCAGAGGCAGATGTTGGAAGCAAACTGCATTGGAGAATCAGTGTAATGCCTACGGAATCTGCTTGTGGCCTTTGTTACAAACTGGCAAAAAATTACTGCCGTACGTTTTGAGAATATTGGCAGAAATGAATAGTGCATTTGCTTGTGCATGTATCAGGCTTGATCTTGAAATGCGGACGTGGGATTGTACAATTTCATGTATGCTGGGAAGTCAACTCAGAAGCAGCTTTTGTTCTTCATCATGTGCATGCTATTAGTTTTGGTTGATTCTCTGGTTAGTTTGTGGAACGAAATGTTTGAAGTAGGGAATTTCCAGTATTTTACTATCATCGGTCTATTTGTTGGGTCTTATGGTCATAATAAGTCATGTAATATATTGCAACTAAAATGTATAATACATACTATAAATTGTACATGACATCTGAAGTATTTACGTGCCGTAAAAATGAATTAAGCAGTTAATTGGAAGGAAGAGCCTGTTCCTCTTTACACAAGACTTCACAGTACTTGAATAAATATTCATAGTTCAAAATACAAATTTTCATAAATTCTTATTACAAAAACTCAAAAGAAACTCAAATGCTTGAGACTATTAAGTTAAAAAAACCTAAGAAAGCAACCAACAATGCATTACTGCAAGAACCCAACAATGAATAACAAATACAATATTCTGTGTCAGAAAGAAAACAATGAAGGCAATGGTGGCGAAGGCAGAAACTAACTAAAAAATGGCAGCCTCTGCTACTTCGTTCATGTCTCCCTCCACGTACGGAAATAAAATTATCCTCTTTCTCCAGAACAATACACAATACAAATCCAGAAGTGCAATTGTCCTCTCGTGTCTAAAAGTACAGTGCTGAAGCCTAAATCTGAACCTAAAATTTAGTACCAAAATAACCTGCAGACAGATAAGCAAAGGTCAAAACTGGGAAATAATGGAACAATGTAATTGAATTTGAACATTTATCTGAAAATAGTGAGAGGACTGCGAAAAACAAAACAAGATAAATAAATGCAGACAGCAGAAGCCACTGACTACGGGAACTCTCTGAATAAATGCAAATATTTTGAATTGTGAAGTTGGGCCAGTAATATGAAGCAGGAAGCACAGCAAGAAAGCATGCATCTTCTGCTTTCAGCCAAATACTTTTCTCTCACAAATTTTGAGGTAAATGTGTGGACCATTACTCTGTTTACACATGGAAATTTGCTCAAGTCTAATATAATACCAATACTAATGACCTGCAAATGGCCTTGCCACACCACCTTTAAACAAGCATTTCCCCCAATACCTAGACTTTCTTTTCGAAAGATCCATCAATCAAGCAATACGGGTGTACCTTCACATATCGTAGGTCAATGGCTCCATATACTCAGGTAATCTTATTCCCAAATACCCCATGTCCCCCCTTTTTCCTTTTCCCCACTAAACATGGTTAACATGAGTGGAAAAGAACAAACTCACGAAACATTGATGCACAAAACTGTCATCCAATTACTAGAATTTGCACATATATCAAAGCTTGAGTCTCTATGATGATACAAGAGCTAACTAACAATCAAAAAGCCAACAAGCATTCATTTGTATCCCCTCCCTCATCACTAATTACTTTTATGGGTTCATTTGACTGGTGCCATCATATTTGAAGTTCTTTTCTAGCTACCGTGCCACATAGTTAACAACACTCAAATGTCTATACACACAGGCTTATTATTTGTCAACAGAAAGATATAAATCACCTTCCATAGAGGCTTATTATTTGTGAATGCAGGGTTCTCAATCATCATAAATTTTTATCAGATTGCACATGGTAATACAAAGCCATCACAGAACACTTCAGAAGGTCTCACTACACTAACAATCTCATATTTTCTATAAAATGGATAGTCTGAGTACGACTTTCTCATGCACTTTCCTCCTAGGTTCTACCATTCTTAACTTTTTCCCGGAAAACTTTCTCAATTAATAAGTGAACTTAGTCTGTCGTGCATAGAACAAATTAACTTTCATGGGAAATTTGAGCGAAAAGAATTGAAAAAACCCAACTCCAGAACATCTGCTGAACAAAGAGTTATGTAGTACTTTAACCTGCTAATGTCAAAGTTTGTACAAAAAAGGAACTTCATGTATCCTAATATAATCTACATAAACATGAGGTAGATTTTTATGACAATGCCTGATCCTCATCTTCATATTCATCTGATGCAGACAAAAATCCACTTCAGCAGCATTTTTATTCAAATGTTTACTTTCACATAAAATCAAAATGTTAAATCAGCAAGAGCACTTTTTCAGAGCATTACCTACCTAGGAATGTCAAGAATATATATTCCAGATGATAAAGTACGACAAGAGGGTCTTTCCCCATTTCCCTCTTCAAGAACTGTCTCAAAAACATCTGGCTCATGCATGCTCTAAAGCATGATAAAGCTTTGAAACCCGCCGTCTGAGTAATGGTTCAAGCCGCAATGATGAAACCCCACTTTGCCACTTTTTAGCGGTGTACATCTCATTCCATGCCAGTACTATCTCATCAATTTGAAACATTAAACCTGCAATCATATATATAAGCAAAAATACAGCTAAGCTTCATCTAGATAATTAGATTATAATAGAAACACTGAATTTTTAATACGCATTACCTTCTCCAGCAGCATTGTTTGAACAGTGGTTCTTTATCATAACAGTTATGTCTGTTGGAGATGCTCCAGCAAGCTCAAACTTCTCGACTGCAACTTCTAAGCTTTCTCGCCAGACTGGTATCCCCATCTTGTATTCCATAATGGATCGCTCATAGAGTATGGTACCCCATAAGAGGTTTATCTGGGACCTTATATTTCTAGCCTGCTCTTCAGCTTCAACTACTGATATATCTTTAAATAAACCATGCAACCCAGTTCTCTGTGGAAGATAATCAGCTTTCTTTTGTTTAGAAAGTTCACTAAGGCGTTGCCCTTCCATCTCTTCCCACATCTGCATGCCCTTCTCCATATTACTCTCAGCACTGTTATATAGTAGTGGAACATCTGTTTTAGGCCATGTATCTAAATCAACATTGCTGCTAACTGCATAATACCATGAAAGTTTTGCTTGCTCAAACTGCTGTTGACCCATAGCTAGAATGCCTTCATAGAAGTCAGGTTTAATTTTTAATGCTTCTTCATATCTCTGACCTGCTATTGTGAATTCCTTTTGTGCCCAATCATATGCACTTTTTATCTGTTCCAGTACAGATTCTGTAGAAGCCTCTTTGGTGACGTAAACCCCCTTCCTTGCTCTGGACATGTGAATGTTTCCCCAGTTGAACAATGCTAATGCTGCCATTTCTTGAAATTTCTCTGCTGCTCTGTTAAATAGACCTTGGGCTTCTTCACTGGTAACAGCCTCCTCCATAGCCTCAGAATATACCTTCATGCCAAGTTCATGGAGATTCAAGTATGTATCGAAATCTAACCCAACGTGGTTTTTGAACAGCTGAGCAAACTCAATTATCCAGTCATCTATACAACATGACCCCTTTTCTGCTTCCTTACCGTTTCCCACATTCCCATTCTCAAAATATTTTTGTTCCATATCAAGTGAGTTCACCTTCTCATTCTTAAATCTCTCATATAATGGATCCTGCTGTGGATTAACTTCTACCACGTACAGCCTGACAGAACCCTGCATTGCTGCCAATGCTTCAGCCCATCTTAGTTCTTCATCAGTAGTAATTGTGACCAAATCACCTTCTTCATCCCTGTACTTAATAAGAACTGCTCTACAGCTTGGAAATCGATCACTTATAACCTCTCTAAGTTGTAGAAGGCTGCAATTAAGTGGCAATTGAGCAACTCTTATATCCTCCCCAAACACCAACTTTACAGACTTCTTTGGCTCTTCGTCCTTCGTAGAAGAAATTTTCTCCTCCACAACTACCTTATCCTCTGCCATCTTCTCCTCGATTCTGCCATCAACCCTTTTGTCTTCAATCTTTTCATCAACCTCCTTTTCCTCAACTTTGACCCCAGTCTTCTTCTCCTCAACTTTGTTGCTCTTCTTCTTCTTTGTCTTCTCTTTCACTACTTTTGGAGCAATCGAAGCAACAGGAGGTTCAACATATTCTGGAGGTAGTTCGATGACAGTATCAGTCACCCTTAACCCTCTCTTCTCAAGTTCTTTCTTCACCCTTTCTGCAATCTCCACTGCCATAATATTTTTTGGCTCCTTGTTCAAAACAGTAGTGACATCTCTGAATGCCAAATCCAGCCTATTCAAGGCCTCGTAACACCTAGCCCTTTTTAAAAGTGCTTTACTGTACAAGGGTGTGACTTCTAGGGCTAAATTGCACTCATGTATTGCCCTGGGGTACTCACTCAGACCCATCTGCATATAACAGGCAGCCATGTTACTCCGAAGATATGAGACATCTATATGATTCCTTGGAAGTAATTTGAGGGCTTTCTCATATTTCAATAAAGCTCCTCCATGGTCCCTCTTTTGAAACAGCTTGTTCCCCTCCTCTTTCAATTCTTGAGACATGCCAATAAAGACCTCCGTGTCCTTATCATAAGATTTAGGACTATGTTCTCCAACTTTGATTTGCTTAGGACTACCACCTACTGATTCTCCACCTATCTGTTTCTTCTTCTTTCCACTATTCCTCCCCATTTCAACCCAAAAGAGCTTTAACTATGTCAACACTACCGAAACCAAAACAGTAACTATCCAATCCAATCCAATCAAACACCACCAAAACTACGCTGTATTCAAGCTCTCAGACAAGATAAACAATCCAATCCCAACAAACAATCTTAGGTGTAATAAATCAAAAAAGAAAAGCACACAAATATAAAGCTCTTAAACCAAAGAACCCAGGAACAATATCCAGAAAAACCCTCAATCGCTTCCTAATTTCAACAAAACAACTTCAAGGCTCCAATTTTTTTCTTCCCTCCAAGCTTAAATGGCTTCTTCGATAAAAACCAAAACCCAATTTGAAAAAAGAAAAAAAAAAAAACACACACACACACACACACACACACACAACTAAAAAATTCCAACTTTTATCTCTCCAAATCAGGATTTGCTACTGTTTCTCCGAGAAAAAATGAAACAAACCCCAATTCAGAGAGAAACAAATAACACCTAATTCAGCTAACAAAACGACACACTTCCATTAACTTTATTTTTAGAAGAAAATAGCTGGGAAGTAAACTTATCTCAGAAATGAAACGAGCTGTGAATTTTCCGGGAAAATTTGGAGCGAGAAAGTGCAAGAAAGTTTTGTGAGAAAAATAGAATCGAACACTTTAATCTTTGTGTTTGTGTAATTTGTAAGAGTTTTCACAGCTTCACCCAAACGCCAAAAGAAGCTAAGAAAATAAATCCAATTTAAAAAGAAAAAAATCAATTCTGATGTAATAATATTTTCTGGGATTTTAGAAAAATTAAGAAATGACGCGCGTCCCACCTAATATCGTTGATTCCAAGTTTCTTGGGGACGTTCGATGAAAAGTGAAAGGCAAAGATCTGGCAGATCAAATTTTAGCTAGCTTTTGCCGCTTAGCTTGTTAGCTTCAATACTCCGCAATAAATTAATTAAATAAAAACAAAAGACTTAATGACCTATTTTGGTTGTTTATTTAAATAAGTCCCATTTAATTTGACTATCCTAATTATCTGGACCCTTTGAAATGAGTCTCATTTTCAACATGTTTTATGGTATTCGAAGATGACGATACATCTTTTTCAACACGTTTTATGTTATTTGAAAATGATGGTTTACGTCTAATGCGTCTTCCAAGTGTTAATTCCTTTTGTGAAATTATCCCGATTTTCATTTATGTTTTTAAACATATTCTTAAGAAAAAAAACTGTCTATAAAAATTTAATGAAAATATCCTTTTTATTTAAAAAAATCTAATTACTTAAAATAGTAAAGTAAGAATGTAATTATAATATAAAATCAAAGGGAAGAGAGCTTTGTAATAGCAGATTTCAAGAAAAATGTAATTAAAAGAGGTTTTAAGAAAATATATATATTTATCATAAAGAATCGTAGAATTTTGCTATTGAAATGTGAAAAATAATATTTGTTTTTGAGGAAAAGAGAGAGAGAGAGAGAGAGAGAGCTAAGAAATTATAATTGAATTTAAAATAATGGCAACCACAAGGGAGCTTGAAGTGGCAGCCATAAACTTTTTTCCTGGCGTGTGGCCCCATATATGAAAAATTGGCCACGAAATGGACACTACCGTCCACGGACAAAACCACGTGACTGGAAAAAACAAAAAAGTAACGAACTTTAATGGGCCCACCAACTGCCAAACGACAACAAAAAAGTGAAGTTTCCCGCTGTTACAAGGGAACGGGGAAATGGCTTAAACGGCAAACGGACAGCCGTTTTGTGAGAAAGCAAACAAAAAGGATTTTGAAAAATGCAACAAGTTTGTGTCTGCTTCTTTGCTTGCGTTTTCGAGAATCTTTTGTACATGACGTGACAATCCGTTGCAAGCAACCGCCCCGTAGCCGTATGTATGTCCAATCTTTGACCATCTGAATTTTTGCAGTATTTTAAATCTGACGGCCGTGAATTTTAAGGCAAGATAGGTGAGTGGGAGGCAACTTCAATGGAACTTCGTGGAAGACCACCAGGCCACGGCCCACGGGCCACCTCCTTTTGATTTCCTCTTTAATAATGTCCGTCTTTCCTTTGATGCCCTTTATCATTATTTATTTTGCTTCGGTTCGCCAGCCACATGCTCGAGAGGCAGGTGGCCAGGTGCCCTGCCTCAACTGTTTTTGTTTAATCATGGTATAAATTTATTGATTAATCCTATAAAAATTTTGGGGTGTTTTTAGTGTGTGCACTTTCATTGGTCATATTTTTTAACACAGTGACAAGAATTCACCAAATGAGAAAACAATAATTATATATATTTATAAACTATCGAAATTTCATCGTTTTACAAAAATGCCTATATGCTAACTTCAGAATTACGTGCTACTTATTTGAACCCAAAAAATACAAAAGTATTATGAGAGGTCTGTAACAAATAGGCAAATAGCTCATATGCCATATTTAACGGACACGACGCTTTTTAATGGCTTGAAGGCTTTTGTAACAGAATGATGAATGCCGGTGCTAAAAACACCAGAATAAATATCTCATTACACTCGAAGTGTATTCAGAAATTGGACCGGTGCATTTAGTTTTCAATACTTTAAATCCGCGACCTCCATCCGAGCCCAGGCCGTCCCACCTAAGCCCCCGTCACTCATTTTTGATTGAAAAAGTCAGCTAGAGCCAAAGAGTTCGGTGAACAGATATCCTCTCGTATATCGCCACGTGGCATTCTCAATTCGCCACCTAAGAAACCGGAGATCCTGCCACATCATCAACCTTCGCTCCAATGAATGCAACTGTAAACGCAACAACATGGGCTAATGTGTAACAGAAAACATTGATGATATGATAGCAGAGGGGATGACATGTGCGTGCATGCTTAATGCTTAATGCTTAAGGCTTAAGGCTTGTGTACGGAATTACGTTAACTTTGACTGGTCACACCGATCGGCGATTCAGTTACCTGCTCTCTCTACTCCATTGAAAGTTCAAAAATGAGCGGGGACGATGTGCCGTTGGATGAGAAAGCGAGGAGAACGAGAGATCTTTTGTCGAGTTTCTACGGTCCAGATCCTTCAATGTCACCCAACTCGCCTTCCAAATTCGCACCGTTGGATGCAATCAACTCCAACTCATTCAACGCCGATCACTACTTGAATCTCCTGGTGCGCCACTCTATATTATTTATTAATCCCATAATCATGATTATGACTAAACTATTCATATAATATTGACACCATTGCAGTATTTACTAACAAGTAAGAATATGTTTGAGATTCAGATCTGGTGCCCTTTAATATACAGTTAAAATCACTGACGCTCAGGTATAAATGAGAGGATAGCGTATTAATTAATTCGCTCAACTAATCTTGTTATGCCACGTCAGGAGTTTCGTGGCTTTATTATTTTTTTATAAAGATATTAATCAATTAGCAAAAGCAAGTTTCTATTAGGAGAAGCACAACAATCACGAGCATACCCAAAATTTGGCTTAAATTGCTCGTGATATTCTGTTTGATTAAGTGATTTAATTATCTATGCTAGATAATTCTTGCCGGTTTGTATCCACCTTTATTTTCACTATGCTTGTGTTGCAAGGAAGAAGTGATAACGCATTCAGATTCATCCACCAAGATAGATTTGAGTAGTGGGTTTACTTGAAACTTGAAAGCGGTAGTAGTAGACTAGTTGTGATACAATTCTCTTCTAAGAAAAGGTTGAATATCAGAAACTTTTTAATCCTCCATACATGTCTTGAATGGAATAGATACACAAGTCAAGCTTGGAGGGGCTTCTGCAAAGGCATGTGGGAATGGCAGCTGAGATTAAAAATCTTGATACTGACTTGCAAATGTTAGTCTACGAGAATTACAACAAGTTTATAAGTGCCACTGATGCAATCAAAAGGTAGTCTTCTCCATTCTGTAATATTATTTGAGAATGTATTGGCTCAACATACAGCATCTATGGCTATTGGCTCATAATCTACAGCTTAGTAACAAATTTGTGTTTTTCCATTAATTGTTGCATTACTTCAATGTCAGAATCTGTTCTGTTTTAGATATCTACTCACCGTTTTTGGAGTTTTTGAACCTCTCTCTTTAAGGAATTGTAATGTTTTTGCTTATAACAGGATGAATAGTAACATCATGGGCATGGAATCGAATATGGAACAACTCCTAGAGAAGGTTTGTGAAAAATTTTACATTAACTATACTAGATTTTAAGCAATGACTTATGGATTTAGTGGCGGAATTATCTTACAGATAAAAACAGTTCAATCTAGAAGTGATGGGGTCAACAGTTCTCTCTTTGAAAAGAGAGAACATATAGAGATATTACATCTAACGCGCAGCCTTCTACGGAAAGTTCAGGTATTAAAGGAATATGAAATGTTTTATTGGCTTTATCACAGTGGCTTTTATTTCATATTACAGTGTCTGTGAATATGTGTCTCTGTGTTTGGAAGAAATGGGAATTTTATATATATATATATATCACTTGTGGAGAGGTTGTATCTTCCTGAATAGGTGCTGAGGTTTGATCAATTAGCAGGACAAATATCAGTTATCATCTTGCATCTTGCAAGACCGGGGCTACTAAATCAGTTATTTAGTCTAATGTAGTTGACTTTCGTGAATTAAGAACTTGCTTGAACAGATCCTATAGCAGCTTTAAGAGTAACAGTTGTACGTAGAATACATTATTAATTAATTTATTGTTGATCTGCAATACAAGCTACGAATTTCTGCTTTATATACGTCTTGGATCTGGCCATCTATTAATTAACAGATATATTCTTCTGTGAAGAGCAGTTTATTTATGATTTACCTGCTAGACTTGGCAAATGCATTAAATCGGAAGCCTATGCCGATGCAGTCAGGTTCTATACTGGAGCAATGCCTATTTTTAAGGTCATTTATTTCATACACTGGTCCTGTGCTGGTTTGATTAATGTGTTATGCGGATTTTTTTTTTCCCCCAATTTGTTGTGGAGCCTTTTTTTCCTCTTCAGAAAGTTTGACATTTCGTTATATTCTCCTCGTTAGGCATATGGAGATTCATCATTCCAGGAATGTAAGCGAGCATCTGAAGAAGCAATTGCCATAATAATAAAGAACTTGCAGGTTCTTACTTCTTTCTGCTGTTTGTATAGTGATTCAAAGTGGCTTATTTTGAGCCCAAGCCAAATCAAACCTACAAATATAGGATGGGTAGATTATGGGCTGAATCTTCTAGATGAGAGGTGCAACAATTTAGCGGGGGCGGAGTTTGGAGTGAATCTCCCTGGGGAGGGCCCAGTTTAAACTTTAAGTATTAGTAAGGGATTGATTTTATATGATATTTTCATCTATAGTTGTAGTATCGTCACCGAAAATTTTAAAAATTTACTTGTAACCGTAGCAATTTTAATTTGGGGATTTTAATTGATAATTGAGGCTACTGTCACCAAAAAAAGAAAAAGAAAAAGTAATTAACAAAATAAAAAAATCAAAGTGGTAGATCCAAACTTTATCAAAAGTTTAAAAGGCTATTTGCTATTTTCAGAATGAAAAAGCAATTAACAAAATAAATATCAAATAATTGAGCCATTTTATTTTACAAAATATAAAATTACATTTTAATTCTATACATAAAGTTTACAAATTAGTAATTTATATTTTTATACCTAATTTTTAATATTTTCCTTAAAAATTACATTTTCATCCTATATATAAAGAGTAATCAGCATTTTTACAACTAATTTTTTTTTTTTATATATTTTCTTTAGAAATTTCAATTTTTTTTTTAAGGCTTGCAGATGCCTTGACCCCTCTAGCCGGACGCACCCTCCGCCCGTGCAATTCATTTCAGGGTTCCCCACCTCATCTTTACTTACTCCCTTAAGAGTTCTACCCTTCTTTTATTTCTTTTTCTCCTCTTATTGGATAATATATTCCCTCTCGCGATCACGGTAGGCATCGGGCAACTCTTTCCTGTCCTTTAAAGCTTAAACCAACCCCTTATTTACGGTCAAGACTCAGTTTGACCCTCAGTTGTTGGCAAGCCAAGGGACTTCACCGAGTCAAATACCCGGCACATATTAAGTAACTTGACTCTGTAGACTAATTACATCCAACATATTCGGTAATGATTAATAATTAAGGCATGGCATTGACTTTGGGGGAAAATATCTGTAACAATGTTAAAGCTTCATATTGGATAGTACTTTGGTTGTGATTTATGGATGTTATCCGACATAACGCGGACAATCATGCATTGATTTATGTCCCTACATGTCTCATGGGCGTAACATGGAAAACCGTGCGTCAAATACAGAAAATCTATTATGAAGAAAGTAGCGGCCCGCAGTACTAGAAATCTCTGTTTGTCTGAAGCATGCATAATATTCATATAATGCAGCCAGGTGAAGTGCAGTGTAATGCCGAAGAGCCAATGTAAAATTTGTCTTCTTTCTGGTGAATATTTTCTTTTCAGGGGAAGTTGTTCTCAGATTCTGAATCCATACAAGCAAGAGCAGAGGCTGCAATGCTTCTTAAGCAGTTGGATTTTCCGGTTTGTACTACTATGTGCATATGGTGATTTGGGTGTTTTCTTCAGCTGATTTAACATATTACACTTTTAAACAGGCAAAGTAATTAGGCTACAATGGTATGTGATAACACAGACAGAGAACTGGCTGTGTATTTATTTTGGTATAAAGAAAAAATAAAAAATAAAAAATAAAAATTTCTTCCTGCTATATCATTGTTTTTAAAGTACCAAATGTTCTGAGGTCTTTATTCAAATAATTTCAACACTCTGATTTGTCATAAACTTATCTGACGGATACACTTGCATGACAGATTTCGTATAATCACGCATTCATGTTTCGACAGGTGGACAGCCTAAAAGAAAAACTATTTGAAAAGTTAGAACAGTCTCTAGGGGGTCTTCAGCTGAAGGATGAAGATATAAGCAGATGTTTGTTAATGTCAAACGATCCTTCTAAACTAGAAAACCATCCTGAGTCAGTGGCTGCTACTGTTCATGAGGTGACTGAATTAAACTGAGTACCACCTTTGTGATTCTGATTTTTGGTTTGTGTCGGGTGTCTGAGCCCAACGAGTTTGTTCCTGCTCTTAACCTTTTCCATATGTCTTCAATTTTTCTAAACTCAGGCTTCTGTTCAAGAGTTTGTAGAGGCTGTTCGAGCTTATCGAGTAATATTTCCTGACTCAGATAAGCAGCTAATTAAACTTGCACAGGAGTTGGTTACCAAGTAAGAAATGCTGATAGTCATTTTTTGATTGAACTAAAAAAGTCGCAACAGCATTTTGCTCAAAAAATGTAATTGTCATTTTTTTCATTTAGGAACTTTGAAACTGGTGAGCAATATGGAAAGAAACGGATACGTGCAGCCGATTTATTGGCTGTTCTTCGTAAGTAATTTGTTTATTCCCTCATGGAAGATCTTATGCTTCGTATTCTCTGGTACCTGAATTTCCTTAGCATTTAAGTTAGTTTTAAGGCCTGTCCTCAAGTGATGCTAGAGCTGAGCACCATTATTTTATAATCTTCATTGCATTAAATTTCTTCTATTTTCCGCCTTTGATTTGATTGTTTGAAATTCTTCACCAAATTCTAGTTGCATGCAGGTATGATATGGAAAGAAGTTCTCCTGATGGATGAAGTATTGCATGAATCTGTTCTTTCTGAGTTTTCTTTGGAGGTTTCTTTTGGAACTAACAGTCTATCTGTTTTCTTGGTGAAGGATAAAGTTTGGTGTACTAAAAAACCCCATATGGTTTCAGGCTGTTCAGATAACTGTCAAACATCATGTTGCCAGCAGATTTTCTCATCTTCTACATGATATATCAGGTTACTTTCATGATTATAACTTTAATAAGTAGTTTATGTTAAGAGTTGGATCACCAGAAAATTAAGTTCAGGTTAGTACTTACACTTCTGGTACAGCTGAGTATTTAGTGATGGCAACGGATTAGACCTTAAATAAATATTCACGCTTTGGAATACTGTTACAAATTTGAATAACTTGATGGTTTTATCTAATGGGTTAAGTCCATCTATTTAAATTCTGTTCAAACTGGCAGATGCCCTCACAAAAGTTTATGTTGGACAAGAGGAGGGAATGGAAGAGTTTCCCTTGCAGGTTGCCCTGGGGGCCAGCAAAAAAGCAGTGCTCCAGGGAAGCATGGATATACTACTGGTAATAAATAACATGCTATGGAGACAATGTTCTTTTAGGCATGCAAGAATCTTGAAGAATTTCATTTCCGCAAATGCTTGCCTTTTGTTTAAGTCCCGTTTGGGGCAGCTGCGCTGCCACCGCGCAGCTGCTCCCCAGGCCAACTCTAGGGGAATATTCCCCTAGAATTGGCCTGTGGAGCAGCTGCGCGGTGGCAGCGCAGCTGCCCCAAACAGGTCCTTAGTCTAGTGTTATTGGAGTTTGTCAGTGCTTTTATCTGCGGCTTTGAAACTTGGATTTTGTCATTTGGTCGGTAGCTTACATTTCTTATATTCTTATACTACGTATATGTGCACATTCATTTCGTTTTTCTATTTCTTATTCCATTTGTTCATTCCAGGATTTCCGCCAACTTCTTGATGACGACTTGGAGCTACTAGTTAAACTGAGAGAGTTGATTCTCGATTGGGTTCAAGAAGGATTCCAAGATTTCTTTAGGGAACTTCACGGTAGATTTCTGTTGCTTTCTGGGAGAAATAATTCGTCCGTTCAAGTTCATGGTGTGGTGGAGGGAACACAGGGTGACAAAGTTCTTGCTAGCCTTGTGTTGGTGCTGGCTCAATTGTCTGTCTTCATTGACCAAACCGCCATCCAAAGAATTACTGAGGCAAAGGAGCCACCTTTTATTTTTATTTTGGTCCTGTTCTAAACGGATAAAATAAGACAGTTTCTCTCTCTCTACCCTCAATGGCTTGTTTTCATGTGTCCTTTGTCAGGAAATAGCTGCTTCCTTCGCAGGTGGTGGTACTAGACTCTATGAAAATGGGCCTGCCTTTGTCCCTGGGGAAATTTGTCGAAGCTTTCGGTCTGCTGGTGAAAAGCTTCTGCATCATGTATGAGTTTATTGATAGTTATTTCACACTTTAGCTACGGATTTGAAAATGCCCCACAGTAGATCCCATATGCTATCCCTTGAAATACGGCGGTTGTCATGTTCTAACATTAATTTGAACTTTCTTTCATCAGTACATAAATTTGAGGAATCAGAGGATATCAGTTCTCCTGAGGAAAAGATTTACAACACCAAATTGGGTCAAGGTCATTGCGGATATGATTATACTCCAAGCATTTAGAAAGTATAGTCTGGTATTCAACATCGCTAATACTTTTGGGCTTTGTGCAGCACAAGGAGCCTAGAGAAGTTCATATGTTTGTTGATTTACTTCTTCAAGAGGTTGGTGCATTATCAATGTTTCTGTTTACATATTAGGTCCTCGTCTCGTTGTTTCAAATCAAAAACTGAGAATACCGGTTTGTTTGCATGTGCATATCCTCTGAAATTTTCTTGCTTCAGTTGGAAGCAATAGGAAACAAAGTGAAGCAGGTACTACCACAAGGGCTCCTCCGAAGGCATCAACGAAATGACAGCAACGGGAGCACCAACTCCTCTCGCAGCAATCCCCTACGAGAGGGCAAATTGAGCCGTACAAATACTCAAAAGGCCAGGAGCCAACTTTTGGAAACACATCTAGCAAAGTTATTCAAGCAAAAAGTTGAAATTTTTACCAAAGTTGAATGCACGCAGGTAGTACATATGAGATTGTTTTGTTAATACTCGAATTTGATGTGTGACACAAGATGAAATAATTTCACTTATGAGCTGCAGGAGTCAGTTATAACAACTATAGTAAAATATAGCCTGAAAAGTCTGCAAGAATTTGTGCGACACCAGACCTTTAACCGAAGTGGATTTCAGCAAATCCAGTTGGATATCCAGTACCTGAGGACTCCATTAAAGGAAGCCGCGGAAAATGAAGCCGCCATTGATTTTTTGCTTGATGAGGTGATGTCAGTACAAGTTTGCCTCTGCAATTTCATGTAACTCTACTTCCTCTTTAGCTTGTCTGCTAAGTATGTTGCTGTGTAGGTGAGTGTTGCCGCTGCTGAACGTTGCCTTGACCCAATTCCTCTGGAGCAACCAATTTTGGACAAACTTATACAAGCAAAGCTGGCAAAAAGCTTATCACAGAATGCAGTTTCCTCGTAAATATTTGAAACTAGTACTAGTGAATTTGGTCTCTCTCATTCATTAATCATTACCAGTCCGGACAGTGCTGAGGATTGCTTTGAGCTCAGCTACCTATGATTTTATCTTCTTTTTTTTTCTTTTTCTTTTTTTTGCGGAAGAAAATTTTTGCTGAGAATAAATAAAGCGCTATCCATGATTTATTCATTGGTTAACATGTAAATTCTCAAATATTTTAGTATATTTGGAATCTTGAATAATATTATGCATTGTGTAGGAAAGAATTAATTATCAAACAATGGGACAAGCTTTCTTTTTTAAAAAATTAATTTTATTAGAAGAAATTAAAAATTCATTCCGGATAAGATTCGAATTCTCCATCCCAACTTTATGTTATTGATTTAAAAAATAAATACATATAAGATATAAGCAGATTAGAATTCAGTGCTAAAATAAGTTTTCATTGAACCAATAATTAAAATTATTTTAAATTTTTATTTTTTTCTACTTATTTAATAATTATTAATTCAGGGTTCAATAAAACTCAATTCTGCACTGAATTCTTATCCATATAAACAAGGTAGTAATTTCAATAACTATATAATATTCAACAAATATTCACTGTTAGTTAGAAGTGACAAAAATATATGCCCGATCCGGACCCGGACCGTACCCGGGCGTACTCAGTCCCGGTATGAAGCCGGGTCGGTCTTAGGCATCACTTGATAAATCCAAAACCCGAATTTTATTAAAAAAATTATAAAAAATGTATTATTTTAAAAATTTATATTTATTCGACTCATTTATTATACATATATAAAGTTTTAAACACTTAAAATTCATATTTTCATGTCAAATTTTATTAAAATAAATTTAAAACTTATAAAATTACCAAAAAATAAAAAATATATACACATATAATATTAAAAAAATATAAAATTCGGGTACCCGGATTAAATCCCGACTCGGACCCAGGCCCGGAACCAGACCAGTTGTATGCGGGCAGGGTTCGGTCATTGCAATACCCGGACCCGACCCGGGGTTTTACCAACCCTACTGTTAGTCTTAATAAACGCCGATTTATATCTAAAATCAATTTCTTAATTAAGTAATTTGCAAAGCTTTCTTTTCGTTGATATCAATTTCAAATAAAACTAACTAGTGATTGTCAAAAAAAAATAAAAATAAAACTAATTAGTGAGATGTCACGTGACTTTGCACATGACTCATCGTCCGTGATTAGGCAAAACCTGATTGGCCAACCTGCGTGGAGGGACTGTCGTCCCAAATGCCACCGGATGACAGTCTCAAAAGGTGACGTGCTCTTTGCGCCCCCCCCCCCCCCCCAAAAAAAAGAAAAAGAAAAAGGTGACTTGCTCAAGAAAATTGAAAAGCAGAGCAGCTCTCGAAAATTTTGAGTTGCTGGATCCGATTCCGATTTGGTCCTTCACATTTTCAACGCATAAATATTGCATATTTATGATTACAGACACAACCAAGAACATGAGATTGCTGTTTTTGCTTCTCGTTGTTTCACAAACTCTATGCAATTACGCTTTAGCTGATCAAATCTACCCAGCTAATATAGGTGATAATAATGTTTTCCACTTTCATTTTTCCTATGTAATCAAATTTTTAGCTTCTGGGTCCCTTGTGATTATTCTTACATCAATACAATTTTAAAAAGAATTTTTTTTTTTTGGTAATATTCATGGCTACCGTGATCTGTTGAGCTTAATTTTATGTCTGTTTCTTTAATGTGACGTAAGAAAATCTGTAGTATTTATCTGGGTGAAATGAATTGTTATAGGATTTCTGAGGCTTATGTAGAGAATAATAATTCTGAATTGATATTTCTGTGTTATAAACTGGGTGTAGCTAGTGTTTCGGAGCTTATATTTTTGTAGCTAATTAATTGCCTGGAGGCATTTTCTCATCGATTTTAGTTTGAGTCTTGAAAGATAGGATGGCAATGAGACAATTTCATTAGAGTGGAGCCTTTACCAGAAACAAAATGGGTAGTTGGAGTTTATGGAAATTAGTCAAAATAAACTCATTAGTTCTTGTAGATAAACAGTAGAGATTAATTGCTTTTCAAAGGTCCAGCTTTGGTATCTCTAAAGGCACTCCTGGTTCAAGTAGTTAAATCATAGAGATAAATGGGTACTGCATACTAGTCCTTTTGCAATGATTGCTCCTTGATGATGGAAGTTGTTTGAGTTTCACTGTATTCTCTTTCGTTTTGTTGATTGACAGGGAATACATTTGGTCGAAGTTCTCGTGAACCAAAATACAAGATTGATTTCCATTCAGAAGACTCCCCTTTTCATCCTGTAAGTATGTTGAACTGTTGATTTTCATTTTTTGTTTGAACGAACTAGACATGCTATTCCCGCGACCTACCTGCCAATGGGATAGATGATTCAACTTCTTCTAAACATATTGCAACTTTTACCATGTGAATATTAGCTATGAAAAAGGAGTATGAGGTATCACAATCTAATGCAGTGGCCTGAAAATGATGCAGGATGATGACCAGGAATCTGTGATTATGCCGAATAAAAATGGACAGAATTATATATGTTATTTGCCTAAAGTAGAAAAAACCAAGAGTGAAAAGCAAGTACCTCAGCATAATACAAGCAGCATGATTGTTGAAACTCAGAAACGGATTAAATTGAAGACACCAGACGAGCTGCTTGAAGTATTAAAGGGCCAATGCTTTTTCAGGGTAAAGTTTATTACTCCAAATTTAAATGTGGCATGCTGAGTCAAATGTAAAATATGTTCTATATTTATTGAGTAATTAAGTAAAGATCCTTATTTCTTCATTACTTTTGTGTTCTTCACTAGAAATTTCAGTTTTTTTCCCACTGAATATCATTAATTTGTTTAGTAGCTAATGCATTCATCATCAATCTTTTATGCAGCAAGAAGGTTGGTGGTCATATGAATTTTGCTACCAAAACAAGTTAAAGCAACTGCATTTTGAAGATGATAAGGTAATCTCTTAAATACCCTTGAGGCAAATCTCCTGTTTTGCTTAAGGACCATCTTTTGTTGTTGATTTTGGTCTTTGATGTTTTGTCCTTCTCAGTAGCCAAATGATTTGCTAGTTCAGGATGAAGCATGTTATTTTGGCTGAAAGTAATCAGATTAAGAGAAGATTTCATAAAACTTTGATTGCTGAATTTTGGGCTTTGAATGTAGTATTGGAACCCAATGTTTAATCTATCCCACTCTGCCTATCGCCCTGTCCAATATTGTATAGCTATAGCCATTTTCTGACTGTTTGTTGTGCTCATAATACTAGTGGTATGAAGAATAATTGACAGAGGAACGTTCCTTTCATTATCATTTTGTGCACTTGCATTTCTAATTGATGTTTCTAAGAGCAATAAACATCTAACAGTTCTCACTGTTATGATTCACTCATTGCAGGTGGTTCAGGAATTTATCTTGGGAGTGTATGATGCAGAGGCCACAGCTGCTTTCAACCAGAATCTCTCTGACATTTCCACACTGAAAGATCCTCGCTCCAAAGATGCATCACAAAGGTACTGTTTTGTGAATAGATGGGTGAACCAGATAAATAATAATAATAGAAGAATAAGCAGCTGCTGCAAGGATAGAAAATGGGGAGAGATACAAACAGTTTAGAAAAATATTGGTAGTTATATTGTTTTACTGTTTTATGTAGGTATCACGCTCATCAGTACACAAATGGGACGCTCTGTGATCTTACAAATCAGCCCCGAGAGACTGAGGTATAAACTAATCAATTCATTAAGTCTTCTATGATTTTTGGTTTTCCTTCCCATTTCCCTTTCTTATTCTTTGAAATACAATTTTTTCCCTTTATGCAGGTGAGATTTGTCTGCTCAGAACCCAGAGCAATGATTAGTTCCATTACGGAGCTATCAACTTGCAAGTATGCACTTACCATACAGTGCCCAATGCTTTGCAAGCATCCGTAAGTGCGTCTCTCTCTTCCTTCTGCAAAGATTGACTATTTACAAAAAAAGATACATAATGCATACCCAAATACTTGCTACACCACTTTCCTAAAAATTGACTGGATACATGTATCACATTCCACATGAACATTTTATAAATAATTATTTTCACTTATTCAAACTATATCTCTGATGCGGCATGAGGTATTGAAAAGTAGAAGATTTCGGGCCTACACTGGTTTTAAGATTTTGTCAGCACTGCAACAGTCTTTATACTGAAGGATGTCTTGGTCTTCTGGCTGATGATAAAGCCAAAATAGTTAGGCAAAAAATTTATATTTTGCTGTATGTTTTTGCTTGTTTGTTGTGAAAATTCACTCTCTACATTTCTCTGCTTCACACATGCACGCACACTCTACTCCTCTGCTCTATGTACGTGAAATAGCAGGAGTACAAGTCTGCTACAAAACGTGCTAATTTACCTGGATAATTAGATGTTCCTGTCGTTTTATATTGCATGTGAAACTTTTAGCTGCATTACTTGCTCTAATGAGTAGCATTGACTGCAGTTTGTTCCAAGAAGAGAGACCTGTGTGGCACACCATTGACTGTAATGTGCTTCCAAATGATTACAAGGCAACAAAAGTGGAGGAAGACAAAGTAGAATCTAAGCAGATATTAATGGTCACTGGTGACAAAGAATATCCATCAAGTTACCAGACAGAAGAATGAAGGATCTAATTGCTGATATACTCAGGGTACCTCTGCGGAGAAGAGTTTCTTCTGTGAGTTATCAACAAAGTTAAAACATTCACTTTACAGCTGTGCCTTCGTTAACAAATCAACGGAATAGATAGATTTGAGGAACCAAGTAAATTTTCAATCTGTTGGAATTTTTTTTATCCTTATCCTTTTTCTCCCTGAGACATTTGTATATATGACAAATATATGACCTTTTCGGGCTGTTTCGAATCTCTGTTACGCATAATTGCTCCAAGGAAACTATGAAGTGTTATCCATAATATCTTATGACTAGAGTTGAAATGAAAGACACCCAAAGTCCTAGGTTTGTTCCAATGGAAACTCCCTTTTAGACTTATGTTGCTAGTGAATTGTAATGTTGTTACCTACTATTTTAGAAATATACGCTCAAAGCCTGCACCATTCTCATTCTGGGACTCCTTTTTTTGGAGTTTGGAAGTGTCCTTTTTTCCTAATATTTTTCTGAAGGGTCTTGCTACCTTAAATGTTGCAATGCATGACATTGATTAAATGGCTTGGGCTACTTCGGCTTTTACTGTAATTATTTCAATTAGATGATCAATTCGTCTGTCTTGAATCCCTTTTATAGTAACATCACCATACACCAAAAGAGAAGCATGAGAAGAAGGCCCAAAAAAAAAAAGGGAACATAATCATTGCAGTTATGTATTCACTGCATAAAATCAATTCATTATGACCAAAAACTAATTTTGCTTTACAATGCCTGTTAGGACTATACTGCTTCAGACTCCAGATTGTTAAATCACCACTCCAATACCATGAACATCATTGTTGACAACTGCTAGCCTAATGCAACATTATTTACCATACAATCCAAAAAACTACTTTCAATTTCTTGCCTAATACATTATTTACCATACAATCCAAAAAACTACTTTCAATTTCTTGCTTTCTCAATGGCAATACCAGCAACTGAGTCAAGCAGTGACAGATACTCGCTTATTGCTTCACCTTCTTTTGTAACCTCAATGTCATAGTCTGCAAAAACATCCCCTGTTAAATCATTAGCGAGTTCATCCTCCATCTCCGCATCTCGCCCATTTACATCTTCAGTGGCTGATGTTTCTTCAAAATTACTATCTGGGTCACCCTCCACATTCTCATTGTTAATTGAACTACTAGGCTCGCCATTGTTAGGCATTGAAATGGAAGTACTTGCATTGTTGTTAGCAGCAGCCGTGGGGTTTGACCCAGATTCTCCGAGAAGTTGGAGCATTATTTGGTGAATATCATCACCACCAGCCCGACAAGCTTCAATCACTGCACAGCAGAGAACAGATAAGACTGCTGCTTAACCAAATATCGGCTCCCAATGGGCCTAGTGCTATGTTACACACTGCACAAAGAGAAACGGAAGGATATATACAAGATGCTAATTTAATAACTACCTCTCGGTCGTTCAAAGCCCATGGCAACCAGCTGTTCAATCCTAGCATCAGCTGCTTGCCGACATCTTTTCCTTTTCCTTGATTCAATGTGAAGCTGCAGGTCAAACAAATTTAGTGAATAGAAATCAAATAGAAAATTTCATGAGAAAAAGTTAGTAACCTGTATGGCAGAATTAGATTCTGGATTTGTCAAGTCATCCAATGCCTTTTGAGAGTCATTTTCATTTCTCCGAAGGGCTTCCGCAGCGAGCTCCTTCTCAAATCTGTCAAAATGTGCAACTCTTTTAAATTTGTCTACAGTATGTACACATAGATGTTTTTGTTATGAACATAAATAATCTTGTTATATACTCAGTGTAAAATGTATTTTTATGCATATTTAAAATACAACTAATCAATTAAAAGAAGAAGAAACAGGGAGAAAACTGGACTGGTTTCACTCACCCAATGGAGACTAATTCTTTTATTTTTTCTATATCCACAGCTTTCTTCAAGGGTGTCAGTCCATACCTCTTTTGCTCCCTGCAAATAAGTTAGCTAATTAACAAAAATGACACAGAATATGCAACTTAAATAGAATCCTTTTTCGTGAACTAATTGTAATTGACCAGAAAAGAGAGGGGCGAGGGGCACCAACATGATTTCCTTTCTGCGCTGCTCATTTTCCTCCCTTTCCTTTGCTCTCTTTGCTTTCTCCTCAACAAGGAAATCAATGGCACTCCCAACATCCTGACTGCATATTCGCAATGCTCTCTTTGCATCTTGTTCTTTGAAGCCCATGCTCATAACCAGGGATAAACTTTCATCAGGCACTTGTAACTAGAATCAACAATAGAAGATAGATCATCAAAAAATATATAGAGAAAGATCAAGAGAAACGAAAATTTACTTGAGGGGGAAAATTTTATTCATAATCACCTGCAAGAATTTTGCTTGTGCAGAGGTCAATGCATTCCGAGCCTTATCAAACTGACCACTGTGATATGCTGCCACTCCTTCCAGCAGCTCCATTCTCAAATGTCTATAAAGATGTGATAAAAAAAAATTAATACCAGATTGCACAACAAGATTATTGCAACCTATGGCCAAGACACTTGGTTGGAAAATACAAAGAAAAATACTCACAATGCAAGCTCTGGATGGCGTCCTGCCTGAAGCAGTCTGACACGAGAAGAGTCCTTCCCATGGGCACGCTCTATTCCTTCTCTAGCTTTTCGAAGGCGTATTCCTGCCTCTGAAAGCCAACTGATGTCTCGAAGCATGAAATAGCACCAGACCATGTCTATTTGCAGTAATGGGACATTGTCAACAAACTGTCAGGAAGAACACAATGCCAAAAGACAGAAACTGCTTGTAAGTTAAAGTTCAAGGAGGGGAAAGCATCTAATTACAACAAAATTGCAATCAACTTATAATTTTTTTCCCTAATAATTTCGAATACTATTCAGATCTATAAAGTTGCAAAGACATGTTACATTTGGATGAAAGAGAAGCAATCCACCAAAACTTGTATAATTATTAGGGCAATATCAGCAACCTCTCTTTAAGCAATTACAATATATATACACTTTTAACATACATCTGTATTAAAATCAACAGCAGGAGTAACATGGCAGACGTGTTCTTAAAATTCAAGGTACATTAATCTAATGGTCCTTTTTAAATTCTTGTACCAGGAATGGGCTGCTGATACCTTGATTATTTGAAAGTAAATACTAAGTTCAGAAAGGAAAAGAAAATAAAAGAAGGCAGGTTTGCTCTTGTCAAAAACCCAAGTCCCAAAAAAAAAACTTCTCTTTGAACTTGCAACTCAACTATCTCAGGAATTACCACATGCAATAATCATTACCAAATGCGCTTAATTAACAAGAGACTCAAGCAAGGAGCCTGACACAATAACTAAAGCAATTTTCAGATACCTCTATCAAATTGCTAAAGTAACCCATTACTGTGCCATGACAAAGCTCAAAGTGAATAATATTCAGTACCGCAGATCTAATCATTACCCTATACAACTAGAAGAAGGAATGTTTTACTCACCTCAAGGACCTTGGGATCGCAAAGAGTGAAAGCCTCCTGCAAGATAAAAGACAACAAAAGCACACAAATTAATTGCCTTTTGTTGACAGGTAAGTATATAACTAAATAATAAAACGAACCTCCCGATAGACACACTTTAGAAAGTTGTACATCTCAAATCGTTTGATTAAAAAGAGAATTCTGAACCATGAAAAGAAAGAGGAGAAAATACTGAGCTAAAACTTGTCAGACAATCAGATAGCTGTATTTCTCAGATATTACATATGCTGTCCACTTTTCATCACAGATCTCCAGAGATACATAAACTTAACACTTGACAGCCATCTGGACGAGGTCAATGTCCTATTGCTCATCCCCCAACCTCCACCTCCACACCACCCCTCCCCAGCTAATATAATAATAAAAAGAAAAAAGATGCCCTTCAAAGGATGTACAGGAAGGGGAAGTTTAATTGCAGAACCATAACGCACAGAAACCATAATGTAACTTATTCAAATGCAGTAATCATTTTTAATTTTTCAATTCTTGTTTTTTTTTTTTTAAAGTACTAAGAACTGACCTCTCCCATGGTAAGCACTTCCAAAGCATCCTTATACATTTGCCTCTTGATAAGACTCTTTGCGTTTGCATGAAGCATCAGTCCCATCATCATCGCCCTTTCAAATGATAATTCAAATCTTACTTTTAAGAGACAAGGACTCTTAATTCCCAAAAATATTTCACAATGAAAAATGCAATCAGAAACAGTATAACCAGAAAAATATACTCATGTATCATACCGCCGATCAGTCTCTGATCCAAATCGTATTTTCTCCCCATTCTGATCTTCAAGTTCTAAATTGAAGTCCTCAACAGGTAAGGAACCATCTGCATGTCGATTAACAAGTGCTGTAGCAGCTGCCCTGTCAATAGGATGTAAATAGTAATGAGTCACTACCAGGTGAAAAAGAAAAGAAAAAGCAACCAACTTTACCCTTCACGTCATCAATAACAATGAGACAAGAGAAGAGAAAACATATAGATGGATTTCTGACCAACATGAATCTGAAATCTCGCCACTGTTGATGAGAGGAAAATTATCAGAACCTACTACTCCATAGACCTATGAACTAAATATGACAAAATTGCAGAATATAATTTTTGTTCCCTGTTGAGATAATTCCGACAGATTTTTCGACTCTTAAAATTCAAGTGCAGAAAACTGGAACATTGCAGAAGTTAGTGGTTTCTCAAAACACAAATCAACCTGCATATCCCTTCAGCCAGTCACTGCTTTGCCAATTATGTTTCATCACAATATAGGATAATACAACATATATAAACATTAATTTGTGTCCAATTCCAAGCAAACATAAGTATTAAAGAGAAAAGAAACTTAAATAAAAAATAATAATAATAAAATATCTTCTCCCCCCAAGTCCAGACAAGAATAGTATTGGTAATGCTTAATTTGTATAACTTGTGCTAAGTTCTATAACTTTGTTTAAAACTCATATCAATGTTGTTTTCACCAGCTCTGAGCAACAGCAGAGCACATATCACCGCACCAAGAAGCATGACCATACAATGATACAGATATGAACCAACATCCAAATTTCATTGTTCATGAAAAGCCCAAATCCACAAAAATCTTGCATTTCCAATCACACACCAAATACAATAAAACAATTGCACAATGAGATAGAGTCAGACATAGTAAAGGACCCAATTTTTTTTTTTTTTGTGGGGGTTGGGGGCAGGGAGAATATAAAAATATTCAGTAAAAGAGATAGTGCAAACTTTGCCTCAGAAGGCCACAAGATTATTCAAAAACCAACAAACCCATTGTTCACTACCTAAAAAGATTAAAGTTTGATCAAAACCTATAATCCAAAACCGCAAAATTCAACAAAGTAATTACTCCGGAAAACAATAAAGACTCACTTGATTCGAGCAACCCTACGGGAGCGTTCTTCTTCAGCCATGAGTGACTTGCCTTCATCAACAGAGATACGGGTAGCAAGAACCTTGGAGTTATTCTTGACACCCAATTGGCTTAATTTACTATCACAGCCACCACCATGATCATCTTTCAGAACTTTGCCAGCACATATCAAGTTGATAGTCTCAGGCAACATGTTTGATCGTTTTGCCACCTCTTCTCTCAACATGGGCACCGTCCAAGTCTCCAATTCTACCTCTAAAACGCCCGACCATGTCCCTGCAATCTTCAGTTTCGCCATCGATGATGACTTGGTTTTTCCTTCTTTTTTTTCCGATGAGTAAGAGGAGACTTAAGTGAGAATTTTGTTTTGATTGGATGATACTTTTGAGTAGAAGTTATAGAGAGATCAGAAGTCATTGTGAGTTTAATAATATGGAAGGGAGTTTTGCCTTGCCAACTAAGTTTGGTTTCGAGGAAGTCTTTGTAATTTGCCTCGGTAATTTCTTTCTTTTCTAAATAATATTTTTTTCTCCGTTTAAAAGTTGTAAAGTATGCAATGCTGGTTTGGATCATTTTTACCAGATTGAAAAATAATTTTAATATTTAGTATATTTGTTTAGAAATTATTTTTAATAAGATCATTTTATCTTATAATAGATTTTAAAAAATAAAAATTAGAAACGTTCTAAAATTTAATTTTTTTGTCATTTATATTTTATAAAATTTATCAAATACATATAATTATTTTTAAAGCCACAACACTTATAAAAATAGATTTTATCAGACGTTTAATTGACTTTTTTCAAACATGATTATTTTTATAGTATAGTTAACAATAATAATTTTAGAAGCTACATCTTACCAAAGCTAGTCTGATACTAGTATAAAAATATTGCAAGAATTAATTCTTTTCTAAAAGAAAAAAAGTAGATATAGTATTTTTATTGTCATAGTGTTATTAATCAAAGATTTTGGATGTCTTTTCTATGATAATTTAATAGAATCAAAAGAAAATTTAGGAAAATCAATTTTCGGTGGATTGATGAATACCTCTTTGTATGATTTAGAAGTTTAAATTCTCCTGCGTCCATCATAAAAAGAAAATATTTAGATTTCTAAATTTGTTCTAATAGACAACTAAACCCCAGCATTTTAAGAATATTAGAAAACATTGGCACATTCTCTTTCAACAAAGAATGGAAGTGAGGAAAAAATAAGTAAAATACATTTTCACTCTCTTTTCAATAGAGGGCCGAAGGGGAGAAAAGAATAAATAAATAAAACTATTTTCAGCAAATTACGTAATTAAAAAATTAAAAAGATTCGGGACCTAAATGATAATTCACCAAATCTATTTCCTGATTGATAATTAACCAAAACCTCGTCGTTTGGATAATGTTTGGGAAATTTACTCATTTGACCACTTTCTAATTTTTAATATAAAAAAAGACCTCACTTCACTTTTTCTTATAATAGCAGCCACTTATAAAGCTCTCAGACCAAATTACCTCTAAATTCTCAAACAAAACAAACAAACATTTGGCCCAATATTATCTAACTCCCAAGCAACAGCCGAGCACCTGCACATACTACCAAAACACTCCTAATTTCACCTCTCCCACGTTATCCAACTATCACTCAACCTTCCTTTTATCTATCTCACATTCATCAAATTAATATATTTATCCAAGTATTGAAGACAAAATTAAGCAACAAACTAAAGAATAATAAGAAGTTAAGGTTAATATTTCTTCAATCTTTATTTTTTATTTTTTTATTGGGTTTCATACAAAACATCAGTCGCTCATTTTATTACAATATGGGTACATTAGATGATTAATATGAAGTCATAAATTTATAAATTAGTAAAATTTCAATAAAATCTGACGAAAATGAAATTTGAAAGATGTTGAAGACGAAATCCAAAATCCAAGCAACACGTACCTATCGCCCTGGCGACAAAACTGTCGCCCAGGCTTAGAATGACTTGTCGCCTGGGCGACAGGTATGTGTCGCCTGGATTTTGGTATTCGTTACGTAGGCGACAAAATACGTCGCTTAATATATAATATTGTCGCCTAGGCGATAGTGCTGTCACCCGAATTTATTGATAATTAATTATTTAATATAGTAGTGTTATTGTTTGCAATGTTTTTAATAAAATAGCATTATTATTTTGCATTAGGTTAATAGAGTCGATAGTTCTTAATATGTATTTTGATAGAGCGTGGGAGACTTTGGAGGATGGTCGTATGGTGTATGAAAATGAAAAAGTTAATGCATTTTGTTTAAAAAAAGATGCAACATTTGAACAATTTATTGCAAAGTTATATGGAATTATGGAGAAAAGCCCAGATGAATATTCTCTCACAGTAAAGAGCCATGTGAAAACAACTTATCCGACACAACCCATTGATTCACTGCCTTGGTCTGCTATAACTTGTGGTCGGTGCGGAGAGCGTGGCCATAACAGAAAGTCGTATGAGAATCCCCTTCCAGAAAATTTGCATTAATGGTGTTTTAGTGTTCGAAGATATATTTAATTTTACAAATTGTATTATGTAATTTGGAATGACTTTATCATGTGAGACTTATAAGAGGATCTTATTTTGATCAATATTGTATTATCTAAATTCAGAATGACTTTATTATGTTGATTAATTATGGTGTCATGTTATTGATTACAATTAAACAATTGACAACACTTGAAAAAACAGGGCGACAGGCTATGGCCCCATGTCGCACGCGTCAAATTGCTAACAGACATTGTGGCAATAGGCTCGCCTGATTTTTCAAAGAGTTGTTCTTTTCTTGATTTTTTCAAGTATTCTGTAACTCTCTGAAAAATCAAGCGACAAGTAGCGTCGCCCGGGTGACAGCTTATATCGCCCGCATAAAGTTATCAACAGACAATATGGTGACATACGCATCGCCAGGGCGACATAGTCTGTCACCCGATATTCCAGAGAGTTGTCTACTGCTTGGTTTAGTCAAGCATTATGCAGGTCTCAGAAAAATCGGGGGACCCAGCATGTCGCCTAAGCGATAGGCCAAATTTTAGGCAACATGGGTAACTATCCACGTTCTTGATTGGCCAGCACACCAACCTTCTCTTTAACTTCAAAATAATTTAAAGTTTAGATCAATAATTTCTTAAAGGCATTTAAACAGACACTTGGTGTGCCGTTTATTAGATATCTTAATCTTAAAAAAAAACTCTCATATTTTCATACCCAACACACATCTTAATGATTAACTATGATCAATGATGAACCAACAAGGCAATTTAAACAAAAATTTATTCTAAATTAATGAAAAAAAATCAAGAAAGTGCCTAAGCCACCGAAATTGTAAGTGAAGGAATTTGTTAGAACCAAAATAACTCACACACGCCACTAAAAGTGAAGGAAATCGCCGCTGAAAGTGAAAGAACTCAACGAAACTCAAGAAACGCTAGAGTGAAAGAACTTTATATGGGTGTAGTTCGGGCAATAAGAGATGTTTTTAGGTGAATATTGTACGAAATGTGTGAGAATTTAGGAGTGGTTTGGTTTGAGAGTTTTGTGAGTGGTTACTATTGTAAGAAAAATTGAAGTAAAGCCTTTTTTGATATTAAAAATTGAAAAGTGGCAAATGGGTAAATTTCCCATGCTGCTTCAGTATGTATATTTCTTGTTTCGTTCGTTTTCTTACAACAATAAGAAGATGCAGAGTCTTCACTACTTCTAAGTGCATGGTAAGTCCTTGGGCCTTGGCCATCAAAATAATAGTAGGAGTAATAATAGTAATAAATAACAGTAACAGTCCACAGTGTTCGCTGAGGACTGATCAGTCAGCAGCACCACCATTCCAGCCATGGCGGCCAGCGCCAGCAAACGCTCAAAAACAACCTCCAAAAACTCCAAAAAAGCCGCCGTCGCCACTCGAAAACAAATAAGCCCAGAGCTGCTATCTCTCATCGCCACCGCCACCTCCGCCGCGCACACATTCCTCCTCCACAACGAACCCCACCTCCTCCCTTCCCAAATCCTCTCGCTCAAGTCCCTCATCTCCTCTCTCCCTCTTCCTCCCCCAAACACTCTCTCCGTCGCCATTTCCTCCGCTGATTGGTTCCGCTTCTTCCGCATGTCGCCCGACACCTTTTCCCACCTCCTCTCCCTCATCTCCCCTTCCCTCTCCTCCTCCCTCCCCTCCATTCCCCCCGATTCCGCCCTCGCCTCCGCCGTCTTCCGCCTCGCCCATGCCGCCTCCTACAAGTCCCTCGCCCGCCGCTTCAATTTCCCTTCCCCCGCCGACGCCTGCCGTGTCTTCTACACCGTTTGCAAAGCCATCAATGATAAGTTGGGAAACTTGGTCGATCTCAGAGAGGATCTGGGCAGAATTTTAGTGGGTTTTGGCTGGATTTCGTTGCCGAATTGTTGTGGGGTTTTGGGGCTTGGGAAGTTTGATGTTGAAGGTGAGCTCTTGGGGCCAAATGGGTCGTTGTTAGTCCAGGCTTTGGTTGATTCTGAAGGGAGGTTTCTTGATATTTCAGCTGGCTGGCCTTGTACGATGAAACCCGAATCCATTTTGAATCAAAGTAAGCTGTTTTCGGGTGTTGAGGAATCTAGAGAGTTGTTGAATGGGCCTTTTTATGAGCTGAGTGATGGGAATATGGTTCCTCAGTATGTGCTAGGGGATTCTTGTTTTCCTCTTTTGCCTTGGCTTATAACGCCTTACGTGAGGCACAATGAAGAGGACAGTTTTGGTTCCGCCGAGAAGGAGTTCAATGCCGTGCATAGTCAGGCTATGGGCTTGCTTGTTGATGCTTTTGGGAGAGTTAAGGCGCGGTGGCAGCTTTTGGCGAGGAGATGCAAGGAGGAGTGTGTCGATTTCTTGCCTTTTGTGATTGTTACCGGGTGTTTGTTGCATAATTTTCTATTAAAGTTTAGTGAGCCAATGCCAGACGATGGTGATGTAGAGTGCTTGAAGGAAGAGGAGCTTCCGGTTTTTGAAGGAGATGTGGATGAGAATGGGCGGAGGGTCAGGGATATGCTTGCTGAGCATTTAAGTCGGGTGAGTTTGAGGAGATGAAATGCTGTAATTATGCTTGCTTTTTTTATCCGTGGCTGCTGTTGGACTATTATGTGAATGCTTAATGTATATATAATTGGCTTCAGTAATTCTAGTTATGAGTTGTTATGTTTTAGCTGCAGTAGACATATTTGTTTGTCTGGGCAATTCAGCTGTGTCTGCATGATGGTTCATCTTCATCTCGGAAAGCCTCGTGTCTCTGAAACCTCAATCTCTTCCTAGTGGCTGCTAGCATCAGCCATTTGCAAATAAGTAATTATGTTCATCTGTGATAAATTAGTTAGCAGAAGAGGAAATTGTCAGCCAATTGTGTTTGACTTTGCGTTGGCCAATGTTTGTGCCCAAAAGATTCAATAGTTTATATTTTGAACTTCAGTTGAGTCCATCGATATACTATATTTTACGGATAGATTTGAAGTTCATGAAAATTCTTATGGAGATGAAAGGATAACGTCGTGCAACTTACACCTACCTGAACTGAGAACCTACTGATTGATCTATTTCATTTAGAACCTGCACAAATTTTGTTTGGCCTTATGGGGGGCTACGACCATCCCTAGGAGTAGAGAGAGATGAAGTTAAATGGATTAATGTCCATTATTTGAGCACTAATTGGTTTTCAGAGGAATATGACAAACCTTTATTTAAAATTCCGTACTTAAGCATGACCTGCTGCAAAGTTGCAACGAATGTCGCAATCCAACAAATTTAAATTGAACCATTTCTCGTCTAAGTACAGCTCTAGTCAATGTAAAGGAAAACTGTAGAACCAGCATTTGGGTCGCTTCTTTGGATATGGTGTATTCTGTATCTGGAAACTTGGAAGATGAATTTCTCTGAAAGAGGAAGTTAAATGGTTATTTGCTTTTGTTTATGTCTGTCCAAGTAATCATTTCTGATAGGAGTCGCATAGAGTACCTGTCTTGGTGAGCAGAGCTGCCTTAGGAAGACAACCAAAGAATTGCCTAGTTGTGGGGATATGAAATTAATAGCTCTTGGCCTCTCCCAATTGTCATATGTTAATCTCTGCTTTGAAAATGCAGTAACGTGCAGTCATATTCTTATGAGAAGATATATGCTAGGTGATCTTTTCCTATATCAACCTTATTATTTATTTCTTTACCTTTTTGCTTCAAATGTTTAGCTGATTTGCCAACAATGAGGTCCTTATTTATTTGTACAAAAAGCCTCCATTTGCTTAATCTTTACTTTCCACATTACTGCCGATATATTACCCCTATAAAGATTAAAAAAAAAAAATGGTTTCTCTATTTAACCATGTATTTCAATAGTAAGCAGTTGTAAGAATATGAAGCCAAGTTTAATTTTAATACAGGAAAATTGGTCGAAATTTGAAAGTTCTATATTAAACAAGGTAGACTTAGAATTAACTGCAGAAAATTTAAAGGGGAAACGCTTGAACTGTTTACTTGTATTAATTCCCAAATTAAAAACTTCATTAGCACCTGAATGAAATAAAAGCATATCAATCAACCGATGTCAAATTTCTCTAACTCAACTCTTTGATAATTCAATCAATAACATTCCCCCACATTGTTTCTTTCAGTCACATAACTAAAGCGCATTTCACATTTTGCTGCTACCATGTCAAAGCAGATGATGCTAATTGCTGGCCTAAAATGTACCCATTCAATCCATCCTTTCATCAACCGCCGAAAGCTAACATTGCAGGGGGAAGTTGTGGGGTCTAGTTTTGATGGAGCCTTTTATTGAATACGTAGATGTTTGGGTGCTTTGATTTTAAGGGATGCTTGTAATGATTCTTTGTAAGTTTTAATGAATAAAGGCTGATTTATTGATATAAGTAAATATTCAAAAAAATTTCAGTATATTAGTTTTCTACCATCTTATTAATTTTTATATTGTATATAGTTAGTTACAAGTTAAAAGACACGCTAATGCAGTACATTTTTTTTCATATAATAAATTAAAATATATATTTAAAGGAAGAACATTGATATTTAAATGCAAAGAAAAATAGACTTAATTGTAGCATTATATGGTTCAAGAGAAAAAAGATAAAATAATCAATTAACACTATAATATTATAGGATATTTCAGTTCATTTTATCTTCCTTTTATATATATATAGAGTGAGCTTTCAATTTAATTTTTAATCATATTAAAATCGAAGATAAATTAAAAGTTAAAAAATATAAATTTCAAAATATTGTAATAGAAATTTTTTCCCTTTTTGGCTTATCTCTAATTAAAAAATTATTTATATATATATATATATGAAAAGATTAAAAAGGTGAATGATACAGAGAGAGAAGAGCAAGTGGGTTTGGGTTTATTTGTTCAGTATGGGCTTGGGGTTGGGGCCGGAGCCGGAGTGCAAGAAAATCGAAGCAAACCTGCAACGCCATATGCAGCAAAGCCTTGAAACATAACGCTAGCAGAGAAGTGAGAGGGGGCAAGAAGCTAGGAGTAGGGAAGGGGATGGAGAAGAAAGAAGCAGAAGCAGAAGTTGAAGAGCAAACAAGAATACACGTGGGAGGGCTTGGAGAGAAGGTGACGTATGATGATCTGTCGAAGATTTTCTCATCATTAGGAGAAGTAAAGGCTGTGGATATTGTCAGAACCAAAGGCCGTAGCTTTGGTTATGTCGATTTCTTTCCTTCTTCCCAAAAATCCCTTTCCAAGCTCTTCAGCACGGTTCCTTTCCTAATTCGCTTTCATTTATTTATTTATTTTTATCTTATTTATGTTATGTTATGTTATGTTATTTATTTATTTTCAATTGGCGCAGTATAATGGGTGTGTGTGGAAGGGAGGAAGGCTGAGGCTTGAGAGGGCTAAAGAGCATTACCTTGCTCGATTGAAACGGGAATGGGCTGAGGACGATGCTCAGCTCGTCAATCCTCCGGTTACTGATTCTGTTGCAGCTGATAATAAAGATGCGACTTGTTTGAATATGCATAAGAAATTACTTGACAAGGATAAGAAGCTCAAAATTTTCTTCCCCAAATTGAGAAAAGTAAGAATTATAAGTGTTGGATCTGATTTTTAATTCCAAAAGATTTCTACTTGTGCTGCGGATATTGACATGTATGAACTTGTTGTGTTTGTGTAGGTGAAAACATTGCCATTTTGTGGAACTGGCAGGCACAAGTACAGCTTTCAACGTGTTGAAGCTCCTCCTTTACCTAAGTATTTCTGTGATTGTGAAGAGCATTCTGCTGCTTTTCATGCTGCCGAAGGGAAACAAATTAATCACCCCGCTGCAGGGGAGAAAGAAATTCACGATATGGAACCACTGGGTGCTAGTGTGATCAATGAGGAAGAGCTCAATTTGATGAATTCCGTGATGAAAAAGCTTTTTGAGAGGGAAAATGGTTCAAATGCTGGACTTAGTGGGACTGAACTGACCAATGATGAACGCAACTCTGACAATTTGATTGGGGATCTTCAAATTGGTGGGAATGAAGTAGATAGTGTGGCGGACGAATATAACCTTGTAATTAATGTGGTGTCAAGAGGAAACAACAGAATGGTTTTGTCACGGTGCCAGGAAAAGACAGCAATCTCGCCAACAAATAAGGTATTGCTTCAATTTCTTCTATATGTTGCTTCTTTTCGTATTTTTACTCAGGATCTTAGATATCTGTGTTTTTTGGCCTGTATTTTTAAAGTTTTTCTCTATTGGATCCTCAGAAATTAACACTCAGCGAAGCACGGACTTCTAAAGATAGATCAGCTCAAAGTTTGCCCAAAGAGCAGAAAAAGAATGATTTACTTACGAATAAGAAGAGGAAATCACTACACAATGATGAAATTATGATGGCCGCTAGCCCTTTAGATGACATGAATTTGCAAACAAATAGGAATAAGCCAAGCACACCCTTGGCAACTGGACGTGCTGAAACTGATTCAGGTCTCAGGAAATCAATTGCCAGCCATTCGTGGTCTCAAAAGATGTCATGGAAAGCACTTGTTGGAGATAAGGATAGTCGTACATTTATTGTCTCCAATATATTGCCATCTGATGCTTCTCCTGAAGAAGCTGACAATGGCATTGATTCATTTGAAGAACTGAAGTTTGATGAAAATGAATCAGATGAGGATAACCTCATGATTAATGTGGTGTCAAAGAAGAAGCCCAAAATGGCTTTGTCAAGTAGCCAGAAACGGGAAACAACCTCAACAATTTATCGGGTACTGCTTCCTGTTCTGTAGCTGCCCTCGAATTTTGATAAGGTTATGTAACTGTGTAATTATAATTTGTTATCCTTTCTGGCCTAATTTCTCCCTCTTTGATGTTGTGGTTGCCCAGAAATCAGTATCCAATGAAGATAATACTACTACTAAAGATATAACAATCCAGCAGGAAAAGAGTACTCTGCCATCTAAGAAGAAGAGGAAATCAGTTATCGATGAAGAAAGTGATAAAAATAAACCAGTGCATGCTGTCCCCGAGACTGATGGATGTGCCCGAACCTATACAGAGTCACAGATGCCTACCGGACCCCAACTTGTTGAACCAAAATCATTTGTCAAACAATCCATTTCCGATCATTCAGAGTCCAAAAAACCATCACAAAGAGTAGTTATTGGCGGTAAGGGCAATGATGAATCAAGTGTTTCAAATGTATTGCCTGACAATTCTGCCAAGGAAGAACAACCTGTATCCGATTGTCCAGATGCGCCGCTTGGATCTACTGACAGTAAAAACCAGAACTCACTAGCAAGGAATGAGAACTTGGACGGAAAATTGGCTGAGACAAAATCGCTGGAGGTTCTTGCTAAAGCTCAACCTTCCAAAAGCAACAAAGCTCCAAATAAGTCAGGCAAAGGTTCTTCATGGTTTCAGAAATCCCCATGGACGCAGTTGGTTAATGAGAATAACAGTTCATTCAGTATCACACAAATTTCGCCAGGTATCACTTTTAAGAAGCATGATGTACCCAAAACTCAAGTGGGAAAGGAAGTTGCAAACCCCAATGACAAGAAGTCCAGCAAGCCAGTAGGTCAGGCTGGAAGTAAACCTATTACATGTGCCTCTACTGCTCTGGAAGATGGAAAAAAGGGGGAGATTGTTTCACAGATTATTCCAGAGAAGAACAAACCGATTGTTGTGGGCAATAATGAAGCTTCTGCCTCAATGGTTGCTGATAAGCATGACTCGACACCAAGACAAACAGCTAATGTGGATGGTACCATAGGTGAAACTTGTTCGTTCATGAGAAGTGCTGCTTCAATAAAAGAATGGTCCACTGCTAAGGCAGCCTTAAGTGGTTCGCAATCTCATAAGAGAAAAAGTCATAAGTAGGTGCATTTTCATTACCTTTTTAGAGTAAAATCCTTTTTCCTTTAGGGATAGACAAATGTTATTGGAATCAAGTATGAGAAGTAGCTTAAATTCAATTCTGCAATATTTTAGGTGAATTTAAGGCACCGACCCCTTTTTCTCTTGGGGTGATTTAAATTGCTGCATTGGACATTGTTTTTATGTACTTTTGTTGTTGGAAGAAAATTTATTAACCAAATGAAATTACTCGTGTGTACGTGTGTGTATATATATATATGCAGGTCTTGGTTTAGCTTCCAAACAATTTCGCATCCTACTGGAGAAATATCAGATTCTCACCAGCTAGGGAATCCTTGACATATTTAAGGCTTTAATATCAACACAAGTAACATTCTGGAATGAATTTAACCAATGATTCTGAAAAACGATTGACATTCAACGAGAAAAAACTTCATCGACAAGGAAAATATGAGGGAGCACCCTCAAAAGATGAATGTACCATAAAAATTCATCCATAGCAAAAGCAAGAAACAACCTGATTTGAAGTCCTATCTTGGTCCCTTACTAGTGGAAGTATTACACTCAAGATGATGCAAGGAAGACATCACCTTCTTGATTATCTTATGTTCCACTACAAGTATTGGAATAAATACTTAGCTACCAATCTTCCAATACTTGCTAAGAATCTTAACATACTTGCAAAGAAGAATTATAGAATACAGTTTTAGTTTAACAATTATAGTCAAAGTAAGGGATTCTGTAAACAATATCCCCCAATGCCTCCTTCCACCCTCCTACTGATCTTTGAGTTCCTGCTCAAACTGCAGCAACTTTTCACGAACGGGCTGCAAAAACATCTTTAAATCCTGGCTGATCTGCAGCTTATCTTCTTTTGAAAGATCTTTTTCTTCACTAATCTGCACTTGCATCTACATAATGAAAAAGTATCAACATTAGCTTTATTGTGGCAACTGGCAAGGAAATACAAGCCGGTGTACAAGCCATCCAAATACTTAATTGTATTTTAAGAGTTTTGAGGCCAACACAGAAAAGTTCAAACCCCCAGAAAAAAGAACATGGCCGTAATAACTCCTAAATAAGTAAAATATATCCAAGGAAAACTCCATAAGATTTGAAAACTACTTGGAACTTATTATAATTTCATAAAATCTGAAACTACTCAGAACTTATTATAATTTCAAAAGAGCCCCAAGCCCTTCCATTAAAAATTCAGAACTATCATGTTAAAGTTGTTAAGTGACAGATTTTAATCTGATCTGAAAAATCTGTCAAGAAGGTAAGGTTTTCAATGTCAAATTATCAAATTATCTAGATCTCTCATGTTTCTCTTTTATCCAAAACAGTAAAAATCAATGGATGCAATTTACCTGCAAGTCATTGAGCTCTCCAAATGAGAATTCAGGGATATCTATATGGCCCTTCACCATCTTTTTCTCCTCTCCGATATTCCACTCCCCTGATATCAATTTACATTCCATTTAAATCAACATGAAACATACACAATTGAAAAACAGGGAAAGAAAAAATTATTCAGGCAAGTTTACCTTTAACTTTCAATGTCACCTCATAATTGTAGCCAACCCGTTTCTTGTTTCGCACAGTCACCAAGAAAGCCTGTTCCCCCAACAAAGCACACATTGAGCCAACAAAACACACATCTAAAGTAGAAAGTCGCCAATCAAAAAAGGGTGAAAAGCTGCGAGAATCAGAAATCTCAAATTGTCAGCTACATGCTAGAGGAACTCACATCGCCTACACAATTTGACACTTCTGTTATTTTGGCCTTGCCACCAGAAAACTCCATAGAACCCACTGATGTAAGCAGCTCCTGAAGAATAGAAAGCAACAAAGAAAAATTGCAATAGCAAACAGAGACAAAAACAAAATGGCCTACGGCAATGACATCTATATGAGATAATATTTAAGGTTAAAAAATGAGATGCTTTCCCCATCGCTTGACTGAACAATATGTTAAAATGTAGCTTTAGTAGTTAGAACAGAAAATGCTTACTAGCTTGTTTACACACGGACCTTAATCCTATCGCTTGCCCACTTATTAAGGCTTTTCTCCTCCCAGGTTCCAGCCTACACAAAATCCAACCATACAGCCAAAAATAAGCAACCAATTTATATATCCTGACCAAAATCTCATTCGATAATTAGCAAATCAAAAATCAACCAACATTACTGGAAACATTCACCCCGACAAAGATTGCAGATAGCCTTATAATCTCTAATTGGTAATTCATAAGAATTACCTGCATATTGTCTAGCATTCATCTTTTTATTAAAAGGATAAGTTCAAATAATAATTTATTGTTCCAATCCTCCACAAAACTAATCAGATGATTAAACATTACATAGCAAGAGTATCTATTTACTTCAACAGGCACATATACACACAGAATATTATTCCAACATATATTACATAATTGCACCACAACCTTCGCCTGCAAATATACTCTCAGTATCATACATAAAACTCACATCAATTCTTTTCTAACATGCTGCTAAGTAGTAAGCATAAGATAGGATACCACCATATATAAAAATAAAAATTCATGCTTGATAATTAATATTGTATTTTCTGTTGCCAAAAAGTACCTGTTTGGTATTACTTATTTAATAATTATAAGTGCTTATTTAATCTCATAATCTCTTATTATAATTTTTACTATTATTTAGTTATTTTTCTAATAGAATTTTTCAAACTCAAATAAGTTATTTTGACCCTATTAGTAAAAACTCAAATTTAAAATTTTTGAGAATAGAAATTAAAAAGTTATTTTTAAATATTAAAATATATAAAATACCCCTACTTATTTAACAATTTTATTTTATTTTTTTATAACATAACTTTAAAAATTTTACCCTATTAAAATAATTTCATAAATTTTTAATTAAAACACTTATGGTCAACTAAACAATTAAAAACTTTTTAAATAAAAACTCTATTTATAAAAATTCTACTAATAAAAACTTTTCTTAAATAAGCGCTGCTTGAAAATATAACCAAACGAAGCCTAATAAGTCTCCGTTGTTGCAACGCAACAAACAGACATTTACATATAATACTTGCAACAAATTATGAGCTTGTATATGTAACTTTACAAATTTATCCCCAGAGATTACATACTTCCACAGTGCATTCTCATCTTAATGTTGGATCTAACTGAAATAAAAGCCAATTATTCAGCGAAATTGAATCATAAGAAGAAACCATTAACAATTAAAAAAAAGGGTACCCGATTCCAGACGGAGCCAAGAGTGGGGGGCTGAGATTTGTTCGATAAAATGTCGTCAGGAGAAAGCTTTTTGGGAACAGGCAACGGCGCCGCTTCGGCCGTGGCTTCCCTCACCCAATACGTGTATGAAGCTCCTTGTTGTTCTTGCTTCTCCGACGCCGCCGACACAACTCCTCCGCCATTCTCCATTTAACCAATCAAATTAATTCCTTCAATCGAGTTCAAAGTTAATTAATTTATTAAATTTGTATAGTTCTGGCGCAAAAACCAGATGCAATGTCGATATAATTATGTTGCGGCGGAGATGATGAAGGAGAGAGAGAACTGAGAGAAATTGAGATTGGGATTCAATGCTTTCTTTTTTTTCTCTCCTCTCTCTCTCTGGAACCTTCGCGTATACTGCAGAAAACGGGGCAAAAACAAATTTTTAAGTAGGGATCGACGATCAAGCCTCCGCTGGCATTGACCCGCTTTTTATTGTATTTCATTGGAGTCCCTGCTTGTGAATATTTTTCCAATTGAAGACATAGTTGATATATATTTTTCATTTTGGTCTCAATCATAATATTTTTTTTTTTCATTCAAAAAATTGTTAATAGAAATCACTAAAATTAGTTAATAAATTGTGCTGATTATGTAAATATACTTGGTTATACATATACTTATCTGAGGATGTAGATTAAAGATTCGATCACTTAATTGATAACATAATTATGCATATTACACTGGTAAGGTACCGAGTGATTTTAAATAATTTTATCTAATTGGTCACGCGAGTATGAATTTTAAGAGAGAAAGTGAATAAAAATTAATACGGACGAAAACCATTCATCTACTTTTTTTAATAGAAAACAAAAAATTACACACCAGGCTATTTTAAGAAAAAAAAAACAATTTTCTAGTTTTATAGTATTAGGAGCAAGTGTTTATGAAGGTTTTATAACGGTTATTTCAATTATTATTTGGTACATAGGGATTAGGGGTGGAAATATGGGTACATATTCATTTATTCTATTCGATTTGATGTGAATTAAATGGGTTTGGGTTTAAAAAAATTGATTCGTTTAATAAATGGGTGAATTCGATTTGATTCGTTAATTTAATGAATTGAATCCGTGTTTGAGGATATTGATTTGTTTATTCGTTTAGAATTCGTTCAATAAACGGGTCATAAACGAATCGAATACATGCTGATTCATTTTAAATTCGTTCATTATTCGTTTAATTAAATTATTTTTTTCTTAAATTTATTTGAAATTTTTTTAATTAAATTATTTTTTTCTTAAATTTATTTGAAATTTTTTTAAATTTGAAGGTTAATATTGTAATTTGGATGATTATATATTCAAATTTAGAATATGGTTTGGGTTATTTGTATTTTGTTGTAGAATATTAAATTTATGGCATTTTTATATTTTATTTTGCTTAATTTTGTTTATTAATTATATTTTTCTAAACGAATTGTAAATGAATCCTAATCCGATTCAATTCATTATGGATTCGTAATAGGATAAACGAATAATCCGGATTCGTTTCGTTTATTCATTCTACTAAATAAATTAAACGAATCAAATCAAATATTCGTTTAATAAACGAATCAACTCCAAATAGTAGAATTTTGACCCAATTCGTTTACGATTTGATTCGAATTCAATTCGTTTATTCGTTGTGCCACCCCTAATATGGATCACTCAGAGAGGGCTAAGACGAAACTAATTGAGAAAAAGCAACCCCATACATATCATGCAACACAATAGTATTAATGGAAGCCAGTGGGGAGCTAAAAATATGGAGACCTAAGGGCAGAGAACGTGCATAATTAGCAAGAGCAGCAAAATTAGGTTCGCGATAAATATGCTTAATTTTATTCACTTAATCTTCACAAAATTTGATGGCATGGAATCATGGACTTTTAATGAAAAATGTGAATTAAGCTCTTATTCGTGATTTTGCTGAAGTGTAGGAACCTAGCTAGCAGAGTAATCGATGGATCTTCCGGAACCTTCTCTCCGTCAACATTATTATTATTATTGATTTTGTTTTTGTTTTTTGTTTTTGTTTTTGGATTCGTGACATTTCGGGCCAAACTAGAAGCTGATATGGCCAAGACTGGGGTTAACATTCTTTTGGATTCGACCTTACGATGATGGATTTATTGTAGAGTGAATCTGCTTATGCCCCTCAAAGCTCCTCCGAAGGCCCCCATTTCAAGAAAAATCCAACTTGATTCCAAAAATACCCTTTTAATCAACGCCTAATTTATGATTATTTAATTTATTTATGAATTTTAAGTCATTTTCTCACTCTTAAAATTAGTCTTATTTATTTCCATTGCAACATTTTAAAAAAAAAAAAAGTTCTTTCTATTGATAAACTTATGAATGAGAATCATTGATTTGGAAATTATGGTTTAAAAGTATTTTCAAGTATAATGAAAAAAAAAATAACAATCAGAAGGAATTGTTTTAAATTTAGGCAAACAAATCAGATACATGAGAGTGAGGAAATATAACCTATAAAAATAAAAATTACTACTGATTAAAGTGGCAAAAGAGTGAGGAAAAAAAAAACATATATATGCACATATAATAAAAATAACTGTAAAATTATGCAGTCCTAATTTTTTGATATAACACTAAAAAAGCATATGAATTATTCTCATTCATAGTCATATTATGAGTTATTTGACAGAATAGTAACGTATAACTCATAATATAACGATATTTTTTTAACATATAACTCATAATAGTAATCAAACGTATATATGCACATGTAAGAACGATATTTTTTAATATAACACTAAATAGTTATTTGATTACTATTCTGTAAAATTTTTTGAGCGAAATGTCGTTACTAATTGCCGCATTACCGATGACCTTTGTCGTTTCATACGAACCGGTGACGAACCCCGGCCATGTCGGTGTCCTTTTTTCCGCACGCTTGAAAGAGGACGAGGTGGGAACCACGGGGTCTTAGTGGCTTAGCTTTCACTGAGACAGCAGTGGGTTTCAGTAGGACCCACTTCTCAGCTGCGTGAGAGATCGTAGCTTACGTCAAACGTAAGTTAGGCAAACTCTCTTAATTTTCTTTCTAATCGTGTTTATCGTACCACGAGTGACCCAAACGGTTCCACATGTCACTTTCTGGTTGATCGACTCATGCACTCGCCCGCCCGCTTGCCCAACGCCTGAAGATCATTCAATTATTCGTTGGCCAACTTCCGACAATGATTGCGAGGACTCCCATTTCCATATCCACCTCTGTACGACAAGTCGGTCTAGCTTCCTACCAGTATCTTATGATAGTTACTTCACCGCTCCGTGCTCTGTAGTCAGGACTCTTACTCACTCTTTCAGGTGAAACCAGTAAAGGTAATTTCTTGTTTTTCATATTTTCATTGTTCTTTTTGTGAGCATATAGAGCTTTTGATCATTTGGCTTGCACGTGTTTTCTAAAGAAAGGTGATGCATTTGTGTTCTGACAATTACTGCATTTTGTTGTTAGTTGATAAGCAATTCTTGTGAAGCTACTTCAGAACTATTTAATTTAAGCTGGGCATACATGCTTTTGAATATCCAGAAACTTGCCTGAATTTACTTTGGTATGGGACATATTTGTGCAAATGTTTTATCAAACTTCTCAAAAGTGCTTTCCCTGAAGTTGTTGTTGAAGCAAACAAAAAGAAAAGCTGCTTTCTGGTGTACTGAATGAATTTTGACTTCATATTGACAATTTATTTTTCTCTATCTCACCGTCTCCTGGAACCTAACATACACCCTCAAGTGGATTTTTTTGACTTTTTAATTTTTTATTTTTAAACAAAGAATTATAGAATTAAAATATGTGAAGTTGCTGAAACACATAAGGATGTTATATGTATTTAAAAAAAAAAAAAAATTGACTTCAAGTTTATGTCACTTAGAACACATTTCAACATTTGATTAGTTTACTGTGTAAACCTTCATCCCATTGAGCAGAAAACAAGTTTCTTTGACTGAAACGTATAAATTCACTGGTCCAACTATGCATAAGGATATGAAATTCTCTCTTGTTATTTGTTACGATTATTTGTGCCATTGCTGTTGTCTCTCTGTTGGTAACAGTAGTCATTATTTATGCAAATATAGTCTGCAGTGGACTAATAATTTTGATGGATATGTTTATGGACAACAATATCTTTCAATTTGGTTCTTTAGATGGGAGATGAACATCCTGTGTACACGCTGGATGAAGCACTTTCTGTTCTGAGGTTTGGGAAGTACCAAGCTCTAGTGCTTGCATATGCCGGACTTGGTTGGGTTTCAGAGGCAATGGAGATTATGATTCTCTCTTTTGTTGGACCAGCAGTCAAATCAAAGTGGAAACTAACCTCAAGCGAAGAGAGCCTGCTAACCACTGTCGTTTTCGCTGGGATGCTGCTTGGAGCTTATTCTTGGGGCATCATTTCTGATAATTATGGGAGGAGGTAGGTTATTGCTTGTTAATGCAGACATCTAATGTATATTTGCTACGTTTCTAGAATAGCTTCTTACCTTGCAGATAGCATATTATCATTCTTTTAGCCTATATCTTCATCTGCTTACAGGAGGATTTGTATTTAAAAGATTTCATTTTGATTCTTATACTTCTGGAGATTACTTGGGAGTTTCATCATGTGCTTTCTCTACAATTTGGATTTGCCTTCTGGATGTTTCTCACTATTTCAAGTTAGATATGTACAAATTAAATTTCAAATATGTGTAATATCTTTGTCCCTTTTTATCGTAACCTAAACTGTTTTTGCAACTCAGCTGAGCCCTTGATGCCTGTTTTACCTTAACAGATTCAATTTTTAACTCGCCCACTTAAACTTCAACATGTTGGCACACAGAGGCAATTACGGCGTCACAAATATCTATGCAGAAAGAATAAAGTGTTTATGCAGTGTTACAAAATTTCTAAATTAGCAGAGTGAGGTTGGAAATTCTAAAAAAGTTTAGCACCCTTTCTAAGCCATTGATTTCCCTTTAATTTATCAATTTCCGGTTTTTCCAACCTGTTCAGTGGTCTTCCTAAAATGTCACTACAAGTATTACTGGAATCTGTAAGGAATATTTCTGTCACCGTATTCTTTTCTTTCTGTTCCACTCATTGCATACTACTCGTGAATTGCCATAGGCAGAAATGTTATTGTATTTTCAAGTCATAGGCATCATGGATTATGAAGCGCAAATCATTTTTGCAGCTCAAATATTAGTCTGTTCAACTTTGCTTTCCACCAGGCTTTTAAGGTTCTGCTTATTTCAGTACATCAGTTCACCTTTTTTCCCTCATATGCTTAAGTAAATCATAAAGATGCACTTATCCATCAAATGTTAGGCCATTCTACTTAAGAATTTATTCATAAATATAAAGTCTTTGCATGAAACTCGATGTTTTATAAGTACTTTTTTCTAGTTTTATTAAATGCTGACTAGTGTCTGCTCTCTCCAGAAAGAGTTTTCTCAGCATAGCTATGGTAACTAGTGTGGCTGGACTATTAAGTTCTTTCTCGCCAAATTATGTATCATTGGTGATATTTCGTTGTTTCGTTGGTGTTGGTTTGGGGGGAGTACCTGTATTCTTAGCCTATTTTCTGGAGTTCGTTCCTGTTTCACATAGAGGCACGTGGATGGTAGCCCTCTCAGCTTTCTGGACAGCTGGAACAATTTTTGAGGCTTCGCTTGCCTGGGTATGTATAATTTCCTAACTTCAACTGTCATTATCCAAATAACTCTTAGATTATATTTCTTTTACTTTCTAGAAACAGTCCCGTTTTTACCTTGTGGCATGGTAATGATGTAGGAAAGGAAGTAAAAGAAAAGAAAGAGAGAGTGGGAGAAAAGAATTACAAAAGGGAAGAAGAAGAACAAAGAGAATTAAGAGATGAAACAAGATTTCAGTGAATTAATAATCACTAAAAACTAATCCTCTATATATGGTAGTCCAAACCTAATCTGAAGAGAATCTACTTCTGTTGCCAGAGGAACACCAAGTTTCCAAAATGAAAATAATTCCTAAACTAATTAGTATCTAAAACCTCAAAACGTGTTTGATATCACTTGAAGCTTAAGAGTCTTCCAGAGAAGATTGAGGTATCTTTAGGTAATAGTTTCCTCATAAAATATTTGTGCATTGGTAAGCTCTCCCAGCTGGTTTTGCTGGTTCTTCGTTATTCAAAATCTTTTGGCATCGTTCCAGAAAAGATATTGTACCTTTAAAAGTTTATGATATTTGGAAAAATGGACGTTTATCTTCAACTGATGTCTGAACCAAATAACTAATCACGCCTTTCTATTTTTATTATTCTTAAGCGATAACGGGTATGCTGGTGACAGGAGGCTCTGAGGCTCCATAATTTAAAAATTCTTTCATTTGCAGGTTGTCATGACACGACTGAATTGGAGGTGGCTACTTGCATTTTCCTCCGTGCCATCATTTGCTCTGCTTCTCTTTTATGGTCTAGCGCCTGAGTCACCCAGGTATTTGTGTGCGAAAGCTAGAACAGTTGATGCACATAGAATTCTCGAGAAGATGGCTTTTGTCAACCGAACAAAACTCCCACCCGGCATTCTTGTTTCTGATAAAGCAATTAAAGAGAACGAAGAATCAAATTTATTGCGAGATACACATATGCTCTCAATGACAAGAAAGATCACCGAGAAGTTAAAGTCTGGCTTCTCATCATTTTTTATGCTTTTCTCAAGAAAATTAATTCGGACAACTCTTCTCCTATGGGTGTTATTCTTTACAAATGTTTTCTCATATTATGGCGCTGTCTTGTTGACCTCTAAGCTAAGCAGTGGAGACAGTAAATGTGGCTCAAAGGTCTTGCATGCGGACAAGTCAAAAGATAATAGCCTGTATGTCGATGTGTTTATCGCTAGTTTGGCAGGTACTGTATGACTTCCGTTGACCGTCATGTACTTTATATTTTGAAATATATTCTGCTCTTTTAACACCTTTATTTTCTTCCATATAGAGTCATGGCTTAGTAACATTTTTGTTGATTTAATATGACAGAGCTTCCCGGGCTTATCTTCTCAGCAATAATAGTGGACAAAATTGGCCGTAAGCTTTCCATGGTTCTTATGTTTGTCTTAGCTTGCATTTTCCTTCTGCCACTGGTCTTCCATCAGTCTGCTGTAGTAACTACGGTGTTACTGTTCGGAGTTCGCATGTGTGTCACCGGAACCCTAACAGTTGCCACAATTTATGCCCCTGAGGTAATCTGATGCAACTTCTCATACCTATTGAAAGAAAATTATACTAATTAATAGCGCTTGAGTTCTTGATATGTTATATTCTTCATTTTTAAGATCGTTTACTCTTTCAAGTTTCACAAATATGTTTTTCATCTCAGATATATCCTACATCAACGAGGACAACTGGGTTTGGTGTTGCAAGTGCTTTGGGAAAAGTAGGAGGCATGGTATGCCCTCTTGTTGCCGTTGGACTTGTAACCAGTTGTCACCTAAGACTTGCGGTTATTCTGTTTGAGGTTGTATTTGTTCTGGCTATAGCCTCTTCTCTGCTCTTCCCATTTGAAACCATGGGACAGGAACTAAAAGACACCGTGGATGCAATTGAATCATAGTAAGCTTGTTGCTCTGTTTCTTATACTCTCTTGCCAGTGGAAAAAGTATGTCAGTGCACAATACTTAAGCAAACTTTCTTACTTCTCATTGAACGCTCATTAATTGGATGCAAATGTTATGTAAATAGAGTTTCAACTTTCAAGCGCATTAATTATGTGCTTTCATCACTTTCAAATTTTGGGCTCGCAGCCCAATTTCAACAAGACTTTAGTCTTCGTTTACTCCTTTTTAACCATTCATACAATTTAATACCCTAAAAGAGAATCAGCCACGCCATCACTGCCCCAAATCCAAAAGGTGTCACCTGAAATGAAAGGATATTAACAGAAATTAATAATAAAAATATCTCGTCTTTAGCCGCCTACAGCAACTAATGTGGTGAGTGGACAAAGTATTCTCAAATCCGACGCTGCATATTTAATTAGTTAAGGTTCAATCTTGCCATCTAGAGAATACACGTGATCCCCTGGCTCACATTCCCATAATTCCGAACTAAAATATTCGGAATTTTATGCTGTCCGGCTGGTGCCCGCACAGTGGAACCCAGTATCAATTTCTACAAGGTATTCTTTTGTTCCTTTCAGTTTTCTTTTTGTGATCTTTGATCATTTGGGTAGCATGCATTTTCCGAAGAAAATGAGAAATGTCTGTGAGATAATCATTTTCTTGTTTTTGTTGTTAGATGATGATCAATTCTTGTGAGGATACTATCGATACCGCTTTACTTATCCCAAAAGTGCTTTCACCGGACATTTTTTGGCGGCAAAGGAATATTCACTTCCCATTGATAACTTATTTTAATATATCTGTCTTGTCTCCTTGAACCAACCATATATATCCTCAGGTGGTCTATAGTTTATTTTATATTAAATTTGTTTATTTTGAGTCAATCAAGTTAATATCTCTTAGAACACATTTGGTTAATTTGTCAATAATATTGTTGTCTGGACTTTGAGTCCAACTGAGTTAAAAGAAAAGGTTTCTTTGACCGAAACATACAAGGATACAAATTTCTTTCCTTGATTTGTAATTTGTTAGTTGTTACAAATTATTTGTGCCGTTGGCAGTGTTATTGTTGGAGGTGAGAAGTAGCCTCATCGTTTTTAATTGGGTTCAGTAGATGGGAGATGAAAGCCTTGTGCACACGTTGGATGAAGCACTTTCTGCTCTGAGATTTGGCAAGTACATAGCTGTTGTGCTCTCGTATGCTGGACTCGGTTGGTTTTCGGAAGCGATGGAGATGATAATTCTCTCTTTTGTAGGACCAGCAGTGAAGTCAAAATGGGGACTCACCTCAGGCGAAGTCGCGAAGAGAGCATGCTTACGACTGTTGTTTTTTTTTATTGGGATGCTGTTTATTGCTGTTAATTTCGGGAGGAAGTAGGCTATTTCGTCCTTCCGTTTTGTTAATTTACTTTGCTTCTCCCACATGTAGGCACGCAGAAGCAATTATGCTGTCCAAACTGTCCATGCAGAATAAAGAATTTATGGATGATTTTAAGCTTTGAATATTAGCACATTTGAACTCTAATCATAGGATTCACGAATTAATAATAGTGTTAATCATTTTTCAGTTTCTAGATTGCTATATGTACTGTACTACAAGTGGCTTTCTAAGGAAATAGAAGCCCTTGGTACAAGATATTATTCATTTCCTTTTTCTTGACGTTAATCCGCCTTTTCTTCCTGATGTTATATTTAAGTAAATCGTGAAGCTTGTCTTATCTATATAATGTTAAGCCATTATGCCAAAGAAATGATTCATAAATATTCTGTCTTTGGTTGAAACTAGACATTTGCATTTAGCATCTTTATCCGAGTGCTCCTTTTAATCCAGTATATACCCTTTTTCTTCATTTTTACAAGTCATCTCTTTCTTTATAGTTTTCTAAGTGCCTGATGTTGTCTGCTCTTTCCAGAAAGATTATGCTCGGCTTAGCAGTGGTAACTTGTGTTGTGTGGCTGGATTGCTGAGTGCTCTCTCACCAAATTATGCATCAATGGTGATGTGTCGTTGTTTGGGCAGAGGACACGTATTTTTATTCTATTTTCTAGAGTTCGTTCCTGTTTCTTGTATAGGTGCGTGGATGGTAGTGTGCTCAGCTTACTGGAGTGCTGGAACAATCATTGAGGCTTCACTTGCCTGGGTATGCTTTCTGTCCTGACTTCAAACTCAAAGTCACTTACATCATGAATCTTAAGGGTCTGCTTTCTGATAATATTTCTTTCTTGATAAATTAATACACAATATTATGCTGGTGACTGAAGGGCTTGAGGCTTCATAAAATGTCAACATGCCTTCACCCGCACAATGTCATGATAAAACTGAATTGGAGGTGGTTACTTCACCAAGTTACACCAAGTTATTTATTGGCGTAGTAAAATTTGATCACTTACTCAATAACATAATTACACATATTACGCCCTTAAAGTGGGCAGAGTGATTTTTAAACAATTTTATCTAATTGGTTACTCGAATATGAATTTTGAGAGAGAGAATGAATAAAAAATTAATATGAATAAAGTTCATTCCTCTACTTTTTTTTAATAGAAAATAAAAAATTACACATCAAGTTATTTTAAGAAAAAAATAATTTTTTTAATTTTATAGTATCAGGAGAAAGTATTTATTAATAACCCAATTTATTTTATCCTTTTACAGTTTTACGATGGTTATTTCAATGATTTTTATTGAAAAGTCAGCACAACTTTTTGACATGCATAACCTTCTAGCCGCAATGGTAGAAGCATGTGGATGAAATCATGAAAAATGAAGCCAAATGAGTTGGTGAAGTATGTGACAGTTTGACAAATTCACAACAAACATGTGGCTGGCATGCAAGCTTGACAAATTGGCAAAACATGGTGACAAATTGGCCTAACCCTTGGAAATTTGAAAGGAGCTCAAGACTTTTGCTTTGAAAATGGCAAGCATGAATGGCAAGGTTCAGTTATAAATAGAGGAGCGATCATTCATCAAAAGCATCCCAAAAATTTGTTAAGCTTATAAGTTTCTATGCTTTTAAGAGAAGTGTCTCTAGGGAATTTATCTTTCCCCGCAGAGCCAGTGTGAAGACTTGGTATGTTTGGGTTTCTGAGAAGTGAGATTCGTTACTCAAATATTTGTACTCTATTAATTGTTAAATAAACAATTATTCTTTCTTGCCTCCGCAGATGTAGGTTTAATTACCCAATCACGTAAATTTTGCGTCCTTTATTTTTCTGTAATTATTTGGTGCGCTTGATTCCGTATTCTGGGCACAACAAGTAGTATCAGAGCCGACGGATTGTACTTAGAGGGATACGGTACTGTTCACTCATACGTTACTATTTTCGTATACGGTACTGTTTACGAATACGGTAATATTCGTGAATACGGTGGAGACGGCCATTTATACTTGAGAGATAGTCTATTGTAAATAGTGTGTATTTTTACATGTCTAAGAAAGTTCTGTCAACAAGACAATAAAAGTCTAAGGATTCTGGTTTTTAATTGGGACCGAGTTCCTATCTAGTCTCCTGTAAATTTTTCTGGTGCATTTATTTACACGAAATTAACATCATAGAGGCTGTTTTTTAAGTGGAAATAGTTCGTTGAGAAAATGATAGAAGGTGAAACTTCCAGAATTGAGGAGAGATATACCAAGACTATTTCAGGAGACACTTTAGGTGGGAGGCGAGATTTGTCAAATCGCTATTCAGCACCTGTTATAGGAGGCCAGAAGATCGATGTTGAAAAGTTTGATGGGAAAATCAACTTCAGCATTTGGAGGCGTGAAGTTATGGATGCCTTTATTCAAATCGATTTCAATATTGTTCTGAAAAATAAAAGACACTTGTATGATGAAGAAATTTGGGATTGTATGAACGAGAAAGCTTGTGGTCAGATTAGATCTTATTTGACCAAGGAGGTGAAATACTTGGTGAAAGATGAGAAGTGTGCGATGACTTTGTAGTGTACATTGGAGGAGAAGTACATGCTGAAAAGTCCTGAAAACTGCTTCATGCAATGAGCCAAGTATATGGCTTTTGAATGAAGCCTGAGGTGTTAATGCACGATCATGTCTCAAGATTTGAAAAGATACTTGCTGATTTGAAGAATTTTGATGAAGATATTAAGGATGAAGTCAAGGCTATGATTATGTTACACTCACTACCAGAGGAATATAGTCATTTTGTCACTATCTTGATATGTGGGAAAAGCGTGATCATCTTCAAAGATGTTTACACAGTATTGACTAACTTGAAGATTTGAAATAATGATAAAAAGTCTGAACGAGCATCGTCTGAAGCTTTGGCGAGCAGAGATTGGGCGATAGAGAAAAAGAAGAAGCACAGTGGAAAAAATTCTCAGTCCAAATCGAGAAGCATAAGTTTAGCTCGAGATGAGTATGCCTTTTGTCATGAAAAGAGCCATTGGAGGAAAGATTGTCCAAAGGCTCAAAAGAGAGATGGGAAGAAACCAGTAGCAACAAACATGACACATAAAGATGAAGACTCTAATTATTCACTAAGTATTACTCCTGCAGCATATGTGGCTAGTTCGAGCTAGTGTATACTTGATACTAGAGTAACATATCATTTGTGTCCCATTAAGGAATGGTTTACGGATTTTCATCATTTGGAATCCGGTGCAGTTGTGATGGGGAATGATCAACCTTGTCAAACAATGGGGATAGAAACAATTCGGCTCAAAATGTTTGATGGAATGATCAGAGAACTCAAAGAGGTTAGATTTGTTCCAGTTTTAAAGAAAAATTTAATTTTTGTAGGTGCTTTAGAAGCTAAAGGCTATAAGGTTACCATTGAAGATGGCACAATGAAGTTTACGCATGGGGCTATGGTGATTCTGCAAGGGGTTTAGCGTCACAATCTGTACTTTTTGAAGGGAGGTATAACTGATGAAGCAAATGTTGCTGAGACGTACAGTGACACCATCAAGCTATGACATGAACGACTTAGACATGCTGAAGAGAAGTCTTTACAAATTCTGAAGAAGTACGGACTCTTAAAAGGTACCAAAACTTGTAAATTAAAATTCTATGAGCATTGTATAGTAGGCATGAAAACAAAGGTCAAATTTGGTACAGCTAATCACAATACTCGTAATATCCTTGAATATGTTCATAATGATGTATGGGGACCAACCAAAATTGCATCAATTGGTGGAAGTCATTATTTTGTTACATTTGTTAATGATTTCTCTAGACGTATACGAGTGTACATTATGCGAGTAAATGATGAGGTTCTAGAGATTTTCGTGAAATGGAAGAAACTGGTGGAGACTCAAACTGGCAGAAAGATCAAAGTATTATGATCTGATAATAAAGGTGAATATACCTCTGATCCATTCTTACAAGTATGTCAGAACGAGAGTATTAAAAGACATTTCACGGTGAGACATACTCCGCAACAAAATAGTGTGGCTGAGCGTATGAATCGTACTTTACTGGAGAAAGTATAATGTATGTTATCTAATGCTGGTTTAGATAAAAAGTTTTGGGTTGAAGCTGTAAGTTACACAAGTCACTTAATAAACCGGTTGCCTTCTGCTGCAATTGGAGGTAAAACTCCCATGAAAATGTGGTCTGGAAAGTATGCACAAGACTATGATTCCCTTCGTATATTCGGGTGTCCAACTTATTATCATGTCAAAGATGGTAAACTAGATCCTCGTGCTAAAAAAGCTATCTTTGTGGGATTCAAAGGTGGAGAAAAGGGCTTTAAGCTTTGGATCTCGAAGATAAAAAGTTTAGGTGTAGTATAGATATTATGTTTGATGAAAGCTTCAATGATGAAAGCTTCAATGATGAAAGCTTCAAGTTCTCAGTAGGTGGAGAACAAGATCACAGAGGTATTGCAGCAGGTGGAGTTTGATAAAACTCCATATATACTAGTTAGTTTTATATCAGAGAAAGATTCAACTATGGAGGTGATACCTAGGGTTAAAGAAGAGATTGTTTTTTCTGATGTCCTATAAAATGAAGAAATAATTGATGATATAGATAATGATGATTCTATAGCAACAATGAGGCAAAAAAGAAAGATAAAAGAGCCCGGATGGCTTACTAAAGACATGGTGGTAGCCTATGCACTTCCAGTTATTGATGATGACATCCCCAACACTTTTGGTGAAGCATTACGCAGCAGTGAAAGTGGTCGGTGGAAGTTAGCCATGAAAGAAGAGATGGAGTCTCTTCATAAGAACTGGACTTGGGAACTCGTAGAGTTATCTAAGGAAAAGAAGGTTATTGGCAACACATGGGTTTACACCAAAAAGCAAGGATCTCAAAATCAAGCAACTCTCAGATATAAGACAGGCTCGTAGCAAAAGATTTTGCTCAGAAAAAAGGTATTGATTACAATGAAGTTTCTTCTCCAGTTGTAAAACATACTTCCATTCGTAATCCTACTTGCCTTAGTTGCAGAATATGAGTTAGAGTTGACTCGATTAGATGTTAAGACGGCGTTCTTACATGGAATATGAGTTAGAGTTGGCTCAATTGGATGTTAAGATGGTGTTCTTATATGGAGATTTAGAGGAGGAAATCTATATGACTCAGCCTTGTGGTTTCAAAGTTGCTGGAAGGAGAATCGTGTGTGCAGATTGATTAAACCTTTATACGAATTGAAATTAATTCTTCGAATGCATTGAGTTTGGAGAATTTTGAACACGGTTGGCTTGATCCTAGATTTTGGGTACGTAGACAGTCACAGAGATGCAACCACTTTGGGGATGATGGTTCGTTGGTAGTCGGCTCAGATTTAGATAAATTTTCGCCAAGGTAGAGAATTGTTGAAAAGTCAAAATAACTTTTTGACATGCATAACCTTCTAGCTGCAATATTAGAAGCATGTGGATGGAATCATGGAAAATGAAACCAAATGAGTTGGTGAAGCATGTGACAGTTTGGCAAATTGACAACAAACATGTGGCTGACATGCAAGCTTGACAAATTAGCAAAACATGATGACAAATTGGCAAAACATGGTGACAAATTGGCACCGACCCTTGGAAATTTGAAATGAGCTCAAGACTTTTGCTTTGAAAATGGCAAGCATGAATGGCAAGGTTCAGCTATAATAGAGAAGCGATCATTTATTGAAAGTATCCCAAAAATTTGTTAAGCTTATAAGCTTTTATGCTTTTGAGAAAAGTGAGAGGAGTGTGTTTGGGGAATTTATTTTTCCTGCAGAGTGTGAGAGTACTGGGTATGTTTGGATTTCTGGGAAGTGAGATTCGTTACTCAAATATTTGTACTCTATTAATTATTTAATAAACAATTATTCTTTCTTACTTGTAGGTTTAATTACCAAACCACGTAAATTTTGTGTCATTTATTTTTCTGTAATTATTTGGTGCGCTTGATTCTACATTCCGCGCACAACAATTTTATTAACGAAATCTTTTCAAAATTTGATGGCATGGAGTCATGGACTTTCATGGAAAATGTGGATTAAGCTCTTATTTGTGATTTTGCTAAAAAGTAGGAACCTAACTAGCAGGGTAATTGATGGATCTTTCGAAACCTTCTCTCCGTCAACATTATTATTATTATTATTATTATTATTATTATTATTATTATTATTATTATTATTATTATTATTATTATTATTATCATCATTATTATTATTATTATTATTATCGTTGTCTTTGTTTTTAGATTTGTGACTATTCGGCCAAAACAGAAACAGATATGGCCGAGACAAAGATTAACATTCTTTTGGATTGGACCTTACGTTATGATGATGGATTTATTGTAGAGTGAATCTACTCATGCCCCTCAAATATCCTCCGACGACCCCCATTTTCAGTAAAATCCAACATGATTCCAAAAATACCCTTTTAATCAACACCTAATTTATGATTATTTAATTCATTTATGATTTTTAAGCCGTTTTCTCACTCTTAAAATTAGTCTTATTTATTTCCATTGCAACATTTTTTGAAAAAAAGTTCTTTCTATTGATAAACTTATGAATGAGAATGATTGATTTGGAAAATGGAAATTATTGTTTAAAAGTAGTTTCAAGTATAATGAAAGAAAATACAAATAGAAGAAATTGTTTTAAATTTAGGGAAACAAAAAGGAAACAAATCAGATACATGAGAGTCATATCTCCCAACTCAAGTCACATAAATATAACCTCCAAGAATAAAAATAAGAAAGAACTAATAAATTACTACCGATTAAAGAGGCAAAAGAGTAAATATATATATATATATATATGCAAATGCAACAAAAGTAACAGTAAAATTATGTAGCCTTAATTTTTTTTTATACACCAATATATTATAATCAAATCTCTACTGATATTTATAATTAAAGATCAGTCGGGAACTCTCTTGAATAATCCTATTATAGAACAGTTTAAAGGTCAACCTTCACTTAAACCTAGAGGAAAATTTATCCTTGTTGTCAATATTGGAGTCTATTATAGGACAATTCAAAAATTAATCCTCACTTAAAATTAGAGGGAGATTTATTCTCACTCTTAATATTAAAGAGAGATTAATTCTACCTTAATAAAAAAAAGACAAATAAACTCTTATTATACAAAAAAAAATCAAATTTAATGATGTGCTAAAACTGAGATTTGAACCCATGCGCCCAACAAAGGTGTGCCAATGGGGTCGTAGTTTTTTAATATAACACTAAAAAAAGCATATGATCCTAGAGTTATTTGATTACTACTGCGTCAAAATTTTTGAGAGAAATATCATTACTAATTACCACATTACCGATGGCCTATGTCATCTCATGCGAACTGGTGACGAACTCCGGCGAAGTTGGTGTCATTTTCTACACACTTGTCAACTAGCGCTCGCCGCAGTGGTGGCATTCGGTAATCTTTCGTGTTCTTGATGTTATCAAACACCAACAAAACGACAGCCCCCGTGGTTCCCACCTCCTTCTCTTTCAACGCAATCTTAATTTTCTTTTTAATCGTCTTGATCGCACTACAAATGACCCAAACCCTTCCACATGTCACTCTCTGGTTGATCAATTAATGGTCTCGCCCACTTGCAACACCACCTAAAGAACATTCAATTTTTCGTTGACCACCTTCTGACAATGATTACAAGGATTCCCATTTCCATATCCACCTCTGTACGACAAGTCGGTCTAGCTTCCTACTAGTATTTGTGATAGTTGCTCTGTACTCAGTACTCTTACTCACTCTTTCAGGTGAAACCAGTAAAGGTAATTTCTTGTTTTTCATATTTTCATTGTTCTTTTTGTGATCATTTAGAGCTTTTGATCATTTGGCTTGCACGTGTTTTCTAAAGAAAGGTGATGCATTTGTGTTCTGACAATTATTGCATTTTGTTTTTAGTTGATAAGCAATTCTTGCGAAGCTACTTCAGAACTATTTAATTTAAGCTGGGCATACATGCTTTTGAATATCCAGAAACTTGCCTGAATTTACTTTGGTATGGGACATATTTGTGCAAATGTTTTATCAAACTTCCTAAAGTGCTTTCCCTGAAGTAGTTGTTGCAGCAAACCAAAAGAAAAGCCGCTTTCTGGTGTACTGAATGAATTTTGACTTCATATTGACAATTTATTTTTCTCTGTCTCACTGACTGTGTCCAGGGACCTAACATACACCCTCAAGTGGATTTTTTTGACTTTTTATTTTTTATTTTCAAACAAAGAATTATAGAATTAAAATATGTGAAGTTGCTGAAACACAAAGGATGTTATATGTATTTAAAAAAAAAAAAAGTGACTTCAAGTTTATGTCACTTAGAACACATTTCAACATTTGATTAGTTTACTGTGTAAACTTTCAGCCAATTGATCAGAAAACAAGTTTCTTTGACTGAAACATATAAATTCACTGGTCCAACTATGCATAAGGATATGAAATTCTCTCTTGTTATTTGTTACGATTATTTGTGCCATTGCTGTTGTCTCTCTGTTGGTAAGAGTAGTCATTATTTATGCAAATATAGTCTGCAGTGGACTACTAATTTTGATGGATATGTTTATGGACAACAATATCTTTCAATATGGTTCTTTAGATGGGAGATGAACGTCCTGTGTACACGCTGGATGAAGCACTTTCTGCTCTGAGGTTTGGGAAGTACCAAGCTCTAGTGCTCGCATATGCCGGACTTGGTTGGGTTTCAGAGGCAATGGAGATTATGATTCTCTCTTTTGTTGGACCAGCAGTCAAATCAAAGTGGAAACTAACCTCAAGCGAAGAGAGCCTGCTAACCACTGTCGTTTTCGCTGGGATGCTGCTTGGAGCTTATTCTTGGGGCATCATTTCTGATAATTATGGGAGGAGGTAGGTTATTGCTTGTTAATTCAGACATCTAATGTATATTTGCTACGTTTCTAGAATAGCTTCTTACCTTGCAGATAGCATATTATCATTCTTTTAGCCTATATCTTCATCTGCTTACAGGAGGATTTGTATTTAAAAGATTTCATTTTGATTCTTATACTTCTGGAGATTACTTGGGAGTTTCATCATGTGCTTTCTCTACAATTTGGATTTGCCTTCTGGATGTTTCTCACTATTTCAAGTTAGATATGTACATATTAAATTTCAAATATGTGTAATATCTTTGTCCCTTTTTATCGTAACCTAAACTGTTTTTGCAACTCAGCTGAGCCCTTGATGCCTGTTTTACCTTAACAGATTCAATTTTTAACTCGCCCACTTAAACTTCAACATGTAGGCACACAGAGGCAATTACGGCGTCACAAATATCTATACAGAAAGAATAAAGTGTTTATGCAGTGTTACAAAATTTCTAAATTAGCAGAGTGAGGTTGGAAATTCTAAAAAAGTTTAGCACCCTTTCTAAGCCATTGATTTCCCTTTAATTTATCAATTTCCGGTTTTTCCAACCTGTTCAGTGGTCTTCCTAAAATGTCACTACAAGTATTACTGGAATCTGTAAGGAATATTTCTGTCACCGCATTCTTTTCTTTCTGTTCCACTCATTGCATACTACTTGTGAATTGCCATAGGCAGAAATGTTATTGTATTTTCAAGTCATAGGCATCATGGATTATGAAGCGCAAATCGTTTTTATGTTTCTTGACTGTTATATGTGCGAAATGTTATTGTATTTTTAAGTCATAGGCACCATGGATTATAAAGCGCAGATCATTTTTATGTTTCTTGACTGTTATATGTGCTGCAAGAAGCTTTTTGCTTGGTACAGCTCAAATATGAGTCTGTTCAACTTCGCTTTCCACCAGGATTTTAAGGTTCAGTTTATTTTAGTACATCAGTTCACCTTTTTTCCCTGATATCCTTAAATAAATCATAAAGATGCACTTATGCATCAAATGTTAGGCCATTCTATTTGAGAATTTATTCATAAATATAAAGTCTTTGGTTGAAACTCGATGTTTTATAAGTACTTTTTTCTAGTTTTATTAAATGCTGACTAGTATCTGCTCTCTCCAGAAAGAGTTTTCTCAGCATAGCTATGGTAACTAGTGTTGCTGGACTATTAAGTACTTTCTCCCCAAATTATGTATCATTGGTGATATTTCGTTGTTTCGTTGGTATTGGTTTGGGGGGAGGACCTGTATTCTTATCCTATTTTCTGGAGTTCGTTCCCGTTTCACATAGGGGCACGTGGATGGTAGCCTTCTCAGCTTTTTGGACGGCTGGAACAATTTTTGAGGCTTCACTTGCCTGGGTATGTATAATTTCCTAACTTCTACTGTCATTATCCAGATAACTCTTAGATTATATTTCTTTTACTTTCTAGAAACATTCCCCTTTTTACCTTGTGGCGTGGTAATGATGTAGGAAACGAAATAAAGAAAAGAGAGAGTGGGAGAAAAGAAATACAAAGGGAAGAAGAAGAACAAAGAGAATTAAGAGACGAAACAAGATTTCAGTGAATTAATAATCACTAAAAACTAATCCTCTATATATGGTAGTCCAAACCTAATCTGAAGAGAATCTACTTCTGTTGACAGAGGAACACCAAGTTTCCAAAATGAAAATAATTCCTACACTAATTAGTATCTAAAACCTCAAAACGTGTTCAATATCACTTGAAGCTTAAGAGTCTTCCAGAGAAGATTGAGGTATCTTTAGGTAATAGTTTCCTCATAAAATATTACAAGTCTTGTGCATTGGTAAGCTCTCCCAGCTGGTTTTGCTGGTTCTTCGTTATTCAAAATCTTTTGGCATCGTTCCAGAAAAGATATTGTACCTTTAAAAGTTTATGATATTTGGAAAAATGGACGTTTATCTTCAACTGATGTCTGAACCAAATAACTAATCACGCCTTTCTATTTTTATTATTCTTAAGCGATAACGGGTATGCTGGTGACAGGAGGCTCTGAGGCTCCATAATTTAAAAATTCTTTCATTTGCAGGTTGTCATGACACGACTGAATTGGAGGTGGCTACTTGCATTTTCCTCCGTGCCATCATTTGCTCTGCTTCTCTTTTATGGTCTAGCGCCTGAGTCACCCAGGTATTTGTGTGCGAAAGCTAGAACAGTTGATGCACATAGAATTCTCGAGAAGATGGCTTTTGTCAACCGAACAAAACTCCCACCCGGCATTCTTGTTTCTGATAAAGCAATTAAAGAGAACGAAGAATCAAATTTATTTCGAGATACACATATGCTCTCAATGACAAGAAAGATCACCGAGAAGTTAAAGTCTGGCTTCTCATCATTTTTTATGCTTTTCTCAAGAAAATTAATTCGGACAACCCTTCTCCTATGGGTGTTATTCTTTGCAAATGCTTTCTCATATTATGGTGCTGTCTTGTTGACCTCTAAGCTAAGCAGTGGAGACAGTAAATGCGGCTCAAAAGTCTTGCATGCGGACAAGTCGAAAGATAATAGCCTGTATGTCGATGTGTTTATCACTAGTTTGGCGGGTAATGTATGACTTCCGTTGACCGTCATGTACTTTATATTTTGAAATATATTCGGCTCTTTTAACACCTTTTATTTTCTTTCATATGGAGTCATGGCTTGGTAACATTTGTGTCGATTTTATATTACAGAGCTTCCTGGGCTTATCTTCTCAGCAATAATAGTGGACAAAATTGGCCGCAAGCTTTCCATGGTTCTTATGTTTGTCTTAGCTTGCATTTTCCTTCTGCCACTGGTCTTCCATCAGTCTGCTGTAGTAACTACGGTGTTACTGTTCGGAGTTCGCATGTGTGCCACAGGAACCATAACAGTTGCCACAATTTATGCCCCTGAGGTAATCTTGTGGGACTTCTCATACCTATTGAAAGAAAATTATACTAATTAATAGCGCTTGAGTTCTTGATATGTTATAGTCTTCATTTTTATGACCATTTACTCTTTCTAGTTTCACAAATATGTTTTTCATCTCAGATATATCCTACGTCCGCGAGGACAACTGGGGCTGGTGTTGCAAGTGCTGTGGGAAGAGTAGGAGGCATGGTATGCCCTCTTGTTGCTGTTGGACTTGTAACCAGTTGTCACCTAAGACTTGCGGTTATTCTGTTCCAGGTTGTATTTGTTCTGGCTATAGCCTCTTCTCTGCTCTTCCCATTTGAAACCAAGGGACGGGAACTAAAAGACGCCGTGGATGCAATTGAATCATAGTAAGCTTGTTGCTCTGTTTCTTATACTCTCTTGCTAGTGGAAAAAGTATGTCAATGCACAATGCTTCAGCAAACTTTCTTACTTCTCAGGGACGTGGGAACGCTTATGAATTGGATGCAAATGTTATATAAATAAAGTTTCAAGTGCATTAGTTAATTTTCATCTCTGGCTCTGTCTCTGTCTCGTCATCATCTCCTTTCATCACTTTCAAATTTTGGGCTCGCCAGCCCAATTTCATAAGGCTTTTAGGCTTCGTATGTTGCTGTTGAAATATAAGATACCAAGTGCTATGTGACAAAAGAAACTGTACAGTTGGCCGAGTAGAAGAATGCAAAAATTATCAATGATCACGGTCCATAAAATCAAACTAATGAACATTCATTTGAGCGAGGGCATTTTTGGTTATTTGATTTTAGTTTTTGGCCTTTTTAACCACGTCCATTCATACAAGTTCATACCCTAAAAAGGGAATCAGCCACGTCATCACACTGCTCCAAAATCGAAAAGGTATCAACTGAAGTGAGAGGATATTTCTTAGGCCAAACCTACTACGCAAACAAGTTGCTTGATGCGTTAGTGCGTTTAACTGTTGATCCAGGTTGTTGTAAATCAGAAATTTGAATCTAATGATGTAAAAGCGGCTGATTCTGTAAGAATTTGTTCAATGTAGTGGCCGGACCCTATTTCCTAGTAATTAATAATAAAAATATCTCGTCTTCAGTTGCCTACAACAACTAATATGGTAAGTGGACAAAGAGTTCTCAAGTCCGACGCTCCATATTTAATTCGTTAAGGTTCAATCTTGCCATGTAGAGAATACACGTGATCCCCCTGGCCCACATTCCCATAATCCCGAACTAAAATATTCGGAATTTTATGCCGTTGGGCTGGTACCCGCGAAATGGAACTTGCCGACCCCAGACACCAAAATCATTATCAACCCGTGAGACATCTTATTAATTAGGAACGGCAAAAGATATTATCCGTACGACAAGTCGGTTTAACTTGGCGCCTTAGAATTTATTATCATACTCCGTCCGAGTCTAAACCTTTATGTCGGGTGAACTAAAGGCTCCTCTCTGCTCTTCCCATTTGAAACCAAGGGACAGGAATTGAAAGACGCCTTAGGCAACTGAATGAATGGACCGTGAAGAGAAAATCAATGCTTCACCTAACTTTATGCTTTAGGCCTTATTTGAAATGGGGATACAGCCAATCCTAACTAAGATTTTACCCATAACCGAATGCTTGTTTATGCAAAATTAATTTTGACTGAATTCTAAAGTTCACTAGTTTATGTGGATCCATAATTATAGACACAAAACAAGTACACGTAATTTGTTAAGAGCTTTGTAATTTGAGGTGGGTTGGTGCTCTGAGCAATGAAATATTGCAAACACTGACCTTTAGCGTACCGCACAATAATTAATTTCAGTGTAGCGCACAATAACAATTAGGTAAAATACAATTTCTTTCTTTAAAGAAAGGAAAAGGAAAAGAAAAAAGAAAAAATAAAATATTGCAAACGTTTGACACATGATAAAAGGCCACCATCACTCCACATTACATACACACAGACAAGATGGCCATAAATTTCTAAAGTTCCTGTTTTATTAAGCAGCTGTGCCAAATCGACAACCGAGATAGATTTTGACGTGACCAATGGCCGTAACCGTAATTAATGATATGGCTTTTGGCTTTGTTATCCCTTTATTTTTTCTTTTTTTTTTTCTTTTTTTTGGTGTGTTGGCTACTTGACCACAAATAGCATGTGCTCGCAGATAGAAAGCAAAAACTGAAGGGGATACGGCGGGGAGTGGCTGACGCCTGACAGAGGAAAAAGCACGACAGTTGTTGTCCTTTTACCCTGCAACCACGCATGGTTTCCAAAATTATGATGTCCATTTCACACACTCACACACACACACTAATATTATAGACAGAAGATTTTTCCTTTGTTCATGTCGCAAGATTTTTATTAGAGGGAGACAATAACACCCCCTTATCATCTGTTTTTATCGTACGTAAAGTTTTCTCATTCCATCGTTTTTATATATTTATAAGTTATAGTAATTCTGACTCTGCTTGTTCTTCTTGTTAAATTTGATTAGCAAAGTTTTATATTATATGCAGTTTCAATTTATGATCATGATTATTATTATCGTTTCAATTTATATATGATAATAAATTATTACTACTATTATTATTATTAATTTTTTTTTGTTTTGTTTTGGGGTTTCACAGATGGATGAGCAGGGGCACGTATACACGGTGGATGAAGCCCTTGCTCATGTGGGTTTTGGGAGATATCAATGTTTTGTGCTCGCTTATGCTGGACTTGGTTGGGTTGCTGAAGCGATGGAGATTATGATCCTTTCCTTCGTCGGACCAACTGTTAAATCTGAGTGGAATCTCTCTTCAACTGAAGAGAGCCTTATAACAACTGTTGTTTTTGCTGGACTAGTGGTCGGAGCTTACGCTTGGGGCCTTGTGGCCGATAACTATGGAAGAAGGCATGCCTTTTCATTGGCTCTATTTATTTTTGTGTTTCCATTATTTCTATCACATACCAAATATTATAATTATTCGGGTTGTAGTGAATTGCTTTTCTGGAAGCCGTAGAGATGCAATCTTTTTTTTTTTTTTTTCATTCCTCTGCTTCTTTGGAAGTCAATTTAATGTTCTCAACCTGTTGGGAATTATGCTGGTTGCCAAGCCTGTTATGGTTGTTTGAATTAGGAACTTTTTCATGTTAAGGTTTCAGGATCGTTAAAGTTGTTAGATCTATCCATTCAGCTACTGCATTTTGTTTTGGAACTGCAGAAAGCTAGGAATTATTTTATTGGTTCGCCTATAAATTTCGTTCCGCTTTCATGTCAGCATAGGAGATGATCTTTATCAGTTGGTGTGACGTTTTTCAACCAATAAAATGAATTTTTTCATGTTTCGACTACCTCATCTTTGGCAAAATTTGGTGAGGTAAACACTGAATTATTGCTGTGGTCAATGGACTTAGGTGCTGGCTAGTGCTGGCAGGATTAACTGTCATTGGTGATAAAATGTTGATTCACATGATAACAGTAAGGGCCACAGAGGGAGTGAGGCAGAGAGAAGTTTGGATGCTGAAACTCTTGTCATTTAGGCAGATGAAGTTTGCAAAATTTTAGAAACCTTCTTTCCCATTAACCCTTATTTATATGTCATTTTCAGGATGGGCTTTCTGGGAGAGGCGCTGGTAACTGCTGGAGCTGGGCTATTAAGTTCTTTTTCTCCAAATTATATAACATTGATAACACTTCGTTGTTTGGTTGGTGTTGGCCTAGGCAGTGGGCATGTATTCTTGTCCTGGTTTCTGGAGTTTGTTCCTCCTTCAAATAGAGGCACGTGGATGGTTATTTTTTCATCTTTCTGGACCATCGGAGCAATTTCTGAGGCTATAGGTGCATGGGTAAGTGCTATATCATGCTACTACATTTGTACAAGTTCATCAGATTGAACACTTGAACTTATGGGTTACAAAATGGGAGGGTATACGGTCACCGTCCATCATTCTGTTGATTCTGCCATTTTGAGTGATGTATTTTTTTTTTCTCTTCCCCCTTTCTCCAATTAAGTATGTAAACGTAATGCTAATTAGTGATTCACCAGAAGAAAGTAGAATGAACACGACTAGCTTTTATTTAAAAAATTTCAGAACAATGCCAAATTTATTTTGTGCCATAATAAGATAATCTAGCTTACTTTTTATTGTCCAGCCTTGTCCGAAGTCAATAAATTGTTCAGTCTTGAAGTTGAGTGCCTGTAAGATGGCAAGTTTTAATTAAAGGATGTGGGGGGCCGCCAATGGCATATATTGTGTATCTTGCAATGGAGACTGCCTTCATTGATAAGTACAGAAGTATTTGATGCATAGTGAGGACTTTTGGGATACTAAATATACATACTGCACTGTCGTTGTTGATGAGAAATTAAATATTATTTCCTGTCATAATACAGTCTTGCTGTTCGTGAAACAAGTTTAGGCCTATCTTAGTACTCCCTCACGATAATGGCTTTTTGCTTCAAAATTATCTTAGTCATAAATATTGGCACCAGTTGGTCTGAGATTATTACATTGGCAACTGAGATATGAAAGTCTTTCTTCTTCCTGCCAGGAAATGCTTACGGACAACATGCCATTTGAATATTTTATCGCTTCTATTGCAGATTATCATGCCAAGATTGGATTGGAGGTGGCTACTTGGACTGTCCTCTATACCATCATTTATTTTGCTTGCTTTTCTCGGTTTTCAACCAGAATCTCCAAGATACCTATGCCTGAAAGGCCGAACAGCCGAGGCTCATCGTGCTCTCGAGAAAATTGCTCAAGTTAACAAAACAAAGCTCCCAAATGGCATGCTTGTCGCTCGTAGATCAACTCTACCGACTGGAGAACATGCTTATCCAGAACAAGTTCATCTGCTTTCATCCAGTGGTGGAAACAAAACCACAGAGGGCAAATCAGGCTTATCGTTGTTTCTCATGCTTTTCTCTTCAAAATTAGCTAGAACAACCATTCTCCTGTGGTTGCTACTCTTTGGAAATTCATTCGCATATTATGCTGTTGTCCTGCTGATCTCGGAGCTGAGCAGTCTAAATAATAGATGTCGCCCACCTTTGATGTTTTCGCATCATCCCCAGGATGCTAATCTCTATATAGACGAATTCATCACTAGCTTGGCAGGTACTGCATGTGATTGGAGAATTTGTTTCCCGTAATGGCTACTTTTTAAAAAGATTTGCATTTTATATAGTGTTGGCTAATTGATGACTTAAAAAATGTTTTTCAGAGATTCCTGGACTTCTTTTGGCTGCAATACTTGTGGACAGAGCTGGGCGCAAGCTTTCCATTACCATTATGTTCACCTTATCTTGCCTTTTTCTACTACCACTGGTTACCCATCAGTCCAATATTTTAACAACAGGCTTGCTGTTTGGGGCTCGCATGTGTGTCATGGGTGCCTTTACAGTTTCCTTAATTTATGCTGCAGAGGTAAAACTGATGACTCTCTTTACGGTATAAGACCCTCCTGATTTGGCATTTGTCTTTACAACTGAAATAGGCAATTAAGTGGATTCCCAAGTAATGAATTTCTCTCGAGTTTTGACTTAGTTTTTCCCCTGCAGATCTATCCAACTTCAGTGAGATCAACGGGCACTGGAGCTGCAAACGCTATGGGAAGAATCGGTGGCATGGTATGCCCTCTGGTAGCGGTTGCACTGGTGTCCAATTGCCATCAAATGGCTGCTGTTGTTCTCTTGGTGGTTGTTATTGTGACTTCTATACTTTCTGTCATACTCATCCCATTTGAAACTAAAGGGCAGGAATTGAGTGACACTGTAGATTTTACATCAGACTAGGTTGAGTTTATGTTTACCCTTCAGCCAATTCTCAGCATCTAACTCTCTCGACACACCCTTTGCTAAAATGTTTGTTTTATGCCTCTCCATGTTCCCAAAATTTATTTCGAGCCAAACTCTCATCTTCTTCATTCTTCTTCTTTCTTTTCTGAAGTCCTAACATAAAGCGTCCTCCTATCAGCTACATCATCTAACCAAAGAACAATAGTGAACAGTTAACTGAGAAACTTCTTAGTTTTATGTTAATGGGAGTTGAACCAGCTGAATTTGGGCTTTCCTATATCTAAAACAAAGGCTTACAAATCCTGCAACCACACCAGATTATGCCGCAAGTCTACGAAGAAGAAATATTTAGACATCGCCAATCATGAGGGGAAGGGGGCATTGATATCTATGTTGAAAATTGTTATTTGGTTTATAGAGATTGGAAGATACTTTGTAAATAATTAATTTTTTTTCCTTTTAATATATCTCATTCTCATGCATATGCTTGGAAGTGCTTCCCCATTTTCTTTTCTCATCTATACTTGGAGAGTTCATTAACAATCTTAGCATTTTAGTTGTGAATTATTGATTCTTGCAGCATAGAAGAATTATTAATATTACATTAGTTGACATACAAATTTATTTGAGTCAACATCCGCGTATGAATATTATTTACAAAAAAAAAGAGATCTTCTCACCAATAGAATTTAATGTAATATTATATATTAGTTTCGTCCTTACTATTTAAATAATAATTTATTTTATTTTTATTTTTTAATTAATAATCTAAATATTTTTCATTAATTTATTATTAATTTTTTAGATAATTTATTGAAAGTAAAATAAAATTTTTATTTAAAATAAAAATCTCAACTAATAATAATAATAATAATAAATTATTATTATTATTATTATTAATAAAAATTTGGTTGACTTCGTTACAAAATTTAATGAACGCGCGCGCTTATTGTATAATAACAAGGTCATATCATGTTGATTACAAGGTCATTACATCTTTGAAAAGGGTTAAAAAAAAAAAAAGTTTAATCTTTATGCAGTGTAAAAATTTGTTTTTTAATCAATCAGCACTGATATTTTCTTCTTCTTTATCATTTCCTTCCCCCACCCAGCCCCTCCCACAAAAAAATGGCCAAACAAGAGAACTCATGTAAAACGTAATACAAACGTCGACCCAATTAGCTGCTATCAATTATTCAATCATTGCTGTGATTTATGAATGAATGAATAGCCAACAGCTAAAATTCACATGCATTATTGAGTAAACAACTAAAAGATATTTTAGTTGTTTGACAATTAAGAGCCGCCTCAGTTAATCACAATTCCTTCTTAAAATTTTCATCAACTTCGGTGTGGTTAAGTGCTGTTTTTCACATGTTTTCGATTTGCAATATATGGAAGATGTTAAATTTTCATGTTGATATCTTTGTTTCAATTGAAAGAATTTTTATTTATTTTTTAACGGTTGCAGATTGCATATTGTTCGGATTTGTTGTTCAGAAATGGATAATGAAGTTGTGCCTGTGTACACACTGGATGAAGCACTTAATCATGTGGGGTTCGGGAAATTCCAAATTCTTGTTCTTATATATGCTGGACTGGGTTTGGTGGCTGAAGCTATGGAAGTTATGATTTTGTCTTTCATTGGACCTGCAATTAAGTCTGAGTGGAACCTTTCACCAGCTCAAGAAACCATTTTGACCTCGGTTGTTTTTGCTGGACTGCTTGTTGGTTCTTATTCTTGGGGTTTCATCTCAGATAACTACGGTAGAAGGCAGGCCTTTTCTTTTCTTTCTTTCTTTCTTTTTCTTTTTATTTTTTCCATAATCCTTTTCATTTGCTTATGCTTTGTTGAAAATTTATTATCATTTTCTTCTTTATTATATAAAAGGACACCATAGATATACCTGCATAGCATGGGCACGATTGGTTTGACCCATTTAAGTTATAGAATGATTTATCCCCTTCGGATATGAAAACTTTGATTGTGAAGTTGTGGACAACGCATTTGCAGTACCGGATGCAAAGGAGTTGATTTGTTCTGCTAGCTCTTCTTGTTGAAGGAAACATTTTTCTCCCAGTTGTATGTATGTATACACACCTTATTGAACACAAACAACTCATAATCCTCTGGACAGAGAGGCTGAGATGTGCCTTTTATTGAAAAGTAAATTGGTTCTCAGGAATTAGGAAGCTTTACACTTAGCAATTTTTTTCTAATGAAGTTTTGATGCAGTCTTATAAAACTTGCAACGATCGGACGTCAGTGGCATTTGAGCCTATTGTGCAATCCTCATACTATATTTATTTATAGAGGACGTGTCATTAGAGAAAATTCTATGTTTCTTTTCGCTCTGTCATCTTAAATAACTTTTCTAATTAGTGAGTATTTTGTGCTGCAAAATGTTTCTTTCATTTGAATCAATGTCGTTGAACTCTTGAATGTGGTTTGGCAATTTTTGGGAAAAACATTATTTTTTGATGCATGGGAAGAATTTGTCCATTCTTTTTGCCGATTCATATAAATGTTTGCCAAATTGCATATGTTGAACATGGCTTTGCCTTTACGGTTTATTGATCAATTGAATGTCAAGCTGTTTTGCTGAAGAAGTTAACCATAAATGTGATTGCATTGAATGGTACTCTTCATTTTCTTTTGCTATTGGACTCCCCTGGTCTCATGCTTTTTTTTTTTTTGGCTTCTGATGACATTGACCAACTTTATTTCTAATTTTCTTCTTTACTTTGCCCTTCCAGGAAGGGTCTTCTTGGCATAGCAATGTTAGCTAGTGTTGCTGGGTTACTGAGTGCTTTCTCCCTGAATTATCTATCATTGGTTACTCTCCGTGGTTTAGTTGGTATTGGCCTAGGCAGTGGGCCTGTATGTTTATCCTGGTTTCTAGAGTTCATTCCTGCTTCAAATAGAGGCATGTGGATGGTTGTTATATCAATCTTCTGGACGCTTGGAACAATATTTGAGGCTGCCCTTGCATGGGTTTGTTCTATTTCTCACATCACTTTTTCTTTTTCCTTTTTGGCTTAGATATAATAAAGTTTTAATTTCTTTCCTAATAAAACCTAATTATAATTTTTATACAGGGCAATATCCTTCTCAATAGTAAAAACTAATCCTATATATCAGTTGGATTTCTTTTTGGTAATGACTATCTAGCTATCTGCTAAATGATATTTTAGTGACAAGGATCGGAAGACTTTGGGTATAAACTTCAGAATTATGTAATATTGCAGATGGTGATGCCCAGATTGAATTGGAGATGGCTACTTGCTTTGAGCTCTGTACCTTCATTTGCTGTGCTTCTACTTTACGGTCTTGCACCGGAAACTCCAAAGTATCTATGTACTGCAGGTAAAATGGCTGATGCTACTCACGTTCTGGAGAAAATGGCTCAAAGGAACGGGACAAATCTCCCATCGGGAATACTTGTTTCTGATGAAACTGCTACCCCGGATGAAGAAGTTATTGTACCAGAACATACACCTCTCCTCTCTTCGACTGGAAATAAATCAGGATCCTCATCTTTTCTCATGCTGTTGTCATCAAATTTGATCAGAACTACCCTTCTGTTATGGTTTCTCTTCTTTGGAAACTCATTCGTATATTATGGGGTTATATTGTTGACATCAGAATTAAATAGTGAGCAAGCTAGATGTGGTTCAACTCTCTTGCTTTTGGAATATGCCCAGGATGCCAGCCTATACGTTAATGTATTTATCACTAGCTTGGCAGGTAAGAATGCCCGATGTCTACTTCTAGTACTTGCTGGAAAAACATATTGTTCTATGCTCATAATTTTACTGCAATCTTCTCCAGAACTTCCCGGGCTTCTTTTATCAGCAGTGATTGTGGACAGAGTTGGACGCAAGATTTCCATGGCAGTTATGTCCATTTTGACTTTCATATTCCTTCTTCCACTGGTTATCCATCAGCCTGTTACTTTAACAACATTATTATTATTTGGAGCTCGAATGTTTGCCAATGGGACCTTTACGGTTGCTAGTGTGTACGCACCAGAGGTTTGTCCCGGACTTTCATCAGACTATTTTTTGAGTCAGCATAGCATTTGTTTAACTTGTCCACATTTGATGATATTCCACAAACTGAAGTTTCTAATTGGGGTTTGTTTCGAATAGGTGTATCCAACCTCACTGAGGGCAACTGGTGCTGGCATTGCAAGTGCAGTGGGACGAATTGGGGGCATGGTATGCCCTCTAGTATCCGTTGGATTGGTGACCGGTTGCCATCAAACGGCTGCCATCTTTCTCTTGGCGGTTGTGATTGTTCTTTCAATAGTTTGCATACTTTTCTTCCCATTTGAAACCAAGGGCAAAAGGATTGACTGACACCGTTGCTGTTGTATTCAATCCAAACTGAAGAATTACTTTGAATATGGTTTCAAGGCAGAAAAAAAAAATCAGCTTTTTTGTAAGCAGTTGGTCGTCTTCAATCCATGCAGCGAGTCATTGGCTACTTAACTTAAAGCAAGTGTCATTCTGTGGACAGGTGGGCAGGCGCACTGCACATGGCCGCGACCCCGATTATTCGTTTTTATAATAAGTGATATATTCATTATCATACGTCATTTACGTTACGTGATCTATTAAAATTCTTTAAAAAATTGTATGTTATCTGAACGAAATTGAAAATCTTCGCCGACACTTGACGTCAGTGATTAATCTCATTGGCTTTCTCATAATTTAACAAGTTTGTCATCTAACAGACAGGAGACACATGTAAATACTCAGTTTTTAAGAAAGCAATTCCTTCTCTTTCACACTTGTTACCTAAGATAAACTAGTGTAATAAATAATACTAAGAATCCGGCTGTATTAGAATCATTCTGCGATAAAAATATATATTTATAACGTTTTTTTTTGTTATTCTACGACAAAAAATATTCTATCTTATACCAACTCAAAGGTGGCTGCGGCCTACGGCCATAATTGCAATGCACCGGAGCATGGACACTCGATCAATCATTTTCCAGCAGTCATAAAAATAAAATTAAAATTAATGCACCGTGTGGATTCCCCATAAGCAAAGCCAACGACCCTTTCAATCTTTTCTTCCGTGTCAGTTTCCAGTTCACAATTCATTGTTGTTATATTTTTAGAATATTTCATGATCACACAGTTTATACTATAACAGTTAACAGAAACTAAAGAAATGGCGCCAGATGACGAGGGAGCCTCCTAATTTAGAATTTATGTTTTTCATGTGTATGATTCCTATGTTGCTTGTTTGTTTTTTTGGTCTCATTAATTATTCTGGTTTATATAGCCATTTCATCAAGGTTTTGATTTGACATGGTTTATGTGGATGCAGGATTTTCAGCTGTATAGCTTTAAGAATTGAGCTGGGACGTGCCTGTGACTCTGTGAAGGCAATAATTCCAAATTAATCTGCATGATACTTGCTATTCAAAGGTACTTGTGGTTCCTTGATTTTGAGCTTTCATTTTGGGAGGGGATGATGATGAAATTCAGAATTTTTAGATTTTTAGCCCTCAAATCATTACTTGCATGTATCATATGATATATCTGCCATTTTTTTCTGGATTCAGTGGGAAATGAATAAGAAAAAATTATCGAATTTAACTATTTCTTTGATTAATCTTCAACTTTAGCCCCTCAATACTAACGATGTAATTATTATTTATTTATTTATACATATAGTTTTTTTTCCCCTAAAAAATTTGGTTGCCCAGATGGATGATCATAGACTTGTGTACACGCTGGATGAAGCACTTACATTCATGGGGTTTGGGAAGTTCCAAGGTCTCGCGCTTGCTTATTCTGGGCTCGGTTGGTTTTCAGAAGCAATGGAGGTTATGATTCTCTCCTTTGTGGGATCTGCAGTGAAGTCTGAGTGGGGATTGTCCTCAAGTGAAGAGAGCCTTATAACAACTGTTGTTTTTGCTGGCATGTTAGTTGGAGCATATTCTTGGGGCCTTATATCTGACATATATGGCAGAAGGAAGGTTTTCTTCTTTATTACATCCTGATATGTGCCCCAAATTGCTCCTTTAACCATTGTATTTTATTTTTGCATTTTCCAGGATGAGTATCTTTGGTGGAGCTTTAGTGACTTTTGTAGCTGGGTTATTAAGTGCTTTCTCCCCTAACTACATATCATTGTTGATTCTTCGTGGTTTGGCTGGCGCTGGCCTGGGCAGTGGGCATGTCTTCTTCTCCTGGTTTCTGGAGTTTGTTCCTCCTTCAAATCGAGGAATGTGGATGGTCGTCTTTTCAACTTTCTGGACATTTGGGTCGGTTTCTGAGGCTGCACTTGCTTGGGTATGTTTCTATCCTTGATCATTTTGACATGCTTGAAAATGTTGTCCGATTGGGAGACACTTCTAGTTCAACTTACCTATGAACCAAAAGAGTCGCATAACGTCACTTACACCTTTTGTGTTTTGTCCCTTCCCTACTATACTTTTATAGTCCAGGTAATTTTTGCATCCATCGTATTCCCAAAATCCCCAGGGTATTCAAACACATAAATATGAGCGTATAGAAGCATTGCAAGTATCAGAAAGAGAATATACATTAACATGAGGATCGTGATAATATGTGCACATTGATTTATGTGCACTCACTGAAAGATTTGGAACTTCTTACCTCATAAATTTCTGCTATGGTTTTTTTGGACAATAAGAAAACTGAACCCAACAAAATATTTAAATGCTTCATATTTAAGTTTTAGGAGATTTCTATGAGAGTGGAAGGTTTCCATTTGCACTTTTATTTTATACTTTTTACCTTTATTTTTTAATTGAAAGACTTTTTTATCGCATGGAACTTCAATATCCTGTTACTTATGTTGCAGATCGTCATGCCAATATTGACTTGGAGGTGGCTACTTGCTTTGTCTGCAATACCTGCATTTGTTGTGCTTATTTTTATTGTTTTCGTGCCAGAGTCTCCAAGATATCTATGTACAAAAGGTAGAATAACTGATGCACATAATATTCTGGATAAAATAGCTCAATTCAACCAAACAAGCCTCCCTTCCGGCAATCTTACTTCTGATAGAACAAATGATCTGGATGAAGAATTTTCTACATCAGAAGAGACTCCTCTACTCTCTTCAGCTAGAAAAAGGACCACAGTCCTCAAATCAGGCTTCTCATCCTTTCTAATGTTGTTCTCACCAAGTTTATTTAAAACAACCATTCTATTGTGGTTATTATACTTTGGCAATTCATTCGTCTATTATGGTATTGTATTGCTGGCATCTGAACTGAGCGGCAGTCGAAGTCAATGTAGCTCAAGCGTCTTGCTTTCAGAAAATGTGCAGGATGCTAGTGTCTACATAAATGTATTCATCACTAGCTTTGCAGGTCTGTCAATACGTTTCTGATACTCATTTCTGAGAATTTGTTTTGCATACAATGATTTTACATTCGATTGTCTCTAACAGTACACTTTTAATTATTTGGCAGAGCTACCTGGACTTCTTACAGCTGCAATAATTGTGGACAGATTGGGTCGCAAGCTTTCCATGGCAATAATGTTTATCTTTGTATGTATTTTCCTGCTTCCACTGGTTACACTTCAGTCCAACATTTTGATAACAGCATTATTATCCGGAGCTCGCATGTTCTCTATGGGAACCTTTATTATCGCCAACATTTTTGCCCCCGAGGTAGGCCTGTCAAACTTATACGTTTAAGATCTACTTGCTTAATTGTCTACACTGCTTCATGTGATATAATTAACATGCATTTAAAATGCCATTACATAGGAAACCAATTTGTTAATTTCGCTCTTCCTTTTTATGTAGATATATCCAACTTCTATGAGATCAACTGGTGCTGGAGTTGCGTATGCTGTAGGAAGGATTGGTGGTATGGTATGCCCTCTTGTAGCGGTTGGACTAGTGACTAGTTGCCATCAAACAGCTGCAATAATTCTATTAGAGGCTCTGATTGTACTTTCAGTAGTCGTTATTCTGCTTATCCCATTTGAAACCAAGGGAAAGGAATTGGTTAACACTATAGATGGTGTATCAAACTCTAAACAAGTTTTAGTTGTTGCATAACAAGTTTGTACACTTTCCCATACTAAAAGAATACATTTCAATTCATTTTGCTACTGTTTCATGCTTGTTCATCAGACAGTTACTTCTTCAATTGTCCGAACTTTCAAGTTATCGTCGTATTTCCACCAGCAGAAGTTCTAATTTGCCCTTCATTTTTTATGCCTTATAGTGAAAGTAGGCTAATGATTTGTTGTAACAAAGTTGAGGTGGGGGTTCCATGAATTGAAATATAATATGGAAAAGATATAGTAATAGAGGTATCTCATCATTTTTAATTAACAAATTGTGCTCTTGTTCTCCGTAAACCTTGGTGAGATTTGATGCAAAAGGGACTGTAGTTAGTAGTTTACTATCTCTTTTTATCCTTTATTACGTTAAAAAAGAAAAAAAATAACAATAATAAAACCTGGGAACTCAAATATTATACCATTAGCCTCAAGTAATGTTGATCAAGCTAAGAAACATTCTTGAAGATTACTCACCAAAATCCCAAATCATGTTGAATCCAATCAACAAGCATAACAGGGAGTTTTGTAGCACATCAAGTAGACAAAGGAGAACTACTTGGGCACTTGCAGTGGTGAACTTTCTCCTCACAAATGTGAGGGAAGGGGTTGGCACATGACGTATTGCAGGGGTTTAATTTAAAATTCTTCCTTCCTGGGAGCCAGAGCAGTGAAGGCGATCTTTCTCCCAGGAGGAGTTGACGTCCTCGAATATTTGAGAGGGTTAAAAATCTGAGCGGTGCCATATCAGAATTGATGTAAACGGATCTCAGTATATGTATGATTGTAAATATCATGAGCAATAGTCTCTTCAAAAAAAAAAAGTAGACAAAGGAGAAAGGTTCAAAAGTCTTCAATCACCTAACCATAGCTTGTCATTGAATGAATATTTTACGCAGTACTTTAAAACCATAGGTTGAAATAGTGACGAAAAATATTTGATGAATTTTTGGAATAAGTCAAAACTTGCCAAGCCAGCATTGGTAATGGAGTAACGGCTGGATCACCACACATTACCATGATTGTGTTCTCAAAACCTTTGTCACGTTTTGTATCGTCAGCATTTTTTAATGTAACAAAATCTTTCCAAAATCTTTCTTTAGATAAAAGAAATCATTGCTTTGCTTTTGAACAGAGAATCAAACTGTAGCCTAATGTCATCCTAAACTGTTGGAAGTTGAAAAATAAGCTATTATATTCAACTGCTGTATAATATAAAATGTGTCGATACAATCTTATAATCACAAGCGGAAAATTTTTATCTTGAATTGTATGATTTGTATCTACCACTTTGTCTCTTCGTTTTGCCATTATTATATTATGATTTGTTCATTCTTCAGCTGTGTTTTCAGGTTTATACGACTTTAGACTGTACAAGTTATGCCAATGCTCACATACAGTTAGCTGATCAGCTGAGGGAAAGAGGATTTTAATTTTGCTTCAAGCAGCCATCAAAACTTTTTGCCGGCTTGTGGGAGGAATCTTGAGTAGAGCTGCATTCCATCTCTTAAAAGGTAAATTAACGTTTTCTTGAATTTCATGTTCTTATTTCAGTACCTGCAATCTGAATCTTCGACTTATAATGAGGCAAAGCAATGAAGGTTAAGTTATAGGACTTGTTGCCATTTCTCTTCTTGTAACTTCCTAAAAAGTTCTCTAAATCAATGAAAACATAAGAATCAAGAATGCAACTGATGGGAATTATTTAATTTTTCGCTTCTTTCTCTAGATGGCTGATGAAGGCCACAGGTACACAGTGGATGAAGCACTTACCTCCGCGGGGTTTGGGAAGTTTCAATATCTTGTGTTTGCGTATGCTGGACTTGCAGTTTTCGCGGAAGCAATGGAAATCATGATCCTGTCTTTCATAGGACCAGCAGTTAAATCTGAATGGGGAGTCTCACCAAGTGCAGAAAGCCTACTATCAACCGTTGTTTTCGCGGGCAACCTAGTTGGGGTTTATTTATGGGGTCTTTTATCAGACAATTATGGAAGAAAGTGGGTATATTTTGGCTTCTTTTCATGTGAAATTGCTTCAGGACTTTCACAAAAGACAAAACATGTCAAATATTTTTCACATGTAAAGTTAATTGGCAAATTTATCAGTAAAGTCCCAATTAATTCGAATAGAAATGTGAATTAATGCAATTTTCTGAATGTAGTGTCTTCAATATTGGACCTCCTGAAATCAACAAGTACTTATTTTCATCAAGCTGCTTATGAATACACTTGGCATGTTTCAATTTTTTTATTTTCCAGGAAGGGGTTTCTTGGTATAGCAATGATAACCAGTGGAGTTGGATTATTAAGTGCATTCTCCCCTAACTACATTTCATTGGTGACTCTCCGTGGCTTAGTCGGTATTGGCATAGGCAGTGGTCCTGTATTCTCAGCATGGTTTCTAGAGTTTGTTCCTGCTGCAAAGAGAGGAATGTGGATGGTTATCTTTTCTACTTTCTGGACACTTGGATCGATCTTTGAAGCTGCACTCGCGTGGGTATGTATGTTACTAAGGCTTGAGTGTAGACAAAGAAGTTCAGAATATTTAAAAACATTGGGGCTTATTAGTATTAGATTGTTACTCCTTGTACAGATTGTTATGATAACATTGAACTGGAGGTGGCTACTCGCATTATCCTCTATACCTTCATTCGCCGTGCTTATTTTATACAGTCTTGCACCGGAGTCTCCAAGATACTTAAATGTGAAAGGTAGAACAACTGAAGCACTCAATATCCTGGATAAGATAGCTCTACTCAATAAAGCAAAACTGCCAAATGGCGTGCTTGTATCAGACGCAACTTCAAGAGCTGATGAAGAACTTGCTCTTCCGGATAATACCCCTCTACTCACCTCGAGTAGAATCAGAATCACGAAGCTGAAATCCGGCTTCTCTTCGTTTCTTCTTCTCTTCTCGTCAAGATTAGTTAGAACAACTCTTCTCTTATGGATGCTGTTCTTTGGAAATTCATTCACATATTATGGGATCATTTTGCTGACCTCCAAGCTAAGTAGTACGCAAAGCAAATGTGGCACAATTCCCACGGTGTCACAAAGCATGCATGATTCCAGCCTCTACTTTAGTGTGTTTCTTGCTAGCCTGGGAGGTATTACATAACCACGTCCGGTTTCTTTACATTCTATTATTTCATTTAGTTTTCTTGTTCATGTCACTAACAATGCATGTGGCTCAAAATTGATTTTACAGAGCTTCCTGGACTTGTTTTAGCTGGAATCATGGTGGACAGAGCTGGTCGAAAGCTGTCATTGACGATTATGCTCATCTTGGTTTTCATCTGCATTCTACCACTGGCTATGCTACAATCCAACATTTTAATAACAGGGTTACTAGTGGGAGCTCGCATGTTTGCTTTTGGAGCTTTTACAATCGCCTGTATTTTCACGCCGGAGGTATCTGAAAATTACCCACTTCACATATTTTTCCTCCATTGTAATTATGTACATCGTGGACATTTTAATTTGGTTCTAGAATGCAAATCCTTTCTTCGTAATTTCATTTATTATGCTTTTTTTTTGCTTTATATGTACAGATATATCCAACAAATACGAGGACAACTGGTGCCGGAGTTGCAAACTCGATTGGAAAATTTGGTGGAATGGTATGCCCACTTGTAGCAGTTGGGCTGGTGACTGGTTGCCATCAAACAGCTGTCGTGATTCTCTTTGGTGCTGTAATTCTTTTTGCAGTAATTTGTGTTGCACTTATTCCATTTGAAACCAAGGGACGGGAGTTGAGTGACTCTGTAGATGCCTAGATGGGTATCGACTTCAATCAAATTGAGCTACTGTAATAACAAATTAAGCCTTGGGAATAAAGCAAATATTAATCATATATATATATATATATTCAGGTGCGAACACCCTCACTATTTTTTAATGACAACACATTAAATTGTACGACTTAATAGAATTATTTTTTAATGCACTATAAAATCATACAGTTTAATAACATTAAAATCTGACTCTAATATCTATAAAAAAAAAAATCTGACTAATAAAATACATGATTTAATAACGTATCCAAATAAAAAAAATATAAATGCGATCGTATTAGATAAAGACTATATGTACATGTATATATACATATACATATATATATATATATATATTTTTAGTGAGAACATCTTCACTTTTTTAAAATAAAAATACCACCAATAAAAGGAAAAACACAGTTTTGAATACACTAATATACAAAAAAATATAATTTTCAATGTATTTCATTTTTTATATTTTAGTGACATCTTCACTTTTAACAAAATGAGAAAATTCTCACAAGAGAAACACTAATGTATAATTTTTTTTAGTGAAGACACCCTTAGTTTATTAAAATGAGTATGTCACTGAATATATATATATATTAATGCATTAAAAACTGTATTTTTTTATTTTTTTACTGGCATTCTTATTTTGTTAAAAGTAGTGATTATATATATACATAGATTTTGTCCGCAAGAATTACTTCAATGAAGATATAGCCAATACAGGCTTAATGCACAATGTACCAATAACTCAATCGAAGAGGCCGAAAAGATTTCTCAGTCAACTAGTACTTTTTCCCGGATTTGTAAAATTTCAATACAAGTAGAAGATTTTGATACCTACAAGCAACTATGACTGGCTATTTTGACCTGGTGATTGCGACTGCATTCTACCTCCTATTTCTCTCTTATCAGCTATCATTTGAACATGTAGCTACTTCCCACAGGAGAAAAATTAATGTATACCTATGTAAATATTGGGGAAAAATTTTGATATCATCATTCCCCTCAGAAGACCTCCAAAAATCATTGAGCTAATCAACACTTCACTTTGCAATTATGATCTCTGCTCAGGGTCGGTCTCAATTGATCTTAGGCTTTGGTCGTCTTGGCTTCAACAGAACATAGAGAATGCCCAAAACAATCAAGAAAGCAGGAATTGTTGTCAGATCAAATTCCACATCTACTTTCCTCTCTCTTGTGCAGTGAATTGGGTGGAGAAGGGCTATGGTTGCATTAACTTGATCAACAAACCTGCATGAGAAATGAAATTCCCAAATTAGTCAAGGTCAAGTACGATCCTGTAAATTCAAGTGCTTGCCAAATTTCTCATCTAAGCACAGAAAAAAAGGAGGGGGAGGGGGGGGGGCACAATGGCCATATCAAATCAATAAGCCAATTTATACAACACAATGAGCACATTTCAAACAATTGGTCTTCAGAGAAACCCAAGTAAAAAACCCGGGCATTTTTGCCAGAGTTACATCAGCCTATCTCAGGAGCGCTATTGTGTCGCCTTACCCTTTCGACGCATCCTCTAAGGTATATAGCAGTCTCATGGCATCTAAATATCGCAAATCTCCAGTAACAGTTGAAATCTGGAAAAAAAAAAGATAGTAAATATCACCTACTTTAAATCAAAATTTCTCTTCGAATTTTTAATAAGTGAATAAGAATGGCTTCTGATTGCATGAGTAAAGTATAAAACAGATTTACTCACTCTTCTCCAGAGGCTAACAACATAATTATACTTGTTCACCAGCTCGCGCTCCTGAGACTGGAAGAGTTTAAATGCCTTTTCAGCTGTTTTGCATTAAGACTTCAACAACAGACACCTCAGTTCCAATACAAGAATTGCAGTGAAGTAATGTTTTTGCACAAGTCAACAAAAATAAACAACAGAGAGATTTCAGATTTCAGCTTGCAACTTTAACTTCAAATGTGTCTTTGCAGATTAAATATAGGTAAAAATATATTATCTTAAACTATAACACCCACGATCTCAGGCGCACTCACAGTCAGATATTCAATCACACAGCTCTATCTAAATCTAGGACCAAAAAAAAAAGTTTCTAAGGATGTTTTAATACATGGCACATACGAATGGCTGCCACTATAACAAAATTCAAGAAAGCATATATTCACATATAAATGTGATAGTTAATACATACATATGGTTAATTACTACTTCATGCTCCTTTCTCAGATGCTCTGCATTAAGTCTAAGCACGTGTAGAAACATTTGTTCTAATAGCAGCACCAAACATGTCAATATATTTTAGGGAAAATGACACTTTAGATCACCACAGTTTGCCCAAATTCAATTAGGTCCCTCTTTTCAGGTATCTGCCAATTCCACCCCTGCGGGTATTTACTACTGTCAGCAGGGATGTTACCTAAATTATACCACAAATGGATACGTTTATATCTCATACATTTTTTTTCAGGTAAACCTCAACCAAACAAAGGCCTTAACATTCATATCTCATACATGTTATATGTCTATGCATATATTATTCCAGTTATTTATTTGCCAACTGATTCATACTTCCCAAAGATTGTAGGTCTGCCGGGAGCTCTTGTTTCAAATTTAAACTCTCTTAAGCAAGGTTGGGGACAATATGGGATATCCAAAACATAAATGAATTAAGTAATATTAAAAGGATACTTGTACGTTCCATAAGTAGAAGATGAATGGCTGAATTGATGGTTTGTATTGATTCTTCTAGTGTTGAAATGATATAACTCCGAGCAATAGTATCAGACTGAAACTGTGATATGTGCCAGCCTTGAGAAGTGATAGAAAAAGGATTGCAACCCACAGACCATATCCAATCCTATAAAATTGAAAGCAACAGTCAGCAATTCAAGATGAGAGTACAATACAGAATTCTTTTAAGCAGTATTTGGGGTATCCATAAAAACCAATTCAGGCAAGCATGTGCACACACCAGTAGTTCATCTATCAACAACAAAAAGCCATGTTAAAAGCATATCTAAACCAAATCCTTCACTAAAAACCTATGCGCATCAAAACTACATTAGATTCAATCGCAAGCTATTCTAAATTAAATTTCAATATTCAAAGCACAGCCCAAATATCAGATGGTAACTTCGAGCAAAGGTTCTAGCACAACATTACACAATTTTTTAAAAAATTCTGAAATTATATTAATAAGAATAAAAATACAAGGTTGACTTCAAATCCACACAAGCACCATGTTTCACAATTGATCCTTAAAAAAAATCCTAAGTCAGTCAAATTGGTGTTTCTAAATCAAGGAAGAAGTACAAAAATACAAAAACAATCAATTTGACTGGATGGGTAAATAAAATGTTATGGGGTTTCTAAAGTGAGAAAGCTCATCACAAGTCAAGTTAAAGGTTACCATCATCTAACTAAGGATGTTGATAGAACTTTAACATACTTGCCGAACTATTATGTGTTAATTCTTACAAGAGTAAAATGCAAATTCAGTCCCCAAAAAAAAGAAAATTATCAAAAAAAAAAAAGGTCCTGTCATAAATTACATGGAAAAAGAGAATGAACGGTCAACAATGCTTGCAAATACCTAGACCAAATTAAGCCTTTCAGCATTTGAGCGGTAAAAACAGAACACAAGTTACAGCTACATACTTTTCAAACAAGTAGCTCATGAGTTATGATATGATCAGGTAAACTACAAATGTACCAGAGTTAAGTAATTCCATATCCTAGACAAAACATACCTCAATTGCAGTTTCATGCGCTTGACTGTAGACAAGATGAAGGGGGAGTAAACCAGCCAGATGTTCAGAAACAGAAGCCAATGCAGCTTTTATAGGACTCCTGTAAAAGAGAATTTAATAAATACAGATGTCCCCTAGCCAGATAGTGTACTGTGAAACTTTACTCAACAGGCAACAGTGTCATTGGCCGACTTTATCGGACGACTTAGTCTCTTTGTTTGAGGTTCAAATTCAAATGTGAAATTTGAGAGAAATGGCATTACCATGATTTTAGTCAAACATTGTCTAGGATTTTGTAATTAATGACAATAACCAAAAGGCTGTTAATGAGTCTCCTCAAGTAATAGTGCAATACATTCTAAACCAAATATCTACAACTAGAACAATATACATTCTAGGGCAGCTCAGAAGCTACTCTTATGGAAGATCTTCCAAGTTCCACTAGAAATTCACTCCACAGAAATCCAAAGACCAACTAGTCCAAACAAAAAGTCAGTGGACCAGCTGCTATCCAAGTGGAAATACTGTGCATTCTGAGGCGGCAAGGGAGTACCACAACAGATCATCACCTAAGCTAGCACAATTAATCTAATTTCCTTAGTTTTGATCCATGATTAAATTCTACTCCACAAAATAGTTAAACGCACACAAACATGCATAAACACAAGTGGATTGAAGTAGATATTTCGTGATGCTATTCAAAGTCAGCTGAAGTGAAGAATCCCAAACTCTTGACTGTATCCATAAGAATTTTACCAAGACTATGCTACATAGTAACTCTGAAGAAAGAACTCAACAACAAATTTACAAACTAACCTCAAATCCCATAAAAGTGATTGCCCGTTACACTGCAGATGGCTTTCCCATGATGGCTCCTCTGACTGGACAACAATAACCATGTCAGAAAGTGCTTTCGCCTGATAATGCTTGTCAACTAATAATGGATCCCCATGAATAAACCAGAAGATTGGAACTTCCAGGGTGGACCTGCTATGAGCATGTGCCCCTGAATTATATGAAGAAAAATTGTATCGTCAACTCTAGAAGGCAAGAAAACCAAAAACCTTAAATTTATCAGTAATAAGACTCTACTGTTGACAGGTCAGGATTTGAGGTAACAAAATTCTCTGCATACCTAACTAAAAAGAGAAAAATATTAACATTAAATGGAAAAGGAATGTACATTAGCATGTATATTTACTGATAAGAAACAAAAAAATATCATGAAATTGACCAATGAACTAGTGCCATGTACATCAGAGGACAAAGAGCTTCACTGAATTACCATGCATTCAATTAACAAAACAAAAGATCAAACCCAAAACAGTCGAGCAATGAGCCAAGTTGGACCAAATTGAATTTAAGTTGAACAAATCTAACCCTAACCTGCCACATTGGCACATTCAGTTGGGTTAAATTTTAGGACATCCAAACTCACACCTTTCAGGTGTATTTGAGTGATTGGCTGGCTTTATTCATTACGATAATACATTGGGATTGTCCATCAATGCAAGAAACAAGAATAGATATATTGTTTCATGTTAAATTGGGTGACGTTCAAGAAAGGAGGGAGAGAAAAAAAGCAATTTAAGGAAGTAGATAACCTTTAAGAGAGTCACGATCGTTCATCCTCTGCAACTGATACTGGAGGATGGCAGAATCAACATAGGAGCGGACAGTTTTTCGATACGTTCCATTCACTAGCAACATTGGAACAGCTGCTGCTCGGCGTGCCACTGAGAATGCCATTGCTAAAGCAGGATCCTCAGAAAGCGTTAACCTATAATGCTAATAAACATCAATAATACTCGGAACCATATATGTAATAGTTGAAATGAAAGACCAACTTATCACCTAGACTGAGGACCAAGAAGAAAAAATTCAATGGCAGTATCTTATTGTTAATTTGGTAAAACATAACATGAGTGTAACCATACAGTAGATTAAATTAGACAAAAAAGACATTTGAGCGAACGAGTATCCAATGCAAAAGGTGGATATAAGGAGAGAGTGAAGAAAGAAGACAGTTCAGAGTGCATACATGCGTGGGCTAAATACAGGTTTCTGTGAAGGTAACAACAAAGAGGAAAGCCCATCCATTAGAGCTTTGAGATTCACAGGCAATTGCTTGACTTGTCTAACTTTCTGCATCAATAAAGTTAATGGGGTAAAGATGACTTCCTGATTTTCAAAAAATCTCCATTTAATAATCAAATGAACATCATACCTCTTGCGTGATAAAAAACAACTGAAAAGATATAGTTTCATAATAATGAAATGCACCATCAGCAATTGAAGGCGATATGATGTGTCGCATAGACCCCCACAATGTTGCACCTAAATGTGCAAGAAATGTATCCCGCGCAACCGTGTAGTTTTGAAACTCCTGTACAGAGGCAATTTAGAGCCGGAACTTCCAATGTTATATGTAAGGGCAAGACATAACTTAAAACAGTAAAAAAAAATATCCAAGCCTTGCTGTGGCATACCTCATGAGTATCACTGAAAAGATTCCAGTTTTCCATTCTTCTCAAGGCCTCTATGGCCTTCCTCCTATGATTTTCGTCATATTCTTCACCTTCAAAAGACTGAAGCTCATTTTTCAAATCCTGCATTCTCTCATCGAGCTCTGAAATGGTAGAGATTATGAATTTTTTCACCAACCACAACATAAAAAAGAATTGCAAAAATAAACCATTATATTGCAACAATCCTTACATATTTCTCCAAAGGTTCACGCAATTATTACTTCGAATTTTTCGCTTCCATGGGACATGAACTGCCACATATCCATCTATTCTACTCAACAGATTAGAAAATCCTTAAGTGGGCAATAACAAAGGCAACATTTTAACTTCTGTTAACTTCAATTACTAGACTGTGGACTAAGTTATATAGAAGGTTAGGCATTCAAGGTTCATTTTGAGCTAAAATTTCAAGTTACAGTAACCTGACCCTTTTCTAAATCATCTAGCTCTTAGTTTAAAAGATTTGATGACTGAAAAAAGAGCTGAATAGACATCCGCCACAACTGAAGGGTGATTATAAGTTAAAAGAAAACTAGCAAAGTTGGCTGCTTATCCCTCCTCTCCACTAATTACCAACAGCGAACTCAAAAGATGAAATAAATTACACACACACACATACGCACGCACACACGCATGCATGCACATATAAAACACCTAAAAGAATATACACAAACACACATGCTCTCAAGCAGTTGAAGTACAACACAATGAGTACCTTCACAAAGAGCAAGCTTGACTTTCCTTCCTTTGCAGTGTTTGAAAGCAAAGAGCTCATAAATATCAATTTCTGCTAGAAGAATATCAATGGCCTGATGGTCTTTCTGAGACATTTGAATGAACAATCAATTAAAATTGAAAATCATGCCAGAACTTAGAAACCGTAAAACTAAAACATTATCTATCCAACTGGGCTCTTATAAATTTAATTTCTTTTGTATCCAATTCAACAATGTAATCCTATAAATTTCTAAGCACAGTCCCGTAACTTAGAACCACAAAATACTAACATAAACAACTCATTCAAATATGTGTGAAGCGCATTCCTACAAACAGTAACTAGAAATCTAGGATCAAGTTATAATTATAACTTACTTTGCAAATATTAGCAAAATACTTTCCTCAACTTCAAACACCAACGAATTTTGGACAGGTATTAAGTTTATTAAAAAGGAAACCGAAATTGAAATCAGACAATTTCAATCACTTCTTATTTCACTATATATCACATACGTCACCAAATACTGCAAACTTCTCCTGAATGGCGTCTTGCAAGCGATCTTCCGCTTCATCTTCAGAAATTTCTGGTCATAACCCCAAAAAGAAATACAAACTAAATTAATCACCAGCAGAAAATCTATGAGAACATGCACATTGAGCTCAATGATGCATACCACCAATATCACAGAGGCTCAAATCTAATCAACCCAATACAAATCAACTTATTTAGCACTTCATGTATCAATTACTTGTAGTATAAATACTATGATATTATCTCAGTTTTCAAAAATGGAGAAACAAAATTCATATTATCTCATTTTTCAAAAATGATGAAACAAAATTCATAGAGAAAGTGAAAACAAGCAAAGAATTCAGTACTTTGTACTGCTTTAATCATGCAAGCAAATAAATATCAATATCTAATACTGCAGAAAAACATTTATGTTGTGCTGGTAATATTCCGATATCAAACCCGCATTATTTACATTATAACTAACAAAGGATCTATCAAAGCCAGGCAAATAGAAAAAGCGTGCATGCATAAAATTGGATATGTATTCGTGAGGAGAAGCTATTGAAAGCACCTTCAACTGCGCCAATTGTCTTCCCCACATTTGGTAAACTAAGCTCTGTCCGAACACCTTCTCCACCAACAGTAGGGCCCCATGAGAAAGGACCAGCAGTTAAATCAATAAACGCCCACCTGAGACATTCCTTCAATATCAACCTCTCGGTATACTTAATTAAAGTGTGTGAGCATTTGTGTCTGATATAAGAAGAGATAGATAGATAGATATATATAGAGAGAGAGAGAGACCTATTATTTCCAATCCATGAATCAGTCAAACATTCTGCATGAAGATTGCTCAAGTCCCCAGACTTTAATTCCTTCTCAAGAAGAAATTTCAAATCTTCATTCTTCCCTTTTAACAACTGTAAACATAAAGAGAGAAAGAATGCTTGCTGAATATGAGCCACTGAAAGATTTACCAATCCTTCACCAATGTGATTTTTTTAACAAGACCACACACACCTGCAAAACTTTGCTCTGAATGATATCAGCAGTTTCCTTTCCTCGATAAAACTTCTCAACATTGTTAAGTGCATCTAGGCAAATATTGTACCATTCAGCCTATAAATAATAAACCAATTACAACAGCCATTAAGATATAAAATACAACAAAAATGAAAATGAGGGTCAAATTTTCCTATTAAATATGCAAGACTTTTTTGCTAAGGAAACATTGATGAATTTATTTTAAATAATAAATGACAGCATGAATTATTTATAAATACACCAGGGTTTTATTATCGTTCATTTTTCCTGAAAAGAAAAATAAGAGAATTCTATTAACAAAAAGAAGGCAGCTAACAAAAAGAAGGCAGGTTATGTACAGGGTTATGAACTGTAATGATTGAAGTATGATACAATAACAAGAGAATTCTCCAGTTTTACAGCTCCAAGAGGGTGTGAGAGCACTCTTTCCTAAGATTATTCTCTCTCTCTTTTGGACCTACAGAACCCTGCCTCCTTCAAACATAAATATTGACTCCAACATGTCAGTTTCTTTCTATGAAAAAATATGCAATCCTATGTCACAGGGAGAAATGTTCATTTGCAGCTGAATACACAGTATTCAAGAAAACACCACTGTAAGGTAAACAAATTACTTAAGATTATTCAACCTAACAAATTATGAAAAGAAAGTACTAACAGTATCAGTGTCCTCAGCTATCGTCCACGAAAATTTCGTCATTGGATGCTTTTCATACAAAGGTCTCTTGATCTTATCAAGTGCTGCAAATGGTTTAGTATTCAAAATATGTTAAGTTTGGAAACCAATTAAAGAATCATAAATAGAACTTCAAATATCTCCCAAGATAAGATGAAAATAAGAACATATTTGGATTCAGTTTCATACCAAGAATATTCTCTGGAATATTCCCCGACTGAAGAATTTTTGTTTGCAGGTCCTTGTCCTGTTAAATAAGATAATTGTAAACAATAGTTCTTTCAACATAAATAAGGCACCAAAAGAAAAAATAAGAGTGTCCTAAAATTCATAAGAGAAGCAAAAGCAGCAAATTTAATAAGTGTTTAGTTTCCTGTGAAATGAATGTGCATTATGAATAACAATATGACAAATTATAAAACCTCTAAAAATGGAAACAGTAATGTAAACAGCAAAAATGATATTTAGAAGTACCTCTTTCAGAAAATTTATTTCTGATTCAGACAAACCCCTCCTGAAAGGATTTCAAAATTAGAGATTTGCAAAAACAAAAATAAATAAACGCATACAAAATAATTTTGGAAAGAAAATGAAGGAAATCTAAAACAGTGAAACATTGAAAAAAAAAACAGAGAATTTATGAGCAATACCATTAATCAAACTATCATGCATATAGCAGCTTAAAAGAACCCCCCAGGAAGAAAAAAGATATATAGACACACAGACATTAATATATGATTTTGGGTTGAACATATCGAACAACCTAATGAAATCATCAAACGATCCAAATGGCTCAATGTCACTATAGGTTCCACATCAGCTCCATCTGGGTATTCTACATCTCTCAAGCTTGCAGGTTCCACATGATAAAAGGCCAACAAGGATTATAATGAACTAAATGTGGCCAAGTACAAAATCATACCAAGCTAGGAATAGGGCTTGGCATGAATTTGCAGCAAAAGTCTACCCCAATTGTCCAACTGCTGGTAAGGTTTAATTCAAATTATGATATGGCTTAAGGGTTTTGGCTAAGTTATTGAGGAAGCATAACAATTGAAGCCGTAGAAGAGGTAAGTAACTTCAACGAGTGATGAAAGACAACAAAGCTCTAATATCAATTGACGTAGGGCAAGAAAACTCTACTGCTAGGCAAAGAAAGAGAAAAGGAGACACTTGGGGATAAAGAAAACAACTGTGATAAGCAAGTCCCTTTTTACTTATTCATGTCATTGCATAAGGCATATAACTGGCTGTGTAACAAATGCTTGCAATAGAAACCCTTAAATTTGTATCTTGAAACTAAATGAATATGAGAGAACAAAATCTAAATGCAAGTAAAATAAATATACACATGAAATTTAACTATATCCCTAAACATAACACTCAGTTGATTGATGAAACAATAGCCAGTAGTTCTGTTTGGACCGTGTTTTAAAAGGCGGCATACAATTGTACCTTATTGATCTCTCATGCACTCAAAATAATTGAAAATATAAATATCGTTTCAGGAGTACTTACCGATAGCCATATCTACCTCTTTTCTCATGCTTGGGATTTAAAATGAAAATGTTATATGCATTTTCAAGCTGAAGATAGTCCACAAGGCTGGTGAAAAGAACATCCATCATACTAACATCTACTTGCCAAAGAGCATCCACATCATCTCTGTCGGCAATGAGCTAAAAGTTAATTAGTAAATTGGCAAGAGAGGTAAACTTCAGAAAAACATAGCTCTAAAGAATGATAATTGTTCATGCTCAGACAAGCCATTTAATTATAAGGTTAGTTTTTTTATCCAATAGTTCAACCAGCAGCTTGAAACATATTTATCCAATCTCAGCAAAGCTCAATACGCATCACAAATCCAAGTTTATTAATGTGAAGTGCAACTATGAGAACTTTTTATTCTTCAATTGTGTCAACCGAGCAAGGCACAAACAAAATCCATAGGATGATAGAATTAATGTCAGACATTAGGTGTGTGGCACATTATGCATGGGCAAAACAATGAAACCGGAATGATGAAACCGCAAAACAATGAAACCGGAATGATGAAACCAAGTTACTAATGGCTGTAATTGCTTAATGATATTGTTGAAGATGAATTATAGAATAAGTTGGTCTACTCTAGCAAAGAAGTGCCTTGTTGTTCTCTCATGGAAACAAATTATCAGCTATAGAAAAGTTGCTGAAAGTCTGAAACTAACCTGTTAGTAGACACATCATCTTTGCGGGCTAAAACTTTTATGGCATGCTCAAAGACAGAAGTAACCTTTTCACCCATTTGTATGGCATGAACAGAAAAACTGCACAAGCAGCAGAAATATGCAATCATCTCAACTTGATTCGTAGGAAAAATATACTATTTCATTAAGAGAAAGATAAAAGGGACTATACTTGTAATTTATGTGACTGATGGTAGGAAGGTGATGACGCTGCACTTTATCCACGCTAGTTCTGTAAAACGGGGCAAGAACTTCTCCAATTGGTGGAACTCTTGTATGTTCAAAGATGTGATCAATTTTCATGAACCAACGTTCAAGTTCGTCAGGATGAAGCTGGAAATCTAAACAATTAAAAAGCATAAGCCATCGTTGCAACTAAAAATTGGCAAATTGAAAGAAGGAAAAATACCAAATGTTACATACCTTGGTTACCATTTCCTTCAAATCCTATAAAAATGAAATTCACGGGAACTGGAAGATACATAGAATCTACTTCCATAAGCTTTAGGTAATTTGCAATATTACCTGAAACATGAAATAAGAGAAAATTCAAAAGGCGCTGGTATTGCTCTTATCCATAGTGATGATCCTTATTTCCAAATTGATGCAGTAATAGCTTCATTCGTGGTAGTGCAACGAACTTCAATGCAATAAAAATGTCAAGCAAGTATATCAGGCTTCATGAGCTAATGAAAGAAGCTATTCTTTCAAAAGAATTCAAATTTAAGTAACATCTCATTTTAAAATCTCAGTTGCCTATGTTATAGTTAATTTACATTATAAAAGAATTGAGACAAGAAAGCACAATTCATAATTCATCCAAAGATTTTCGTAGTTCTCATTTCAACTCAAAAAGATAAGCAGTGACTGACACAACATTCTATAGTTCCTGCATCCATCAATATGCAGCATGAACAAGAATAATACCAAAGTCATCCAATCTAAGTTTAGAGCTTTATCACAATCCATAGACATAAACGTCCAATTTTTTGAGCAAGCAACAATGCACAACAAAAGGAAAACTAGTCGGATGCTTGAGTTTAAAAATAATTAATAGTAATTTGTGCACAGAGACAATAGCATTAAATCAACAATCAACAAACAACATAGAAATAAATAAAAGTATTAAGAAAATTGAGGGGAAAAAACAATCTTTGGAAATGACTTAATGAACAAAGTGTTACTAGTCTTCTATATCTTCGGTGTACTTGCTCAGCAGTCTCAATACAGTTACTCCAATAATTGATCACCCAAAAGCTAGGGTGAGAACAGCAACTAGCCATTAATTCCCCAAGAATGGTCTACAATATGGCTACCCTCGAAGGTTATAAGAAAGCCCTCTAGCCCAAAGATACTCGAGAAAATTCAAAGAAAATTCAAAGAGAAAAAAAATAAAAAAATAATTAAAAAAATAAAAACTCGCTCTCGTATTATTATCTAATTATCATGTAGATAGATATTGTTATTTTAACAGTATAAAAGACAAAAAAAGCACAACATGATTGTTGCTAACTTTAATAACGGCCCATACAAGTTTGAGAAATTCAAATACCTACCTGCTCTGGTGTAATTGAGAACACCCACTCTGCCAGGACTGGAAGATTGCAAATCATCAAAATCTGAAAATCAATACATTTGATCATAAAATAGCAGATAAACTATTTTCAATTAATCTCAAGAAAGGAATTTGTAAGAATCATAACAAAAACGAAAGAGACATACCACCACGTATAACAGATTCACTCCAAAATCTACTCTTCTCTCTAAGGTTAAATAAAGAGAAAACTGATGATCTGCCACTTTTGCGAGATGGAGATCCATATGAGCTGGATGCTTGGAACTAGTAAAAACATAACACCAGAATCAGTTCTATAAGGTTCTCGGAAAAAAGATTCGGACAAAGGAAAACAATTCAAAACCATTTAAGAATCTAGTGAATATGCCAAGAGTAGTTAAAGATTTGTTCATATAACAAAGATAGAAGTTCAATTCAAGAAGTTCAGGAAAAACATCTGTAAAAATTCATTTCCACAACATCAACATTTATGAAATGATCTTTGATTTAAAAAGACGTGGACACCTAGAACAGAGATAACTCTATCCTCACTTTTAGATATACTCTGTATCTCAAACCAGTCTTGGTTTATTCTAATTTGAACTTTGTTATGTACATGAACTGTTAGCAGGTACTCATTTAATCTACCTTCATTTTCAACTAAACAATCAAAAAATGGAATATTAATTCACAAACAAGCTTTTTTACCAGACATATGATAGGCAATCATATATTCTCAAACAAAAACAAGTTCTGATTTTCTAATGAAAAAAAAAATCCAAGACAAATGCTGAAATTCAAGTTTTCAATGAAAAGTAGAAGCTAAATTACAGAAATTCGGCATTAATTAGAGAAATTCATAACTATGGAATCAAAAACCCATATGACATGAACCTTAAACTGGTCTAGGACAATTATATTTCAAAATCTATCACATAAAATGAAAAAAAAATCAAATTCTAAAGAATAAAAGAGACATTTCAGTCTATTGGTTTCAATAAACAAGCTTAAAAGCATTTAGTTCTTCGATTCTGAATAATAAAATACTCGATGAGCAAAATTCGCAAACCAAAACGATGCCAGATTGTAATAGTAACGAAATTGAGATACGAACCAAGCGTAATTGACAATAATCGAATTGGCTGAGACAAATACTTACCAATAGAAGAAGGCAAATGAAAAAAGAGAAGGTGGAGATAGTATGAGATCTACGACGATCCATCTTCTTCTTCTTTGACTCTCTATTGATCAGTCCAGAGTCCACACACGCACTTCGAACAATGCCCGATTTCACTGTGCTTGCTTGCTTTGATTGTAAATTTTTACTGCGACTTGCGAGAAATGGGGATTTAAAAAATATATTAAAACATTTGAAAGTTTTTGGTGTGGCCGTCTGGCTTATCAAATAGTTTTTGGTATGGCTTCGCAAATAGTTATAAATAGTTGTAAATATTAATTTAATTTTAAAATTTTTTATTTAAAATTTTTTATTATTTAATTATTTTTTAAAAGAATTTTTTAAGAAAAAATATATTTTTTGCTTCAACTATTAAAAGTTTAGATTTTGAATATTTGGAAGTATAGGTTGAAATTTTTTTAAATGTAAAATATTTAAAATATTATTTATTTATTTAATAATTTTATTCCATTCATTCTAAAACATAATTTTAAAAATCTTACTTGTTAAAATAATTTTATAATTTTTAATAAAAAAATTTGTGGACAATCAAACAATTAAAATTTTTAAATAAAAACTCTACTTAAAAAAAATTTATAAATAAACATTTTATTTAAATAAATTTTATTTGAAAAATTATATAAGATAAAAGTATAAGAGCATCTCCAAAAAAATTCTATTAATTTTATTTTTTAAATATTTATTTATTTATTTATGTGATAAAAAAAGAGTAAAAAATATATTATTCTTTGAAAAACACTTCAAATATAAATAAATTAATATTATTTTAATCAAATAAATAATTTTTAAAGAAAAAATAAATAATAATTAAAGCACTTGTCCATCTCTTTTTTAAAAAATAATAAAATATAAATTAAAAAGAGAGAAAATAATTCTATAAAATTAAAAAAAATAATTATTTTTTATTTAAAAAATTTTAATTATAATTTTTTTAAAATTTTTAAATATTTATGTGACTTTTTTAATAAATAATAAAGATGCTCTAAGAATAAAATATATTATACATCGTCTGATCTATGCTAATGTGAAATTTAACTTTGCAGCGCTAAGTGTTGGATTGTGGATTGTTGTTATAGGAGTTGATTGGGTGGGCTGAAGCCAGTGGCCCAAAAGCTTTTGTCTAATTGAGCGATATTTCTTTAATTAGATAATTGTTGTTTTTGATAGGGAGATAATAATAATTAATTGAATTATGAATAATCATTAAAAACATGGAAAGCGTAAAAATAAGTTTGTCTAAGTTATGGATGTTAACGGGAAGTAATTGAAGACTCAAGTAAATAATATAATTATTATAGAAAATATGAGAGCAGGATCTTTAGGTCAAAAGAGAGAAATTTCAAATTGATTTCAATTGTATTAAATACAAAGCTTCACAATTTTATTTATAGGCAGAGCCAATTAAAATTAGCCACACATATAGATATCTATTTTAGCCAATTAGCTATGTTTCCATGGCTGACTTAGCTACTTGACCTAATTAGCTGTCTTCATATATAACTTAGCAAACTGACCACGTTAGTTAAGTTAATGTGGATAAACATCTATTATAACACTTTCCTTTGGATATCTACTTATTTGTGACAATCATACTTGACATTTGTTAAGGAAAAACTAATTGGAATAGAAACCTAAGCAAAACAATGACAATATGATAAATCATAACACCTTGTTAAAGTCCCAGTGGAGAAAACCCCATCAAAAGGGAAAGAGTACAGTGTGCATATATCCAGATTAATTGTAGAAGTTCTATTATTTTAAGATAGTGCTCCGCCTGATGGGTGCTGCCCATGATGATCAACTCGATAGCCTATTAAAATGGCACATGTTGATACCATATATTGTCTTCTCAAATGTTTATATAGGTTAAGGTTTAGCAAATATATATGCAAAGGGGCGTATCTACTTACAAGTGTAGAAGAACTTAGGTGAGATATGTTTTATTTTGTCTCATTTAATACACCCTTCCCTGAGTTGAGCTATACATGCAATATTATTTTTATATATAACTATTGAGACATTCGCACTTAATGATAATTTAGAGGCACTCTAAACATAATGGATGACAGACTGAAGCCATAAGCATTATCTGCTTACTTCATGCAATGCAAGAATCTTAAAGTGATCGGAGAACGTAGCCAATAGAGAATGCTTTGTGGATTTCAAAGAAATCATTGTTCAATTATAAGTAAAAACATATCTTGTAGCTTTATAAAAACTAAATAAATAACTTGCATTGGCATAACCAATAAAATTTAGATTTTTCGTTAGTTTATGAAAATAAAATAAACCCAATTCAATAGTCTCACAAATATAACAAAAAATATGTTTAACACCATTCATGTGTTGTTAAGTTGGTTCAAAACTAAATTTTGCTGAGAGATTTATTGAAAAAGCTACCAATGTATTCAAATATGGTACTTCTAAACTAAGTACTTGCTTATAATAATTTTTAGGACAAAATGGATATTTCTTAGAATCAAAAGACTAGATTACTATTGAGGCACTTCATAGGTAAGCTTAATTTATATTAAAGTAATATATTTTTAATATAATTTGACTGATAGATAAAAATACTATTAGATCTATGGTTGGTTTGTAACTCAAGATATCAAATCTTTCGTTTCAAACTATTTTTTTTTTCAAATAATCAGCAGTTGTTTTAGAGATTTTCGGGAAATTCATATTATCAACATAATCTTTTACAACAATGAATCCAGATTATAACTTCTTTATCAATACACGAGGATAAGGATGAAGTAAGTCCTTCATGTATCCTTCCTTTATCAAGTCTTCATTGGCAACTTGTACACACAAAAAGGGTATCCACTAGTGATTACAAATTATAAAATAAAAACTGATTTTGTGCTTTCCATCTCAGTTCAGTTTATCGTATCAATGTTGAGTTGGGAATAATAGGAGACGAGATATGATTCTATAAAGTCCTCTTTAAAGTTGTTGGTTATTGTTAATTCACCAAAATAACTTTTAACCAATTCGGCTCTTTTACGGGTTCCTCTTTGAGTGGAGGTTCAAGGCATGGATTCAATCCTGTTAAGACCTCTACTTTTTGTTCTTTCAGTCGCATGAAAGGACTTTTCGATCAGCCTAACAGAGGAAATGCTTTTTATGACTAAGGCGGTTGATTCGGATAGCCCATGTATATTGCTCAGCCCGCTAGTTTATTCGTTCTTGATGATCACTTATTTGACAATCTAAAGCAATCCTAAAAATACTCTTAATTTCATTGAAAATATTATTTAATTAATAAGTTCATAGATTTTGACATAGTCCCTAAGAAATATAGTTTTATGGCCTCTTCTCCATCACATTGAAAGGGAATGGTTGTTTTGTTTATTTATGCAATTTTCCCTTAAAGATAATTAAAAAAAAAACTGATAAACAAAAGGAAGTATTGTGAGTTGAAAAAACTATATATGACATCCAATTAAATTTAAAAAAAAAAACAACTGTTTTTCGTTTGTAATTGAAAGGAAAAAGTAATGATCCGGACGTATTAGTTCAAGAAAATAGACAAATTATGCTTCTAAATTAAAAAAAATTAAAAAAAATCATAATTCGACAAAATGCGTCACGTGCATATCCGACAACGGATTTGGTCGGTGGAATCCAGGTGTCCTTGAAAAAGCCAGATAATGTGTGCACGTCGGAAGCGATTGGAACTTGTATCCCTTGGGATGCTAGCTAGTAGCTACTGGGCTTGACCAACGGCCGTCGAAACTAACGGTAGGTGAAGTGAGCCATTGCAATTTTTTCCCGACACGATTAACGACGTCATATCTCCGTCAAAAATGAACTGCCCAATCCAGCGATGCTTGCTGCTCTCTGTCATCATCGTCAGTGCAGCGCACATGATGCCACTCTCCTTTGTGATTCGGACGGCAGCACATTTATTTATTGGGTTGGGCCGCTGTAGTGTCGCGCGTTACTGCCGTTTTAAATGAAATTTCTGAAATTGAAAAAAAACGTTTCGAGCGAAATTCACGAGTGTATCGTTTTATGCGAGTAATTTACAGCTAAATCCTTCATGTTAATCTAAAACTCAAATAAACTATAGCCAAGTTCCCATTATGTTTTATCGGGACCGCTCCTCGCCTCTTTCTAAACAAAATACGTGTCCTCTTACATACGTTGTGGTGCAAATTTAACCTATTTCTTTTTTAAATTTGAGAATTACATCACTTTAAAGACTAAATTTACCACATTATCCTTATTTCTAATTTTTTTTTAAACTTACCCAACCATCAGTTCACTTTCACCATAATTTTTTTTTATTTTAACATATTTCAGCCCTAATTTTTTAGTTCAAATTATCTATTATTTGAATAATACTTTTTCTCTTGTGAGATTTCTGTGCACTTTTTTTACATTTGACAAGCAAACACAAGATTTGACAAAAACTTAAATTAATAAATAGTAAAAACTAAATACACCATCAAATTCCTTGTCCTAACATACAATTAGCAATCTTAAAAAAAAAAAATTTTTTTAAGGAGCAAATCTTAATTTTTAACATCAATATTTATTAATTAAATTTAGTGAAAGAGCATCTTAAAAAAATGGAATTGTGGTGGAAGTGAACTGACAGTTGGGCAAGTTTCCAAAAAACTAATTGAAAATTAGGGTAGTGTGGTAAATTTGTTTTTTAAAGTGATGTAATTTTTAAATTTAAAAAAGAGAGAGATTCAATTTGAATCACAATCTAAGCAAAAGGCACTGTCATGCCTAGAAAGAGGCAAGTGAGACGGTCGCTAGCACTCCTCTATGTTACATTCCTATCAAGGGGCAATCCTAACTAATTTAATTCTCTGTTGGTGCTAAATATGAGTTTTAAACAATTTTAATAAAAATAATAAATATATTATAAATTCTTTATTACAAAACTGTGGGATAAAACTAATTTACCAAGTTATAAGATTTACTTATTATATATAGTTATAACTCTCCGAAGACACTACCAAACTATTTAGGTTTCTTAAAGTTGAAATTTTCTTTTTTTTTTGTATTTTTAATATTATTTCTCAACAATTTTTTTTTTTTTTACCAATAGAACTATCGTACCCTGAAATGTTTTCTCCTCACTATATGACTTAAAAAATGCTCTCAATTAATACTAAGCAGCTGCATTATGCCATCTTTAAGAGATTCTTCCGAAACATGTACAAACAGCCACTTGGTTGTTTTATTCATTTTTAGTTTCCAGGAATAACCAATGACACCGTACCCAAAGACAACCTTTTTCCGCTTGGCTTTACTGGCCTGTGTCTCTCTCTCATCTCTCTGTGTCTTTCTGAATGTTAGCTTTGCTTTACCCTTTATTGAAAAGACGGATTGATTCTTGAACTCATCTCTTTCACCTCAACAGGATCCTTAAGTTGCACTGTTGCACATTATTATCCCTCTTCTCTTTCAGTTTTACTTTCCAAGTCCCCATTACTTTCTAGTCTCTACCTTCTCTACTAACACTTCAATCTAGTAACTCATTAACTCTGCACAACCACTTCACTAACTCCAAGAATTTTCTTTTCTTCTTTTGATACGCCAATTAATTTCAAAAGAATCTTTTCTAGTATTTTGCTTGCTGTTTTTAGCTGTAGTTTCTGATTCTTCAGCTTCTGCATTTTTATTTATGTTTCTTGCTTTACATTATCTTTCAGTTTGTATAATCATTCCTACCCATGCAATAAATTTTTCCTAGCGCCTTTCAAAACATGGCCAAGATTCCATTTTCATTCCTCTAATACCACAAGATTCCATTTGTTCCACTGATATTCCTCCAGATCAGCTCTTCACTCTCATAGCTAGATTTGGACATCAACTCTTGTTGCTTAATTCTGGGATTCTTTTTTTTTTTTTTTATCTTTTGGGGTTGGATTTTTTTGGTGCACAGAAGCTGGCTAGCTACTAGCCACCAAATTCAAAGAAGAAATAATGGCTAGTTTTTCAGTTTATGCGAGCATTAAGTTCCTTTCTTTGTGTGCAATGATTTGTGGGGTGAGTGGCCTTGGTGCCAACTGGGGCACACAAGCAAGCCACCCTCTGCCTCCAGAAACTGTAGTGAATCTACTGAGGGATAATGGGTTCCAAAAAGCAAAGCTTTTTGATGCAGATTATGGGACACTAAGAGCTTTGGGTAAGTCTGGGATAGAGGTCATGGTTGGCATTCCAAATGACATGCTTGCTTCTCTGGCCAGCAGCATGAAGGCTGCTGAAAAATGGGTTTCCCAAAATGTCTCCCAACACATCAGAAAAAATAACGTCAACATCAGGTTTGTTTATTTGTTTGTTTATTTACTTTTCCTTTCATTTTCGTTCACTATATTACTTAAATTTCATTTTCAAGTCATTGAAAAGTGAAAAAGAATAAGCTTTATTGTTATGGTTTTGTGGATAAGTTGCAAGTATTTGTTGACTCTATTGATTTTTTTCCCTTTATTATAAGAAATTTGTTGATTCTAATTATTTACTAAGCATAAATATGCATATAGGACCTTTCTAATTTTTTTGCTGTAGCATTTGCTGACTTACATTTTAGCCTCGTAAGAATGTTTTATTGTGATATTGATTCTTGTAAATTTGATTTGGTTGTTATTCAACTACCTATGAATGGAAGTGAGGGTTTAATGTTTGTTACTTTCATAGAAGTATTATTAGCCTGTTTCAGGCATAGGACACTACCTTTGTTCTTGTTGCTTGTATTCTGTTAATTAATTATTCTGACTTTTCCCTGGTTGTACTTGAATGATATCCTTTTGTTCAAATGTTAATTTGTCTTTGAGGGGATACCTACTTTACTATAACTCTTAGACTTTTATATTGAATCCCCCCCTGGGCATAAATTTCATTTATATTTACTCTTGGGGAAGGAATGGTCTGGGTGTCAGGTAAGGGAAAAAGAAAGAGTTGTTAAGTTGGTGTTTATCCAACTACTAGTTTGAGACAATGGTAGTAAAATCATACTAAGTAACTTTATGAGCATAGTCAATGATGTTGGACTGTCTACTGAGTTCTTTCATTTGATCCAAAAATGAAAGCATGCTTCAGTTATAGTTTTGTAATTGCTTCATTGTCTTCTTTTGATTTTTCCTATTTTGATTACTTTATGCTACTATAGTTCATATGGGAATCAGAAGAAATGGATGTGAAAATGATTTGTACTCTGTATAACATTGTTATTTTGTGAATTCTGCCTTGTATCCTTTTTTTTTTTTTTTTTTGGTATTAGGAGAGCTTGCAGGTTTTGGTCATGATCAATAGAAATCAATCATTTGGCAGAGAATTATAAGAGAAGGTGTGGGAGCATGAGAGAAATTCTTGTCAATCTTTTTAATTCTCTTTCTAGTGTTACAAAAAAATAATGGATTATCAGGGGCATTTGTATGCCCTCTTTAAGTTAGCTGATGGCAAAGAAAGTAAGCTCTACCATTGGATACAAGTTTGATCTTTTGCTGGCTATAAGCACACTATTCTCATTTTTGAAGTTGATTTAGCTGTTGCTTTTTGCTTGGCCTTTCTAGCTGCTTCCACTTGTTTCCTTGTGGTTGACTAGAAGAGGGTATCAGGTGTATCTTAGATAAAATGAAGAGGCTAGTATTTGAGATCTAAATTGTGGAGTATGTGAGGTATATTTTCCCTATACTTGGATCTATACCTGTCTCCTTTATTTTATATCACTTGATGTTGTATTTAATGCGTCTAACAAAAGAAATCTTGTTTCTTCTAGTTCAGCCTTTTACTCTCACTATGATATTGATTTACATAGAGGGGTCTCACAAACCATTTTAACAATGATTTAATATCTTGGTGAAGGTAAAAGATGGTATAATCTCTTTTTGTAAGGTCAGGTCTTTTTTACAGTAAAATATCGTTGAAGGAGATGGTATGAGTTTGGGTATTGGGGAAATAATAAATAGGGATGAGTTTAGGTATTGGAGAAAATAATAACCTTATACATTCAATACTATATGTATATACATATAGAGAAGGCAGGTGTTGCTTTAGGGTCTGAAGAAATAGAAAACCTCACTCCCTCTCAATTCTCATCTTGAGTATTGTATTTTTATCTTGTACCTATCCCACCTATTAACAACCGCAAAAGCAAGTACTATTGGGTATTTATACCTATGAAGGAATTTGCCGTATGGTAATCTTATTTATGTCAGATCAAAGATAAGTTTACTTTGTCCTTAACAGTCAGCCTATGGGCTTATGTATGTGTATATTATGTGGAATAAGATTAAAGCCATTTGGTTAATTTTTGTTGGTAGAAATTTCAAACATTTAGATGAAATCTTTATCTCCATTTCTATACCTCTACATTCAACATTATTTAAATTTATGGTCTTGAGAGAAATTTTCTCATGAGTTGGTCTTATCACTTTAGCATGCTGAGGTGGTTGGACTAGTGAAACAGAGTTCAACAAGTGTGGAGAACGATTTCGCACTGTTATTAATTATAGAAAACTTTGGTTGGTATTATCATTGCTTTTCAGCGATGGGTGGGTATTATCATTTTAAAATTAAAAAGTTTTCTCTCTTCTCATATTGCAAACTTTGGTTGAATGTTCCCACCACATCAGAATAGGAGTATCTTACCTAAATTTTTTTGTATTAATCGGATAGTGGGTCTTAGATAATCAAAATTTGAAGTTTAAATTAATGATAAGTGTGAGTTCACTCTTCCACACTGTTCAAGCTCAGGTTGGTTTATCCCACCACTTAACTATGCTGAGATGGTAGGATCGAGCCATGTAAGACTCTCTTGATGGCCTTTTATAAATGTGTATAAAGTTTGATGTGGTAAAATTGCTTATTGTGGATTTTCTCATCCTTTAGGAAAATGCTCATATGCTCCGGTGTTTGCACGAAAAAATTCATGCAGACGGAGCTAAAAAGACAAAAGAAAACAAACTCTAATTCACTAAAAGACAAAAAGCAGTGTGTTATAATGTGTGTTTTTCTTGTCTTTTAGCTCCGTTTGCATTTTAATTTCATGCGAACGTCCGCATGTTAGCACCAAGAGGATCCTCTCTAAAGCTTATTTTTTTTCTGTAGTTTTCAGGGATTTCATGACACATGACATTTTTAATATCGTATGCCCAAGATCAGTTCACTTATTATTTCCTAAAATTGAATGAAATGATCTTAACCAACAAATATTAAAAATGCTATGTGTCATTAGATTCTTGAAAGCTTGGGAAAATAAGGTTAGGAGAGGATTCTAGTCTGCCTATATCAAGAATTGATATTATTACAAAATAAAAGAAGACAAAAACAAGTTACCTTTACGTACAAGTTTTTGCGTTCACTTGTATATACCCTTAATCCTTTATTCACATAGCACTACATTTGACATCATTTATGATTAATAATGAGAACACTATCATCACATCTCAATTATAAAACTCGCTGTTTATGCATAGAATTAAAAATTTTCTAGTTTTGGTTCATATACTATGGTTCATAATTTGCTGCAATGCTTCTTCTTTTGTTCTTTATGACTGTCTGAGAGTGTTTGTAAATCTGCTCCATTCAACAATTTATCAATGAGTTTCTAGGGTTTCTCTAGCTTTTGAATAACATTTCCTTTATGATTTTGAGCATTTAAGGCAGATGTTTGTTGCAAAGTGATATTAAGACATTATTTATTACAGTGCAAAAGGTTAGTGCAATTAGCCTTGACACTGCTAATCTGTCTAACTCCTGTTAAAAAATGAGAGTGAATGCAAAGTTGAATATATGATGTATGTGAGTTTCTCAAATTTTACCATGCAATTTGCAGATGCTTTTGAGCCTGTCTTTGTCAGAACAATATTCAACCTTTCCTGACTGGTAATTAGCCTGAACATGACTGTTAACATTTTCAGCTTTTGTGCATCAGCATTGTTCTTTAGGAGTTCATGCATTAAAAATGTGTATGGACCATGTTTTATAGACAAAGGTTTTTTGTTGGATTTGAGTGACATTTGTCATGTGCTTATCTAATACTTTCCTTCTGTTTAACCTTTTATCATTTGCTTATCTAATACATGCATCCTGGTCACCTCGTATTCACTCGCCTGCCATACGCCTTGGTGTCAAGATTGGTACATAATTTGACATGTATAAGCTTTACAATTCTTCAGTATCTCACCTTAAGTATGTGCAGGTATGTTGCAGTTGGGAACGAACCTTTCTTGGAAACTTATAATGGAAGCTTCCTCAGAACAACCTTCCCTGCTCTTCGGAATGTCCAGGCTGCCCTGATAAAGGCTGGGCTTAGCAACCAAGTGAAGGTCACTGTGCCCCTCAACGCTGATGTCTATGAGAGCGCATCTGGAGTTCCATCTGGTGGTGATTTCCGAGCTGATATTCATGATCTCATGCTTGCTATTGTCAAGTTTTTGAGCGACAATGGTGGTCCATTTACCGTCAACATCTACCCCTTCATAAGCCTTTATAGTGATTCCAACTTCCCGGTTGAGTATGCTTTCTTTGATGGTAACTCGTCGCCTATAAGTGATGGTGGGACAACATACTACAATATGTTTGATGCAAATCATGACACTCTTGTGCGTGCCCTTCAAAAAAATGGGTACGGAAACTTGCCTATTATAATTGGAGAGATTGGGTGGCCGACTGATGGAGACAGAAATGCCAACAATGAGTATGCTCGGCGTTTCAACCAAGGTTTCATGTCCCATATTTCAGGTGGGAAAGGAACCCCAATGAGACCTGGGCCAATTGACGCCTATTTGTTTAGTTTGATTGATGAGGATGCTAAAAGTATTGATCCTGGAAATTTTGAACGACATTGGGGAATATTTACTTATGATGGAAGACCTAAATACCAGCTCAACCTTGGCACCACAAACTCGGGGTCTTTGGTTCCAGCAAGAAGTGTTCATTACTTGCAGAGGAAGTGGTGTGTCATGAAGCCTTCAGCCAGACTTGACGATCCTCAAGTGGCATCAAGTGTGAGCTATGCCTGTGGACTTGCTGACTGCACTAGCCTTGGTTATGGGACATCATGTGGCAATCTGGATGCTAGGGGAAACATTTCATATGCATTTAACAGCTACTATCAGAAAAATAATCAGCTTGACACCGCCTGTAAATTTCCAAATCTTTCAATGATCGCTAAAACAGACCCATCAGTTGGGAGTTGCAGATTTCAGATAACAATCGAGCCATACTATGGAGGTGCTGAGAGGAGAATTGGGTCACTAAGGTTGGTTGTGGGCCTTTTTTTCTTTGTGCTAATAATTCTGTGAATTCTGAGGCTTCTTAATCATGAAGAATCATTTTTCCATGATTACATTCATTTGCTTTGTAGGATAATGGTAATGCAGAAGTAGTTGAAATGATTGATAAATGGCTCAAACGTAGTCTAATTTTGCAATTGGCAAGGCTTTATTTAAGTAATCATGATTGTTCTACTTTGAATTTTTTTTTGTTTTTGATGTGTACCATGAACTTTGTGAATCAAGGCCTAACCAGGTAGGATGGAGATTGTGTGGGCTGAAATGATATTGGATATTTCTGATGTTTTCATATTCGAGTGACTTATGATATTCTTTCCTTAAATATATAGTCTTTCTTTATTGTTCGTATTCGCATTTTTTACCCCCCTCAAAAGCTACTTAGGTGTAGTTTTTCAGAATTGCACATATTTTTCTTAAAAGAATCCACACGCTGAAGTCAGGTTAAAGATGTCATTATTATTAAGCACATACTTTCAGTCACAACTGCTGGTTCTATATTTTAGCTCTTCCGCTTCATTCAGAGCTTTCAAGCCATGGGCTCTGCTCTGCCTTCTCTACATTTCTCAAAGCCTTCCAAACGACACTGTTACACTTAACTCCTGAACCAAATGCTGTTTGCCAAATTCTGTCACCTCTCTTTACCCTTGCATTTGCTTCCAAGTAAGCCAGTTCATACCACACACTGCTGCTCGATGTGTTTCCAAACCGTTCCAATGTCTTTCTTGATGCTTCCATGAGCTCTTCTGTTAGCTCCAAGTTCTTCTGAATTTCATCAAGCACTTTTTTGCTGGTTGCCAATATGCATATGTGCTCAAAAGCCTGCTTGTAGTCTGGTATGTAAGGCTTTGTTTTCTTCTTTAAGAGCAAGTTGGTGAAGAAATGAACTTGTTCTGAGACAGGCAGAACAAGAGGACCAAGAGTTGTGATGTTGGCCTTGAGTGTGTGGCCTCCAACCTCTATCACTTCCTTGCTCACTGAAAGCCCTTGCCTCCCCTCTGCATCTTCTTTCAGATGCATGAATTTGAAGCTTCTATTGTCCATTCCTTTGTGAGTTCGAACCAGCTGTGTAAGAGCATTAAAGGTCTTCAATCCAATAGTATTTTTATGTATTTTTTTTTTCCTTTTTTCTCTTCCTATATGCTAGTAGATTCGTTACTATAGATGAATATATAATTTGTTGAATAGATTTACTGGTGATGTGATATGTCTGTCACTGGAAACTCAAAAGTAAAATACCTGCTTGAATTCATACTTGGACCGCCACCTATCGAGGCGGCAACTTGAGAGCAACACTGCGGCAGCCCCCATTCGGAAGAAGCAATTAGGCAGAAGCATGTCAACCTCATTGCCACCATACCATGTATTGCTCACAACTTCTGTGCTAACTACTAATGCATAAGATCCAGGATAAGCATTCAACAGATCTTTGGCCAAATCAATAGCTATAATGCCAGCTGAACAACCCATGCCACCAAGATTGAAGCTATTAATATTATGTCGAAGTTTGTAATGGTTTATTACCATCGCTGACAGTGATGGTGTCGTGTTTAAAACACCACAGTTTACGACCAGGACTCTGATGTGCTTCGGCCGGATTTTTGTGGCCGCTAGAAGATCATCAATAGCTCCAAAAAGCACTGCTGCCGCCTCTTCTCTGCCATCTTTCAAATTTGGTCTGTAACCAGGGCAAAAAACTGCTCTGGGCAGGTAAGTTTCGTCTCCTAGGCCAGAGTTCTTGATGATCCTTTGCTTGATTTCCAAGGAAGCATCATTGAAGTTGCCTGATTTTCTTGCTTGCTCGATGAATTCCTTCTTTGAAATCTATCATGAATATATGTTGCATGAAAAGTTAAATAAACTGTTATTTTCTACTAAGTAACGTTTAGGTTCGAATCTCGCTCATTAGAATTGAACAAATGTTACCTTAAGCTCGTTTGGAGGACGGTAACAAGCAAAATCGACTAGATAAATCCAACAGGGTGTTGTCTCGAGGTAAATATATGCAAGTATTCCGAGTAATCCGAACAGGAAAATGGCATCAGTGGTATCAAATGTGGGAAGCAAATCACTGAATGTGAGCTTCCCAATCTGAGCACCGAAGATGATGATGAGAATCGGTGCAGGTATGAGATAAACACCATGGCTAAGAAGATAGCCATATCCAAGCCTCACATACTTCAAGTTGACGGAGTTAAGGAAATCCGGTAGACGACGCTGGACCCTGACGGAGAAACTCAAGGAACCGGCGTATGGGCCGGAGTTCTCGACACCCCGGTTCACGATCTCCGGGGAAAGCAGCTCATGCTCTGTTGCCATGGAAATTTACTTAACAAGGAAAAAGAAATGAGGAGGGCGAATGCATGACTTACGTTCAAAAGCATGCAAGAGATGGGAATTTATAGTGGGAGAGGAAAATAATAAAGTAATGGTAACAAGTTACGTCAAAGTAAACCACCTGTGACATTAAGGGCAGCGTTTTTGTGCATGAAAGCGTATGATCGGCGGGTTTGTAGAACAATGGAACTTGTGTGTTTTTCAAAATTCTTGGTTAGACATTAAGGCTTCCAACTATTACACATGGAAGAGAGGGGCCAGCCAGCGGCCGAAGCTGGAAACTATCGTTAATATAGAAAAAAAAAATTAAAAAAACAAGACACTTTAAAAGAAGAAAATATGTTAATATTTTCATAATCATCTTTCAATAAACTGACTCATAATCTATGAAAGTTTCTGGTCAAATAACAATTTGATACAAACCCAAAAAAAGTAAATAAATAAATAAATCTTCTAAACTTCAGTCCAATGTCCCTTTAAGGAATAAAAATTATTTATTATTGACTTTTTGAAGTATAAAATAAAATCTTCTAAACTTCGGTTTTGTTTGGTAAAATCTACAATGAAATCTAACATAAAATTAATGATTTGGCTTACAACGGCTTGATGAAAAAATCCATATATTAAGGCTCCATTTGATGTTGTTGTCTAGAAATTCTAATTTGTAACTTAAAAATTAAAGCAATTTTTTTCATAGTAATTTAATGAAAAAATCTACATTATCCTTGTTATTCTGTCCAAATGATTAGCTTTAATAGTAATATTTACCAAACAATTTTTCAACTTTTACTTCATAATTATATAATTCATTTCTCAAAAATTATCAGTTAAAAGCCAAAGCACAAAGTAGCATATGGAGCCTAATTAATTAGCTGGTGCAAAAAATTACCATACACCTTATACATATATCATGTACTTGAAGAAAGAGCGAAATCCCCCTCTTGTTTGATAAAATTAATTGAAAACTTCCCAATGTTTTAAGACTCATCTAAACCTACTTGAGTGGCAATAATTTTTGTTAATCTTACCATTTTACAATTGTCGATTGTTTGAAGTTGAAAACATGAATGCCTTTAATTAGTTATTTAATTGAATAATTTTTTTAACCATAATTAATTAAAAAAATATGGAAAAAGGTAAGAGCATTGTCATAATTTTTCAATTAATATTTTAAAATTAATTGAAATATATATATATATATATATATATATATATATATATATAGTGCTATTCGAATTCAGAACTCTAGGATTAGAACAGCGTCCAATAAGGAATTTGCACATTGAAAACTGTAATTTTTTTTTATCTGTTAGTATATTAAAATATGTATTTTTTTTTTACTAGCATCCTTACTTTAACAAAGTGATGATGCCCTCACTAGTGTGTGTATATATGTGTGTATGTGAATATATATCCCTTCTATATATATATACATGTATGTATGTATGCATTTATTTTTTCAATTTTTACTCAAAATTAATTAAAAAATTATAACAATTCTCTTTTTTCCTTAATTTTTTAATTAATTATGATTAAAAAATATTCAGTTAATTAAATAATTATAGGTATTCATATTTCTAATACAAATAACCACAAAAGGTAAAATTGTAAAATTGCCACAAAAAAAAAAACATTGATACTCAAAGAGATTTGGATATGTTTTAAAATATAAGAAAAGTTTCAATTAATTTTATCAAACATCAGGCATTTCACTACTTTTCCCAGCTTAAAATACAAGCTACTTCGAATTGTATGTTCGAATATGCCGATCCATTGCATAATTTAATAATTGTATTTTTTACAAATTATTCAAAAAATTGTATTTGAATATAAGGGATGCGTTATCATGATTACAGCTTACTATTTTTTTAATGTTATTTTTTTTAACGCCATATAAAATTAAATGAAAAGAGAGAACGTGTGTTGAGCCAAACTATGCGTGAAGGAGAATATTGTAGCAAGTGGCGACCTCTTTTTGCATGATTGCATGCTGCCGTGCCTTCACCCATACGATTCCCTCAATGGAGGAGTCTCCTAATTAAATGTTGAAGATGTATGCGTGTTAATAATTGTAATTTTTACAAAATTATTCAAAAAAATAACATTAAAAAATAGTAACAGAGATCACATTTATAATAATATATAGATTTTTTTTATAAAAAAAATTGCATCACGTTACCTAATTAAGTACTAATTATTCCAGTAATTAATGTGAGCACTTGAATGGCCGTACGTGCGCATGTTACTGTGCAATGATAAGCTATGATGATTATGAGCAATCATTTCATTCACTCAATTGCTCTCTACCCTCCGCCTAAGCACTGGCCAATATCTCATCATTAATTTGATCCCCAGTTCTGAACCCATTGTAAAAACGTATAATAACAAGCAAGCAGAATTTTGTGTTTCTTCATTCTTTCAATAAACCAACCATGCCATGGAGGTCATATGGTCACCATATTGGTTTCCTTTCATTAGTTTTACTCTAATCTGCTGTATGTACATCCACGGTAATGACAATTGCTTTGAAATTAATTTTGGGATTCTTATGTCGCAGGTTGTTCAGTTGAAGGTGCGGTTGCATTGCAAGGCCTGTGAGAAAGCCGTGCGCCAAGCCTTGTGCCGAATTACTGGTAATGGCTTGAACTACCTAATGGATCATTTAATTAAGCTAAGGGTCTCGTGCCTTTAATGCTCACCGTACATTTGTTCGTATATAGGTGTGAAATGTGTGGAGATAGACACGGCATCGAGCAAGATAACAGTATTGGGATACATGGATCGCCGAGTTGTGATTAAAGCTGTGCAAAGAACTGGAAGGAAAGCTGAGTTGTTATCTTCTTCATCCTCTTCATCATCATATTATGGCCTAGAAGAGCAGAGTCCTCGGCTGCCTAGAGGTTTCCGGTGCATTATTCCCAGATGTGGTTTTAGAAGTTCTTCGAGGAATCATATAACACTAACGTTTCAGGTGCCTTGTCCTCTAAGAAATAAAATAACAAGGACATAATGAAAGATGAAATGGCAACATGTCTCATGTTCTTGTGTTCTTTTTTTTTTCCCTTTTTTAATAGGGTAAGCTTATCTTACATTTGATGTAAGTCACAGTAATGATGTGGCCAATTGACTCACATCAGAGCAACACGTGGCGGTAAAAGGCAGCATTAAAAACATGTTCAAACCAGTTGCAAAATGTGTAAACGGAAAAGTCAATGTCTCATTCCTTAGTATAGCCGGTTAAATATTAGGCGCATATCAATGAAAACTTCAAAAAGAAAAAGAAAATTTGAAATTAAAAATTTTTTATGTGGCTTTCAAAAGTTTAGACTCCATAATCTCATGCTCCGTTTATTGAAGGAAACAACATCTCCCCTTTGAAACATAATCAGCGAAATATTCATACAGTTTTATAATAATGGGTAATTTATTGAACAAAGGCTGAAAAAAGAAAAAGAACAAATGGTTTCAGAGTTGTGTCTGTTACTACCACACAGAAAAATGATGGGGAGCTGCAGTTTGAGAGGTTAGGAAGTGTTTCGAAAATTTGTAAATTGTTTCTTAATTTGATTTTTTTTATAGTAATAAAACGCTTATAATATCTTTGATTGGTTTGTTGATGGGTATTCTCATTATTTTATCTTAGTTCAAATTTTTATATGGAATAGATGCATGAAGTGTTCGATAAATCGTCTGAGTGGCGTTGGCAAATCATAGTTGTCTAATGTTGAAAAAGTTAATCGATTTACAAATTCATGCATCAATTTCAACTATTTGGATGTAATTTAATTATCGACATAGTCAATATGCTTGTTATCGATAAAGTGAAAATATTATGTAGTTGGACGAATAGTTGAGTAGGTGTTTTAATTTCGGAAGTCTCTAGAGAATGACCTTTATAGAATGTTTTATTTTATGGCATGAGCATATAGATAGGGTTGTATTTATATATAATGGTTATTGTCATCGTAACGCATGAGTATGTTACAATTCACGAATGAAGGAGTATACTTTTTTTTTCTAATTTTTTCTTTATATTTAATATATTTGAACAATTGCCCCGGGTTTTCTGTGAAAGACTGCTATAAATGAAAAACATGCAAAAGAATCTACAAGGATGGAATTAAAAATTCATATAGACAAATGGTTTTGGGACACTTGAGAAGAGAGTAACGTGCATGAACTAAAAATAATGAATCGGGTAAAAGCAATGTATCTTACTCAACTACTAGTGCTTTTTAAATCTTGATAGAGATTTGTTTATTACAATGTCGCATACAGCTTTGAAAAGAGATGTAAATTTGATCTTTTATCTAATTATCCTAGTTGATATGCAATTTAATGGAACTTTTTATATATATATAAATTGTAGGTGTGTTAATGCAGCAGGTAGGAAGCTTGTAGGATGCTCCCAGGAAGCAAAGTAGGCTACTATTTTTGCAATGAGAAAAAATGTTGAACTTTGCTAAGAATAGAAGAAGGCAGCATGGGAAACGACTCCATTAATGTGTGTAAATCACAGAACTTGTTTATGTATGCAAAAAAAAATTTTATGTACATTTAACTTAATATGTATATAAATTGTAGAACTTCTTATGTTATGTGTGCAAATTTAAGCACTATTTAGGTGACTAAGTAAGTGATGTAAAACTATTTTATATATGTTAACCTGATATGTTTTAACTATTTATTTATATTATGATAGTTTTTAGAGGCAATTTGATAATTGATTTAATTCATATTTTACAGGTTATATATTTAGGAAATGCTGAAAAAATAAGGACATTAATATTTTTTATAATGACTTTAATATTTCATGGGACTAGTATGTGTAAATCTTATTTTATTTTTCATTAGTATGACAAGTGTAAAATAGATGACACTTAAATATAAGGAGGAAATGCGTAACTTTGTAAATATTGAACTAACTTTCATGGCTACCAGAACTTCATTTGGCCCTGATAAACAACATTAATATATGAATTATTCAAAAAATTGAATGGTGAATCGAAATAAAGTAGCAAAAAAGATAGAACTGATGAGTTAGTCAGTATATGTGCAACAGAACATAAGCAAGATTTTGCATCATGAAAAAAAAATTGGAGACATGGGCCATGAAAAATGACAAAATAGTAGCCTACTCCCACAGCTGATTTATCTTTTCCTTTCATTACGACATTACTAAAAACCCCTTTAACTGCCTTAGTTGAGAACCGTTTTGGTAAGTTGCCCGTCTTTGGTTATAATAATCATTTGACGACCTGCAACTGTAACTCATTTTACGTTATATTTATTTCCATCTGTTGGATTTGAGAAATGACAAATCCAATGATCCATATTGTCTGGTTGTTTCTTTCAGTAAATGTAACATAAGCACTGCCTTTTTAATAAGATAAAGAAATTATTGTGGTAAGTTTTATTGTGATATAAAGCCAGAAAATTCTATTTGCACATGATACATAAAAATAAAATTAATAAATTAAATGAATTTGTTTTATTGTGAAACGTTTTTTCTCGAGTGTTCATTTATGATCCTCAGTGTAATGTTACTTGCAATGCAAATAACATTAGGGTAAACATGGAACATTCTAAATTTACCCTTACATTCATGTACAAATGTTGAAGGCATGAAATCAAGATTGCCAAGAATCACATGTCCTATTTAATCAGAAGGTTGGCAACAACTGCAAGCTCCACAAAGCCCATATCAGCCATCCAAAATGAAGTCAAAGAGATGGTATCAAAACATTTTTATGAGCAGACACTTCACCTGCACAAACAAGAGCTGCACCCTTCGGGTCTTTATTCAAACACAGCCATTCTTCCTTCCGTGATCAAAGCATGCGCGTATGCTCAGACCCACCAACACTTTGGCCTCCAACTTCACTGCACAGCTCTCAAATCAGGCTCCGATGCGGACCTCGTCATCTCCAATTCCCTCATTTCAATGTACGCAAAATTTTCGAAACCTGCATCTGCATACCAATTGTTCGATGAAATGCCTTATAGAGACATCATCTCTTAGAATTCCATCATCAATTGTTTTACTCAAAATGGATTTTACGTAAGGTCATTGGAAATGTTTAGAGAAATGCATTTATGCGGTTTTGTGCCAAAAGCCGAGTTGATTGCTGGAATCATATAGCTTTGTTCACAAAAATGAGAGTTGGAAGTAGGAAGGCAAATTCATGCCCTTGTTATTGTTGATGGAAATTTTGAGGAGTCAGTTTTTGTTTCAACCGCATTGTTAGACTTGTACTCGAAGTGCCATCATTTTCTGATAGCGTTACGTGTTTTTGAACAAATGGTGATAAGAAATGAGGTCTCGTGGACTGCCATGATTTCAGGTTACATTGATAGTCAAAACTATGATATGGGTATTGATTTGTTTAGAGCAATGCAGAGAGAAGGGGTTAAACCTAACCGAGTGACGTTAACAACTGTTTTACTGGCTTGTGCTGAGCTGCGTGATTTACGGAATGGGAAATCGATTCATGCATATGCTTATTGTTGTGGCATTGATTTCAATCGTCATCTGTCAGCTGCTCTCATGCATATGTATTGTGAATGCACAGTATTACGTCCAGCCAGGATCATTTTCGAAAGATCTAAAGTTAAGGATGTGGTGATTTGGAGTTCTATTATCAGAGGTTATTCACAAAGTGGGGATTTGAGTGAAGCTATGAAGCTCTTTAGCCGAATGAGACTGGAGAGAATTGAACCGAATAGTGTTACGTTATTGGCAATCATTTCTTCTTGCACTACTCAATCATTTCTAAGCCATGGACTAGGAGTCCATTTGCTATATTATGAAAGCTGGCTTAAATTTTGATGTTTCTATAGGAAATGCACTAATGAATATGTACTTAAAATGTGGCTCCATTGCGTCTTCACATCAAATTTTCAATGAAATGGCTGCCAGAGATTTTGTGTCATGGAGTACATTAATAAGTTGTTATGGCTTTCATGGTTATGGTGAAGAAGCTTTACAACTATTTCTTGAGATGCAAGAAAGCGGGGTGGAGCCAGATGCAATTACAGTTCTTGCCATTTTATCAGCTTGCAACCATACAGGCCTGGTGAAGGAGGCAGAAACTCTATTCAATAATGTGATGAAAGAGAAGAAAATAGCATTAGCTATAGAACATTATGCTTGCTATGTTGATCTTCTCGGAAAGTCAGGTAAGATTGAAGATGCCTGTAAGGTTGTAAGCACAATGCCAATGAAACCTAGTACCAGAATTTTAAGCTCCTTAGTATCAGCTTGTAGGATTCATGGAAGACTGGAAGTTGTAGAAATGCTTGCACATCGACTTATAGAGGCTGAACCTGAAAACGCTGCCAACTACACATTGTTAAGTATGGTATACAGTGAGTCTGGTAACTGGCTTTGTGCCGAAGAGGTGTGGAGACTCATGAGAGCAAAAGGATTAAGTAAATCTTATGGGTTCAGCAGAATTGAGAATGAGTATTGATGATTGTATAACGGGCCTCACATCACGATGCCTCACCGTTATGTCCTCTCAGTATTTATCGTACTGATTTTTATGTCAAGCTTTTCCTATCAGCTGAGTTCCATTAATCCTTTTTGTTTGAAATTTCTTCGCTTAACAAAAAGCATTATACATGTTACTTGTGCTTGCGTTTCCTTTTAACTGAAAATTATCCATAATTGATTCCATACTAACCGTAATGTAAAAAATCAAACAATAATGATAATCAATTTTACAACTACAATTTTCACCATTAGAAAAAGTCAAATCCCACCACCGTACCTTTACCCAAACAAAATAAAATATTGTATAATCCTCCCCCTAAAAGTGTTAAAAAGGATATTATATTCATAGAGTTCTTGCTCTACAACAGGGAACAGCAAATATCCCTCAACGGATATGTAATTAGCTCTTTTTAAGTTCTTGTTAGCCTATTTATAACTGAACGTTGCAAATCATTTTACAGATTCAGATGTCCAGTAAACATCAAGTTCCACAAATCGTTTGATTCTACCATACATGAATCTTTAAGCATTGATATTAAATATCATTAAAGACAAATCCATAACCAAGCTAATAGCTTAGAAATTATTGAACCTCATTGCCTAAAGTAAATAACTCAGATTCAGGGACTTGTCCGTCCAGCATGAGAATAACTGTCAAAACCATAAAACTTTAAAGTTGAAACAATATTGGATGCTCCAATCTCATAGTGTCTCAGCCATATGATTTAGCAAGCACTGAAAGATGGATCTTCTGTCACATTTGAAGTGAGTAAAGTGCTTACCACAAAAGGACTTCTCCACATTCAAAGATCAATGATTGGCAGGCATGAAGGGGTGAGGGAAGAAAATAAACAAACTTTATTTGAACTCGAAAGTCTTTTAACATTCTGAGAGAGAAAACAATTTCCACAAGCTCTCAATGATAATTTCACAAAAAAAGTTAGAACAAAATTACAAGATATAAATACCTCCATTTCATTAAGCATCAAACAGTCAAAAGTTACATCTGTCTAAAAGCTGACAAAATTCAACACAACTAGAAGCATATCTCATTCCAAAATGGCAACATTAAACTCACATGTGTTATTGCTACAAGCAATTCTTGGATACTGCTACCTAGGTCTAGGTCTTCTCAGTGTTGCATGTCCCCAATAAAGCTTCACCTGTCATCAGAGTGAGAAGAAACCATCAGAGCTGCATTTACTGAAACTGGATAAGCTCTGAATGGGTACATAATCTTGCCATTCCAGATATTACCGGCCTACAAACCAAGCTAGAACAAATACAGCAGTAAAAGTTTTAAAAAAGCACAGCTTTGCAATTACAACCCAAAAGAAAATAATTTCACCAAACATGAAACACAAATTACTTAGATCAATTCAAAACAAGTTTCAATTTTTAACATTAATTTATAAATTCAATTTCAAGGCTCATTTATAGACCAAAATAGATAAACCCAATAGAAAATGCAAATCTTATTCAAATAGTTATCAAAATCAATTTTCACTCAATTAAAGTATCTGAGGTTAATATCCATTAAGCCCTTAAACAAAATATAATTCTTGATCATGAATCAGCAAATTTACTAAAAAAAAAAATCACATCATACACTGGTCAAACCTTATGATGATAAAACAGGTGCTTCAGTCTCAAGATTTGAAACAGCAGCAGCATTATCTGCCGAGGGTGGTACATAGATACGTGCTTTCTTTAGAATTTCGGCAACTACCCAATGCTTATGCTTGCTTAACGGTCTAGAAGGATCCAACCTAACCTGAAGCCACAGACTCGAAACATAAACCCCATAACAACGGTAACCATCAATGAAGCAGTTGAAACGATTACATATCAAATGGGAATCGAAAAATGACTGATACAAGTGAAAACACCCATCATTACTTAAGAGGCATAACAATACTGACTCGGTCATCGATGTGGCATTCATTGTTCTCGTCGTGGGCCATGAATTTGAAGGTTCGTTTGACGTAGCGATTGTAAACCTTGTGGTGGAAGAGTCTGTCGACCGCCACTACTACTGATTTTTGCATCTTGTTTGACACTACCAATCCCACCACCGACTTCATTTGCGACGGCCTGACGACGATGCTAGGGTTTAGACCATGAGGAAACAAAAATCAAAATTTAGAATGGATAAGAAAGTAAACCAAAATGGTACCCGATTTGTATGCTTAACGACGACACTGACGGTGACGGCAGAAGCTGACGGAGGTCGACGGCGCACGACAAAAACCTGTGGTGAGGCGGCAGCAGGGTTCGGGGGTCGTTAGTGTCTGCGTTGAGTGAAATTGGATTCGTTAATTTTTGCTTTAAACCGCTTGTCGAGTGTGCTCGTGACTATGATATTCACAGTGAAGAGCCAATAATCATGTGCTACATGTCTACAATTGGAAAAATTAATTTTGTGCACCAACTAATCAGATTGAAATTGACGGTTCATGGTGGAAAAACCAACCCGCATCGGTCAGTCCAATTTTCCATTTCCCCCAACCTTCTAATATTCCTAACAAAATGTATGAATTTGGCAGCTTCCACTACACTATTACATTGCATTAAAAATTTGTGCTAATAATAATTCATATTTAATTACATTACACTAATTTTTCTTTTTTCTTTTTTTTTATAGAAGTCCCAAAATGTTTTTAAATCCTACAAGTGCAACGGCACCCTTTAGTTTTGTTGCTTCCTCTACCCCTGTAAATACCCTTAAAATCAAGTCATTCAATTCTAGGTTATTTTGTCATTCAAGATTAGATGACATTTTGTAAACTATTGTAACCAAGTTTAGGAACTAGACTTTTAAATAGTGATTGAGTCTTTATGAGAAGGGAAGGAATAAATAGGTGGAAATGAGGAATGAGATTTAATGTGAAATGTAAAGTTTGTGGACAAATGGGTGATGGGTGAGTGGACTCGGTAAGTTAAGAAATGATCACATTCGGTTAAAACTAACTTGTAAGGTAGACATTAACAATAAAGTTGCTCTAATTATATTTTGTATTTAATCTCTAAACTTACTTAGTTGATGGACATATAAACCGTGTTTATCTTATAGCCTTAAGATCTGTTAAACTCAAATCCAACAGCACTTTTACTATTGTAAAACTTATTTATAATTGTACGCTATTTAAAAATAATTTCCACAAAGTCATAAAAAATTTTGGTCCCAACTTGGGCTAGTTACAATTAGAATAAATTCGATATTATAATAAGTTATAATTTTTATAAATCCCGTCTTAAGAAATTTGCCTTGACATAGTAATAATTATTGATATATAGTAAAAAGATATATTATATGTTATGTTACATTAAAGGTTTAAAATGAAATAAAATATTTTTCTAAAATTATTCGGGATAATTTTTTTTCTTTTTTAAAATAATGGGACAGAGATTCTTACCTTCTCCAAAATTCGAACCTAGGTAGTCAACAAAAAAAAAAAATTACTTAAAAACTATGTGGCCATACCTTTGAGAGTAATTTAGGAAAATGATTTATTTTGTAGAATTTCACGATAATTTTGTATAATCCCAATATTATATACATATATGGACTAATTTTTCAAACTACATCTATCATTTATATCATTGTTCTCACATTAGATTTGATATTCTCCATTAATTAATTATCAATATAGAACGTACTTTATTTCTATATCACTTGTACTAAGGATAATTAAATAAAAATAATAAATTTTACAACTATAAACACAACTTCCGTAGTAATAAAAATTAGTATAGTTCCAATATTATACTTACCCAATGGCTTTATTATTTTGCAAAACCAACTATAGTTAATCGAATTTCGGATCTATTTTTAAATATAAACTTAAAATTTTCACCACTATTTGAACTTTAAATATAATCTATTGTTTTTAAAAAATGTGATATGCAATTTTTATAACACAAAATCTTTGTCCTAAATATGGAACATGGATGTGAAGGGAAAAAAAAAAAAACGGCGGTCGGCCTAAATAAGACAGAACTCAAATTCTCTCAAATTTAAAACAGAACCGCCACTAGTTAACTAATTACTTTACACTATAAATAAATTAATAAATAAAAACATTAATATTTTTAACCAACTCTTACTATATAATAAGCTCGCATATCTTTTCTCAAAATTAAATTAAAAAAACAATCCAAAACCCAAAAAACCCTTTCTTTCTTTTTTATTTTTTCCTCCCTCTCTTTTCAAGATTTCTTTTTTCCCTCTCAAAATTTTTTCTCTCGATTTAGAGTTAGGATTTTATTTTTATTTTTTTGGCCGGAGATTCAAATCTCGTGCTTTTAGATCTCTGATTCATGGCCACGCCACTCCCCGATCAAGATCGAATTGTTCCTACAGGTATGTACATAAAATTTTATATGGCTTTATAAACTTGCTAATTTGATTCATTTGTTCTTTTATGTTTGTTTAGGTTTGATATTAAATCTATTTTTTCTTAACTTTTTGTTTTAATTTGAGTAATTATGTTTGATTCAATTTTTTTTTAATGTTTAATATTAGCCATTGGTTCTAGGGTTTTGGAATTTGTTATGTATACTTACTTCTGTCTTCGTGCAATCATTTAATAGAAAAAAAAGAGGAAGTGAAATTCGAAAGAACGGACTTAATGCAGTTTTAAAATATCCCATTTTGGGTGGGATGATAGCATGCTCTGCTTATTTGTGTGTGTGTGTGTGTGTATATTTTGGTTTTAAATTCGTTACTTTTTATGGGTATTTTGGACTGCTTGTCTTCTGGCTGCATATGAAAAACAATTTGGTATGTGCATATATGTATGTGCTCAAACACTGCGATAATTTTAGCCTCAAAAGATGTTTCTGATATTGTAGAATCGAGGATTTGGAATGTGAATAAGCTAGACTAGTTCCCAAGTGAAACCACCATGAACTGCATCTAGGGTGCACGACAGCACTAAGAGCAAACATGTGTGTTTATTATCTTTTTCACCTTTTACCTTCCATGATTTTTGTGTCAAATACGTATGTGTGACTGGATCTATTTATTGTTTTCTGGGATCAGTGCTTTGTGATTTCTGTGTATGTTTAGTTGTACTGAGCCACTGAATTTTAATGCTGAACACAGGAGAGAGACCTGTTAAGCCAGATAATTCAAGAGAGCAGGTATGCTGTTTTGGGAATTCCTATGTATGTTTTAGCTACATTAATTTCTATATTTTAGTAAGATTAGGTGAATTGTTGCAATAGCTCTTCATTTTGAAATCTATTATCAGCTACTTTCGCCCAAAGATGAAAGGATTGTTTCAGCAAATCCTTCTCCGGATGCAGCCATCATTGGACCAACAAAAGATGTCACAGAACAGCCAGAATCTGCTGACAGTAGAGATCATAGCTCTGTCCACCAACTAAATACCTACAACTCCCAGGATCCGAATATGTCATATGGTGGGTACTTTCTCAATCTTTGCCGTTATAACTTGTTCATAAAGGCTTAAATATCACTGTTGGCAGCATCAATCCTTCATGTGAAATATATATAATTCGAATCTTTTTGTTTGAGCCATTTGAGAAATGTAGACTAGCTTATTTGTTTCAAGTAGAAGATTTCCAGCCATGATGAGAATGACCATATTGATTAATGTATTCATAATTAATTATTGTTTAATTTTTAAATTGGAACTTAAAAGAACGAACTTGATAATGCTTGCAATTTCTTCTGCTACCTCTTATATTTTGATAGGATATCAGGGTGGTAATATGTTTTACATTCTCTGTGGCTTCAGGTTATGGAAACAACACTACTTGGGATGGTTATTCTCAATATGTTAATGCTGATGGATTGCATGTATCACCGGTAGTGATGATTCCATCATTGCTGAAAGTTTAAAGCCTTTTTTTTTTAATAATTATTTATGCTTTCTTATTTTGGTTGGATTTAGGTTATCTACAATGATAACACATCCCTTATGTTCCATTCTGGCTATGGCTTCAATCCCGAAATGGCGTATGGACAATATTCCCCGATTGCTACACCACTGCCTTCTATAATGGTGGAAGGCCAACTTTACTCACCACAGCAAATCCCCTTTTCTCCATCTTACTACCCACAACATGGTCCTCCAAACGTGCCATCAGCACTTCCAGTTTCACCATCTGAGATGATGACATCAGAAAGTAGTGGTGACAGCTTGCTTTTTGGGCCAAGTTCAGGTTATTTTGTACATTTTGGATCATATGGAGTTAATGTATCTGGGAATCCTGCATCTAGTCCTTTAACTTCTCCGGCAGCTTATCCTCAACCGATGGGCATACTTGGGTCCTATGAGCAGAATATTGGGCAGGTTTGTTCTCAATTAATTTACCGTGTCATTAGGTCTGGGACTTTGTTAGCTGTAAATCTTATTTCGAAGGACAATTGTCTGACTCATGGTTATGCCTACTAAGCATCACTTTGTGGACCTGGCTGTACTTTAGCCTTTAGCTGATGTTTCTTTGCATGTCACTGATTTGAGTTTGTTTGGAAAATAAATATAATTGGCCCTAGATACAGTTGAAAGTTTTTTTGTTGGTGCTTTGTACCTGACTGCTCCTAGTTATAGTATTTGGCCGGGAGGCTATAAAATGATGAAAGATTCATATACTCTTACCTTGGCATTAAATTAATTGTATTCTTCTGATATTTTATATCTTGTGAGCTTATTGAATTTCGCCTTTTAGAATTTGCCATTGCCTAATTGCAGATTTCTCAACAACAAAGGTCATTCAATACATTTGGATTGGCATCAAGTTCTTCCACAGGAAACTACCCTCATGGTGCTGTTTATCAAAGCTCTTATTTCGGAAGTAATGACCGGGTCAGACTAGCAGCTGACAAGGGCAGAAGGCGAGAGAGAGACCAGGATTCGATATGCATTTCCAATGAATCACCTGCTATTGACCGAAATCGAGGACCAAGAGCTTCAAAGATCAAGGGCAAGAGCAGTGAACAGAACCTGTTATCTGGTAGTGGCAAAAACAATTCATCAGGCTCTGGAATTAATTTTGAATTATACAACCGGTTCGATTTTCCCACTGACTATGTGAATGCGAAGTTCTTTGTTATCAAGTCCTTTAGTGAAGACAATGTTCACAAGAGTATTAAATACGGTGTTTGGGCCAGCACACCTCATGGAAATAAAAAATTAGATGCTGCTTACCATGAAGCAAAGGAGACCGATGACAGATGCCCTATCTTCCTACTGTTTTCGGTATGTTATTCTAATGTGAAATCATTGTATAATTTATGTTTCTATATATTGGAGCGGCTTTTGTGACTGATTCATGGCTCGGTCTATTCTAATGAGGATGACGTGAGAGAAATATTATGATTGGCCAATATAAGGGATTATTGAAGATGATTTATTTTGATAAATATGTTTATGGAGAAGGACAAATTGAACTTACTATTGCATTAGTTGCACATGTTTTTGGTTCCTTGAAGTTGACGTTTTGATTATGAGTTATTTGTAATTCAATGCATCTGTGCCATAAGTTATAGGTAAGTTTGTTCATTCTTTTCTGCCAAGGCCAGCTCATGACCAATTTATGGATGCTCTTTATTTCATTTAATAGCTGTCCACTTGAAAGGTTGATTATTCCTTGTTATTGACTCATATACTGTGCCAAAACATCTGAACTTGTCTTTAGCTATCTCTTCTTACATGCAGATGCTGTAGGTCTCTTGTGGTGGTGGGTCTTAATGTGAATGGTTATGGCTCTGCCAAGAGAATGTTTCAACATTTGTCTGATTAAATGTAATTTTGGTTTACTCTTAAACATGGTTATAGGATGCTTGCTTCGTGGAGAATTCTCCTGCTTTAGTTTTTCCCGTCAACATTTCTTAGATTTGCTTTCCTTGCTCAAAATCACTAACCAATATGCCAACATGGCATGCAGTGAATTTTATTTTCATTTGTTAGAATCATTAGCGTTGATGGGAAACCTGTTACTCCTTAGTTATTCTAAACTGATTTCTGCTCTGGTAGAATCTCATCTTTTTAGGTAACTAGTGGACTTAAATCCTTTGTTTACAACTTTGTGCAGGTCAATGCTAGTGGACAGTTTTGCGGGGTCGCTGAAATGGTAGGACCTGTAGATTTTGAGAACAGTGCTGATTACTGGCAGCAAGATAGGTGGAGTGGGCAGTTCCCAGTGAAATGGCTTATTATCAAAGATGTTCCTAACAGTCGATTTCGCCACTTGCTTCTTGAAAATAATGATAACAAGCCTGTAACTCATAGCCGAGATTCTCAAGAGGTAGCTATCATATTTTTATTTTTCGTAGGGCTGGGGTTTTTGCATGTTCGATCCCAAGTTAATTTTATATAATGTCACTTTGATTAGAATCTAGAACCATTTTCGAACATTCTAGGTTGTCCTGGTGTTATATACAATTACTGATACCTTGTTTAGCACAATATATTAATATGTTTTAAGGGAAGTAGTTAAAATTCTGACTACTGATTTCTTTACTCACGTTGTTTATTATTTATTATTTTTTGCCTTTCCTGGTGATCCTGTTGTAAACCTCAGTCCTAATATACCACTTCTTTACAAGATATATGTTCACCACTTGTCTTGTTTTTTCTTCCACTCCTGTTGTTAAATGTTAAGCTGTGACTCTTTTTCTTGTAATTTTGTGGTTATTCAATCTGACATTCTTTCTTTATGCTTATATTTAATCAGGTGAAATTAGAACAGGGCGTTGAGATGTTGAGAATTTTTAAGGAGCATGATGCACGTACATCTATCTTAGACGATTTTGACTTCTATGATGAGCGTGAGAGATCTGTGAAAGAAAGGAGGGCTAAACAACAAGTTAGCCTGACAAAAGGTGCTCCAGATTTACTTGCCAATGATTCTATGAACCAAATTTCGGATAGGTTAGCTCAAAGCCTCCAGTTGCAAGACAGTGTTGAAGAAACTCCAGCAAGTAATATCGGTGCTGTCTCAAGAACTGATGTTTCAGGTTCACTTGCTAATGATTCCATAAATACAATTTCTGATAGCTACTCTGAAGCTGTCGAGTCAGGATATAAGAGTAACAAAGAGATATTCGCAACTGAAACAGGTAGTGAGAATCAGAATTAAGGCTGATGGTAAGACCTAGATAACTATGTAGACAGCTAGGTGCAATGTTGAAGGTGCTGCTGGGGTCTTTGGCATGCTTGCTGTAACCTGACAACCAAACTCTTTGTTCTCTTGGTGATTCTATAATTCTTTTTCTTTTCCTTTTTTCCTCTGCTTACTGACAACATTGACGCGGTATATTCCGGAATTTGAGGAGTCAGCTAGATCTGACTGTGCTTTTTGTTTTCTCTTTGTTCTTTCTTTGTCAATTCTTCAAGAGCAGTTCAGAGTCAATCCAGATCTGCCAAGGCAGAAAGGTAGTCTGATATCTGACTTGTTTGAGTTTGATCTTTGTTGTTTTACCCCAAAAAGGTGGTGTTTGAAAATGTGAAGTATTATGTATCCATGTGGCAGTGGACTTTGTATACTATGGCTGATGCCTTGTTGGATGTATTTTAGATTTCTCATTCACTGGTTTTGCCAGGCTTTTTCTAATCGAAGGATTTGTAAACTTACCCATTTTGGGAGGAAACGTAATAAAAAAAGAAAAAAAGAAAACGACAAAATGCATTGTTATTGCACTGGCCGTGTTTCTTGTTTCATGTATGAAAGTGCTTGGATGTGTATCAGCCCCTTTTGCTATTTCATTTACGTGTCAACTGTCCATTTCTTTTCTCTCTCCTAAAATTTTTGTCTCATTATCTTTCATGTTTTGAGAATCTGTGACATGCATAGACCGTAGATAACATATTCAGGTCTGATCGACGAACTTATTTTCCAATATCAAGGCATTTTTCGGCTTCAAAATACCGACCAAACACGGATTGTCTTTCACAATGCTGTTCTTCCGCATCTTCCTTGCTTTGACACAAGAATCCAGAGAAATTTGCTTGGATACTAATGAGGATGAAGCATACAGGAAGTGAATTTTACCAGAATATTCAAGCACTTTCAATCAAGCAAAGTATTGTCGTCTTATAATTACCAACAGAAATTATTTTTGATTTACCGCAAATAACCAAACTCTTGTATCCTCGTGCATTGAACAGTACATAGTTTTGAATACGTTTTTACATTAAGACAACTGGGAATAATACATGTTGCCGTACATGGTATTTCCACCATTTCAGTCATTCTAAGCCTGTGCTTTCCGGTCAAATGGAAATTTCAATCGGACTCGGATGATAGCCAGAGCTTAAGGTATCTCTTTCCGTATATAATGCCTAGAGTACCATCATCAACTCACTCTAATTGAGTTGTAGATCTCCATGTATTTGCCAGCCGTATTGTTCCAGCTATTATCATTTTCCATAACTTTCTGCACAATCCTATTCCATTCTTCTGGTTCTGCCAAGGGGAAAACCCAAAAAAAAGGGAAGAGAGAGAGAGAGAGAGAGAGAGAGAGAACTTGTTAAGATACCATTTGACACAAAAACTTATGCTAATAGATAAAAACCCAATAATAGTACTGAAGATGTAACGAACTAAAACCTTTTAAGCTAAAGTTTTGCCATTGCTTGAAATAAATCTATTAAGTAATTGGAAGCATGGTGAAGGAGGGTTATAGTTTCAAGATCTAAGTTTAAAGGAGGGTTAGGAATTGGAAATGTATTGAGGAAAAATAGAGCCCTTTTAGCTAAGTGGCTGTGGAGATTTCTTCTTGAAAATGATTCTCTTTGGCATTCGGTGAATATAAGTGTGACCTCCACTCAAAGTTGGGACAGTAATGCGGTTAAGAATGTGATACCTCCACTTAAATGGCTAGGACTCTAATGTGGTTAACAATGGAAGTCTTCGAAGCCCTTGGAAAGCAATCTCAAAGGAATATCTCTCTTTGCTTTCTCACATTAAACAAAGCGTGGGGAATGTAAAGGATATTGGTTTCGGGAGGATAAATGATTAAGAGATTTTTCTTTGTGTGAGCGTTTCCCTTGCCTCTATAGGCTGTCCTACAAAATATGTTCCTATAAACTTTTATACATGTTCTTCCTCTTCGTTGAATTGGCAGTGGAATTTCCACTTGAAAAGAAACTTGGGTGATAGGGAGATTCACGATGATGCTTCTCTCTTGGAGTTGTTATACAATGTCGATATTGATGGAATGATGGAAGACAAAAGGTTATGGAGTTTGGAGATATCAAGACATCATTCTAGCAAATCTTATCCGAACTGGCTGATTAATGGTGTCTCCTTGGCTGATTTTTTACTCTCCAAACAATCCAGAAGGCTAGTACTCTCCCTAAAATTCAAGTCATTTTGTAAGCCTTAGGACAAAGAAAATTAAAATCTGGAGAAGTGATTCAAGGAAAGTTCCCTAGTAAGTATCTATCTCCATCTTAGTGTGTGATGTGCAAAATGAGATGTAGAAACTTCTGATCATCCTTTTATTCATTGCTTTGTGGCCTTAAAATTGTGGAATAGGTTGTGCAAAGAGGCTAATATTTTGCAGGTCATTCTAGGTTCTTGTCACTACATTCTTATGGATAAGTTTTATGTTTTTGGTAAAGGGAAAATGGCCAAAACTCTTTGTATCTATGCTATGGCAGCTTTTTTTGGGTAATATGGCAGGAAAGAAATCTTCTTATTTTTTAAGGGAAAAATGTGGATAATATTGAAGAATTGTGGGATAGAGTTCGTCTTCTAGCTTTGCTGTGGGCTTCATTTTCTAAGGAATTCCAAGATTCATCTTTTTTCTTCATTCATCTAAGCTGGGAGAGTTTTTTGAGATAGGTGTCCAGGCTGGTCTACTATTTTGTAGAGGGGTGATTGGTATATTTCGTATAGCACAGAAAATTTTTCATTCTTTTGCTCTCTCAGTGAACAACTGGTCCACTCGTAACAATTCTTCATCATTAATATAATTTATAGTTTCTTATTAACAAAAAATGTAATCAATGTAGTATAAAATGTACCATGAGTATCAGTAGTAACGGTTTGAAACCTAGACACAGCGATCTTTCGGAAGTAACTTAAGCCATTCTAGAGCATGAATTTAGTCTGGTAACACACAAATGTTTCAGAGATTCATAACACAGCAGTTTTAGCATTAACCCCATCATTTAGGTTGTGCATATTAAGTTCAACAAGGATCTTTCATTTAACCATGGACTATTATTAGATGGATTTTGCCCTTAAGGGAAAAAGGGTTTTTGTCCACAAGATGAGAAGATATTTCAAGGTTCAATGCAAACAAAACTTACTGCGTATGAAGTGTCTAAATGCACGGTCTAGAGCCCAATTTAAAGATCTTTCATCTATTCCTTCAAATACAAACCTGAAAAATGCAAAATAATTATGTTATACAGGTTACAGGTTAAACAAGAGGACCACCATAATTTCAGGCACATACAAGTATGGTAACAATTTTACTATGATAATTCTGTTCAAAAGGGAATAATTTATCAATCATCAATCTCATTTCACATTCTTGGAATCAGAGCAAAGATTCATTGTTTTGCACATGTCCATCTGTATTACATGAAGAAACTCAAATCAGGAGTATAATGACTCAAGTCTGGAACTAGATGGCAAACTTAAGCAGGAGATAAATATTACAAAAGGCCCGCATTTTTTTGAGTCCATAATATAGTGGAAATTTGGTAACTTACTTCCACTAGAAACCTTCTTTAGCATTTCAATATCTTTTGTCATTGCACACGCTCTTACTGAAAATTGAGGGAAGAAAGATTGTATCAACTAGTTCAGGCATGTGGCTGCCAACTAGTTTAGTTGGTAAAACCTCTTGGGTTGAAAAAAGATATCTGGACTTTGCACCCCACTCGCATAGATGGGAGGGCATTTAATTACTAACAAGTGCTACATATATGTAGGTCAGACATGAACATTACTTAAAATGTAGCTTGTGTGATTGACAATCATTTTGCATTTGGACACTAATATGAAGTACTAACTGGATATTTTAAAATGCATATAGATCTAAAATTGCAGTTGAAAAGAAAGGCTTAAGGCTGACAACAGAGAGAAAATTCCTTAATTCGACTAATGATATGAAATCTCACAAATAATTAAAGAACCTTTCCATGGATAAATTATGCTAACATCAAAGGGTATATATTTTTAGAAAATAATTTGAAGCTAGAGTCCAAAAGTAATGTTATTGTCATTTAAAAAAATGGTAGGTTTGGATTCCTTTTCCAGTAAATTTATTGACCATAAAATAGAGCCTTAAGTTTTGGTTTTTCAGACAAGACTTTGAATGATTATTGGAACGAAAAGAAACTCAGTTTACAGCTCAGACTCGGGATGATTTTTTCCCTTTCTAATTCTCCATCCTCACTCATATTTTCTGTCTCCACAAAATTACAGTAAACATTGACAAACTCAACATCTATAACTTCCAAAACCAGATTAATGGACTCTACCCTGACGAATTTTTTTCCCTCTTTTTTGATCCAATCCTTTTATCATTTTCCAGGAGCAGTTTTTATGCCCATCGACAAACTGATACCCATCCATCCGTCCACCCAACCACTCACATTTTGTCAAACAAAACAGATGATGGACTGCTGTTTAAATGTTTATTAGTTAGAATGTACAGCTTTTAGCAAGTTGAGATGTAGCCTCAACCATTTGTTAGGATGAGGTCTACAGCGCATAAAGAACAAAAGTTAAAGAATAGGAGAATATACCCATTGGCCTTTTCATGATTTGATGGATCATCTATGTCAAAGACAGTGTCTGCAAGACCACCGGTCTTTCTGACCACTGGGACCTGAAATAATATTTGTATTCGAAATGATTTCATCATAGAATAATCAGCTGATAACATATAATTTGTCAGTTCTCCATGTTATGCTCGTTAAACAAAATTACAGTAAAAAAATAATTATTGGCAAAATGGTGTAATTGACTAGACTATACATGCAAGAATTTTTTAATAGAAAGATATTTCGTCTTTTCTACATTCTGCCCCAACTAATTTAGCCAACTAGTACCCCCAGGCCCCAGGTGCAAAATAATTAAAATGTGAGGAACTACAAACAGCAGATATTAAAAGTTCTGACTATTATATATCAAATGAATAATGAATAATCCAAACTAGAGCATACCGCTCCATAACGCATGCCAATCATTTGGGCAAGGCCACATGGTTCATATATAGAAGGAACCAACACAATGTCTGCTGCAGCATAGAGCATGTGGGAGAGTTCCTCACTGCTTAACACAGTAAAGAAAAAAAAAAAATCCGTAAGTATCCAAAACCAGGTGTAGTCAAGGAAAGTAATAGGTACTTCAAATTGCCAAGATACACCAACTACTTTTAAGGATCAAAGTTCTATGCTGCCTATAAATACTTCAAAAGTCTCAAATATTGAAAAGGAATAGATAATAGCAACAGTATCTCAGACAGCTTTTCAAAATACAATTGAGGAAGTCTAGGAACAGGGTAATCGGTAGTGTTTGATTCCAAGTTCATTTACCTATACATCAGCAGGATCCGGGTACTTGTACCTTTGTTATGCTACAAAAAGATAAAAAAATAAATCAATAACAACCAGCCTCTGTCAGCTGGCCTTATTACTTGCACTGGAAAAGATAAAACAAATTTGAAAACAAATGACAATGAGGAGAAAGCAATGTATATAATATACACACACATGAAGATCCACAAGCATTTGATATTCCATTAACAACGGAATGCCTTTCCTTTCTTTTAGTTTCCCATGCATCTGCATCATTCTAATGTAAACTTAAATATGTCTATAATTAAAAATAAAAGTATTTCCAGAAATCTCCAATCAGAAAGTTTTTGGAGAAAGAAGATGTTGCCTTTCTGTTGTTCCGTAAGAGAATCATAAAAGCAGCCAGCAATAGATTGAATGTTCTAGTTCCCATAACTGATATGTGCCCTCTTGAACCATTGTTCTCAATGCATTGGACAGCACATTAATGATTTTATACTTAAGGTCATTATGTTAAATTTTAAATGCTTAGTACAGTGAATAACAGCTACCACAAAATTCTAAGCCTGTTTGTTGATCAGTGACACCAATAAAGCAGCCTGTGCCACTTTGCTTACTAGTCAGTAGGTTTTTGCAGCCCAATGCGAATGCCTGATGAGTCAGAAGTTAAGTCAGAAGTTTAAGGCATATCTAGGAGTTTCTGAGGTGATTCACTGACGATCACACCATTCACAGTCATAATATGGAGAATCATCAAGATTGATAAGCAAATATATGTTGCAAATTGATGTTATAACCAACTCACTTTCACACCACCAAATGGGGTGTATGAAGCTTTTGGTCTTAAATTTTTAAGTAATCTGCAACTCATTACCAAATTTGCAAGATCTTCAAAGTCTTTTTGAACCCAATGAACAGGAGCATTTCCCAGCAAAATCATTTGTCCACCCTGCACGTGAATCCAGCATTAGGAAAAAGAAATTAATATAATCATATTATGAATGTTGAGAATATGATGATTTCAGCTGACTTCCATTTCTTAAGTTGTGACAACTTTTAAACCGTTCGACCAATACACTTTTAACTGCAAGATTAATTCTGCAATGGATAATTGATGTAGCTTCTACATGAACGTGTAAGATGGAATCTAAATGACCAAAATTATTTATCTAATGTTTATCACTTGTTTCATAATTTTTCAAAAACAGGTAAATAATAAGGGGGATAATCCTAGCCCTGTCATATTACATTACATACATTAAGGAAAAAAATTATTCAGTACTAGAGTATTGTATTTATGGGGTGGTCCAGGCAATCAGAATTCCATCTAAGTTTTCTGTACTTACCTTCCATGTTCTCTAAGATGATCAATTAACCTTTCATTCTCCATACATTAAGTTAGAAGTTTCAGTATTCTACAAATAATTTCATGAACTAGACATATATTGTTTCATTCTCAATTCTCAAACTAGAAAGATATCAATAAGAGGCTTTACTTCCATATGGGCAAATGGCAGGTTCTATACAAGCTAATCTTTCTCATCATTATCCGGCCAGCAGTAAAATCTTCATGCTCCAGAATATTTATAAATAAATAAATAAATGGTAGCATCACCAAAACCCGCATGCACAGAGGAAAATATATATACGCTTAAGGGTAAATAAAATGACAGTAATAAACTTACAAGCTCTTCAACATGCTTAATCGCATGAGTAATCAAATGAAGACCCTTCTGAGCAACTAGTCGAGTGATGCAGACAACCAATGGGACAGTCCCTTCTGACTTCAAACCCAACCCCCTTTGGACATAGTATTTGCATATCTTCTTGCCCTCAGGTTTTTGCCCTACAAGAAGCAGCATACCGACGGATAAGATAAAATAGAAAAGTAGAGCAACTAAGGACTTTAAGGTATGTAAAAAAGCAAGGATAATATCATAAAAAGAACAATAATAGGAAGTTTCAGACAAAGGAAAGATTGGTATTTTGATGACATCAAATATATAACCAAATATCTTCCTATCCAGATAAAGTAGAAAGCTCAATCATATTTGTTTATATTGTCAATAACAATGGGGGTATTCTGAAGTGTACTGTTGTTTAACACATGAGAGGCAATTCTTTATTGGATGTTCATTTCTCTCAATTTTTCTTGAGGAATTGTATCAGCTATGGTCTATCTAAGCTCAGTTAGGGGAAATGGATGCTCAATGACAATAAAAGTAATGGTACCATGAAACTTAGCAGGCAAGAAAGCATCTGTAGCAGGGTTCCAGATCACTGTGTCTATACCATTCAAAATACCGAAGTACCTAAACAATTATACAGCAGTTTCATATCAAAAACAATGAGTAGTTTCATATCTGCAATGAAAAAGCAAGAAATACAAACTAGTAATTAGGATACAAAAGACTGCATTGGATCACATAAAGCAGTATAACAATAAGTGCTTCCGCTTAAGGTGACTTTCCCTATTTTTTCATATGTTAATGAAAAAGGGCATTTATAACAATGGCAATTGTCACAAAGTTTCTGATCCAAATACCACCCAGAACAACAAGAAACAACGAAAAACTCTTAGATAATGATGCACAAAATCTTCTACGCCTGGGTCAACACTTGAATTAAATCCATTATGACATTTGACTAACCACCAAAACAAAATAAAATATGTGTAGGATGGATTTATGAGCTCAAAATCGACATAGAAACTGATTAATTAGGCCTACTGTGGATCACAGCTTCGTTGGTGAACCCAAATTTTAAAATAAAAACTATATCAAATCTATGTGATCATTAATTCATAATCATGAAAACAATCAAATGGTGATGGAATATGGTTATGAAAAATGGAGTTGTAATTCCTAAATTTTGAGTGGGAACTCTCCAATTCACTCCATGGATCATTTCATTGAACAAAACGTTGCCTAAGCTAACACCTACCAGCTGATGATAAAAACAATAATTTGAATTTTTTCACATGGACAACTGGTTAGGCCTGCATGTCAGCTTCTTAAAATCAGATGCAGCAAAGCAATGCTATAAGCTTGATGTATATACATTTAAAATTTGTATACGAAATAAAATGATTACTGCATAAGTACAAGGCTCTAGAAAGAAAACTTACTATCAATGTATTATAATTACAAATAAAATAGAAAATTGAGAAAATCATTATTTGCAACAGGGGGAAAAAAAAAGTCCCCTTGCCTTTTGTTGTCTCCGTGGACATCTAGTCCAAATATGTAACTCCTTTCCTTTTGCCTTTATTACTACAATTTTTTTTATTATCCTATCGAGTATACATGAATAAATAACGAAATGAACCTTTGAAAGGATATTAAGGTATTAAAAAAATAACTGAAGAAGATTATGTAATGAATATAAGTGAAGTTTGTTGACAAACTTACTTATCACGATGTCTTATCAGCAAACTTGCAAGCCATCCAGAGCAAAGTGTCTCTTTAAGATATGTTGGAGAGACTGTACTGAAGATGAAAGAATTACTTGATAAGAAAATATATATAAGGTGTAAGTATAAAGAAAATGGATGTAAATCCATCAAGACAGAAATTATGTTTCTTCTATGCAGTTTGCTTTTTATTCCAAGCATGTGCGGGTTCACACAAACTTGGTAGGATAGGAAAATGACATAACATTCAAAGCACCAAGAGCAATGTCCCGTACAATATAGTTTGAGATCCACAAAGCAAATCCAGTCGGAAATGTCCTCTTTGTGTTTTAAACAACATAATCCCAGGATATCCTATAACTTAGTGTTCTCATGTTAAAAGCTGACTTCCATAAATTGCTACATTGTCTTTAAAAATTAAGTTTTTGGAAGAACTGATTAATGCCACGGGTGACAAGATACTGTAGACAATCTTAATGCTTTATATAAGGTAAGGCAAAGTTCCCTTTCTCTGTCTTTCTAATGTCCTTTTTCACTATGATACATTAAAGTTCAAATAGAATAAAAGTTGAGTTCTCTCTCTTTCTCTCTGTGATAATTTTGAGTTGTTCCCTCTGTCTTTGTGACCCACAGGACTTGACACCAAAGAATGCAAGGGAATCATTCCAATTGCAGCCTGCCTTCCTTTTCAACCAAAGGGCTTAACATGTTCACAAAGAAGGGCACCCAGTTCCTGGGCAAGCTATAGATGTGTATGTGCATATTTGAGTTAAACAAACAGCATACAGAAACATATCTGCAAACCCATGAAACAGTAAAGCCACTTACACCACTGCATTGCTATACACAATTCCACCTTTCAATAGGCTCAATCTTTCAGGATTGTGGCCAATAGTTCGATCATCAATTGCCTGCCATGTGAAGAGAAGAGAAAAGAAATTAAAATGTCTATAACTTTTCTCTGTTTATAATGGACATTGGAGTTCTAACTATTACACAAAGAGTGTGATCATAATCTAAACCCCCAGAAGTTTTAGAAACAAAGACATCCATGGCAAAATCAAACATCTGCTTTTATAAAAAATGAGAGTAAAGGATAGAGAATAAGAAAACTCATTCTTTCCTTTGAAATTCACTGGCCGAGCAATTAATATTTTCATTGGAATTCATGGCAAAGCCAAATGAACAAGTACTACTTATATAGCATGATCTTGAATTCTCCTTTCCAAATGTGAGATCCGCATTAAGGCACTCACCTTTTCCACACTTGCATATATAGATCCATCAAGACCGCATTTACTGAGTTGCTCTTGTCTGCCAACATAAACAGAGTACATTTATACAGAGATGTTGGGACCCACCCCCAGCCCCCAACCCTCCTTCATAGGTACAGATGTTAAAAATTTAAAAAGACATAAATAGTGTGAACTTTATTCTTCATCTATATCTTTATATGATCCAGGGAAAATTTTCTTTTAAAAACATGAAACCAATTCAAATTTGCTATATTTTCGTACATAGCTGCATTCCCCATCTTTACAAAGAGATACTGTTTATGATACCAATAGCTTAGCACCAAATGTAGATTCATAGATTACAAAATTTGGGAAGGGAAAACATTGAGATGTTAAAAACTTTGTGAGACAACGACAATATTGGGATAGCAGGTAAAATTTGTAAAAGTGTAATGAGATAAAATGCTAAAGAAGGATACAACTACACCATAGCACAGGGGTAGCTGGTAAAATTTGTAAAAGTGTAATGAGATAAAATGCTAAAGAAGGATACAACTACACCATAGCACAGGGGATGCTGTCAATACAGTGCATCAATTTATCTAATACTTAAGCCCATGATTCAGAAGACAGTGTTGTGGGACAAATAAAGCTAGTAATGATACGTAATACGGACACACAGGTATGAAGAAAAATTGTTGCTCAAAGAATGACAACCACCCAAAAAATAAATAAAGGAATAAAACAGTAACTTACCTGCACTCTCCATAATGCTCCATGTTGTGGATTGTCAATACAATTCTTGGTTTCTACGAAACAAATATTCAATATTCAGTATTACATGCAAAAATGAATAATTTTAATAATTTTGTCTGTTACAAAACTTCATGCAACAAACTCTACAATGGCAGTGATAAGAGAATGTAAATACCTTAAGGGAAAGACTTTGGTACATATCCCAGTAAAGTAGGGGTAAAGCACCTATCTGCCACTCATGGACATGAATGATATCAGGTTGAACTCCAGTCACCTGCTATGAGTATTAGCTTGTTAGATTTTCGAAAGCGAAGGTTTAATCTTTAAAGAGCAGTAAACAAGAGAAGGTTTTCCTTAAGTTTAAATAAGCACAACTAAGGTAATCAATCTCCAATAATCTTTAAAGAGCAGTAAACAACTACATGAATCAAAGTGTCACTAACTTGATCAGTTTCTAATAAAAAAGTCTTTGGAAGTTGGAGGGCAAATGCAGATGAAATTTTTTCCAGCACACTGTCAGAAACTGGAAAAATCAAGAAATAGAATTTGCAGACAATTGACTTACAGTTACAATAATTTAAGCACCAAAAGCACTTAAATCCTTGATACTTGAGCTACTGTTACATAATCAAATGGCCAGATTGAGCTTTAGATATAATTCAGCTATTAAAAAAGTGCAATTCAATATTTTCAGGTTTTGGAATGTTTTGGTCTAGGCTGCAATCTACAAAACTAATAATTATACTCAGCGCTAAGTCACAAACCTGCATCCATTCTAGGCAAGCACGACTGAAAAACAAATATGCCTCCAGCTCATTGTATGAACCCCCATATACATTTTGCCCCTTGAAGAACTGATTGGATGGTTCAATAAATATTACAGGGATGCTGGAAACTACCCCATGGTAGGCATTAGTTGTAACCCAATTACCATCATGATAAGAGTTATAAGTTGTGATCAGTGCCAGGTCACTAATCTCCTGTTTTTGAATGCACTCATAGAAAGGGAGCATTATATCTACTGTATGGCCACGAGATAAACATGCACGAGCAAGTCCTGTTACAACATCACCAAGTCCACCAACTTTTGCTATAGGCGCCATTTCAGCTGTAATGTGAATAATATGCATGAGATTGGAATCCTTCTCTATTTCAGCAGGAACTTCTGGGCTTGCATCTCTAGAAGGAAACTTATTCTTCCAAAATGGGATTTCATCACCAGGAGTAGGCCAAACCAATTCACCAAAACCAAAGTCAGCTGGACCACCAAGTTTTTCAGTAACCACCTGCAAATAGCAGTAGTGGTATTTGCAATCAGATACACGCGAATAAAAAATTGCCTATACGAAATCAAAGTAATTTAAAAACATTCTCAAATTAAACGAAGATTATATTTTAACAATGAGTCTCATATTTTTATTTTAAAAAAAAAAGGCTGTAACCCGCCCATCGTACAAGGCACAACAGCTAAAGTTTTTGGTAAAACTTTACTTGGCACTAACATTTACAAGCTGCTCACCCACTTATTCATAAAAGCTAATGATTTCATTGTCGCAATTGCAGGCATATACAATGACCTCAATTACTAGAGTTGGGAAAATTTGACATGATCCGATTACCTGACATGAACACAACACAAGTAAATGGATACAAATTGTCAAATTTGGCACTATTATTAAATGGGCCGGGCCTGGGACAACACGATTTTTTTTCATGTCGGGTTAGGATTAAAGTTCTTGACCTATTTACTCGACCAATGACTCAATTATATTTTATTTTTAAAATTAATTTCGAGGTTCTTGTCATTAAAACTTAAATATTGGACATGATTCTCTCTTTTTTTTTGGGGGGGGGGGGGGGGTGGATATATATACAGTGTTTGATTTATAAAATTTTATATAGATTTAGAACTTTGATAGTGTAAGTGTGTAAATTATTAGTACACGTATATTTTATGATATTGATATATAGTATTGAGTAATGATATAGCCACAAACTCTTGTACAAACTTATCTTGTACAAACTGATGTCACATGATAAAAGATTTATTTTCATTATTTTGTATTTTCATTCAACCAATGAATTGATGCCACATCAGTTTGTATAATATAAGTTTTTACAAGAGTTTGTGAGTGTATCATCACTCATATAGTATTATATATATGAATATAGTATTATTTACATATATATAATTAAAACTTTATTAGTGTAAATATGTAATATTTTAGGGGTGTATGCATGCATGTGTATGTATATATAACATTTGTCGTATATATAAATATTACACAGGTTGTTGGGTAACCCGTTTATTTTCTATGTCGGGTTTGAGTCTCAATATTTTGACAGGTTTATTAAATAGATCGTGTTTGAATTTACCTAAATTTGACACGACACGAAGCTAACACGACAAGAACATGACCCGACGACCCATTTTGCCGGCTCTACCGATTACCTCCCGATTGGTAAGCTAAAGCTTGGCATTTGAACTTATAAGCAGTCAGGTACCCTATTCTCACAAGCCGGTTTTGATGGAAAAACCTACGCAATCTGTTCATAAAACTTCAATGCAAATCATAACCTACAACCCTAGCACTTTTTGTTTTTTGTTTTTGCCACTTATGGTACCAACTTATATAGATATACATCACGGAAAGGGTATGGCCAATTGCTAGATAAATAGAAAAGAAATGAACAAATAAAAAATGACAATAATAATGATAGGGCAAGATGACAGGAATTACCTCCAAAGAAGGATTAGTATGAGCGAGAATTGGCAGTGAAATCATCGACTTAGAAGAGTAAAACATGTTGTGGTTTCCCATTAACTTTGTACTTTTCATCCCATTTCTCCTTGTATTCACCAAGCAACTACTTGTACTACCAAGCTTGCCCGCCATTGCACACTCCATGTTCATTTTAAATTGAAAAAAAAAATTGTATACAATAGAATTCTGATTATAATATTTTCTTCAAGAACATAATTAAAAACCCTTTTGTTTGGTTGCTGAGAAAATGAAAACCAAAATGAGATCAAAGAATTTGAAGTATAAATTTTGACCGCAATTCCATTATTATATTATCCTTCTGCCAAGTGGGTTGGGACTGTGCGGAGCTGTTTTATAATGGAGCAAATAATATAATACAGGATGTGTACGATTATTTTTTTTTTTTTGGAAAAAAACTTCAGAAGGAAAGGACACCCGGATAGAAAAAATAATTTCAGTCCAGTCCAATTGTCCAAGTGACTTTTTTTTTTTTTTGGCCCTGTTTTCGCTAGAATAGTACCGTGTGCCATCTTTGTGCATGCGCCACGAAAATGATAATGGATGAATTCGCAACAATAAATGATTTTGAAGAAAACTAAGAAAGCTACGCTGTTTGAAACGGTATCAAATAAGTTCCTAATCACTTAACAAAGCCATTTTTTTAATATAATTTTTTATGTACAGTACTCAAATAATTGAGGTAAATCTCTGAGACGACAGTCTAAATGAATCGACCAATGAAGTAAAAATAAGCAATGATATGATCTACTCTCCTTGGCGCACCAATCTCTTTACCGTGGGAATAAGAGATGAATAATCGATTCTTCCTCCTACTAATGTTATAATTTCGACGAATAATCGATTCTTCCTCATACTAATTTTATAATTTAGACTTATAATAACTACTAAGTAAAAGTTTCATTACCTAACATACGCTTGACTGCAGAAGCCCATAACTCAAAAGACCAGAGCAATCAAAACGGAATGAAGCATCATCTGAGAGAAATAGAAACTCTCGGGAGCTGCTGACCCTTCTCCCGAGGAAACAAAGTTAAACAATGCAGGCATGTATACATAGACATCAAATATCCACATCACAACTGCTAATTCAGCAACATAATATCCGCTGGATAGAAACCCCAGTAAACACAGTCTTCTTTATCATAACTTTTGTCATTCTGTTTTTTCTATCTTAAGAAAGAACTTAAAACCTGATAAATACACAAGGCTAAGATAAAATCATAATCCCCCTGCTTTCTTTCGCTCATCTTCCTCTCTTCTTTTGGGCTTCTTTTTGGATTCTTTTTAATTTACATCTTTTGTTCCCTGGAGATCAGTCTGTTGTCATTGGTTGTGTAATACAGCACCTGAAACGGGCCTTGCGGACAGTTGTCATGATTTCTGTCTCCGCATGCTCGAGCATTGCGACAACTTCAGCAAATGGTGGCCTGACATCAGGGTTAGCATCCCAGCACCGCGTCATAATCTCACCAAGAACAGGTAGACAATCATTAGGAATGATCGGGCGTGCACCCTTGTTGACAACTGCAAATGCTGCCTGCACTGCTGTCATGTTCTGGAACGGAAGCATTCCAGTGACAAGTTCCCAAAGAACAATACCAAAGCTATAAACATCTACTTTCTGAGTGTAAGGCCTGTGCTGGATCATTTCCCTGCAGAGACATAACAACAGTCAAGTAGCATGCCCCATAGTTGAATTCGAGAAAATAAAGAAGCTGACACAATATATTAATAAACTTGATTTTGGTTAACCACTTGTCAAAACAAATGAAGTACAATAACAAATGAATGATATGAGCAAATGTCATACTTACTGTCAATATTACATTGTCAATTTTCCTCTTTCCACTTCTACAAAATTTTATAGCTATAGCAGACTATGTAAACCAATTTTATTTTGACAGACCACATAAATTCTTATGCAGGTAATAACACCTTACTTCAAGGCAACAAGACTTTTAGTTATTCTAGTTAATCCGCATTGCACATTTTTATGCATACACTTTTGTCATTCTTCCTATGGGCACTTCCAACAATCATTGCAATGGTATTCAATTTTGTCCTAACAACTCTCCGTCCATTCACTCGCTAATCCAAATCCTTCAATAGATCACATGTCAATACTAACAAACTACTGCCAAAACCTACAACCTTTACCATGTCCAAACCCCAGAGATATTACATCCCAGTGCAAACTCCTATTATCGAGAATATCTATCTATTTACTAAGCAAGATCTCTCCAAACAGAACAAACAAACAGAAACGTTCATAATCCATATGTGAAATTGCAGAATGACAACCAAGACGACACAAGCTCATTAATTCGATCAATAAATACCAGTGAGAACTCCTACTGACACCATAATAATTCAAGATATTGATACTTAATACATTTAATGCACAATGTATCAAGTCCAACAAAACATGAAAAATGAGAGAGACAATGGTCACATTTCGAATAATCTGATAACCAAATATGCAAGAGTTCAATAAAGTCAACCAGACAGACACCATTACAAGCTCAATTTTTCAAGCTGTCTATTGGGCAATCATCTTATTACATGTACGCGTTACAAGTATAAATTAGATTAGGCAAATAAGACAAATCTCCAGAAAATTCCTACTCAAATTGTGGTTCCTAAAAATAAAATACTTCCAAACTGCCCCACATATCCATGATAACCGTGTATCTAGCTCTACACTTGGCAAATTATGGACACCTCTTCCTTCCCTCTATTCAAAGTAAAAGTACAATGACGTGATAAAGGATAAGAAAACAATTATGAATGTTTAAACTTTTTGGCAATAACATTGAGCAGATATACTTAAGTATATCACATGCAAACAAGGAAGTTATAATCTTTGATCGAATAATCAAGGAAGCAATTCCAAGAAAATGAACGAAGGAAGCAACGCCAAGAAAAAATACTAATCAGTTAAGGAAGACTTCGTTGCCTTAAGTTTACACACATAGGTTACGAACAAAGCTGTGGTGTCATGCTTCAACATGGACACGAGTCAACAACTGCCAAGGATCTAAAGAAAGAGGCATGAGTACATATGAGTGTACGTTTGAATTTATAACATCAAAATGGATACCTTAGCATTAGATTACTTGTGAAATAACAATTTTTGGCAACTTAAGCGTTTTCAGTTTATTAGGGAACACGCAATGAAAACATAAAATTCATGGGTTTGAAGATTATGCTATTATTAATCTGTTGTGAAATTAGCTTTAGTTCAGAGTTATCTTGACGGTTAAAGGTTTTTTATGGAAATGCGGGGGTTTTGAATATTTTGAGAATTTGGTCACATTAAAGTCAAGGTATTTGATCTTCGGTTGAATGAAAAGGAATGTCAAATATTCTTGCAATATTAACGAAGAAGTCCATAAGTTAGAGCAGAAGTAAGAGACATTTCTCCAATTGTAATGGTTCTACCATATACATTGAAGGATCGAACAAGAACCTAATGAGAGCAAGCAAAAGCTTCCTGCCGATCTTTCCATCAGGATAATAATATAAAATGGGAGGTTCGAGAATCCTTCAAGGGGCAGATAAAAGTCTACCTGCAATGACATACCATGCTTGTAACAGTTATTCTGAATTTGCCAACTAAGCCATCCTATTTTCTAGTCCCATTAAAAAGAATCTAAAATTTTTTACATGCAAATTGCAAGATGGTTCAAAAAGTATGTTAGTTATTTTTAAATTATAATATTTAAGTAGTGTCCAAGAACCCTACTTGGCTTAGCATACTTTTATTGGCGTTTCAGCCAATCCTAGGACCAAGCAACTTTAGGTTATTCTTCATGTCATAACCTCCTGAGCTCACCTATGCTCAGATTGGGCTTCAGTTTGAATCACCATTTGTTGGCAATAGTGCTCAATGAATATGAAATCCACCATACAAGCTTCACAAGCAAAATTATAAGTTTTCTTCTTTTTTTTTTTAATTTATTATCCTTCTTTACATTTTCTCCAATTCACCAAACTTTAAGACAGTTTCTTTTATTGCAACTCCCTTTTGAATCCTAAGTTTGTTCCCTAGCATCTTCGACAATCTACAACCATGCTAGAATCTCAAAATGCTGGTATTTGGGCTCACTAAACACAAAATCCAACTTACAAACTTTGCAACAAACCAGAGTTATTATTTTAATTTTTTAATTCATTATCCTTTTCTACATGTTTCCCACCAACTTTAAGAGAGTTACTTTTATTGCAACTATGGCCTTGAATCTTAAATTTGTTGCCTAGATCTCTGCCAATCCTAAACCAAACAATTTTAATGTGTTCTCCTTGTTACAACTTTTGAGCAAACTTATGCTCTCATCAAGCTTGAATCCCAACATGTTGGCATCAGTGCTCATTAAATATGAAATCCAAATTACATACTTCGCAAGCAGACCCTAAGTTGTTCTATTTAGTTATTATCCTTATCCACATGTTCCCCAATTCTCCAACTTTTGAGCAAACTTATGCTCGCATCCAGCTTGAATCCCAACATGTTGGCATCAGTGCTCATTAAATATGAAATCCAATTACAAACTTCGCAAGCAAACCCTAAGTTGTTTTATTTAGTTATTATCCTTCTCCACATGTTCCCCAATTCTCCAAACTTCAAGAGTTACTTTTTTTGGCAACTCTTACCTTGAATCTTGAGTTCGAATTTGATCTAAGCTCTACGAATGAGAATACAAAGTTTGTAACTAATGTGAGATTTGACACGCCGGCAACTGTCGGGTGCAAAACTATCAAATTAAATATTGAATGAAAAGTCAACAATGACCTTATATATGACAGAATTTAATAGATGCCACATTAGTTAGGATACAAATTCATATCCCAATTTGTTCATTTGGTGTTTTTAAAATATTAATATATAGCAACTTTGAACCTTTTTTGAAGTTTTGATTAGTAAAATTTGATCTCGAATCACACCTCAATTTACCCTTTACATCAAACACACCGCCTTAACCAGCATCTCAAACTAATTAAGCTTTACATTCATTAACCTACAAGTAAAATTCTTGATCTCATCTGATATTATGACTTAACATTTATGTAATTACATCCTTATTTCTTTTTCATTTCTCTTAATTTTGTTTCCTTTTTTTGCTTTTTTTTGTTTTGGGGGGCGGGGGGGGGTAAGGAATAAGAAACTGTAAATTGCGTTAAAGATGAAGAATCATCGACCAGCTGCCACTAAGGAAGCAAAATAATGAAAACTTTTCTGTTATATACAAAAAAAGATCAATCACCCCTCTAGAATACTAGACCAGCCTAGAAACCTATCTCAAAACACTCTCCCAGCTTAGATGAATGAAGAAAAAAGATGAATCTTGGAACTCCTTCGAAACTGAAGGCCAGAGTAAAGCAAGAAGACAGACTCTATCCCATAAATCTTCAATGTTATCTGCATTTTTCCTTTCAAAAGTACAAAAATTTCTTTTTGCTATATTACCCAAAACAGTGCTGCCACAGCACAGTTCCAAAGAATTTTGGCCTTTTTTGGCACTTTTATTTAACTTATGTTTAATACATGTTGTTTATTCCTCTGTTGTCACTTTTTGTAAGGAAATATTTTTTGATTACATGATGGCTTAGTGGAAAAGATATGACATAATGGTAATAATTTGTTATTTATCAATTTCCTATCATTTGATCATATCCAAAATTTTAAACCTATAGCAGATCAAATGCCAAATATTGGTTAATACTAAGTCTTATTTAGTAAGAAGAAAGGGAATGCACACAAGACCATAGAGTGGAAACAGAGACAATTTGACAAAGAAAGCCTAGACCATAACTCATCCTAATCTTTATGTCACTAATAGAAACTTGAAGCACCAAAGTAATCAACTATTCACATTGTCAGATAGGTATAACGGTAAATGCTTTTATCATGATGTCTAGAAACAATAAAAGATAGTATAATCATAGAGAAAGTATGGCCCAATTAATCCATGATATATCATCTGTCAACGCAATCAAGGACCTGATAAAGAATATTGAATAAATCATAAGGACCATCAATGTACACATTATAAAAACTCATTTACACATAAATCAAATGATCCGACCAAAAAAAATCAAGTGGATACACCCAAGAAAAACTAAAAGTTTCCTCTGTCTCTTCAATTCGACACATTATGATCTCCAAGCCTTGGGAAACCACTAATAAACAGTAATGAAGAGTTTCTACACCCTTCCTAACTAAAGTGCTTTCTATAATTCCAGAATACACAGGGGGAACTTTAGTTAAGGTTGTACTCCTGTCATAACACAGAAATGGTCTGAGATATCGCTATCTAGTCAGAATCAGTTGTGCAGAATACAGAGAATAAATATGGCTATAATCTCAAATTAAGGAGGAATTAAAACAGTAAGTTTTGAGGAAACACGTGACATTATAAATCACAAATGATAATACAACTCTTTTCTGTTATCAAATTTCTTCACATGCAGCATTTCATACAAGTTACTCTTAACACATTCCAGTCTAAAGCTTTAACTAACTACAAAATAGTAATATTTCCTCAGCAAATGATGAAGAGTACAAAAATCAAGCAAAAGAAACTGTGGAAAGTCCACAGAGTATTATCACTGGAAAAATATAATAAGTCCCATATAAAGATTGCATATGCATCTAGTAAGTATAATAAAGGAGAATGGAAAGGAAAAAAACAGAGAATTATTATAAAAAAAAACTTATTGGAAGCTATGGAGACAAAATATCTTACGGAGCCATCCAGCGGTATGTGCCAGTCTCCGGAGTCATTCCCTCAGTCTGCACCTCAATCCGAGCTACCCCGAAATCGGCAATTTTGATGGATTTATCAGAGAAAATCAGTAAGTTATCAGATTTCAAATCCCTATGAATTAAGCCAAGCCTATGAACGTATGCCATTCCCCTTGCCACATCCAAGGCTTGCTTGACTGCCAATTTCAGCGGCACTGATCGATTTTGTCGCTTGGTTAAAAACTGCCGAACTGAACCTCCTTTTGCATATTCAGTGACAATGCACCAGACCATTGGCTTACGGCATGCACCAATGAACCGCACTATGTTTGGATGTTTTAGAGTGGCCAGCATCATGACTTCCTGTTGAAATTGCTGCTCCATCACCTGTGCTCTTTCTGGATCATTTTCTGGCCTCTCCAAGATCTTGATAGCCACCTCCTCACCGTTGTAGGTGCCTCTATAGAGCTTCCCAAAAGCACCTTGTGCAAAAGCATCTCCCATGTTGAGCTTCCTTAAATCAATAGTCCACTCATCAAAATTCTCAAGCCCCTCCGTTGGAGAGTTGCTATCCATAAGAGCTCGAGCCAAGGCATCATCACTTAAAGCATGTGAAACTCTTCCTCGACGGTTCACACTATGTGCAACAGAGTAGTTATCATTAGCACGGCGGCGCAAACCTTGGTGGTTCAAAATGCGAGTATGAGATTCATTAGATCCAACACTGCTGTTATCTACAGACATCGCAACAGAACCTCCACCGTTGCTCGTTTGCAAGCTGCTAAAGCTGTCAATTGACATGTTGGTTCCCTCACCGAGTTTATGGTAAAATCCTTGGGACAAATCATCATAGTTGTTAACATGGTTATTTAGCCCTATTATTCCAGGAAACTTTGAACCACCCTCCATCATTTTCCAGCCTGATGCACGCAAAGTACAGCTCTACCTATTTCTTCAGCATCAGAATCTCCAAACTGAAATCACCCATTAACCTGAAACCATGGTTGTTTCAATGTTGGTAAGAATGTAAGCATAAAACTTAATATTAGACAGAATCTCTACTTCACTTAAATTTTCCACATGCCAAATTCATTTCTTATGTTGGGCTAGAACTTAAAAATTTTTACAACTAAGACCTATGTGCTATCTCAGAACCAAAACAAGAAATATCATTAAGACCAAACGCATAAGCCTTATTTGTCATTATTATCAGATCAAGTTCAAATTAAATCCTTTCACCCAAAACTTGATTAATAACATAAGAGTCTGACAACAAAAGGATCTAAACTTGAAAAAAAATATCATAAAATTTACCAAAATAATCATATAAAGTATTCTTCATACCACAAACACTTACCAAAAATCAGAAACCCTTAAAAAAAATAAATTTATTGAATTCTTATTAACATGGAAGAAACTAAACCCTAAAACAAAAAAAATACAAGAATCAACAATAATAATAATCCAAAATTAGTTGTTTCTCCACAAAGAAAATTTCCGCAAAAAACCACACCGAGCTTTAAAAAAGAGAAACACTACGAAAAATAAAATGTAATTTTAAAATGAAAATTACAATAAAAGCCAAGCGACGGTGAAGTAGAATCATCAGAATTTGACAAAACGCACCTCGATCAACATAGCTCAAATTGACGAGTTCGATTCTGCCACACGAGCTGAAGGATGAGATCGAATAGAGTCAATTTCAACCTGCAAACGACTAAAAGGAAAACCAAAAATGAACGAAATAACAGAGCAAATTGGGTCTCGAGTTTCCAGTCTTTGGACTCCTTGGTCTGGTCTTTGCTTACTTTTTCTTTCTCAGGCAGAGTAAAGATTCTGGTGTGTTGCATAACACCGCGTGTCTTTGTGCGAGTGAAGGCTTTGTCCACGCGGCGTGATGTGGGTGGATTTTATTTGGTAAGAAAGTTTGTAAATGTGAACGCTTTGATTTTGAGTGTGATTGTTTAACATCACAAATCTCTATCCTTCAATATGTTGGTTCCATATTTGGGATTTCATTTAATGAAAAACAATAAATATTTGGGATCACATTTAATGATAAACAATAAATGTATTTAGCTTAAAATTTATAACTCCACATAATATTATGACCTCCCAAAAGGGCTCTCCATGTTGTTAGTTGTTACTGATCATAAAATAAAATCAGTGTTCATTGAATCATTATTCTCTGTTACAAAATATAAAATTTGTATCCTAAATATTTAACTTAAAATTTATACGTTTTTGTTATTTTACAATATATACACCATTTTATATTAACAGTCTCAATTATATCTCAAAAATACATCTTATGTATCACCAATCATTTCTTACCATATGTTATTAGTTTTATAATTAATTTTGTTAGCCCATGATTAACATGTTAATTATTAATATCATCATTAGATGACACATTAAATATTACACCAATAGAAATATAAGTAGCATCTCAATTTTATATGCGCAAAATGTTACTCAATTTTTATTTTATTTTTATTTTAACGAGACAACTCTGTTGGTTTGGTTTCTAAGTGAAAAATAAAGAGTCCTTCGAAAAATATCTTTTAGCCAAGTTAAAAGAGCTGGGATACACTCCCCGAATAATGTAATAAAAAAAAAAAGAGTTAAAAAATTATATTGCTTAAAATTAAACTAAGATTTTAGTTAAACTTTGTGTTGACCGTGTCTCTTTGACCGAGCTGTGAGGACTAGAGGCTAGTATATTCAAAATTTCAATCAACATTTCATTTTGTTTGCTCGAATCCATTTATTTATAAAATAGAAGAAAACTCATTTGAAGAAAAGGGTACATAAAATAATCTTTGGTTTCATTTGGAATTATAGTTAAAATAGCATAGTATTAATACACTTATTTTCTATGCCAAAATGATAATAATATTGGCTCAAATTTAATGAAAAAAAAAAAAAGAGCTACGGATGTGATTTATGTTTAAAATCTTTTAAAAGATGTCATTCATGCTTTTCCATAATATCCAAATTGAGCTATTAATATATTAAAAATTGAGTAATGTTTGGAGGAAATAAATAGAAGAAACTGAAAATAATTTTAAGTTATCGTTTTCGAAAAAATTAAGATTACAAATATATTTCAAAAGCTATTTTCTTAATAACGTAATTACTGCAACATTAAATCAACACAAAAAATAAAGTAGTTTTATTTTCTTCGATAATCCATTATTAAATAAATTAATAGATTTTTTTTATTTTTACCCTTTTTTTTTCAACAAGTTTGATTTTCTCAAATGCGAGGCTTGCAATAGGTTCTCTTGCTCGTCTCTGAAGTGTCAAATTTCATCAATTCTTTATATTTCGTTTCTCCAGTACATTGTTGTCTCAATCAGCCTTCATCTCTCATTTATTTATTTCAACACCGACATTCTTATTCAAAGATCTCATATTTTTTAACACAAAATTTGAGGTAAACTATAAAAGTTATACTTTACAAAGATTTGTAAAATAGATCTTCAACATAATGTTCATTCATATTTGATTTATTTGTTGTTGTTGGCTATGCTTTGCATTATTTTTTTTTTTTAATCCACTTTTCATCTTTTTATTATTTGATGTATTTTTTTTCAATATTTGATAAAAGAGTAATGATATAATCATACAGTACATTATGAATGATAAGACAATCAGTTTAATATATCAAATAATTATAAATTTAAGGGTTAATTTCAGCACACCCCTTCATGAAGTGACAATCTTCGAATCTCCATTAATATTGGAAACATCAACTTATCCTCCTAAAATTTGTTATCTTTAACCATTAACCGCCGTTAACTCATAAAAGTATGAAAATATCCATATCTTAACAAACTATTCTGCATTGTCAATATAAAAAAAAAAAAAAAAGATTGATGTGTGACTAGTATTGAAAATTTAAAAACTTAATTGATGCATGATTAATCATTGAAAAGTAAATTAAAAAATAAAGTGTTAAAATGACTTAATAGACCTAAATAAATTGATAGTTTTCCTAAATTTGGCATGTTAGTTAAATAATTACAAGAAATGACATCATATATAAATTATGATAATGTTATCTTCGTCTTTTTCTTATTTCTCTTCATATTTTCTTTCATTTTTTTTCTCATCCTTACTCCTTCTTCATCTTTTTCTTCATTTTTTTTTTATGTACATGGCTCTAGTAACTTTTTTTATTTCATTTCATTTTTCTCATCTATACTCATTCCTCTTTTCATTTCATTGTTTTTTTTCTCATCTTTACTTATTCTTCGTCTTTTTCTTCATTTTTTTTCCCTTTCATGTACATGACTCCAATAGCATTTTTTTTCATTCATTTTTCTCATCCTTACTCATTTCATTTGTTTGATGAAACTCCAGTAGTATTTTTCTTTTGTTCTTTGATTTTCCTTTTTTTATATCTATATTTTCTTTAAATACCTTTACAAAATAAAAAAAGAATAATAATGATAATAATAAAGAGGTAAACTTCTAAACTCCACGAATTTTACAATAATAATGATATTTGGGATTACTAAATTTTAAATTATAAATATTCTCTAATCTTGAGCTAACCATATTATTAATAATAGATGAATTTATTTTATTATTGTTTATTATTTTCAGTTTGATGAATAAGCAAAGGATTTGAAGAGTTATGGGTTGTGTGCAATGACGGTGATTTTGGTGAGAAGGGTTTTGAAGCTTAGATTAAGTTTGTGGTTGTATTTTTCTTTTGTTATTTGATTTTTTTTATCCATACATTTTTTAAGATGCCATTGCAAAAGGAAAAAGAATAATAATGATAATAATAATAAATATAAAAATGTAAAATATTATTCTTTTTTCATTTATAACTTTAATTAATTTCTTTATTTATCTTTAAAATAAAAATTTTAAATACAAAAAATTAAAATCTAATCAGTCCGAACAAAATTAGACATATAGGGGCAAAATGAAAATATTTTAAAATATTATGGATGTATATCATAAATATTTAAAATATTGATGTATGTTTTGAAAAAATTAGAAAGATTTAGGTCCATAAAAATTAATTTGACTTGTTTCCTTTTTTAATTGTTAGACAAATGCACAAATATTATTTTACTCTTTTAACCATTAAAATTAATAGATAGATAATGATTTTTGAGGGGTAACTAGATGTTTTCAATAGTAAATGAGCAATTTAAAAATTGTCACTCCGCGAGAAGTAGGTTAAAATTTACCCTAAATTTAAATTCGAAATATCATGTGATTTCATATTTTTATGTCTATTGAAACTAAATTTTTTTCCTACTAAAGCTAATAAATGAGTACATAAGTTGATTATTAAAAAAAGAATTTCCTACTAATAGGGGGTCATTATTTCAAATTCAGGGGAGGTAAGAATTATTGACTTAACATTGGTAAACTTTAGAATTTAAGAAAATTTTATGGATGCTAAAGATAATTCCCTTCTCCTCCTTTTATTATTTTTTTTTGGTTTTAATTTTATTTATTAAAAAAAAATGACGGTAACGGCAAGTCGGCAACTCCCTCAAAAACTTGGCTGGGCAATTCATTTTCTCAAATATAGTTGTTCTCTCAAATCAAATCAAATCAAATCAATCCACCAACCAGCCATAAATCATGGCGGTAATTATAATTATTTCCTCAACTGCTACGCTCGTAGATCCCATCGACTTTACTCAATTTCAGTCTTATCGTTGTAATTGCTATTACTTGATTACAGGATTTGTCGGGGACGACGTTAATGGATCTGATATCGGCGGACCCGTCCACTACATCATCAGCTGCGTCGGCGTCTTCTGGATCGGTGACGGCGGCGGCACCGTCTTCAGCTGCTGCTCCGCCCGCGATGGCATCGCCGCCGACGATGAGTGGAGGAGTGTCATCCAGGAGCACATTGGGAGAAAAGAAGTCCAAGAGAGCAGCGCTTATGCAGATCCAGAACGACACCGTTTCTGCTGCCAAGGCCGTTTTGAATCCTGTTCGTGGCAGTTACATGCAACAGAAGCAAAAGCAGAAGAAAAAGGTGTCTCATCGTTCACACATTTCCTTTTTTTTTATTAATTGCTAAACATTAATTATTAATTATTTTTTATATTTATTACAGCCAGTTTCATATGCACAACTAGCCAGGAGCATTCATGAACTAGCTGCTACTTCTGATCAGGTAAGCATTTTTATTTTATTGTATTTTAAAGTTGATTTACGTGTGAGTGTGTCATGTTTGTGATTTTAAATGCAAATTTTGAATATATGAACAGAAAAACTCGCAGAAGCAATTGATACACCATGTGTTTCCAAAGCTGGCTGTGTACAATTCTGTTGATCCTTCCTTGGCACCATCTCTTCTCATGGTATGATTCCACTTCTATTACTTATTTTGTTCTCCCATCTAGGGACTTAGATTGAGGCTCTGTTTGAAATTGAGTTATTATAAGTGTTATTGAGATGCCACATGTGAGGTCACATGCTACTTTACCAAAACATTTTACCAGCTGTGCAGTCACAAACATTGCCTAATCAACGGCGACTGATGTCATTTTTTAATGAATTCTACAGCTTGATCAGCAGTGTGAAGATAGGAACGTATTACGCTATGTCTATTACTACTTGGCAAGAATTTTATCAGATACTGGTTCACAAGGCTTAAGTTCTGGTGGTGGGATCCCCACTCCAAACTGGGATGCTCTTGCTGACATTGATGCTGTTGGAGGGGTGACAAGAGCTGATGTTGTGCCACGAATATTAAATCAGCTTACAACAGAAGCTTTGAATGAGGATGTTGAATGTAATGTGGTTCCTTAAATTTAGATGAGCAATTCAAATTTTATTACACTCTTCTATGTTAGATACTGACATTCATATATCAGGTTGTCTCATGCGTCTTAGCATTTGTTGGAGTAGTCTTAGAGCCAGATTGCTTTGTCTATTAGGTTTATAAAAAACAATCAAACTATAATTTTTTTTGGAAATATGTGCTGCAGAGTGTTCCTGGTATTTTAAAATTTTAACTGTTAGAAACTGATGGTCTTATCGCTTGATAATGCCATCTTTATAAGCAATGCATCCAAAATAATAAATGATGGTAAATATGGTTGACTGGTTTCTGTAACTATACCACGTCTTTAATTTTCATAAATTAAATCGTCATTTACTGGGGATTAGACAGTTGAAAACATAGTCAAAGCTGTCATATCATAATCTTTTATTCATAGTTGTCATCACATATTCATCTTTTAACGAAAGGGCTATCACATTTTATCTTTTAGTTAAAGTTGTCTTCAAATATTATCTTCTGGAATTTTAGTAGGATATATCTGCCTTTTTCTTGCAATACATCTGATGCACAAATATGTCATCAATGATTTTATGTAATGGTTACAACAATGCATTGCTGGTATAACTTTATATTTGAAATTGCTCTGTTGATTTTTCACAAGCAGAGCTTTTTGACATAGATTGGGACAGTTTTTGATTTTGTTTGTCTGTTAATTTTTGAAGTTCATGCAAGGAGACTGCAAGCTTTAAAGGCTCTTACATATGCTCCTTCAAGCAGCACTGATATTTTATCTAAATTGTATGAAATTGTGTTCGGCATTCTTGATAAGGTTTGTGCTTCTTGCTATTGTTTCATTAATGACTTGAGAATTTACTGTTTCCATAGCACCCTTGCTTATCAAAAATGATGTTTGGACTAAAGAAAGATTGTTTTTATTAGTTTGCTAAGTAGCATAAGACAAATTCTATCTTCTTATACATCTTTTAGTTCCTTTTATTATTTTATTTTTCCAGTTGGCATATGATGCATTTGAGAATTGGTAAAACAAAAGCTCACCCATTTTAACTCTAACATCAAAAAACATTATTTTGCTTGTTGTTTGGCCTTATGACATTGATGCAGGATCTTCATGTTTAACCACTATAATTTATAAGAAATCTTTGTTCATAGGATTTGGTTTGTAACTTAGTAGGTTTTGGCCTGTGCGAGTTTTGGAATAACTTTAGGATTTATAAGAGATCTTTTACAGAAATTGAAATTGAAGGTTATTGCACCTATCAGCAGGTAGAGGTTGGATTTTTTTGGCTAAGAAACAAAAGATTATATAAAGAACTATATGAGATATGTACAAGGATTGGTGGGACTACAAATCCACAAAAATAAGGACGAGAAGTCCCATTCCAAACAAAACACTCACAAAACTACAAAAAACAAAAATAGCCCAAAACCCAAAAGCAACGCAGCTCAGTAAGAATACATCCCCTCTTAAGATACAGAGGCTTCCCAATTAAGCGGGTAGAGGTTGGATTATGTATATATGTTCTCAAATAACCATCAAAAGCTGTCGAATATTTTGTGCCAAAACCAAATAAAACAAATGAATTGATATTTCCATAAGAACTTACTTTGACCATCAATTTTTATACATGCAAAACCTAAATGAGATTATTGCGGCACACCAATCTGTCTATACTAAATTTAGTCTCCTCTTCTTTTTGCCACTTAATCAGTAGGCTTTCTCAAATATATGAAGATACTATCAGGAACAAATTATCAGTTTTGGCTTTCATTGTCTGTTCTATTAATGGAATGGTCACTTTATTAATTTTTATCAATAAGCTTTCTCATAACTTTTTTTGCCTTTGGTAATTTATTTGTTATATGAAATAACACTGATTACTTGTTCATTAAATTAGATGGAGTGCTGCTAAGGTTAGGAGTTTTTTGCCTAAAAACCAAGCCGGTTAGTTTTGCCAGATGTTATATCATATCTCAAAGGGATTCCACTTTAGCCTTTTTAAAAGAATTTATTATTATTATTTTTTAAAACTGCAGTCTCTGAGGCAGGGCCTTAAAATTAACCTTTCGGCAGTAATTCTGGGCCTAGTATAGTTTCTCAAACAAAATCTCTATTTTACTTATAGTAGCTAGTTTAGATGATGATATTGTTTGTATTTTACTCTTTTGACTTGTTATGTTAATAGAAAGTATTAAGGTGGTTTTGTTCATTTTACAATTGACAGTATATCCTTCCTTAAAAGAAGATGTAGCTTTATAACATATTGTTCTCAGCTCAATTTCAGTGTCTTGTCTTGTTTTGTTACAATTTTCTTGTCAATAATGCTTAATAATTTTGAATTGGCTTTTAGGTTGGGGATGGCCCCCATAAACGTAAGAAGGGCGTGTTTGGGACAAAAGGTGGTGATAAAGAGGTAAGCTTACAAACTTACACAGGATACTCATAGCATCTTAGTCGAATAAAACTACATCTTAATCGAATAAAACTATTATTCCACATCAGTATCCTGCCATATTTTTTACTTGATGAAATTGTTTATTTCCATGAATATCAGACTTTTGGCCTGCTGATTCTTTCTTCTATAAAAAAATATGCCAGTCAGTTTGTTAATATATTGGGAATAAAATGATCTTTTATTGTTTATTCTTGACAGAATTTTCACTTTTGGGTGGAAAACTAATACTCATGCAACAATCTTAGGGCTTTTTGATGATTCCTTGTGTTAATAAAAAAAAAAACCACTATTGTTTTTATAGCTAATATAAAATATTTTTGTTGTCTTAACAGACTTGATGTGCACAATTGCACTTCGGTTCTGATTTGACTAGTTATTTTAAAAGCGAACTAGTTCATATACGCAACCCACTTAATGCCTTTTTCCTTGTTATTATTGGTGTACAAACTATTTAATTCTTAGTTTGGATATTAATTGTTAATTTCTAGTCTATCATTCGGAGTAACTTGCAATATGCGGCATTAAGTGCATTAAGGAGACTTCCTCTGGATCCAGGGAACCCGGCTTTTTTGCATCGTGCTGTGCAGGGGTTAGTTTGTTTCTACTTTCGTCTTCACATTTATAGAGAAATTGTTGTTATATTAGTGCTTAATCTTTGTTAATTTCGGTATACTACTTCCATTTAAGTAGTATTTGTGTGTGTAATGGCAAAAAGACATATACATGCTCAAGCATGCACACTCACACACAGACGCAAAGCAAGAAGGGACTATCAACAGTACATCCTATACTCATAGATGAATACCTTAGAAAACTGTGCAAATATTTTGCGTAATTTTTTTTTTAATCCTTTTCCAACCTGAGCTTGTTTAGCACTGCAGGGTTTCATTTGCTGATCCTGTGGCTGTGAGGCATGCTTTGGAAATTCTCTCTGAGTTGGCTGCCAAGGATCCTTATTCTGTTGCTATGGCATTAGGTGACATGATTATTTTAAATTCTTTCACATTGTCATGGTGTTTACTGTCTTAGACTGTACATGTTCTCTTATTGTCATTGAACTGGTATGTGTTTAATGCTTTACCTTTATTTTCTTCTTGCAGGAAAGCTTGTTCTCCCTGGAGGTATTGTACCAAATATTTGTTGCCTGCAGTACTTTTCGTGTAGCTATAGCAAGTAAAAGTGATTGAAATTATATATATATGTATATATAGTGTTTTGATTACATAAAGTTTGCACACACTTTACAGGCATGCATAAATTAGTGCACAGATGCCTACATACCACACATGCAGGCATGTTTGCGTACCTAGATAACATAGAATATGCATGCATACATACTAAGTACTTGAAAGGAAAAAGTATTTTGTTCTTCCAAGGTAAATTTTAGATTTCCTCTTCTCTTTTCATCAGAGCCCCATTATTTTATGTAGTGAATACTTATGTTAACCTGAACATTTCAACTCTTTGGTCTAGATTTATGCAATTTTTGTGCACATCTAATCCAGGGACATATTGTAAAAGGACTTCTGGTGCAGAATTTTTTTTCCCCTCTTCTTTGAAGAGACTTCTGCCTTGATTTGAACTTTTGTGGTCCATAAGAATGGTAGAATTTGTGTTTAGGTTTATTTTCTTGTGAAGCTCTTGGCTTCTTTAATTTTTCTTCTAATATGATGGGAAGTTAGTCTGCATTTATAAATATGCTTTACTTGGTTTCCATCTTACTGCAATTTTGGTGACTTCTGTTGATTTTTTTTTATATTATTATATGAATCAGGGGCTTTGCAGGATGTGCTTCACTTGCATGATGTGCTTGCCAGAGTTTCACTGGCCAGGTTGTGCCATACAATTGCGAGAGCTCGGGCACTTGATGGTAAATCTGTTTGAAATTTTATTTGCACTGTTAAGGCTTCTGTTTCCTTGAATATATGATGTCATTGGCTTCTTGAAATCTGGGGCAGAGAGGCCTGACATAACATCTCAATTCATCTCAATACTCTATCAACTTCTGCTGGATCCCAGTGAAAGAGTATGTTTTGAGGCAATCCTATGTGTGTTGGGAAGAACTGATACCGCAGAGAGGTGTGTCTTTAGTCCTATATATTTCTCTTTTTTCTTTCATTTAAGTTTTTCGCTTTCACTATTCTTTCAAGGGGTTAAACTGAAAAATATTGCGGGATTTATAAATTTTTTAATAATAATAACTTTGGGTTCTGGGATTTGATTTAGGAGATAATATTTTAGATTGCAGTTTTATGTGTGCTTCTATGCACACACACACACACACACACACACCCCTACCTCTGTGCATTGTATTGATGGACTGGTGGAATTTGAAATCTGCGATGAGTCATGACCAGTCCCATATTTTCACCCAAATTATTGCTCTATTTTTCTATACTGTTACATCAATGCTCTTTCATTGTTGATATTAAATCCAGCATGTGTAATTGAAGCACATGTAAGATAAAATGCAGATGCTTCCATTGGTGTAAAACATGTGTAAGAAATTGTTGAAAAGATGAGAGCTCTAAAACTAATACAATATGTGAGTACGCGCTTCAGGTTGCAATTTTCTTCTCAACCTAATTTCTATTCTGTCCCCTCTCTTCTCTCTCCTCCCTTTCTCATTTTGTCTAATACACCATGGTTGTAATTTATAGGCTCATAGTCATTTCATTTACCCTCCCTTCATCCTTAATTTCCAGAATGCAGTTATCCGTACATTTATGTGCTGTAGGACGGAAGAGCGGGCTGCTGGATGGTATCGTTTGACTAGGGAAATCCTCAAGGTGCCAGATACACCATCTGTATCATCTTCCAAAGATAAATCTCTAAAGACAAGGCGCCCACAGCCTCTCATTAAACTCGTAATGCGAAGGTTGATCACATTCCTTCCTTTGTTCCTGTTTTCTGAAGCAGGAGATTGTATTTATCTATATTAACATGGTTAGACATGGTGGATTTCATGGTGGAAGAATGCTTGAATCGTGCTATGGCTAGTGGGCCAGTGACTATGCTGTTCATATTTTGAATTCTTTTCATGATTTTTGTTTTCCTTTTTTTTTTCAGGTTGGAGAGTTCTTTTCGTAGTTTTTCTAGGCCAGTCCTTCATGCAGCTGCTAGAGTTGTACAAGAAATGGGAAAAAGCCGAGCTGCAGCATTTTCTTTAGGCTTACAGGATATTGATGAAGGAGTCCAGCTTACTACATATTCAGAGGATTCACTCGATTCAGACATTAATGAAACCGCACACTCTGAAGGTTTTTTTTTTTTTTTGGTCTTTTATCAAGTATTTTTTCCTCTAACTTGTGTTGTTCTATGTATTAGACAAGATTTTGTACGTGATATTCATGAGGATTCTTATTCATTGTAAATCTAATGTTTTCTTTTCAAGAAATTGTAAATGATTGCATAGTTTTATTTAATTGCTTCAACCGTGGTTTATAATTTTACACAGGAAGCTTGTCGCTCATTACCCCATCTTCCATGTTTGAAGTATTATTTTATACTGTAGTTTAATTACATAAATAGAAAAGGTCGTTTACTCCATATATTTCTTGTGACACTATTTTCAATGTACTAAGAAGGCTTACTACTTGCATATATGTCAAATAATTCTGGATTTTAGATGTTGCAATAATTTTTAGTATTTCTGGTATTTGTGTTACTAATTTATGAAATATAATGGATTTTTTCTTCCTTTTTTGGGCAAACAATTGTACTTGATTTTGGGATTTCTTCCATGACATCTTGAATTTGTAAAAGTCTAAATGACTAAGAGTTTTGGATTATGATACTTTTAGTTCTTCACGTGGACAGATTTGGTAACTAATAGAATAAAGCAAGTATTTCTTCAAGTGAATGGTTTTTCTACTTCCGTGCATTTTGCTGTCAAGTGGTTACATAACCAGGTTGTGGATTTGGCTTCTCTGCCCCAACATCTGGTACTGCAGGCACTGTGTGTTTGGCTGTATGATTATCTTTTGTAAATGGAATTTGTTTCTCTTATCATCAGAAAGAAAAATAGGAATTGCATAATTACTGCATACCGAGTTATTTTGTTGGATTCCGTGATGGGTCTTTTCTTCATGCGTGGTCCAACTAAAAGCACCCAGGGGCCCATGCCCATGCCCATGCCCAATAGACACTTGTAGGCAGTCATATAAGATGCCCTCTTTTTGCAGTCCAAAATTTTCTACTTTATTTTGTTTAGATAATCTTATGTTTGATGGGTTCTTGATAACATGTAGCGGTGTAAATTATTGTCATTAGTCATTTGTAGCTAGATGTATATTTGATGTATATTTGAAAGAATGAATTGTCTACATGGTGGATCATTTTTAATTTGTCTTTGATTTTTTATCTGTCTTTCAACTAGGTATGCGGAGAACCTCCTCTATATCTAATGGAACTGGTAGCAAGGACACCATTGCAGGTTTGTTAGCTTCACTGATGGAGGTGGTGCGAACAACAGTAGCATGTGAGTGTGTTTATGTTCGAGCTATGGTGATCAAGGCATTGATTTGGATGCAAAGTCCGTTTGAATCATTTGATGAGCTAGGATCTATTATTGCATCAGAGCTTTCTGATCCAGCTTGGCCAGCAGCACTATTGAATGATATTTTGCTCACTTTGCATGCTCGGTTCAAAGTAAGTAATGGATATTAAGTCGTATGTACTGTCCATCTAGCTCAGCACCTTCTTTTCCTTTTGCCTTTTCTATTTTGCCTTTTTTATGGTACAGTTTTTATTTACTTATTTTTACTTTTCCTGTTCTGAAGTTGGTTACTGGTCTTCTAGCTAAACATGATATGAGAGAATAATACATAGGCACCTAACTAGTGAATGCTGGTTCTGATGTATTAATTTCCTGACATCAGGTTTAGTGACGCTCTACATGATTGGTATGAGACAAATTTCGATCAAAATGACAATAGAAGCAACAATCTTGACTTTCTTATTTTCTTGCCTAATGTTCCATTAATATAAAAGAACTTTAGTTTTTGATAGGAATAAAAGTAATCTGTGCAAGCTTTTGAAAGGATATTTAACCCCATACCTTGCTGCTAGATTAAGACAATTTACTCATATTTTATTGTCATTTGGTTTGTCAGGCAACTCCAGATATGGCTGTCACTCTTCTTGAAATTGCAAGGATCTTTGCAACCAAAGTTCCTGGGAAGATTGATGCTGATGTATTGCAACTACTGTGGAAAGTATGTTTTAATTTGATAATCAATTCTAATAGTAGTTTCCATTTTGAAATTTAATATTGTACTTCTATTAATAACTTTTGTTCTTCCGCTTATTGATCTTCCGCAAGCATCTTTTATTATCATTTTGTTTGTTTATAATCTATTTATCTCCTACTCATATAGCTTTTACGCAGAACTTTACAAGGAATATTTCTTTCAATAAATGTTTTATTGGTTGTTCTCTTAATAATGGCTTAAATTTTGTGCAATCACTGGATTATTGGCAAATATGTATGTTCACTCAAATACTAGTAATTGATGGACTGATATTTTCTGAATTCTAGACATGCCTTGTTGGAGCTGGTCCTGATGGGAAACACACAGCTTTGGAAGCAGTCACCATAGTGCTTGACCTACCACCGCCACAGCCTGGGTCAATGTTTGGACCACTATCAGTGGATAGAGTATCTGCATCTGATCCAAAGTCAGCTCTTGCATTACAGAGATTAGTCCAAGCTGCAGTAAGCATTTCTAGTTATAATTAATTGTTTGATACGTTCATTTTTGCTTTTACAAGAAACTGAAAATATATAAACAAGCATAAAAGCATGCAAGTTGGACTAGTGATTGGCACAGGCAACAAAAGAGCCCTTCTGCAAAAATATAACAAAATGCCAAGCCAGGCTATGTATCCCCAAAAAAGAAAACAGATAATGAATGCACAGAAGCCAAGGCCCTTCCAAATAAGCTTGATGTGATTCATTTACCATTGGTCCAGTTTATGTGGGAGGGTTGGGGTATGTTGCTGGATTACATCGCATAGAAACTTCTGATTCTTCTTTAGTTTGTAGATGCCCGCTATCACGTTTTTGTAGTGGACTTCTGGTCCATTTTGTACATTGCACCATTGAACCATTATTTTACTTGCTTTTGTGTTTCTTATCAAAAAAGTTAATCCAAAGAAGCAGGAATCAATCTCTGACCTAATAAACTTGCAGGTGTGGTTCCTAGGAGAAAATGCAAATTATGCTGCTTCTGAGTATGCTTGGGAATCTGCAACTCCACCAGGCACTGCATTGATGTTGTTAGATGCAGATAAAATGGTTGCTGCTGCTAGTTCTCGCAACCCTACTCTTGCTGGTGCATTGACACGGCTTCAGAGATGTGCTTTTAGTGGAAGCTGGGAGGTATAATTTCCCTCACGGTTGTCATTCTATGTTTAACATTTTTGCTGCCTTTCACTTCAGACTGCTATGGTTTTCAGTAAACATTGAGTGCAATTCATCTCAATCTACCAGTCTCTGGCTGAGTCCATTTTATCTTCTGCTTGATGATTGCCTGATTGTAGTTCGAGCAGAGTAGTTTCTAAAACCATAATCTGCTCTATCTTAATTGATCAAGCTCTATTATGGTTTGCTCACGCATATGCAGTTAGTCCGATGCTTTATCTGTTTATTATCTCTTTAGGTTTGATAAATATGAATAATGCATTCCACAAGCTAGATAAGTTTTGAATTTGACGTGTGGATATATTTTATTATATGAGATAATTTATTGTTACTTGAACTTTTTCCATTTTATTTTATGCGATATTGAATGAATTGTTGCTTGAAGTATAACTAGTTGGTTCTCATCTGTATGGACACCCCAGGTTCGGATTGTTGCTGCTCAAGCTCTTACAACAATGGCAATCAGGTCTGGTGAGCCTTTTAGGCTACAGATCTATGAATTCTTACATGCTTTAGCTCAGGGTGGTGTGCAGTCACAATTGTCTGAGATGCATCTCAGTAATGGGGAAGATCAAGGAGCTAGTGGTACAGGCCTTGGAGTATTGATAAGTCCCATGATAAAGGTTCTTGATGAAATGTACAGAGCACAAGATGATCTAATCAAGTAAGACATGCCTTTTTTTCCCCCCACTATCTTTTAATTTGTCTCTCACTTTCTGGGTGTCATTAAATTTTCCAACTTGATTTTTAGGGACATACGCAATCACGATAATGCAAACAAAGAATGGACAGATGAAGAACTTAAGAAACTCTATGAAACTCATGAGAGGTTATTAGATCTTGTTTCACTGTTTTGCTACGTGCCAAGAGCAAAGTATCTTCCACTGGGGCCAATTAGGTACTTTTTTTTAAAAGGAAAATGTTGTTTTCTCTTTTAGTTTATTAAAAGAGATTTTATATGTTTCATTTAAATTGGTGAATGAACATAGTTGACTTCTATGTACAAAGAGAGTTCTGTAAATGACATGAATTGTGATGATTAGGTTATACCTAAGGGATCATGGTTTGCTAACATGCCTTGTCCTCTTGATATGTGTTCCAGACTTGGGATTTCATCTCCATTATTTTAATAATGTATGATGTCATTATATTTTTGTATGTCAATTCATCTTATGCATGACAGTAGTCTTATGACTGTACAATGCATTTGATGTCATTTTTCTTTTATTTGTACCAGTTTCTGCATGTCTAGTTACCTTGTTTCGTAACATCTATTGCCTCCATTGTCACCTTGGGCCATTTGATATTCAATGTTCTATTGCATTATTTTAACTGATTCTACAAGTTAATATATAATTGCTACACCTTACCTTGTTTCTTAACATCTACTTCCTCCAGTGTTGCCTTGGGCCATTTATTTTCATTCTACTCAAAATATTCAATGTGTTATTTTAACATTTCAACTCAATATACAATTATTAAACCTTGCTGAATTTTGGTTACATTCATGTTTTTGCTGACATGTCTGATTTTTCCCATGATGAGCTGTTCAATTACATTGATACTTGTCTGCTTAATTAGATAATAAGGTTTTTACAAGATATTCTAAGTTAAACAACAAGATCCATGAGAAGGGCATTTTGTAAATCTTTCAAATTGTATGCTTCAAATATAAGAGGGATTGACAGTTGTCGTTGTGGGAGTTGATTTCTTATAACTGATTTCTGTTCTGAAACTTTGGTGCACTGTTCAACAGCTAGCTATGTAAGAAGCTTCAAATTGAGTTTCTGGATAACTTCATTTCAACTTTATTTGATGGACTGTTTTCTGTTTGATGCTTGCTTTTATTAGGATTTGTCGTTTTGATTTTGTTTTTACTCTTCTGAATTTTACAACAGTGCAAAACTTATCGACATCTATCGAACAAAGCATAATATAAGTGCGTCAACTGGTTTGAGTGATCCAGCAGTTGCCACTGGAATTTCTGATCTAATTTACGAATCTAAACCGGCTCCTGTTGAGTCTGATGCACTTGATGATGATCTTGTAAATGCGTGGGCAGCAAACCTTGGTGATGACGGCTTGCTGGGAAACAATGCACCAGCAATGACCAGGGTAAGAAGACTTCAATTATGGAAATCTGAATAAAATTTGGTGTAATGAACCTTATCATCTTTGCTTGATTGGTAGGTCAATGAGTTTCTTGCTGGAGCTGGAACTGATGCTCCAGATGTTGATGAGGAAAATGTCATCTCTAGACCTTCAGTTAGTTATGATGATATGTGGGCAAAGACACTTTTAGAGTCTTCAGAATTGGAGGTACAAGCATTTGTCATTATTCTCTGCAATGAGTTGTAACATGCAACCGCTTGTGATTTGGGAAGTAATACAGGGCCGAAGAAATTTATTGCTAATTGTAGTTGTGTTCATTTATTTGCAGGAAGATGATGCAAGGTCCTATGGATCATCCTCCCCAGATTCGACTGGATCGGTTGAAACTTCCATATCGTCTCACTTTGGTGGAATGAACTATCCATCGTTGTTCAGTTCAAAACCATCCAACTATGGGTCCTCACAAACTACGGTATAACTAATGAAACTGGATTTCTTTCAAGTTTATGTCTCTCTTCGTAGTAGTTTTATTAAATCACCAATTTGAGTTTCAATCTGGTTTTAGTAAACTTTACAAGATTGATCGTTCAGAAACAGATGTTGGAAGTCTATTAAATTCATTAAATTTAAATTTCAAAAGCTTTGTCCAATTTCTTTTTTTTTTCTTTCTTTTTCTTATTTTGAACTGCTTGCACTGATTGGTTTGAAGGAATAATAACCCACTCTTTCTTGAAAGACACTTCATTCCTTAGCTAATAGAAGTTATAATTATCAACTGACATTAGACATCATCTCATACATTTGATAGTGAACCGAGTACGCATTGCTAAAATCTTGTCCGGGGATTATAACATTGCCATGAAAATTGCAGTCACATAAAGCAAAATATATATTGGTTTTGAATCAACACAAAATGTTTATAACAGGAGAGGGTAAGTAGGAAGCAATTCATCCATGTGTGGTTCTTCATCACCATATGACAATTATGGTTCTGGATACAGTTCACATCCATTCATCATCTACTTTTTCTATCTTATTAATTGAGTTCATTTTCGATTCTTCAATGCTTTGTCAGATAAGAGAAGAGCCTCCTCCATACACACCACCTGTTATGGAAAGGTATGAGTCATTTGAGAATCCATTAGCTGGGTCTGCTTCGCAGAGTTATGGATCCCAAGATACGGAGCGAAGTTCTTCCGGGAAACAGCAATTTGGAACAGCATTATATGACTTCACTGCTGGAGGAGATGATGAGGTAAATTGACTCTCTTATTTTGGCCATAGAGATCGGAGCTACAGCCTTTATATTTGACAATAGTTGTTAATAATTTCAAGGATGAGATTAATTCAGAAATACTGTTTTTTTATACTTAGAGCAGACAGAATTCCAGTGGCATAATTGGGGATCTTCTGCTAGATTTTGACTTTATCCATCCTATAACCACGTCAAAATAACTAATACCAGCCCGGTCCTTACATTTATTTGCCCTGAGACATTTCTGATTGGTCAATAAAAATCAATTTCAATGCGATTTTTTTTCCTTTTTTGTTAGTTTAGCCAATCTATCATGAAAAGTAAAAAATGGTAAAGTAACCTTGTATTGATTGTTCTCTAAATGTAAGTTCTCTGCCCTTTGCTGAATCATGCAAGATAGAGGAGCCTTTTATTATGTTATAATATCATCAGGGTCATGATCCATCAACCTATTGGCGCTTTGCGCCCATAATAAAGACACTTACTGTCTGCCCTTGATCCAACACACTTGCACTGCACTGTCTGAGTAAATACTTTTACTTTCTCTCAAACCATAGTAATATTATTCGTCAGATCATTGAGTCATTTATTTCTCTTGAAGTCTCTTCGATGTTTATTTCTACACCTGTCTCTCTTTTTTTTTTTTTCTGTTGATGTTACTTGCATGGAATTGGATCCACAAGTTCATATCTGACGTGGCAGTACACCCATTGTATTGGATATAGAGGTCAATTTCTGATTGATCATATTATGCAGTTTTTTGGATCCCGAGATCACTGTCATTTAAGTGTAGACAATCAATTAATTTATTCATTTTCATATGATGAATCTGTTTATTGATGTATTTTAAAATCGACTCTGTTGCTTGATTTGGTGCTAATGAATATTGAGAGTAATTATGATTTTCTTTTCCTTGCAGTTAAATTTGACAGCCGGAGAAGAGGTTGAGATTGAGTACGAAGTGGATGGATGGTTTTATGTAAGTATATGGAAAGAAAAGGATTGAACTTAACTAGCTCATTGTAGCTCATCTGTTTTTCGGTTTCAGCTACTTGGCTGTTGATTATAGGATTTGACAATGATGCCAATACATTTGCATGCCAAATTTTGGTTTTGTGTTTCTTTTATTTTTTCATTCTCTTCCATTGAGCTGAATGAAGCTTATTGTAGACACCTAACCTGCCAACCCATTTATGAGAGACCACCAATTTTAGTAGGAATGATGCATTTGGCTAACATGCTCGCATTCCCTTGTTGCAGGTGAAGAAGAAACGCCCTGGAAGGGATGGCAAAATGGCTGGGCTAGTTCCTGTTCTCTATGTAAATCAATCTTAATCAGGTGCATCAGACATTAAACAATTCTGTTCTGCTCTTTTCTGACACCAATCAATCATGTAAAGCATTGTTGGAGCCTTTTCTCTCGCTACTCTCTAGGATCTTTTCCTCTCCTTTTCTGTTTTCCTAGCCAATCAATCTCATGAAAAACGCTTGGAGTGCTCTTCATCTGAGCTGTCCAAACACTGTGGAAAGACACTGCCTGCTAAAGGATTTATAGACGCGGAAATTTCATGCCACACTTGTTTTGTTCTGTTATCTTTCCTTCATGTACACAAGTTTATTGAGCATCCGAAATTTTCAGGCTGTGGAATTCCTTTAGGAAACACTGTGTCGATGTTTCTGTTTGTATTTTTTTACCATGTACATTTTCTCATTTTTTCGGTTAACCTCTCTTGATAGGTTTTGCTGTAGTAATTGTAATCCGTTTTTGAGTAATATTTAATTTAGTTATTTTTTTTTTCCTTTGATATTTTTGTGTTTGCCTTGGGAGAAAAATTTGCATGAGACTGATGTGGTGAGTCTGTCTAATGATATTTGTCATGTGATGTAGCTGTGGAATTCATGATACTGTTATTTATTTGGGTCCGCCTAAGTTACGTTTAACGTAACTTACGGCCTGCCCTGTAAAATTTCGTACAGCCCCCTATACTTTATTTATTTATACTTTATTCATAAATATTATAAATATAATTATATTTTTAAAATAGATTATTATTGTTATTATTAATAACAAGAATAAAAAATATTATAATTAATTAATCTATTAACAATAATTAATAATATTTTTTATTAAATTAATAATAATAATAATAATTAACTATAATTAATAATAATACTAATTAACTATAATTAATAATAATAATAATTAATTTTTGAATAATAATAACAATAATAATAATTAAAATACAAAATAATAATTATGATAAAAAATAATTAAGGATTTTATAGCAATTGATTTACAACTTAACTCATTCTGATTTTGCTTCTAAAACAAAATAAATACATAAATGGTAATATAACTCATTCTAATTACGATTTCTTTAGTTCAAGTAAATGAATTATAATATTATTTTGTTTATTAATTTATTTTCTCAAATATTTATTTTTAATTTAATTTTTTTAACAACCAATATATTTTTTTCGAGTTAAAATTGATCTCCATCTTATTATATCGTAAGATTTTACAAAACGTAATTATTTTCAAAAGCTAAAAAAATCTACACACACTCTCTCTCTCTCTTTAGAAAACGTTTTAGAGAAAAATAAATTAATAAAAAAATAATATTATAATTTATTTACTTGAACTGAAGAAATCGTACTTAGAATGAGTTGTATTACCATTTATGTGTTTATTTTATTTTAGAAGTAAAATCAGAATGAGTTAAATTGTAAATCAATTGCTATAAAATTCTTAATTATTTTTTATCATAATTATTATTTTGTATTTTAATTATTATTATTGTTATTATTATTCAAAAATTAATTATTATTATTATTAATTATAGTTAATTATTATTATTATTAAGAATTTAATAAAAATATTATTAATTATTGTTAATAGATTAATTAATTATAATATTTTTTATTCTTATCATTAATAATAACAATAATAATCTATTTTAAAAATATAATTATATTTATGATTATAATAAAATAATAATTATAATTATAATTCATTTAATAATTATTATATTTTTTAATTAAATGAAGGTTAGTTTGAGTTACAGGGGCAAATTCGTACTCTAAATTTTTAATAAAATAAAATTGAGTGTAAGGGGTTAAACAAAATTTTACAATGTAAAAATTTTATAATATTTATGAATAAATTATAAATAATATAAAGTATAGGGGACCGGACGAAAGTTTACAGGGCAGCCGCAAGTTACGTTAAACGTAACTTAGGCGGACCCTATTTTTAAATATAAAATTTTTTGAATCTCATAATTGGTTGTACTTTGGGGCGCTCTGTTTTGTCACATGACAAAGCAGTAGTGCTTGGGTGGTGAATCTGTCTCATGCAAGTTTCTCTAACGAGCATCAAAATTTGGGAATTTTTAAATCATGTGAGAAGTTTCTCATTTGCTTATAGAAAGGGAAGAGAGACTTTTGGTTTTAACTAAAGAATAATTTTTTGGTAGAGGGTCCTTTAATAGTAAGGGATTAGTAAAAAGATTAAAATTTGTGTTTTAAAATAAGGATTTTTTTATTAGATGATGATTCGTTAATCTAATGTCTACAACAGTCCATTTGTGATTTTTGTCGTCTGTGGAATTAGAGTCCGGTCCATTTTTTTTTATTATTATCTTATTTTGGATAAGTAGTCCGGTCCATTTCTTATAGATATTCACGTAAATTTTTTGCAAGGATCCATCTGGTGGTGCAAAATTCTAGATTAATTTGAAACATGGAGGCGTTAGATCTACGATAAATAAAAAATATATATATTTTTTTCATACATAAATATATGTAATGTGGAATTCTCCCTCCGCGGACTAAAGACAGGAAGAAGTTGGGACCTGCAAGTAGAGGCGTTTAGCAAAGGAGAGAGGAGGGTAAGTTTCGAGATGGAGCTTTTGTCTTGGTTGCAATTAATGAGCTCAGTTCAATAACGGAGGTTGCAAATCAGGACAAGGCTACGTTACAGACTCTGTATGTAACAGCTCAGTGCAAACTGGCCTTGCATCAGCTAAGTTCCAAGAACTTTTCCTCTCTCCTGCAACGCGTGGATGCTCCCCATTCCTGCAAATCATTGACATGATCTAATCAGAATCAGCTGGAGCAATAACTAAGGCAGTTGGTAATTGATAATTGATAATTGATAATTGATAATAAAATATATAGGGTCAGTTTGGAATTGCGGAAGCTGATGAAATTTCATTTATTTATGATGTATAGGTAAAATAAGTTGTTAATTAAAAAAGTAGTTTGTTGTTTGGTAAACTATAGTGTTGCGGTTGCTGTGAGCTTAAAAAATAGAGTACATGTATTTGGTAAATCTTATTACGAAAATGTTGTTGTATTATATAATGACCAAAATAAACATACGTTTTAATTATTTTTTATTTTAAGTTTAATAAATTGTTTAGACATATTTTTTTTTAATATGTAAAATTACATTAAAAATAGATTGCCAACGAATTTGAAATAATTAATTAACAAAAATATAAATGTATAGATTAAACTTTAAAAGCATAGTTATGAAATTAGCATATGAACTTACCGGATCAAACTTGAAAAGAACGTACTTGATTATAGCGATAACTAAATTGTGACGGTAAAATAATATCTAATGATTTATATATTAGAGTTTATGGATAAGTAAGATATAATTATCTTTTTATTAAAATACTAGGCTTTTAATAGACATTTTAAAAAGGCGTAATAGCTTATTGAATAAGCTGCTTATGAAAAGCAACCATCTACCTGCTTTTAAAAGCTGCTGATGAAATAGAGAAAATTATGAAATAAACTGTTTTTACAAAATTTACCAAACACTGTTTTTATCAAAAATTATGAAATCAACAACTTATTGAGTTTCAACTTCAATTCCAAACGGGGCCATGAACATGTTTCAAGAAGCATATAAAATAAAGTGCTTATTTAGTATAGTTTATCTAATGGTCATAAGTGTTTATTTAATCTTATAAGCTCTTATTAAAATTTTTGTTATTATTTGGTTGTTTTTCTAGTAGAGTATTTAAAAATTAAATAAGCTATTCTTTACCTCCACTAAAAAAGCTTAAATTAAGAGTAGAGGTTGAAAATTTTTTATTTAAAAAAAATTAAAATTTCTAAAATATCTTTTACTTATTTATCAATTTTATTTTATATTTTTCATAACATAACTTTAAAAAAATGCCTACTAAATTAATTTTGTAAATTTTAATAAAAACTTGCATTGACAATCAAGCAAGTAAAATTTTTTAGATAAAAGTTTTACTTGTAAAAAGCCTACCAAACGAAGCCTTAGTGGAGAGAGAATATATTGTGCTTTAAAAAAAAATTAGTTGTCTTATGAGTAATATTATAAGAATCGAATAATAACCCTAACATTTGAACTCCAAGTAATTAAATTAAAATACATATTAAAACACGTATTTTAATTTTATTTTCTCACTTAATCTAATCATTGCTATAATTGTTTGATTTTATAGGATAATCACAGAGATGATGTGGTGAGGTACGAAACTTTGTTTTATATTTGCTAAGGCGGATGATATAAGAGGTATGAGTATTCAAACTTCAGCTGTGCTCGGATTTCCATAATTTAGACCTCTAAGTGATGTGTGCGTTGAATCATGAACTGTTATATTACTTTCATTCTTAAGTTCAGTAGCCACTTCATCATTTGAAATCCAAATTATAGGTTAAGCTACTTGGAGCTTTGGCATTGGCTGACACCATATTTAGGGAAATATTTTGGTATAATTAGTTTTCAATCTCGACACCTCCAAATATTTTGGTATAATTGAACAAATTTCTTTTGAAGATCTACCAATATTACTTGTACATCCTTCTGCTCTTCATCCTTTTATTTATTCTTCCAAACCTCTCTCAATGTAGAAAAGATATTGATAATTGCAGTTTAGTTCAATACCCACCGACACTTCTGGATATTAAATAACCCAAAGAAAATTTGAGAACTTACAAAGTACCATATATTTATCAGTAAAATGCACATGCTATCATTTTCAGTTCATGGCATTCATTTTTACACAACCATCCATTTGCTTTAGTTTGCATTCACATCAATGTGCCGATCGAAATAGCAATACAAGTACGGGCAAGCAAACCGTGGTCCAAATCTTTATGAAATGAAATTTGTGATATCATTATATGTTGCTGAAACTACTAGAAAGCATTTAAGGCACCACATCAATTTTTCAACATACTTTAATGACTCTTTGTTGAGGAGATGAATATGGTTGGGTTCATAAAATTTTATTCATACTAAAAATATTGCAATTTTTCTTTTTTTGAAAACTAAATACAAACAACACTTGACTCACATAATTTTTTTTTTAATTTATATATGACAAAATAATTTTCACTTTTGCATAATATATGACAATGTTTTTAGAATGTAACGTATATGACATTTTGGTGGTGGTTTATTTAAAATACCCTTCTCCTCTTTATAAAGATCAATCTCTCTACAAAAATTTCGACATCTCCCTATTAAATTTTACTGAAAATTCAATATTTCTTCAACAAACATATCCCAAATTAATTTAAAAAGCACATTCACTTTCTAACATGCTGCATTTTTCTTCAATATTTATTATAAGATTAGTTTTTTGCGTTTAAATTTTTGTTTTATTTACTTACAACTACATATAGATAAAAGTGTTAAATTTATAAGTGTTGGGTGTTTTTATTAATTAATTTTTTCTTATAAAATATGATGAAGTATATTTAAATGTATGAGCAACATATCATTTTTTTTTGTGGGATTTATTGTGTTCATTGTTAATAAATGAGTTTAGTATTAGAATACTTATTCCATATCGTAATGTATATTTCTCGACTTCCAGACAAGTCTTGGGTTGAGTAGTCTAAAATTTTAGTAAATAAGAAGTTTCGAATTTAAAGAATAAAAAATTTCACATCCAATAATCTCTTCGTTCACTCATTGATGCCATAATAATAATAATAAAAAATTAAATATAATATACTTGTGTGAAATGACATGCTTCTTGACCCCCGAGACAAGTCTAGAGGAATATAAGTATAGTTAAGTCTATAACACAATTTGAAAATATTAAGTTGTATTAAATAAAAGGGCATTTGGATAATTTTCACTTGGAGTCTTGGTCATAAACTTGGCCTTTAGATATTATTGAGTCATATCAGGTGCAAATTCCCGGTTTGGCTCTAACATTTCTCAAAATACTGTTGTAATCCAACAGATAAGCCCTATATATTCTTCCCAATATGCAAGTGAATTTCACACCAAAATCATGGAGCATTTCTACCTTTCTCTTCTCCTCCTCTTTGTTTCTTTCGTCACCGTCTCTTTGTCCATCATCTTTTACAATCACAATTCCAATTTGTCTCATCCGAATGTCCCTCCTGGCAGCTTTGGCTTTCCCTTCATCGGCGAAAGATTCGAATTCCTCTCATATGGATGGAAAGGTCACCCTGAAAAATTTATATTCACTCGCATGACAAAATATTCATCCCATGCATTCAAAGCAAGCCTTCTTGGTGAACCAACTGCGGTTCTTTGCGGTCCTGCTGGTAACAAGTTCTTGTTCTCCCATGAAAATAATTATGTCACTTCATGGTGGCCTGATTCCGTTAACAAGATTTTTCCATTTACTTTAAACTCCTCTTCCAAATATGAAGCCAAAAAAATGCGTAAGCTACTTCCTTGCTTCTTGAAACCTGAAGCCTTGCAGAGATATATGGGTGTTATGGGTCAAATAGCTCAAAGCCACTTTGTTGCTTATTGGGAGCACAAAGATGAAGTAATTGTGTGCTCTCTTGCTGAGAAATTCACTTTCTTGTTAGCTTGTGGTCTTTTATTGAGCATTGAGGATCCACATCGTGTCGCAAGATTTTCGGACCCTTTTTATCATCTTTTGGCTTCTGGGGTGCTTTCAATCCCCATTGACTTTCCTGGAACCCCCTTAAAGGCATCGAGTCTCGTCCGCAAGGAGCTTCTGAGGATCATTGAGCAAAGGAAAATCTATCTTGATGAGGGAGAGGCGTCGCCAACTCAAGATATATTGTCACGTATATTGTTGACAAGTGATGAAAATGGCAATTTTATGACCGATTTGGATGTGGCTGATAGGATTCTTGCGTTGTTAATTGGTGGACATGATACTGGTCGTGCTGTTTGTATCTTCGTTGTCAAGTATCATGCCAAGCTACCTCATATCTATGATGAAGTTTACAAAGGTATTAACTATTTTCTGTTCTCTCTTTTTTTTAAAAAAAAAAATTCTAATGGTGATGAAAATCTTCATTTATTAAACACTAATATTTATTCCTTATTATTACCCCGAATTTACTTAGTCACCAACTACTATATTTTTTTCTTTTATAACTGGCCCTGATTTGAGACACGATCACATAAAAATTATTATTTAATGAGCGATATTACTTATGTAAAAGTAAGCGATATGATGTAAGAAAATATATAGAGTAGAATAAATTAAAAATTCTAAATTTTCAGTCGATTTACTAATTAGTAATTTATTCTTCCTACACCACGACATTGGCACATACTGATGCTTGATTATTCACATTAACTTCAATGGTTATTAATAGGGACTTACAAAATTATTTCATGTATTCACTTATTCATTATATGGTTAGTGAAGTTGCTTATTAAAACATTTATAATGACTTAATTGTGTGCGTTTCTATCTACGTATATAGAACAAATGGAGATTGCAAAATCAATAGCTGCGAATGAGTTATTGAATTGGGATGATATCAGAAATATGAAATATTCATGGAATGTGACCTGTGAAGCGTTGAGAATGGTGCCGCCTGTCCCAGGTGCTTTCAGGGAAGCCATCTGTGACTTCAGTTTCAATGGTTTCACTATTTCGAAGGGTTGGAAAGTAAGTCTTCAATACTATATATTACAGTCGTTCGGTCTTCGAGTTTTAATGTGGCGTTAAATAATTTGGAAATGAGCTTGGATTTTCATGTTTATTTAACTTTTTTTAAAAATAAAATAAAATACAAGGCTGTGATTGGTAGTTATGATTGGATAAGTAAGTAATTAAATCTTTACTACCTAATACTGTACTCTCTCACAAAAAAAAAAAGACATATAATATTATAAATGCGCATATCTTTAGAAATTTTTTATTTTCCCCAAGATCTCCGTAAGCAAACATGTCAAACAAGTATTAAATAATTAAATTAGAAAAACTTATGTGAAAATTTTATTTATTAAAAAAAATTATGACTGCTAAGGGTGATAAAAAGAAATTAATAATAACTGTACAGAAAATTATTACAACCATACTCTCAACATTTCTAACTCACATCCTAAACCGCAAGTTACATGCCAATCACTCACTCACAAAACATTGCACAATCTCATAAATACTTGTTACAAGCATATACTTAGATTGCACAAATTCATTAGGCAACTCCTCCCACATGGCCAGCTTCATCGCTCCATGGCCATTTTCCTCAGTTCTCTATTTAGAAACGAAGTGTGACTTTGATAGCCCACCATTTTGAATGGTAATGTGGCAAGTAAAAGTGTAAAACATGTGCAAAAAGTCAGCAAAAAGTGGACAAGGCATAATTCACAAATCAAGATCATTTACATTCTCATTATGTCCAAAGTTCTCGTACTAGAATTTTGTCATACCAGCCATGAATGAGTTTACACTATCAATTCAAGCCCCATTCAACGTGAGACAAGAGAATTAGTAGAAGGCTCAGCAAATCTCAGATCAACATGATCTAATTTCATATGGTTTGTCAATGCTAAAAGCTTCCCCGAACCAGAGAAATTTGATCCAAGTAGATTTGAAGGGAAGGAACAAGCGCCTTACACATTTGTCCCATTTGGTGGAGGCCCAAGAATGTGCCCTGGAAAAGAGTATGCGAGACTGGAAGTACTTGTTTTCATGCACAATTTGGTGAAAAGTTTCAATGGAGGAAAATTCTTCCCAACGAAAAAATTATCGCTGATGCCATCCCCAGGCCCGAAAAGGGCCTTCCGGTTCGCCTCGTTCCTCATGAAGCATAAATGGAAATGATGTTCTCACAAAGTTAAGCACAAAGCTTTGCACAAAACGGTTCGTTTTGAGCAAAGTATAAAAGCCATTCACACGTGCAAGCAGCAACGCCACACACGCACGCAGCAAATCCTGCAGCAACGTTCCTTCCATCTCTCTCTCTCGTGTACACACAAGCTCGATATCAGCTCCGTTCTCCCTCACTCCCTCGGCTCCGGTCTCATAGATGCAGACCGCTTAATTGTTAAAGATTAATTAATATGTTTTTGAGGCCTCATAGATTTTGAATGGTTATTGTTCTTGTTAAGGATATCGTGGTCTTCAAATATTTTACAGAGCATATATTAATTTGGTGATTAATGTTAATTACTTTGCTTATAGTTGTTGGAATTTTGTTCTTACATGAGGGACCTTCTCAGTTTAGTTTGATTGGGTTCTTCAAAATTGCTTATAATTGCCAAAGACTGCAGTAATTGTTCCTCTAAATGGGAAGCGTTGTATCATTCGTAACATCATGAGAATTAGTATGGTTGCTGCACTACTGTGTGGTGGGGGATAAAAGAGGGAGAATGAGAGAGAGAGAGAGAGAGAGAGAGACGGGAGAAACGTTGCTGCACTCCTAGGAGATTTGTTTTGTTCAGTGATTTGGTGGTGTTGCTTGCAAGTGTAAAAATAAATTGGGGGTTCTGAATGGGCATAGCCGAGCTAGGTTTTGTAAAAATAAAAATATAATAAATAAATAGATGACGCTAGTCCTCCTTAGAAACTGCTCTTACTAAAAAAAAATAATTATCAATATAACTGAAAAATCTGTGGTCATTGTGTTTGTTTGGTAGGGGCTCCAACAACCTGAAATCAATGTCAATCACGGGATCATTGAACCCATGCACGTTGGACTGCGAGCCATCCTTATCACATCGCAAACAACTTAATTTGAAGCATATATTTTTAGGGTCCGCCTGCAGTGCTACAGTAGCATCATGCACCTGTTTTTGTTTTTTCTGTGTTAAATATCACTCAAACTCCTTAACTCAATTTTATTTATATTTTTCTTATAAATATTAAATAAATTTCTACTGAATCCATATGAATATTTTAGTTAGCACCCTTATAGTATTTATTATTTATAAATTTTTATTCTATATTATATATGTATCAAAATACCCCCTGTCTTTATCACAAAACCCGCGAACCCGACCCGCATTCCGTTTCCATTTCCGGCCACTCCACCGGCTACGGTTGGTACCGATTGGAAGCTCGTGCAATGCCGGTCATTTCCATGCCGACTTTGTGGCAAAACAAACCGGGTCGACCCAAACCCGCGAACCAGACCCGGACATCGTTTCCGTTTCCGGCCACTCACCGGCCAAGGTTGGTACCAATCGGAAGCTCGTGCGATGCCGGCCATCTCCATGTCATCCTTATCGCCGGAAAGCGTTCGGAAAGCCGCGAATCTACAGCGTGAAAAGCTGCGGAATCGCGGCTTCAATTTGCCGTGATTTCACCGGTTTCCGGTGACCCCACCACTCGAGGTTTGTTTCCCACAATGCTTTCTGTCTTTTCCGACTAGCCATAGCCACCGAGTGAGTTGATTTGCAGTTGATCGGCAGTTAAAGGATTCACGAATTTGAGAGAAATGAACTTAATATTTGTGAAGTAAAGTTTAAATAAGAATGAGTTAAGGGGTTTGAGTGATATTTGACACAGAAAAAACGAAAATGCAGTGTAGCACTGCAGGCGGACCCATATTTTTATTGCCATAATTATGTAGAGATATAAAAAAAAAAAAAAAAAAACCCACAAATGCCCGAAGAAGAAGAGTACAAAAATTCAATTGAGGAAGAAACAAAAAACTAGCAAGTAGCAACAAATGTAAACCGTAACTGGAAAGTAATAATAAGCAGATAGCTGGAGAAGGCATTAGCATCCTGAGAGAGTCATCGGGTGAGTAAATGGACAACTAGAAATCATAAAAGCAGTCTTTAAAGAATTCCATTTGATGGGGCTCTAAGCTTATAACCAGTGACGCACTCCCATCATTGGTCGGACTTGGCACAAAATATGCCTTGCCTTCATAGTTTATTTTCGTTCGGGTCATAGAAATTGGACGTCCCCACCCAAAATCAGCATCATATATAGGCAGCCGCATCCAGCTGTTTAGCTTGAAACCGGGACTTGTGTACGTTTGTGCTCCGTGCTTGATAGTCGTCGGATCATTGTGTTCCAAATAAGCAAGAGCTGATCTTAAATACCTGTCATCCATCTGCTTTATTGCTTCATGAATTTTCTTTACCGTAAAGATCAACGGTTTTGATATTATATCACCTGATAAAGCAACCGGAGTAGTGAAAAAGAGTACATTACCAAAGTACCCAGATGGAAGCGGAGGATTCAATCTAGATCGTCCGTCTACATTTATGTATAACTTGCACTCTTGTTCATCGCTCAACCCACGTGCCTTGGAGGTGCAACGCCATACGTGTGCTGCTAGAATCTCATAGGTGCTGTACCTGATATTGCTTTTGTATTCATCTTGATCTTGATCTTTCCTTACCTTTGCTTTAAGGGCATTGATTTGATCAAGCGATAATTTCAGTGTAGCAACAGAAGCAGCAGATGAAGCTCTACCATTAGTGGGTCTGTGGGCCAATTGTGCTCCATCGTTTCTTAAGGAAAGAGGCGGGTCATATTCAATGTGATTAAATGCAGGGGAAGCTCCCTTGTTGACCCGGCCACCAAGTACAGTTCTATCAATGAACGGTAGATTTTTAATAGGAATACCACGTGTGACGTCCGCCCAGGAGTTGATAAAATGAAGTGCTGACATTCCATCTGCTAAGTTGTGATGAAAACCTACTCCAAGAGTAACTCCACCACACTTGAAATGAGTCACCTGGCAATGATTCATATATAGAATTTTTAGGAGTAAATGTTCGTTTTCATAAAGTTATAAATATTTTTTATTCATAAAAAAAAAGGACTTTTATTTAGAACGTTGTAAATTCTGCGTTAAAGAAGGCAACCTCAACTCATGAAAATTGAAGGATAGTCTTTGGTACCTGCAATAGAAGAAGTGGGTAAGAAGAGATATCCTTTGGGTCAACTCTGGGGACGAGCTGCTGAAGCTTGAAGCTTGGAGTGAAAGAATCACCCAAATCATCAATAACACAACTTGCTTCGGCCACCACGAACAGAACTCCCTCAGCATTGCACTCAACCTCCATTCTGCCATTTTCGTCCTTTCCGAATCTGCCAGCCACGGGGTAGAATGGCACAAGAACTTTGCTCAAAGCCTCCTTAAGTGCATCAGCGTCAAAGAAATTGGAGCAATCATTTGGCCGCCGGTACACGTACACTGTTGGGACGTGACTTGTTCCCAGAAACAGATCCAAGTTAGTGAGCCACAGGCAATGCTTGGGCGTTTCCTCTGCAGGGCTGACGATTGTTGACTCCTTTATCTGAATTTCCATTGCCACACTCGCCTGAAATTGGAAACTTACTAATTGAAAAAGGGGAAAACACTTACCAAAATATATTAAACTCTGTGTTGTTATGTTGCTCCGCTTTTTTTTACATCCTACGACACGGGCACACGGCCATCTATTTATAGGCCTTTTCCACAGAGTTTGCCATTACTCATATACCAGTCATCCTACGTACCCCTTTTTTTTGTTATTAGAGTAAAGAAAAGAAGATAAAATTATGTGCAGTTTTATTTTTTACGTAATAACGATGAGGTGGTCGGCCGGTTATCAACGTATTATTCAAATACAATACTGAAGGCGTGGCCACTGGGCCTTTTGGCCTGGCGGTGAGCTACTGCCTTCAAATAAAAAATATTGCAAATTTTAAATAAAAAAAAAAATTCTGTAAAATCCTTTCTATATGAGGATAAAATATATATTAAATAAGACTAAATATTTAAATAAAAAAAAAAATTTTCTGTAAATACGAGTAAAGTGAAAATATCCTTTCTATATGAGGATCATCTATCTGAATATATATTAAATAAGATTTTCAAAAAAAAAATTAATATTAATGTAATATCTATTGTAATACTTGTAAATATTTATTTTATTTATTGTAAATATTAATGTAATATCTACTGTAATACTTGTAAATATTAATTGTAATACCTGATATGATATCAGAAACAATTCTGTATAACAGTATTTCAAAAAAAAAAATTGTAAATATTAATGTAATGTCTACTATAACTATAATACTAGTGCTTAATCAGTATAAAAAAAAAATACTGAAGGCGCGGGAAATATATCGCTTTCGCTTGTTACCCTATTGCATTTCGCTTTGTATATGTGCAGCTGTTATTTATAATTTGGTAAGTGGCCTAGACTAACAACAAGATATCTGCATATATGCATGGCATGAGAAGTATCGAGGACCAAAAGAGGTAAAATTTTATTGTTGCTTCTTATTTCTTAAATCTCAATGATCGAGGGGGCATCATCGTTCATCAGTGATCAACGATCAACCCCGGCCCTATCACTATAATATAATCACGAATTTGGCTTCAGAGGCTTACAATGATCTGATTCTCTGACGGGTATTTTATCCAACATCAATTACAATCCATGCACTCAAAGGTCATGTTTGGGAACTTGGATAAATTGTGGGATTGGATTAGATTTTGGAATTAATAAAATAGTTTAATCCTAAGGAATGTTTGGTTGTCATAGACCAATAGGATAGACTAAAATCTAGTCTAAAACAATTGGGATTATTAGTCCTTATATTTATATGGGTTTAGGTGGGATAAAATTAAGTGAAGAATTTGTGTATTTTTTATCACTCTTTTATTTTTCATTTAACCTAATTTTTCCTAAAAATTAAACGTAGAAGTTAATTTCATAATTTTTTTAACCTGTAATTTTATTTTATATGGAATATCAAAATTTTATTTATTAATTTATTTAAACTAGTACGGAATATTAAACCTAAAAATAATCAACTATCTCTTTATAGTAGTATTGAATATTAAATACTAAAGTCAATAATTATCAATATAATTTTAAATTTTAAATATTTATTTATTTAGTTTTATTAAATTAAATTAGTATAGTCATGTCTAATATTATACCAAATAAAAAATAATATTATATATAATCCAATCTAATCCAATCCAACTTAATTTTAAAAGCTAATCCAATTCAATCCTGACTTCCAAACGTAACCAAAAAGTTTTGAATACGCGGGTAATGGGACTCAGATTCGCCTCCCAATTAATTGGGTAGGCGCAACATTTCTCTCCGTTGCCATATAAATTTCTTTTATGGTAAATATTAATAAAGCTAATAAAAAAAAAACACACATTTAGGCTGGTTAGAATTCGAAGGCTTGGCTTGGCTTGGCTGAAACGCTTGGTGGTGATGATTCATGTCTTTAAAATGACCCTGTGGCCGTCGAAATAAAGAATTTTGAGCAATATTGTCGAAATTAGGAGTGTTCGCGGATCGGATTTTATGGATTGGACATCAATTCATATCTGATCTATAATTTTACGGATTGTAATTTTTTAATCCAATCCAATCCATGGATTGATTAAACTCAATCCAAATCCAATCTATATATCTGCGGATCGGATACGGATTTGACTCAATCCATATCCAATCCATACGTCTGCGGATCGGATGCGGATTTAACGTAATCCATATCCAATCCACTATTTTGCACATCAGTTTCTGAATTAAAATTTTTTAGTTCTCCTCAATCCATGAACTAATGAAATAAAAAAAATCTAATATAAAAATAAATTTACTACTAATTAAATTTAAAATTGAATAAAGTTTAAACAAATTAAATACATTCAAAGTTTCAAAATATACCACATTGAGATTAATTATTCAAATAAAGCTACAATAATACATTTAAAGTTTCTAAATATAACACACTAAGATTAATTGTTCAACTAAAGTTACAATAATATATTAATATAACACCGAAATTAATTGTTCAAATAAAGCCACAATTAATTGAAATGACGAAGTTTTTGAAACCAAACACAGTCTGATCCTTCACCAAGGCGGTTGCACTTGTCGAAAAGTGATGATTATGGAGCCGTCAACGATGGGAACCAAGAGAAGTACGGGTGGCGATCTTGAAGGTTGTGATAGTGCAATTGTTTGGCTTGAACTAGTGATTGTGAAGTGGCTCAATGGACTCGAGGAAGAAGAAGGCTTGCTCTAGCTGGAATCGCGCAGCCGACGTCCTTCAAATTGGTGTCGAGAGTGTATCGAACCAGTATTGGGTGTTGCTAGTGTGGATGACAATTTTTCTCGATGGGATGAGATCGAGGCATATTTTTATCCCATAAAAAAATTTAGGGACTGGAGTGAGACATTTTTTTATCCCATTTGTATATATGAAACGGGAGTGGGATTGACAAATTCCGTCCCATCCTATCTCATTGCCGAATAAGAAAAGAAAATTTTTCAATTGGATGCGGGATCCCATCTCTTTTAGGATGAGATCGGAACATATTTTTGTCCCAAAAAAATTAAAGGGACAGGAGTGGGACGTTTTTTCATCCCACTTGCATATATGGGGCTGGATTGGGATTGATAAATCCCATCCCATCCCGTCCCATTGCCAACCCCAGTTGTTAGTGCGTGTGACAGCCGGGAAGTTTAGAGTTTTTTGTTTGTAAATTGTTGGTAACTTGTCATTATATTACTTTACTTTTAGGTGACTTTACAAATTGTTGGTAACTTGGTGTTATGTTACTTTGCTTTTGCTAGTGCGCGTAACTTTATTTTTATTTTGTTTTACAATTTTTACAAGTTATATTTGTATATTTGATTATTTAATTATTTTATATTATTATTGGGTAATGGGTAAGATATATTATAGTACTTATGTAACTATGTAATATCACATTTATAATAATTTTTTAACTATATATATATATATATATATATATATATATTTTGCGGATTCACGGATTTTTGCGGATTCACGGATTTTTGCGGATTTACAGAAGTAAATCCATATCCAATCCATCGACTGCGGATTTTTAAATTTTTAATCCATATCCAATCCACGGATTCATGGATCGGATTTATACGGATCGAATTTTCACGGATCAGACGGATTGAGCGGATCGGATTGGATTCTGAACACCCCTAGTCGAAATAAATGCCTCTGTCCATGAAACAGAATATTAAAATCTATCACTATCAAGAGTTAAAGTAGTAAAAACATGCTATAAGGGGGACTAAATTGTTAATCTTAAAAAAAAAATCTTTAGATATAATTATTAAACGTAGCATATATTTATTTTTAAGATTTATTTACCGAAACGTAAATGCTTCTTTTATATATAAATGAAAAAACTGTAAAGCAATGAAATTTAAACGTAAGGTAGCAAATCCCTTATTCCCATTAAATCTATTCTTTCTTTTTTGTATTTTAATTGACTATAAGAGTTAAAGTATATTTATAAATACATATATTGAGACCCGTTTATATCAATTCGACTAAATCACTTAGATTTTTAACCTTAAATTAAACCCAACTCCTCCCTGGAAGAAAGACGCCCGAGACTCGCTAGGAAAAATTTAAATTAAACCCCTGCAATACGTCTGCCAAGGAAAATAAACCCCTTCCCCTCATTTCATGCGTTTGTGAGGAAGGAGTTCACCACTGAAATGCAGTTCTCAAATAGTTAATTGACATAATTGTTATTTGCTACTTTTTGCGTTTCTCTTGTCACACTCGTATCCTTTCCCTAGCAACATATTTTAGCTAAAAAAATATAACAACACTTAAAAAAATAATTTGATCCAATAAGCATTTTAAATATGTCAGCTTTCTTAATCTCAGACCTATATGTATGATCCAACATAAATCATTTCAATGTATTCACGACATCACTATCTGTTACTTACGCACCCAATGAGAAGCAGTACACGTGTCCTGAGGAGAGAGAAAAACCGTGGAAATGCAGGCTGTGGAAGTTGCCCATTGGCTGCTGTTACTTACAGAATCTGTAACATAGACTTCTCCCACTAAATGATGTATGATTCATATGACAAGTCCTTTCGTAGACAGGACGGCTCTTTTAATTAACATTAATGATAGAAATGTTATAATTTCCTCGCTTGACCGGTGGTTCCGGTTGGGTGAAGTTTTATATGACCCTGTAGAATCGATGATTCATGTCTTTAAAAATTAAAATGACTGGAAATCAATTTTAAGACGTTGGGCTGGTACACGTATTAAATGGGTAATAAAAATAAAAGATATGCAGATTTTGTTGGGTTAGAATTGATTGGCCATCGTCAGTGCAGCACGTGGGAGAGTCCGGTTTACTGGCTTTAGCTGGCGTCATCAATGAAACCGTGCAGGTTCCCAATTTTCTCCCGTTGTGCTTCGCTTTTGGGGCCAATGCAATAAGCCTAGCTACCGCTTAATATAAATAATGGGTTGCTAATTTTTTTTTTTTTGAAAAAAAAAAACTTTTGATAGAGTGAAGATACAACTCTTTTAAGTTTTATTTTAGATTTATTCTACTCGATTTCCTTCTAGTTAGATTACTAATATAAATTAGTTAAAGACACGATATATAGAAATAAAAAATTTGAAATTAACTGAAGGAATGAATGCAAAATTCAGAAAAATGAGAATTTATTGAATAAACGGAAAGTGATAATAATCAAGATGAGGACGAATTTGAGAGATGAGATTTAATAAATTAGTTCAAATTTACGTCTAAATTTCGTGTCAAATTTTAAAAATATTTTGGCATTGTATAATCTTCATAATTAATCTATTTTTATTAGGGATTGAGCATCTAATCCATTTTAAAGCTTGATTTAAATGCGTTATCACTAGCTAGTCGTGGTATCCCTCTTTCAATTTCAGCATTTTTCATTGTATAAATGGTCAAACAATTGGTGTGTTTTTTTTAAAAAAAAAAACACGGTTTCCATTACATTATTGATAAATGATATTTCTTTCCCTTTGTTTATTTGTACGATTTCCATTACATTATTGATAAATGATATTTCTTTCCCTTTGTTTATTTGTTTAAATCTGGAATATCAAGGGTCAAATTGTTGGAAAAAAAAAATTCAAAGTCCTTTTTCTTATTTGATTTATTTATTCTCTTTTGATTTGTTTTTATAATTTCACTACTTTACACGTTGTCATTCTTTCTTTTTTTTTTGACAAAACTATTTAATTCTGGCAATCCCTAAGTTACAGTTAATGTAAGTTACTGTCCGGAAAATCTCAACTATTCAATGTGTTAAAATCTTATCCAACGGATGATAGTGAATTTGTCCAAAAATGGTACGAAAGGAAAACTGACTGAATTAGTTTGTTAAGAATGATGAGCAACCGCAACAAATGGTTAAAACTGTTTGTGGAGGGTAAAATTAAAAACCGAAGAATAAATAATACTCTAGAGTTTATAAAAAGGAAAAAAAATTAAAAATTATGAAGAGTTCTATCGAAGAGTGTTGGTTGGTTGGGCGCGGTCAATAGGCATATCGTCCGAGCGACGGTCCACTGTTGCCCAAGTCTTTGGTTTTAGGCGAAATCATTTTTTTTTAAGTTCTATATTGAGAAACTTAGATTTTCTGATATTTCTCCCATCAAATACTTACAATTTAGTTGTTAGCATAGTTTAACTCTCAAAAAAGTAATCCAAAGTAAAATAAATTTATGGGGCTTTTTATCAAACATCTAGTCTACATTATATCTTTGTACCATTTTCTTTTACAACTTATTTTTTCAGATGCACCTTACAACCCTAATATCCTAAACAACTGAAAACAAACTTTACAACTTCACACAGCCATCAACAGAACTCCCACAACAATTCAATCACAACTCCACCGCAACATAAGACAAACATCTAGTTCAAAAAACAAAAACGTGTTAAAACAAGATTAGAAACCCTCTCTAAAAATCGAGCTTGATATATACTTGGTTACTGAGCTTGATGAGCCAAAACGCTTCTTTTGTTTTGCTAGAAAGCTTGACGTAGATAATGAAAATAAAATTGAGTGAACCAAAACGTAAGAACTTGAACTGAAAATTGACGTTTAGAGTTTCCAAAAGTTGATGCCCTTTGAGAGGCAAGGATATTAATGTCCGAAAGTCATTTGTTTGGTTGTTAAAGTGTGAAAGTTGTGATCGTGGTTATTTGGGTAATTAAAAAGTGGAAAGTGGTTATTTGTGTAAATTTTATTTTTTTTTATTCACCCATCTGCAACCATTTAACCGTTTAAGCCGATTATATTTCCTTTGTGTTTTGTACATATGGCATATTTTTATTGATTAAGTAGTCAAGTCATAAGGTTATAAGTTACGATAAACGTAACTTAAGGGGATCCTTTAATTCTTAGTAAAATAAAAACTTATCCTCCACGTGACCACGTCCTTCACATGTTTCTCTGTTTTCCAACTTTTGAGTCGTCCTATAAACTTTCTTAATCTGTGTGGGCGGGGAAAGTTTTCCCTAAGTTCCACGTCTACTCATTTTTTCCCTAAACGTGTTTGATGATGTCAAAAGCAGCAAAGAGTCGAGAAACGCAGCACAGTAAATAAATATTAAATAAGCATTTTTTTTATTCTAGTTACGCAATGCATACGTCAGGGATGGTTGATCATATCACTCTTTTGGATCCGGCTACAGTTGCATCAGCCGTTGTTGAATTCACTTAAATGAGTAAAATCCATTTGAATTTAAGTAGATCTAACGGTTAGGTATAACTGTGATACGGTACCACAATTACACCACAGTTTTATCCCATTCTTTATATAACTGATAAATACTAAAAAATTATTATTATTATTATAATTATCACCGTGTGAATACGAAAAAAAATGTTGTGCGGTGGAGTATTTCTACTATAGTTAGACTTAGTTAGTTATTGCAAGTAAATATCTGATCTCTTCTAAAATGATCATCAGACAACTATGGGTAAAAATAATAATAATAATAATAATAACCTTTATTTTAAATTTAAAATAATAGGTATTTTTTAAATGTTGATCAGTGACCCCATTAGTTTCGTATAACTCCATGGTAAAAGATAAGAACGGAACTAAGATAAGAGCGGAACTATGTACAACCGTGGGATCAATAATCAATCAACTAGTATTAACTCATCAATCGGGCACACGTACACTCAATTGCCACAGCCACTACGCAATTTTAAATGAACCTTGCTATGTTACGTTAGCTGTAACATACAACATTTCAAAAAGTAGTCTCTTTTATGTCTCTAATTGTTATATACATGTAATTAAAAGAGTTGTGAAAAATTAATTTTAGATGAGCTGTAAATTACAACTAATGTATATATGTAACGTAGCAGCTCTTTTTTTTTTTTAAATAAGGATAATATATTATGGAAAAAGCTATTCACCCCGAACTTAACCCCGAATTTGCGCCCCGAATTTAAAACGACGCCGTTTTGAGAATTAATTTTTTTAATTTTAAAATTAAACATCTGCTGCTTCGTTTCTCTCTCTCTTTTTATTTTTGTTCCTTTTTCTTCCCAAGTACAGAGTATTGTTATCTTCCTTCACAGCCCCATCTAATTCCTCCAAATGTGCTTCTGAAAACGAGGCATCATAAAGACGCTGCTTCTGTAAACGACATATCGAGTAAATGAATGCGCTTAAATCATGTAGCTTTACTGGTTTTTTAAAATTTGCTTTTGTCTTTACTTTTGCAACGTTTTCAGAAGTAAAGTTCAAGGTTGTGATGTATTTTAATAATCTTAGAAGTATCCTGCTGAGGATTGCAACACAAAGAAACAAACTAAAACAAAACACGGGAAGAGGAAGAAAAATAATTAATTAAACAACGTAGTCGCTTTAAATATTAAAAAAATTACAAAAAAATTGCTTCACTTTAACTGATAAGCATGGGAATTTTAATCAAAGTCACAAACTCTAATTTTTTTTTTCTATAGCAATAGTGGGCAATAAATTTGATAGACAAACTAGAACAATTTGACCAATATACATAAAGATCTAAGCTCTAGAGGGTGCAAAGTTGATGGAAGAGATAGGTGGCAAAGTCAAGAACAAAAGCCAAGAACAACAACAACAAAGGCTCAGTGATGACATTATTGCTAGATCCAAGCTTTTGGAAGTTGAAGTGAAACTTGATCGCCTTCAATGACTTCTTCGTAACCCACTTTTAAAACCCAGCTGATGTTAACAGATTGATTCATTGGGAATGAGGTAGTTTCATGGAGTCGGGAGAAAGCGGCTGCTGCAGTGGAGCTTGTGGCAAAGGCTGGTAGTTTGGAAGTTTTGTACTTAGGGTTATCCAGTTTGGGTTTTGCAGTTTACAATGAATTGAAGCGAGCTGCACAGAGTGTTGGGTTGAAACGAAAGCAAATAAAAGGGCAAAAGGGATGCTCACACACATGCTGCACAGCTGCAATGAATTGAAGAAGCGACGTCGTTCGGTTTAATCAAGAATCCTCACACACTCGTGCTGCACAGCTGCAATTAAAAGGAAAAAGGAAAAACAACCATTTTAAAACGCAGCGTTTTGGAAAAATTCGGGGCGCAAATTCGGGGTTAAGTTCGGGGTGAATAGCAGCGCTGATATATTATTATCGATCAATGCTTGTTGACTGATTTTTGTCCACATCTTCAATGTTTCATTCAGTATTACTATTTGTTTATGTTGATTGTGATGGCACGTGTTATTAATTTATGCTCATCAATCTGTCACATCATGATCATCTTTCCAAAATTTGAATGGTGTAAGTTAGAGCTGAATGTAGGTTAGCGGCTCCCTTAACTGAATGGGTGAGTTGTCAGCACATTTCTGCTCTCAAAAGTAGGTCCTATAATCAATCTTTGACTGTTGACTTTCTAAAGCTTTATATCGACTGTAAATGCGCTGGAGTCAAATCATACGCTAACATAACAACATTGTACTGCTAGCATTTTCTCCGGAGACGCCTTGTTTTATTTTATTTGTTTATTTTTGTGAACTTAATTTATGTTTGTGGGATTCGGGCATAAATTTTTGTAGATCAATCTTGTTCTTCTTATTAAGTTTCCACTTTCAAGCTAAAACCTCAAACTTAAAAGCAATGACTCTATAAATAACAACATTTTAGGTTTTGTCTCGACGCATATGGGCTTCAGGGTGTGAGTTGCTTTGAGAGTTGCCTTGTCAAATAAAAAATGAGTAAAAATATTTGATTCGATGTGAATGTTTTGATAAAATGGAACTAATATTCAGATTTTAACTTTTTCTTGAGAACCTGGAGGTAATCGTGCAAATTTTCATTCATACGAATCTCTAGACCACATCAGCATGTACGGATACGGTAAAAAGTTTTCGAATTGATTCTGATGAACCAACAAAAGCTCATTGCAAAAACACAGGATTATCACATTCCAGTTATCTTTCAAACCAAAAATAGACCAACAATAGTTTAGGAAACTTTTGTCATTGAAACAGTTACATTACACTCATGGACATAATCTGCTGTGCAAGACCTGGGTCTTGCTGTAGCAGCTCTGCCAAATTGCTCTCCACCTCAGCTTTCTGCTTCTCCAAGTATTCCTTTGAGGCCTGTTGGAAAGCCAAAGATATCAGCTTACTCCCAATACTTAAAAAAACTTGTTTAAATTGTCCAGAGTTGACGAAAAAAGAATTCACAAAATTTAATCTTTCCATGCATGAAATGACCGAGGATGATGCTAACATCCTAAATCCTAATGAATACAAAACAATGAAAAGTTGTAAAACTTTTCATTTCCCATCTTCATCCGATCACCTTAGGCCACAAATGAGTTTCCTTCCCTTATTCCCCTTATCCTCACTTCCATCAATCAATTTTACAAACCGTCTATTTATGACGAGGGATTATCATTTTCGGGATGTAGATGTATGATTGGGACTAGCTAGAAAAATTCAAAATGACAGCGGATAAGCATAGAAGAGGCTAAACTGAGGTCAGTAAAGATAGTCTCAATTTGCTGCAGCCAATAGAAATTGAATTGAAAAATCAACCCCCAGCTAAGAGCATATTCATTGTGTTGAAGATGGCAAAATGAGATCTCTCACAGGAAAACAAAAATGAGAATCTGTTTAGAATCTAAATTCAAAAGTTGAGAGCAATATCAGATTATCTAAATTTGCTTTCCCATCCCACGAACTGAATAAAGTTTTAAGAATTCTTGGATTGAGATATAAACTCTCTGTCACTTATGATTGCGGATTTTATCCTTCTTTTTCATTGTACTATATCACTAAACCAACATACAGCTGGCTGCTTCTACATGGTAACACAAAATTGTCTACTAAAACTCTCCTATAAATTCAAGTGAAAAAGACGCTCATGTAAATCAAGTAATGGGATGTACATTAACTAGACTGTATGACCTTGATAATGTGAACACAAAAGCTAGCCAACTGTCAGTAATTCTGACTGGCTATATGTGAAGGCTTAACTGTTGTAAGCATTTGGAATAAGAATAAGCAGTTGACAACTAACATACCTGCAATGAGGCAATTGCAGATTCACTATCCTTGAGTCTCTGCTCTTGTTCATTCATTAGAACTGACTTCGGCTCTAGAACAAACCTGAACACGAGATGTGAGAATAAGAGAGGGACACACAATCAAGTTAGTTGGTATGTCATCCACATGCCCGGAAGGGCTCAATAATAAAGATCAATCAACATTCATTTAGAGTTACCCAGTACTCACGTTCTCCCTGCAAAATGATAAGGAGATAGGTCATTACATTACCAGACGAATTATTAGAGAGAATGAATACAACAAACTGTCAGTGATAAGCGTGATTCAAAAAAGACTAATCTCATCAAAGCATGCAAAACTGTGACTGTAATTCACAAATTCTACGCCAAAAGCAGTAAATTGATACCTATAGATTTGTAAGTATTCGTATCGTCAGGCAACTGGCGAAGCTCCTCTAACGTTAAGTACGCACGCTTCTTTTCCCCTTCCTTGTTTCGCATCTGGTTCTGGACCTGAAATCCATTGGATTGATTTCACTTCAGTTTCAAGTGCCGAAATCAGCTTATTTATGAAGTTCATAATGCATAGGATACCATACAAAAAGATAATCAACTTAGAAATCTTACATGATAAAACAAATAAATCACAAAGAAACTAAATCCCAAAAATACATTTGCTAAATCAAAAAAATAATTGTAACTTAATAAGCTTAAAATCAAGATAGCAATCCAATATCCAACTTGCACAGCATACAACCCCCAAACCAAAAAAAAAAAGTCATAACTTTACAACAAATTGGTCGCATTGAATTGGAGCATAAGCTGATTAAATTAAAAGGATACTGACCTGTTTCAGTTTTCCAGTATTCTCAATCATGCGACCTTTGATCTCTTGAAATGCCTTTTTTTTTCCCCGCACCCAAAAGAATAAAAAAATTAAAAAAGAAAAAATATAAACAAAATTTAATCGAAAATAATATATAAGGATGAATACAAGTGGCTCTTACAGCTTTATTTGCTTCGTCAGACATGGTTGAGGATGCTTGCTTGCTTGCTTCAGAACCGATACTGTAATTTGAAAATTTCTCTCGGTTTTGAACCCTAACTAGCGGTTTGAACGAGTTAGGCCGGACCGGATCGGACCGGGCCGCTAAAATTGGGCCTTAATGGACCTCGTAAATGGCCTTACAAATTTAAAAGACATCCAAAACCCTCGTGGTTTGCACTGATAGTTCCAAAAATTATGACAAGCTTTCCATAGTCATGGAATGGACATTCTAATGACTAATCCCCTTTTTATTATCGAATTTCGTCTATTCGAATGTAAACGACAACGTATCCAGGACTTCCATTGAGTCGAGGCACATATAAAATCAAAACATGATTAGGTGTGCGACTGTATTTTTATTTAGGGAACCGAACTTCACAACCTCCAAATGGAAGTTAACCATGCATCCAATCGTCGCAGTTCATAAGGTGCATGTGATCAACGTTCCATTTAAAAATATTACACAATTTTATAAATTTAGATATAAATATATCTCATGGAAATAATAATATTCATTGATATTTAATTTTTTTATTACAATTTTCTTCGCCGAAGGCTTCTCGATGAGATTTCATGAGTTAAAAAATATGAAATATGATTTTATTATTAATAAAATTAAAAATATCTTTTTAATATACACAGCTAAGTTATCACTTAATTTGCGATAATGAGTTTCACTAAAATATATATACATATATATATAATGAACACAACTAAGTGGTCGTTTATTTTGCGATAATAAGTTTCAGTAAGTTATCACAACGATAATATTCATTGATAATAAATTTACTTATTACAATTATTTGTCAAAGACTCCTTGATAGGATTTTATTGTGTTAAAAAATACGTAAGATAGTTTTATTATAAACACAATTAAATACATATTTTTCAATTTACTCAACTACGTTAATAAGTTATCACTTAATTTGTTTTTATAATCATTTAATAATATCAAAAATATTCATATATTCCAACACAAAGAGCAAATATGAGTACGTGATAAAATTGAGATTTTCAAATTAGATAAAAGATCAATGGGAATAATTGAAAATTAGAAACAGATAGACTTATAATTTAGGGATCAATATTGGAGAACTAAATGATTGATGGAAAGTGCTTTTGATTATAGAAAGAGACAAGAAAAATTAAAAGAGTAAAGTGAATCTCTTTTGTTTTTATTTTTTTTTTAAATATCTATCGTCGTTTGTCTTTATTTTGTTTTTAATTTTTTTTAATATCTATTGTAGTCTGTCTTTATTTAAGTTTTATAATATTTTAATAGTTAATCAATTTATTTAAAATTAGATATGTAAACTAAGTGCAATATGAAATCTTTTAAAGTTAATTGGGACACTTTTATGATTTTATATTTTAAATGAAGTGTGTTCTTATATAATCAATAAAAATAATTTTTGCAATAATCCTAAAAAAATTTCAAAAGCCAGCTGGAGCTGTCTGTGAATATAAATATAATATATTAGTTTGAGTAGTGTTATAAATCTTGAAATTTTTTATTTTAAAAATTATCTCTAATGACGTGACATTTACTAGTCGGTTGGTAAAAGAATATAATTAATTATCTTAGATTTTGTAAAAAATTATTAACTACTCAATGAATGACAAATCATTGGGGATAAAAATATCAATTGGTTGGTATTTGGTAAATATAATACAATTAATTCACTTGAATTTTGTAAAGAATTATCAAACATTTAATAAATGACACATTATTTAAGATAAAAAAATTTAGACGTTTGTCATACTCTTTTAATTTTGATAGACAGTATAACACATTCAAATAGATAAAATTTAGTTAACAAAATATTCTGGAATATGGGTGTCCATTTTCAAAATTACTGGTATTCTAGAGTTTGAGAAACTTTAAAGTATATTAAAAGTATTTCGTTTAATTAATGCATGTATATCACGTACAATTCAATCAAATATAACTACCAATTTATGAGATAATTTTTCGAAAGAGAAATATACACGGCATGCATACATTAATCGAGTGCATTATCACTATTGCAATCTATAATTCCCCTAAGAATTCCAGATTGTCCTTTCCTCGTGGTGAATGGTGGTTGTGCATTTCACACTTACCTGTTTGGATTTGTGAAAAAACGTGTGAGAGAAAATATTTGTCAGGCAATTTTTGGGAGTACTTTTCTGTTTTGATCTGCAAAAGCAAAAGAGATTTTAAATATACTATTTCTGGTTGGCAATTGGCATACAGGGTGAAAGAAAAATGGAACATATCCAAAACAGAAAATGCCCTTCATTACTTGCCAATTCACTAAAATGCCACATTTTGCTTGCATTTTCTTTGGTTTCTTCATACGAGTATCTGTGGTCGGGTTTTATAAAAATTTTGATAAGAATTTGTTTATAAAATCAGTGATACGAGAATTATTTAGTTAAAAAAAAAATTAAATTAAATGATTTGAGAAATATAATTGAATCATTAATTTTGATTAACAAATTTTTAATGAAGTTTATAGGAGTGAGTTGATTCAATTGACAAAAGAAACGATAGCACCTCTCTATCGGTGAAATGTCGGGATTAGGACATAAGGCACATTTAAAATCGAACAGGCGTACACTGCAGTGGGATAAGTTTTCATTTGGGAAGTTATGTTGTGAACTCCGCAACCTCCAAATTGAAGGTTACCATGTGTGCAATTGTGATCCATGAGGTGCACGTGATCAACATCCCATTTAAAATATTATACAATTTTAAAAATTTAGATAAATATATCACATCACAACGGTAATATTTATTGATATTAAATTTATTTATTACAATTATCCTCGTTAAAAACTTCTTGATAGGATTTCATGTGTTAAAAAATATGAAAGATAATTCTATTATCAATATAATTAAAAAAAAAATTCAATATGCACAACTAAATTATCACTTAATTTGTGACAGTAAGTTTAATTAAGATACCACAACAATAATATTCATTATTGACAATAAATTTATTTATTACAATTGTCTGGCGAAGACTTTTTGATAGGATTTCATTGTGTCAAAAAGTATGTAAATATTTTTATTATCAATACAATTAAAAACATCTTTTTAAATATACACAACTAAGTTATCACTTAATTTATTCTTATAATCTTTTAATAATAGCAAAAATATTCATATAATGCAACACGACGATTGAACATGAATATGCGATAAAATTGAGATTTTGAAACTAGATAAAAGATCAATGGAAATAAAAAAAAAATAGAATTAGCCAGACTTACAAATTAGGGATCAATATTGAAAAACTAAATAATTGAAGGGAAGTGCTTTTGATTATGGAAAGAGATGAAAAAGATATATAAAAAAAAGTAAAGTAAATTTCTTTTGTTTTTAAATGGTTTTTATTTTTTTTAAAAATGATTATTATCTTTTGTCTTTATTTAAGTTTAATAAATTACACATCATTTGCGATGAATTTTAGGATAAAAAAACATTAATTGATTGGTAAATAACACAATTAATTTGCTTGAATAAAATATCTCATTAGTGTGTGTCTTCAGAGATCCATACAGGTTTGCGAATCAAACATCATGACCATATTATTAATTTTCTTTCTCTTTTTGATGTTATTGGTGTGAATTCTAACATTCCTTTAGGGTAATTCTAAAATTGCTTGAATTTCGTCAAAAATTTTCAACCACTTAAATGAATGACATGTCATTTAGGATGAAATTTAGAATTAAAAAAAAATTTGGGACTCTTATGGTTACTCTTTTAATTTTAATAGACATTATAACACATTCAAATAGATAAAATTTGATATTAAAATGCTCTAGAATATGAATGTCCATACAGGTTTGCGAATCAAATAGCATGACCATATTATTAATTTCCTTTCTCTTTTTGATGTTATTGGTGTGAATTCTAAAATTCCTTTTGGTAATTCTAAAATTACTTGAATGTCGTCAAAAAATTTCAACCACTTAAATGAATGACATGTTATTTAGGATGAAATTTAGAATTAAAAAAAATAATTTTGGGACTCCTATGGTTACTCTTTTAATTTTAATAGACATTATAACACATTCAAATAGATAAGATTTGATATTAAAATACTCTAGAATACGAATGTCCATATCTGAATTACTATCATAAATAGTAGTTTAGAATTTGAGAAATTTTAGAGTACATACACTTAATTAATACATATATACAGGACTATGTATAATTTAATTAAATATAACTATCAAATATAAAATAATTTTTCAAAACAAATTCGTACATGACAAAAGCAGTGTTTATTTATAAAATAATTCCTTTCCTATTTTGAACTTATCCGTTGTGATTTGTGAAAAAAACGGTGTGAGAGAAATATTTGTCGGCAATATTTGTGAGTTTTGATCTGTAAAAACAAAAACAGATTTTAAATACTATTTCTGATTGGTGGCACGGGATGAACGAAAAATGGATTTAAAATGAGTGTGACATCTCAGAAACAGAAAATGCCCTTCATTACTTGCTAATTCACTAAAATGCCACCGCGTGGATTTTCCGTCATTTTTTTTGGATTTTATTGTTTCTCCCCTCTACCTGCCGCGTTGAAAAAGAAAACAAAAAATAAAAATGTAACGTCATAATTCTAAAAAGCAACATTTGAGTCCCAATTCCAGAAAAAAAGGAGAAAATGTTTTTTTTTTTTGGTATGAGTATCTGTGGTCAGGTTTTATAAAAATTTTGACGAGAATTATATACTTAAAAAATTAAATAATTTGAGAAATGTAATTGAATCATCAATTTTGATCAATAAATTTGTAATGAGTTCATAGGAGTGAGTTGATTCAATTAATAAAATTTCTTGACATGATACAATAGAACCTCACTATAGGTGAAATGTTAGGATTAAACTAATTTTATTACTATAAAGAGTTATAAATTAATAAAGGTATAGTTACAAAATTTATTGTTTTGAATCCTTAATGCATGCTCAGTATGACTAATTTAATAGCCAAAGGTACTATTTAATCCTATAAGTTTTTTTTTTAATTGTTAGTGTTGTTAGTTGTATTTTGAGTAGAATTTTTAGGCATTTTTTTTTTGAAGAGACTATTGCTCATGATATTTACAATCATACATATACTGAGACCCGTTTACATCAATTCTGATATGGCACCGCTCAGATTTTTAACCCTCTTAAATATTCGAGGGACGTCAACTCCTCCCAGGGAGAAAACTGCCTTCACTTTCAGCCTCTCAGAACAGGAAGGAATTTTAAATTAAACCCCGCATGCGTGCTCATGGCTCGAACCCCTTCCCTCACATTTGTGAGGGAGAGGTTCTGGCCACTTGGGCTAAGCCCAAGTAGTTAGAATTTTTAGGCATTAAATAAGCTATTTTGGGCTTTTTAGGGTTAGAGGTTGTAAAATTTATTTAAAGAGTTAAATTATTTAAAACGCCTCTAATTTATTTCACAATTATATATCACTCTTTTCACAACAGCTTGTTTATTGAAATAATTTTATAATATTTAATAAAAGTTCTCACTAATAATTAAACAACTAATATATATATATATATATATTTTATAAAAGCTTTACTTGTATAAGTTTTATTGGTAAAAGCTTTATTTAAATAAATTCTATTTAAAATGTTATACTAACTGGAGCCTTAGTACAAGTAATATAAATATAAAGTAGGGTTATTATCATTTTACTACTTTAGAAATTATTAAATATCAATATTCTGAAGTATTATGTTTCTATCATTTTACTACTATATCTTTATAAAAATATCATTTTACTACTTTTCCGTTACAACTGTTAGTTGACCGCTAGTTGACCGTTAGTTGACCAGTTAGTTGACTAACAAAATACCAATTTCACCCTTCATGATTAAAAAAAATATTTAAAGATTATTTATAAAATAAATTTGTAATATATTTATTAAAATAGATATAAAATACCAATATAATTTTTTTTTGCTAGAATTATGATATATGAATTACAAATTTATCTTATAATTTTTTGTAATCATGAAGGGTAAAATCAGTATTGTGTTAGTCAACTAACGGTCAACTAATGGTCAACTAACAATCAGAAAAAAGTAGTAAAATGATATTTTTATAAAGATATAGAAGAAAATGATGATGAAGACAATACTTCTTGTGTCATTTGATATTTATTCTAAGAATTCCCAGTAGTAAAATGATAATAACCCTATAAAGTATGAACTACACTGATCATTAATTAATGAAATATGTCGGATCCAATGTAGAGGGATTGATAAAGAGTGAAAAAAATAGTATATAAATCTATATAGTGTTGAGCATATGTAAAGCCATCTTAAAAGTTTAAAGAATAAATCAATATCCTAAATAATTTTAAAAAAAAATATTAAATTTCCGTTTAAACCTTTAATATAACATAAAATAATTTTTTATAATTTACAAATAATTATTATTATGTAGAGTTAAGTTCCTTAAAATGAAATATAGAAAATTATAATTTTTTTATAATCTAGAGATTATTTCTACTTATGAATATATATAATTTATTTTTATATAAAGTATTACTTACTATAGAGGTTTAACTGTACCAGATATTTGGTTTGAACAGTGTTGTACATGGGTGAGCTTTACAAAAATAATGACAGGACCATTATGAAACATATGAAAACTATATCCTTAAAATGTAATTTTATAAGAAAATAAGGACACATACGTTATTTATGAAGACAGGCATCAATGTAATATTACAGAATATCAACGACATTCGTTCACTGTGAAAACAAATCTATCGCAATCGCATGAATAGGCACTTGCCTTGGCGTTTTTGGCGGCTATTCCTGTAAGCCAGTCAATTAAAAGCTCTTTCTCTCTCTCACCTTTTTTTTTAAAAAAATAAAAATAAAACTTTTCTTTGTTTACTGTGAGAATTTTGATCTTGAAAGCGCCGATACTGTATAATTCTGGAGACCCATTTGAGATTGGGGGACACCCAGGTCGGATCCGGACCCAGTTGTTGAAAAGATTTTTGAATTTCTCATTGTTTTTGGAGATGGATTTTGAAGTATTTTCTGCGTTTAAGAAATCCATTTTTGGACGTTAATTTGGTTATGGGCAAGACAAAGCTGTTGAATAGATTCATGGGGATTTGTTTCAGTCTTGAAGAACAACAAAGACAACAGCTAAGTCAACAACAACGGCCATCTTCAAGTAAGGAGAATCAAGACACTATTCTGCTCTTATGGTCATTTACATTATCTTGCTAATTTTCTTTTTCTTCGCATTGTTACAATGAATTTTTTTTCTTTTTTTGGGTTTATTATTGCGTGTTGAATTTGATCAGTGGAGTCATGAATTGACGTGCAGTAAGTTGAACTGGAAATATTTGGTTCTCATTGTTTCTAATTGTAATTGTGATGTATTTTGCTCGTTTGAGAATTTTTATTGCAATCATAGCTTTTTGAAATTATAGGTTAAAAATTGATTTGTTTGAGTTCATTGTCGGCAGTAATTGGTATTTGGCAGATATTTGCTATAATCATGGTATTTGCGGTAACCCTAGATATCTTGTATATACGCAAGAGGTTTTATCAATTAAACTAGTTGGCACCCACAAGCTGTTGCCGTTTTTGGTTATGTTAAATGCATATCTAAGTAGATGTAATTGGTTGGCTGCACAAGAAAGAGAGAGTTCTTTGCGATAACCTCTTTTTGTTCTCTTCTTGAAGTAGGTAATGGTGCTCCGGTTATACCGGACAACCTTGACTCGCCTGGAATGAAAACTGCAGGTGATACTCAAGTAACTCCTAAGAATGTTACACCAGTTCCTCCTAAGAAGAATGTTAATGATCTCCGTCAAAATCCTGGATATAGTAATGTTGATATATTTACATATAATGAAATGAAATTAGCCACAAAGTTTTTCCGGCCAGATTATATCCTCGGTGAGGGTGGGTTTGGAGTTGTCTATAAAGGAGTAATAGATGAGAATGTGAGACCAGGTTACAAGACCACATTTGTTGCCATTAAAGAGCTTAATCGTGGTGGATACCAAGGTGACAGAGAATGGCTGGTATTTTTCTTATCTAGTTTTAATTCTTTTTATTTTTATTTTTTGCTTTGTTGTTATCATTGTATTATTACTCTAGCTAGTAGTGAGAAATCAAAGTTCTTCATATGTATGGAATTTTCACACTAAGAATGAATTGAATTGCTGTTTTTCAACCTTACCATTTTTTTTTTCCTTCAAAAAGAAAAAGGAGAAAACTATACCATTGTTTGTTTTGCAGGCAGAAGTCAACTATTTAGGACAACTTAGGCACTCCAATCTGGTGAAGCTCATTGGGTACTGTTGTGAGGATGAGCATAGGATATTGGTCTATGAATATATGGAGAGTGGGAGCCTGGAGAAACATCTTCTTCGTAGTAAGTGGCCGATTTTGTCCTGATTCTATGGGACTTCTTGTTAGTTAACTGGATACGAGTAGAACTAAGTTTCTTTTAAATGAAGGAGAAAGTTTGTCTGAAATAGAAGCCAAAGCCATAGCACAATGGAAGTAACAAATAGTATTATGGTAGAAATTAGAAATGTAAAAGCAAAATAGACCATTCATGAATAAAGTACTGGGATTCTGTGACAGACTGTTAACTGAAACTAATAGTGGTATATGTTTACTCTGCATTAGAAACTGAATTTTTACGAGCATAGCAGTTATAACAGTTAAATTGCTTTAGAGCTCCATTTTAACCTCCAAATGATTTGATTTTCTTCTACTTTTATGCTGTTGTGCAGTACTGACTTGACACTCTGAATGTGATACTTGTCCATGCTTACATTGGTTGACATATCAAAATATTAAAGAATTACATTTTATTTACTGCAGCAAATTCATTTAGGGAATATTCTTTCATATAGAAGAAAAACTTTATGCATATTCTATTTCACATGTAGAAATAAATTCTATTGCTCTACAGTAATGCTATATTTAATTGGTTGGCAGGAGTTGGTTGTATGTTGACATGGTCAAGAAGAATGAAGATTGCTTTGGATGCAGCAAAAGGTCTTGCTTTTCTTCATGGTGCAGAGAGACCTGTCATTTACCGTGATTTTAAGACATCAAACATCTTGCTGAATGCGGTTAGTTACTCTATTTCTATTGTGGAGCATCTTTTACATGATAAAAGATTAACCACAGTATTAAAAAAAAAAAAATCCACGAATTGGCTTCCTGAAACCTTAACTTCTTTTTAGCAGTAAACATTTTAGGTCAGAATTTCGTTATCTCAACTGGCCCCCAAAAGGCAGAACATAAAAGATTTATATTTGTTGAACTTGTTAGAAACTTCTTTTTCCTTTTGTTTTTCAATTTTCTTTTTGGTTGCAAACCAAGAGGATCTTTGGTACGACTGTGGTTGACTTTTCAGTTTGTCATGTAGTTGTTTTTTTCATTGACAAAGCCATGTCATTTTCCTCTGCCGAAAATGAAAAAAATTGACCTGCAGGATTTTAGTGCAAAGCTTTCTGACTTTGGGCTAGCAAAGGATGGGCCTATGGGAGATCAGACCCATGTGTCAACACGTGTTATGGGCACATACGGTTATGCTGCTCCTGAATATGTGATGACTGGTAAGTTATTTATCATGAAATCGCATTGACTTTCTATCTCATGCACACTTCTGCTTCTTCTTTTCATTTTTTTTATTCTTTAATAATGAGTGTTCCATAGCAGAAAGCAGAAATAGACAACTAATAGAAATTAGGAAACTTTCACTTCCCACAGTATGAAAGAAGCTTTTGTTACTTGCACAAATGTGTATATTTTACATTTGATATAACGTAAATTGAAACCTCTTTAAGGTTCTTTTTTTAATTTCTTGGAATTAGATGTATTGGCAGAAGATATCTTGATATTGAATTTTTACCTACACCGGGTAGTTTGTATATATCTGGACAGTACAACTTGACATAGGTTGTTATCTGAAAGTAATTTTAAATGCTTAAATGTAATACCTCCTTGGCATCATGTTAGCATTGCGTTCTCTATAGATCAAATGTTCAGACCATGAGCGCTATTAGATGTTATAGTAGTATATGAGCTAACGAAATGTGTATTATATTATTAGATGTTATAGTAGTATATGAGCTAATGAAATGTGCATTAATCTTACCAGGACATTTAACGGCTCGCAGCGATGTTTATGGTTTTGGTGTAGTGTTGCTTGAGATGCTTCTTGGAAGAAGAGCGGTGGACAAAAGTAGACCTAGTCGAGAACACAACCTAGTTGAATGGGCCCGCCCACTTTTGAACAATAATAAGAAGGTTTTGCGGATATTGGACCCTAGACTGGAAGGACAATACACAGCTAGAACTGCAATGAAAGTGGCTGGTTTAGCATACCAATGCCTCAGTCAGAACCCAAAAGGGAGGCCTGTTATGAGTGATGTAGTTGCATTACTTGAGACAGTTCAATCGCAAGGGGCAGAAGAAGAAATGCTTCAAAGTGGGGGCGGCGTGGTAACCCTGTATGAAGTTCCGAAACGTTCATCTCACAATTCTGGGGAGAAAAAAAGAAATCAGAGTGGATTTAGTGGTAGTACAGAAGGGGAGTCGCGGAGAAGAAATAAGCCTGGAAATGGAAGGAGCAAGAGTGAGCCTCCAGCTGACCGTGAACCTTGTGACTTTCGTAACTCTTCCAGAAATCTCGAGAATGATGAGAAGTCAGTTTCGGCCAGAAAATGAAGTTATACTAAGTATTTATTAAAGTCGAAACTCTCCAAGATTTGCCAACAGGCTTTCTGAAAATGCTACCCTTCTCCATGTATGATGGAAGTTTGAGATGTTTAATGCAATCATCCAGCTGAAGTATGAGTTTTAGAGTTTTCAAGTATCTGCCTATTTGTACTCCACTGCGTAGTAAAGCATCTAATTATTGTAGCTTTTACCTTTTTGCAACATTCAGGTTGAAAGGCTTAGACTGGGGTTGGATAATGAAGGAACAAATGATGCAATCTATTGCCACCTCAAATGCCTGTTGTCATTACAATTGCCTCGAGTGTAAAAGTACATGCATTTTTAAGTGATTTCATTTTTTATCCTCTTAACTAATTCTGGATTCTGAAATTAGCAAGACTATTTTCCTGTGTCGCTATCCTTAGTTTGGGGAGCATAAAAGGCTATGGTTATTGATTGAAGGGCGTACTTCATAAGTTTTTGGCAAAAAATGCATACTCAACTTTGTTACCAGTTTGTAAACAATTGAATATTTTCATAGGCTTGTTTAAACCAACCTTTCTTTACAACATATATACCCCACGCGTATGTGTTGAGCGGTCAGCAATAAAGCATATTGTACATTTGTATGAATAACGAATTTAATCAGTAAGCAATATAATATTAAAATCACCAAGTTCTCTAATTTCCTATCATTTATCACACCTTTGCTTTATCATTTACATTATATTCCAAACTTCTTATTTCTGACAATGGCGAATTGACAAGCATGATAAAAAATCTGAGACTGTTTTCCATTAGGATTCATCAGCATTACATATAACATAATTTGAGAGCAAAACCATGGAGAAAAGGTTCTCATCAGTTTAAACGAGGAAATAAATCTTGAATAACATCGTCAATCTGCTTCAAAACCATGCCTTTAAGAAAAACATTTTCCTTCTTGATAATAGATCATAGCTATAAAACAGAAACTGAAGGTGAAGTACCCAGCAGCAAAGCATTCAAGTTCACTTAGTAGAAGCCATGTTTTTCAGTTTAAGAATCAGCTGCAATTACCTACAAAATAAATGCTTGCTTTAGGCACATTTGTCATTTCAGAGGAATGACTGACTTTGCAGATTAATTATGGTAAAAACTTATACATAAACCCAAAGGATTAGTACACAAAGGATGCACTAATCCAAATTGGTTCAAATAATTCAATCTGGCAATCAAGAGCAAATTAATAAATTCGAGGCCGCAAAAGGGACTCATCAACACCACCAATTTGTAATCTTGATACGAGAAAAATGAATGCTGAAGCAAATTAGGGCTTTTCCTGTCATTGCAAATGCATAACTGGAATTACCCTTTTACCTCGTAATTTATTTTAGTTTCAACTGAAAATTAAAAAAGCGGTAGAACACCAAAATGGTTATCAATGTTTCATCTAATTTCTGCTTGGTAGAAAATTCATGCAAAAAGAAGTTGCCTTACCCCACACTTGGGACAATTTCAATGCCAATTGAGTGATAGATCTTCTCTCTGCTGGATTAGCCAAATCCAATTTCAAAGTCTCCTGAATTGCAGACAAGAATTCTCGCCTTGTCCTTGCCGAGAGAACAAGGTAATCTGGTCCATGGATTGCACTTAAATCCGCAACCTAAAGAGAGAGAAGTTAGTGGCTCTAGCTAGCTAGCTAACTTAAAGAGATTTAATCTGTTTCAATAATTTCAAATTGTTAAATGGGTCAATCTACAACAAATTTTAAGAAACACACAAAAACAATACACAACAGAAGAGATATATGCAATTTGGAGAGACTGAAGTATAACAAAATGGTAAATGACTTGCCTGTTGCAACCATGGGATTATAGAGTTCATGAACCGTTGTTCTAGGAAGTAGGATGCCAAAGTACTAAGAAGATCACTAATGGTCTTGTGAGATAAACATTCAAGAACAGGACCAGTTCTATCAACAAGCTCAATTAAAACAAGTTCATCACCAGCACAGAGAGCTTCCACATACGCAGATTCAAGATCCCCATCACATAGATATCCTTTCACACACTGCCACACATTATTTTTGCTCTCCGAATTTAGTCTTGCATTTGCACTGGCAGCTGAAGCAAAGACAGAATATGTTTTTCTAACTGGACCCACAGGTTGTGTTCCCAGTCCAGAGCGCTTGTGGGTGTCCTTTCCTGTTGGGTTTCTACCATTCTTTACCATAGGATCAGTCCACATCTCTTTAGCTTCTTTGGTAGCATTACTTGATCTGCTTCTACCCAGTGCTTTTTCCTCCCAAATTTCAGAATTCTTTGCTGAAAACGATGATGGCCTATTACGAATATCTACAGATGGCCTGGAAGAGCAAGTAGAGAGTCTGGGAGATGGAACACTTTGGCTTTGCTTGACAAGTTTAGCAATTGTTAAATCTGAATGCCTCCCACCATGAACAAGAACCTGACTTATTCTATCTACCACATGCTCCAAACCTAAAACCTTAGACTGTAGCATGGACAAATTATCCATTATGCCAGTTGAAAACACCTGTCATTGGGAAAAAAAAAACTTAAATAAGACATACCAAAAAATCACTAAGCTGTGTATCTTGATAAAATAATAATTTTAGAATTTCAAGGATGAAAAGTAGCACCAGTTAACAAGCAATAGGATGCTCAAGGCATCAATCCACAAGTGCGAAGGGGTTAATAGGCCAGATGCAAGAAAAAGAGATTCATAAATTAAAGGTAAAAACACATAATGTATTATAAATATGGAAGGAAGCTGAGTAACAGGCAAGCAGATGTTTGCACCCTACCAATATGTAAACTTGTATATCAAGCAATGATTTGCTCGTACTAGTCCAGTAACAATAGCTTGCAAAACTGAGGTTGGCTAGTTTACGAGAAACTAAGCAGACTTGCATTAGGTCATTTCAGTAATATATCTAGCAAGAACTTTCATGCGATGGTAAAGCTCTGAACCTATTGAGAGACAGAAAAAGCTTGAAAGTGTTACCTGCAGCAGATCCATCAGGTTTGACTGTTTGTTTTCAATCTCCAAAAGCTGTCTCCTGATGCATGCCATTTCATTTGCCATCTGTGAACAACATCCACGTACAGATTGGGAACTGGACTCAGTTACAGTAGAGTCAAGACTTCTACGATCGCGCATCTTGGAGGAGTACAGCTGTTCCTCACTACCAATCTCTCCAGCTCTGAAACACTGGTTTCTTCCTGTAGGCTTTGACAAATTACCCTCAATACATTCATGAGAAACTGTCACAAACTTAGTCTCAAAGTTGTCAGTTGCAAGGTTTGACACAGAAGAGGATTCTTGTTTATCATCCAGAGTCATATATTCATTTTCAATATCTCGCATACTGGTAACATCAGCACTCATCCTCCCTAAGGTTTTCGTAACACAACTACCCTCAGATTCTTCATTGTGAACGTCTTCTAGAGAAATGTTATGGGTTTTTGGAACAGCAATTTCAATATGCCAATCATCTGGTTTTGAATGTTGCAAGTGATTAACGTAATTGTGGCATGCTTTTCTAACAGAAAAAGGAATCCTTCGTTTTTCTGAGTCTGTGACAACTTTCTTGAGAGCAGCATCCTTCCTTCCATGGTCATTGGGACTGGTAACACCACTGAAGTTGCCTCCACAGAAATTTTCTGTCAAAAGGTACATAATAGGTTCACGAGATATATATATATATATATAGATGAAGAAGAGAGAGTGCTAAATTGGGTATGTCAATTTTCATGAAGAGTCTGATAACACTCTCTGAACATAGATTTAAGGAAGGAATATACTTTTTTTTTTATATCAATAATCGATGTCTTCCTATTGTAAAATATGAGGGTCAGGCTTACTTCATCACTTATGTATAGATCAAACAGTTCAGCTCAGAATAGATTTGTGTATTTTGTTTTACATTTATCAAGTGAAACAATGAAAATTGGTTGTACATGCTTGACTCAAAAGAACAATCAGGCAGTTGAACCTTGACGATAACTCTCCAGTTACCCAAATGCTTACCAAAACTAGAATATAGCAAGGATATAATTTGTGCATCTAAAGATGGAAGAGCTTTTTATGCCATCAACTATGTTCAATTCATGTTTCCTATAACTTCTCTGTTTATTTTAGTAAAATAGATTCTTAAATACCTGAAGTCTGCAAAGCAGTAGAATTGCATGCCAGAATTTCTTAAAGTACACAAAAATTATGCTAAAACATGATTTCCTTCTAGATAGAAGGCCTTCAACAATGCACAGCATAGTGATAAGAAGTCAGACTATTTGCAAAAAGTTGACAAATGAAGGCAAGTAGTTGAATAATGCATTCAAATTGTGAATGATAACTGCAAACAGTAAATGAATATTTAACACTAAGTAAAGCCAATTTAAGCAAATAACTCAAACATCAGAGTAATAGGTATCAGCTGCTAAACCTTTTACAGATGATCCAGCTTCTGAAGGATCAGGAGTATCGGGCCCCGGAATAATTCTCCAGTACTGAAGTGCATGCAGAACCGTCTCCCTAACTGGCTTCACCTGTACAAACATAGAAAAGCCTCTAAAGGATCCAGTTCAGCTATTCATAAACAAAAGGAATTCTCCAAATATAGATGTATAACATAAACCAACCTTGTCAAAACGACATGATTCCAAGGAATGCATACAGGACGCCTTGAAAATTCCCAAGAATGATCCACCACTTGAAGCAATTTCCCCTAGTGCTACAGAGGCAGCTTTGCGTGTTGACCAATCACTGTTTTTGAGAGCATCTTGGATGCTAACCATTGCAGCTGAAAGAGCATTTTGTGTTGCAGCACCCCCTGCCTGCAGTTGAGATTTGTGCCATTGTTACAGAAGAATCATGTCAAACTAAATCAATAACAAAATAACCATTGAAAATAGAAATACTTATCATCAAAAAATTTTATGTACAAATAAAAAAATAGAAGCAATTCTGTTTCAGAGTACTGAATCATTGACTGCTTGTTTCTATTTAAAGAAAGGAAACATTTTCCTCACTTTTTCAGTTGATTATGCTTACCCAAAGCAGTAATGAAAGAGATCTCAAATCACTTATGTAGCACAATGGATACATTTGGTGATAGTGTTTTTATCACAAAAACACGTTATCTTAAAATGAAAAGCCACATGGAATGAGCCATGAGCCAAGTAAATTTCAGTTGGTCAAAAGATATTCAGACAAGATATAACAACAGCAGCAGAGTGTATTTATCTTTATATGAAGTACAGAGAAGTAAACCCAATTCTGACTGTTGTATCATTCTGACTACATAATACCAGATTCACAACAACCATCCCTACAGCTGTTTATTGTACAACCTAATGATAGGCACCCAGAAAAATTAAACAGAGAACATAACAGTTAACATTGGTCCTCAAATTTTCAGTTATTGATACTAAATAACAATTCTTTAAAAAAATAAATAAATAAAAAAGATAAAGGAGAAATACATGATTCACCCAGGACATTGAAAGCATAGAGTGATTCACCAGGACATTTGAAAGCACAAAGAGACAATGCACAAAATCAAAGGCAACCCAACCTTCAGTTTAAAAGCTCACCTGAATAATACTTCTATTCAACTCAATAACTGCCGGTTTTGCCATAAAATGTGGATTCTTAAGCAACTTTATGATTCGAGTCAACATTCGCTGCAAAATTGAAACTGGAGGATCATGGCTATTGTCGATAACCCTTGCCAAGCACAAAGCTGCACCAGTCTGCACCTGCTTATTTTGTTCACCCAAAGCTTCAAAAACTGGCCTCACCAATGCTACAAATACCCCATCATCACTCTCATCCCCATGATTACTCAATTTTGAAGCCAAAACTCCCATTGTTTCCACACAAGCATCCCTCACAACAGAATCCGAGTCCTTGAGTCGCTTAACAATGCTAGCAACCATTTTATTGACGTGCGGCCCAATAAGAGCTTGATGAAACTTAGCTAATGTACCCATCAATCTAACACATTCCTTTCGAACTGCACTCTTCTGTTCTGAATCGGTGTCCAAAATACACGAAACAAATGGAGCAATCTTCTCTGAGGTTAAACATTCAGCCAATTTGTCAAGCTCCTCGACCCCTATTTGATAAGTATCTCTATCAGCTAGCTTGTTTAATGCAAGAATCACTTTATGCTTAAGCTCAAATGAGACTTGTTGTACATTAACCCTAGAAGCTCCCCTTCCTTTCATCTGTGAATTTGCCTTCATCTTGCTAAATCACCAAATCGTTCCTAAAATGAGTATTTTTTTTTTCCAATTTGACTGAAAGAGTTCTCTTATGAAACCATCGGTGCTACAAGAATGCAAATGAATAAAGAATTTTCATAATAATAAGTAAATAAATAATAAAATAACACCGTAAATGACAACATTTTCTATTTTTCATAATTTTTTCAAAATTTACTCTACAGCCTACGCTGTCGAGAATTAAGCAATAAAGTAAATTTAACAAAAGAATTAAAGAATCGACGAACTTACAGAGATAGCGCGAGCTTAAACCACAAAGACTGAGACCAGCATTATCATGGATAAAAATTCTTGAGAACTGAAAAATTAAATTAAATTGATAATAGAGAGATTGAATCATTGAAATATTCAAAATTAAAATAGTAAAATAATTGAAAGGCGACAATCTCAGAGAACTTGATGCAGATACCGAGAACTCCTCACCTCTTTTTGCTGTGAACCCTCAAGAGAGAGAGTGCGTGAGATTTTGTTTTTTCTGTTTTGGCTTGAATTTTGCGCGCTTACTATCTATTTCGAATTTCAGGAAGCCCATGAGTGTGGGTCCACTTAGTTCCGTTTTATGAGCCTCGTTGCTATTTGATTGGTCACACGTGGATTTGTCAGACATATGCCTGTCCATTTTTTCGCTTTTACAGATGCCAAGTTAAAAAATTATTTATTTACTTTCTTCCTTTTCAAAATTTGAAATATTTAACTCCGTGACAATTTGTCGCAACAAAAATATCAGATAAAATAAAAAAAAATTACAGCAAAATTGATTTAAAAAAAAAAACGATATTCAAAGTTCAAACTGAACGTAAACCGGATTGGACCAATTCACGGGTTCATTATGGTTCGGCTTTACACTGAATTGATCGGGTTTGATTTTTTAAAAATATCGAACAGAGCCAGAATTTCCTAGGGGAAATTTATACAAATAACCAAAAAATATTTGTTATTTTCACAACTAACCCCTCAACTTTTTTTCTATCAATATTAGCCAATAATCATCCATACTACCGAAAATACCCCTCCTATAACTCTCCCTCTCCTTCCCCCCTCTCTCTCTCTCTCTCTCTCTCTCTCTCTCTCCCCGCCAAATTCACTCCCAACTTGTTCACTCGTCTTCAGTGGTTTTCCGGAGTCATTATCGACAGTCAACACTTACTTAAATCCGGTCAATAGTTAAAATTAAATTTTAGGTTAAAAACCTTAAATTTTTAATTCCGATTCTTGTTTTATATTGTATTTTTTGTGTTGTGTTTATGACGGTCAGTGAATATTGAATGAGTTTTGTGATGTTGAGTGGTTGGTGTGGTACATGGGTGAAAAAATTGTCTTGGGGGTAGAGGAGTGATTTCGGCATGTCGCTCTAACAAGACGCGCTTGTCGCACTAAATTTTGTGCGACAGGCGCCTGTCGATGGCTCTCATGCCTCGCGCAGTGCGCCTGTCGCACTTGGTCTGCTCTCACCAAAAATGATTTTATTTGAACTGAAACTCGCAAGTTTACCATTCAGTAATCTAAATTGGTGTTGGATCCAGATGGATTATTTTCAAATTTAATTTTTACAGTTCACTGCCGACATTTAAAGTTGCCTTTTGCCGTCGCCGGTGATGATTCAAGAGTGCAAAACTGCGTTTGGTTTGAGAAAATGGGAGAAAGAAAGTTGCTTTTGGTTTGTAAAGAAGAATAATATAGGAAGAAAAATTTATATTTGGCTAATGTTGATAGAAAAAAATTTAGAGGGTTAATTATGAAAATAACAAAAGTTTTATGATTATTTTTATAAATTTTTCAATTTCCTAAGTGCACGTTTGGTGGCAGTGTGGGTATATATATATATATATATGTATGTATGTATATATATGTATGTATGTATATATATATGTATGTATGTATATATATATATGTGTGTCTATATATATATAATGATTTATTAGTGCAAACATCCTCATTTTAATAAAATATAAATATTAATAAAATATAAAAAATTTATATTTTAATTCATTAAAAATTATGTATTTTTTGTAATATTGATAATATTTTTATTTTATTAAAATGAGGATGTTCTATATATATATATATGACTCGCCCACGTTGCAATTATTGCAACGTACAACACGATTTATCTTCATTCAAAAATACTTTAAATTAAAAGTGATTAAATCTAACGGTTGAAGTTAGAAAGTAAATAAACAAAAGAGTCAGTTGTTAAAACAATAGATTAAATAAGGGTCCACATATATATTGCTATTGGCTCTTTTTTGGGAGGCCATTATCAGAAATTTGTCCACCACACCCTGTAGAAATTGCGGGCATCTAAATACTTTCCACTCCTCGGAAAATTCCGATCATTGAGATATTGTCCATCCCCCACAAATTGCGATCGTGAAATTTCAATTTCGATGTGTGCAGATTAAGTGAGCAACGACGTCAATTAAAGCAAACAGAAATTCCGATCGTGAAGGCGAAGATGTGGATAACCGAAAACAATATTGGACGGTGATGGAAGAAAAAGAAATAGGCACATCTCATTATATGAAAATAGAGTGAATATGGCGTCCGATTTGATATGTTGTTGTGGCCTTGGAATCGATGCAGCAGGCAATGCCAAAAAAATATATATATATTTATCGTGTTTGAAAGAGAAAGACAGTGGTAATTAGCTTGGGAGGGCCAGTTATGTTTATTTGTTAGAATTAGGGAAGTTGAGATTAGTAGGGAGGAGTGATTGTTTAATTTCATTCCAATAAGCACTTTATTAAACGAACGAGCAAGAGGAATTAATTTATTGGAAAAGAAAATGAATAAGGATCTGCCATTTTACCTTTGAACAAACAGTGCAAGTAGATATTTGTTTGTTTTTGTAAAGGTTAAATGTGGCAATATTGGCGATGGATGAGTTCTTACTTCCGGGGCATGTTCTCATATGGTTGGAGTTTTGTATTCTCTGCTGCCGACCAATTATGTACGGACGGAATTGGGGTTATGAATTGTTAACTTAGTTCTGTTAATGGCCTGCATTTCGTTGATGAAAAATGACTTCCTTGCTTAATTTGTAAACTTGCATCTTTTCTCCCTAGGAATTTTCAATCATCTTCTTTCAATTTCACATTCAGATTAAATCTCAACCGCGATATGTTAAACCCAAAATTCTTTCTTTCCATCCATAAAACAGAGTTGTTCTCGTTGCGATGTATTTTTATAAAACCGACGTTCCCTATTATAAAAATACATAACCGGTTTCAACAGTTGCCAATCAAGTTCTCATTTAAAATTTATCTAACTTCAACCGGTAGATTCAATCATTTTTAATCCAACAATTTATCTGAATGAAGAGAAATAGTATTGCATGTTGTAACTGTTGCAACACAGGTGAATATATATATAGGACTTTTTTTATAATCAAATTAGCCCAATTCTTTATTTGGTGGTATAAAGATAAAATCTTGGGATTACAGTATATAATCCTGGTCCCACATTTTTATGAAGCAAAATAAAAATTTTTTATCCTATGGTAACTCTTAAGGATAGCTTGGGTAATTTTTTCTTTTCATGTTTACAAGTAATTGTAGAATAACTTACACTATAAAATATTTTAAAATATTATTATATTATATTATCATATTGATATTTAAATATTTATTTACTTTAATTTTTTATTTTACTTAGCTAATAATATAAATGTTAGAATTTCTAAATTACACACACACACACACACACAAAAGATTCAGTAGTTTTTTTAATTTAATAATGTAACAATTAATAATTTGAATATTCATATTAAAAAATTTTATGTTCACAATATTAATATATTTCATTTTCTTCTAAATTAGTTTAGTACAATCCTAAGCTTCGCTTGACATACAAGATTGGATTCGACTAATTATTAAAATTAGATTGAACTGTATTAGAATTGAATAGAGTGAATTATATATAGTATTGTCTTTTGTTTTTTTATAATATCATGAGTAACTAAATTTAATTTAATAAAGCTAAATAACTATTTAAATAGTATAATTATTTTAAATTATATTACTACTTGTTAAATTTAATATTTTGTAAATAAATTATTGAATATAATTTTGATATTTAATCTTATATTAATTACTAGTGTAAACAAATTAATGAATTTAAATTTCATAATTAATAGAATATAACATTTTAGTTTAAATCAATTATGAAATGAATTTTTTATATTTATTTATATGAATATTAGTTTAAATAAGAATGAAAAGATTGATAAAGAAGATTTTATCCTACTTAAGTTAATAGCCTCATTATGGATTAATTTTGGACTAGTCAACTAATTCAAACAACCAAACATGCCCAAGATTAGATTAATTTTTTTATTTTGTCCCAAAAATTAGTCCAATCTTATCTTTAGTTTAGTTTAGTACAATGCTATAGTATACCAAATACAAGATAAAACCAAATCTAATCTAATCTTATCACATCCTTCCAAATACAACATAATTTTACATATCATTTAATCCTATCTTATGTTAGTCGATCCTATCCTATCTTATCTTACGTGTCAAACGCATCCTACTTGTTATGTGTGGCTATTATGTTGCCACTTTAATGAAACAGATGTCAACATGACAATATCCCATCACGTAGATCTTAAAACTGTAGGCTAGCATCTTAAGAAGAGGACTGTGTGGACAAGTAATAGCGAATTTCATACAGATTCGAAATTATATCATATTGTCTTATAGTTTTTGTTCAATTAACACTATTATTACGCTATATGGTGTGATAGCGAATCCGCATCTCTATATATATATATAGAGAGAGAGAGAGAGAGAGAGAGAAAGAGAGAGAGAGAGAGAGTCATGGACTTTATTAAAGTTAAAAAAAATATTAAGTCATATGGTCTAACAGATTAATGACTCCGTGAGAATATATGATTTAATAACTCTCTCAAATTTTAACAAAATCTGGATTCAAAATTAGAAGACACCGTAAGTTAAGAATAAGGAAGGCTTTCTATTTATAATTGTTCCTGAAGTAGAAAACCTTCGTTTTGTTCCAAAATAGCTTCTTGCAAAAGGGATTGCTTTTGATAGGATGGGATTATTATCCGAGATTTTGTTAAAGTCCAGACCAGATCCGGGATTATGTTAAAGTACAAAATCCAAATCACGTATCACGCACTATCATGTTCATTTTAATAATCATTTAATTTGGAGACAATTGAAATTCATGTGCTAGGTGACGGCTCCTATAATGTGATTAAATCGTAACGCAAGTACCAATTAAGGGCAAGCTTGGAATTGTAATTAGAATTAACGCGTATATAATCACCTTGATGTAATGCTAATTCGTCATGCACACATATTGCTTTGCTTAAACATTGTGTCATTGCTGCCAAGTTGCTCCAAATCTCTTCATATATAGCTCTTTAAATTTTATTTTTCTTTGAATAATGTGGAAATTGAAGCTTTCGGAAGGAAATTGTGAAAATGATCCATGGCTTACAAGTTTGAACAATCATATTGGCAGACAATTCTGGGAATTTGACCCAAATCTTGGAACTCCTGAAGAACGGCAACAAGTTAACAAACTTCGCAATGATTTCACCGAGAATCGGTTTCTAACGAAACACAGCTCTGATCTCCTGATGAGACTTCAGGTAAATAAATATCATTTGCATGTACGTAAATTTTACAGGAAGATTTTCGTCCATTAACATAATTCTCATGAAGTCGTCAGGATTTGACAAATATCACTGAGTAATATATTGATTGTGTTTATGTTATATGTACAGTTTGCGAAGGAGAATGCATGTGAGATGAAGCAGCTGCCTCAGGTGAAAGTAAAAGATGAAGAAGAAATAAGTGATGAGCAAGTTGTGAGTACAACATTGAGAAGAGCTCTGAGATTCTATTCTACTCTCCAGGCGGAGGATGGCTTTTGGCCTGGTGACTATGGTGGTCCTTTATTCCTTCTTCCGGGCTTGGTAATACCTATACATATATATATGGCGATCCTTAATTAGTTTACTTGTCTTTTGAGTTTTTATGATATTCTAGATCAAAAAAATAAAGACATACAGAATCAGAAATGTGTGTAGAGTGTTTTTTTCACCTCTTAGTTGAAATACGCATTTAACAAATCAGACAAATCTCATATGAGACATGCAGTTGCATTAATTATATGGGAGAGGTTTAATATGACCGTCTGATCAAATCATGATATTCATCTTAAAATTCATTTATTCGTATGTGTTCACAATTGGTCGATTTCAAGATGTGCGTGTATAATCAAAACTTTATTAGATGAGTGTGCAAATGTAAGACTTAATTTCTTGTACTTGAACAAATTGCAATCTTCTCATTATATATACTGAAGCCAACTTTCGGCTTAAACAAAATACGATCTCCTTCTTCAAATCTTTATTTATTTTTGTGAAAATTAACGAAAAGAAAAAAAAAATGCAAGAGTTGTTTTCACTATGTTAATGATCCCAGCCTCCCAAAATCATATTTTTCTCTTCTGAAATTAGATCAGCACCAATGCGAGTAAATTGAACTTCAATAATGTTATCATTTTTGGTATTTTTTTAAGTCTGTACATTTCTATATAGTTTAATATAAGGTTGTTATTAGTCACAATGAATTGATTAAAACAAATGCAAATTGATTGTACTTACACTTTCATGGTCCCCTTCTCTCCCTTTCTGTTATTTAAATTTCTAGCAAAAAAACTGCTTTCAATGTCTTATTCATATTGTTGTCATCATGACAAGCATCAACATTCTTTTTTTTAAAAAAAAAAAAAATCTATGCATATTTTTCAAAATTAATATTCTTTTTTCAAATCCATACATATTTTTCAAAATAATTAAGTCGCACCATTTATATATCCATTTTCAAACTCAAAAGCAATATTTATGTGTGATAAATTGCGAGACAGGTGATGGGCTTATTTGTAACGGGTGCCTTGAATGCAATTTTAACAGTGGAACATCGAAGGGAAATGATACGTTATCTATATAACCACCAGGTATATCCTTTTATTTATAAAACTACATGACTAAACAATTCTATTAACTGTGTCAGATTAATTTCTCAACAAATTAATATTTTACAAACTGAAGGTGTTTATTGAAATTAAGCCATAACTTTTGCGGGAGTAATGTGAAACCAATAATTAATCCACAGAAGAGAGATGGAGGATGGGGACTGCATATAGAAGGGTGCAGCACAATGTTCTGTACTGCGCTATCATATGTCACTTTGAGACTGCTTGGAGAGACAATGGACGGTGGGGATGATGGCGCCATGGAAAAAGCCCGAAAATGGATCCTTGATCGGGGTGGGGTCACCTCCATTCCATCTTGGGGAAAGATGTGGCTTTCGGTATGAACCATTCATTACATCCTTGTAATCATTCTCCGGTCTGAACGTCTTCGTGCGAACTTGTTCACGAATCTTGGCATTTCAAGGCTAAATTACTCAACAATTTGGCACTGAATTGGGAGCAAACCGTATACAATTAGCTCACATTTTATATTACTGTTTTGTTATTTTGTCTTCACAAATCATTATTTAGATTTTTGCTACCTATATTTTCGGCCAAATAAAAATAGGTGCTTGGAGTATATGAGTGGAGTGGGAACAATCCACTACCCCCGGAAATATGGCTTCTCCCTTATTTTCTTCCTTTCCATCCAGGTAAAAACTAATTTTCTCTGTGTGTTTGTTTATATTATCTATAACTCAGCTTTTTTATGTGTAAATTCAAAACCTTAAATTGATATTTTAAGTGACGTCTGCAATGAAAATGAACTCATTATACCATGTAGTTCATTAATATTAGATGTTCATGTTTTCTGATCCAGAATCTTAAAGTGTGGGAAAAATTCGGAAAAATTTTTAAAATTGTGGGATTTTAAAGATTTAAAACTTAAAAGAATTTAAACCGCACAGTTTATGTATTTTCTCGAATTTTCGCACACTAAAATTTTATTACTATGGCCATAAAATATGGGGTTAACTAGCCCCAACTGATAAAAAAAAAATTAATACAAGATTAACTATATATCGATAATCATAATTTAATTTCGCATTTTATAGAATAAATACGTGTACGTCGGAGAAAATTTCCCATATTGTCGTGTTAGTACATTTTGGATCAGTAAATTAATTAGTTATAGTTTTGAATGATACAAGTAAATGGATCGTGTAAATTGATGAAATTAATGCACGTATGCAGGACGTATGTGGTGTCATTGTCGGATGGTGTATTTGCCTATGTCGTATTTGTATGGAACGAGATTTGTCGGTCCATTCAATTCTCTTATTTTATCTCTTAGAAAGGAGCTCTACACGCTTCCTTACCACTACATCGATTGGGACCATGCCCGAAATTTGTGTGCCAAGGTACAATAAAATTAAAATAATCTTTATTACATTCTATCTAAATTTAAAATTTTCATAACTTTATGTGCGACAAGAGAAAAGACAAGCCGAATTAATTTAATACTTTATTAATAATTAATATTACAATTACATTATTAGATGTCATTTTTTTCCCTCTCATTTCTCTTCTATGTGATAATTTGAGAAAAAGAGCGAACCCATATTGTTTAATAAGACTAATCGAAATCCTTTGATACTTTAAAATACATTTCAATTTTTTTAGGTGTTAATTTTTTTTAATCTTATCATTTTATCCTTTGTGGTTGTTTGACATTGGGATATATATGAGTATATTTAATTCTTTAATTAATTGGCTAATTATTTTTTCATAACTAATTGCAAAAGTAAGTGAAAAATTATGGAACAAGTAAGCAACATTGTCATAAATTTTAAATTAGTTATGAATTTTTACAAAACAATTGAAAATTAAATGTAAAAGATTAATTTATATATAGTTATTATCTAATTAGGGATTTCTTATATTATTAAAGTAAGAGATAAAGTAAAAGACAAAATACACGCTCCAATATAACGTGTTTTATCCGATAGTGTATCGAATTTTGTGTTTCTTCTGTGTTTTAACTTATTCTTTACTTTAATAATTTAAGGGAAATTCCTTTATTTTTACCCATAGTTTTTCAGTTAATTATAAATTATAAATTATTTAATTAAATAAATAATTAAAGATATTTATTTAAGGGGTTCCACTCATTTTCCTCTAATAACTTAATAGAAAACTAATTTTATTCTAGTGTCAATGCATGGTTAATTGCTCAAATTAATAATAATGAGTGGTACGATTCGCCAATTGGGGCTTTAAATAATGTTGGCGTTGTCGCTTGCAAGGGGTTAAATTATAAATTTGTGCGGGTGACATGAGAATAAGATATAAAATAATGAGTGAGATAATTTTTTTATTTTTTGAAAACTAATATAAACAAATTTCATTATAAAGTAGGGAAGAAAGTACGATGTAATTTTCTTTTTCTCTTTTCTTTTTTTTTTTAATTTTGAGAAGTAGTACAATGTAATTGTGAAGAAATTAAAAATATTTAACTCCCGAATGATCTAGATTGAATCAATAATTGAGATCTATAATAAAAGACAAACAAATGATCAATCTTTTCGCATAATGTATGATATTTAATTTCCTATCAAAATCAAAAGTGGATGGAAGGTCACTTTCTTCAAAAGTTGACGGAAGGACGATAGAGGTTGCAGAAATTATTTTTGAAATATTAATTAAAGAAAACTAGGGTGGTTCCCTTGTTCTAATATGACGAGATTTTAATTTTGGTCCTGCTTGTAAAGAGAGCATTTGCATTAAAATTGTTTAAAGAAAATACCATACCAATTTATAAGCAAATAAAACTTTGTATGGCAATTGGTATATTTAGCTTTATGTGTATTATTACTAATATAATAGGAGAAAAATTAACGTTTTGCAGGAGGACCTTTACTATCCCCACCCCATGATCCAAGACATATTATGGGGGTGTCTTCACAAGATTGGGGAACCTTTTCTAATGAAATGGCCTTTCTCTAAGCTGAGACACAATGCTCTTAAAACTGTAATGCAACACATCCATTATGAAGATGAGAATACTCAGTATACTTGCATTGGCCCCGTTAATAAGGTAATTTTCAGGACATAAGGTCTTAAACGAAATTTGAACCATTTAATGTAAATTTTATGCATAATCCCTACATATTTACAGTTTTTATGTTTTAGCCTAAAAAGTTTGTTTTTCTCTATTGTACCTCCCATTGAACCAAAATTCTTATTCTGCCATTGGTCAAATCAAATCCATTGTTTGTTTATTTGGAAAAATAACTGTATTTACAAAGTTTTAGAATGATTTTTGATACTTTGGAAGCTATTTTAGGAATATTAATTGATAATATAAGATCAGCTAATTACATTTGAAGAATCTTGATTAGATGGGTATTGTCGCGCACGTTATAGTACGCAACATGACACGTGTCAATTTTTTATTAGTGAGACCATATTGAGGGCCCACAGCTCCACCAATGAAATAGTAACATGTGTCCGCACGTAATATCAGCCCTCTACATTTGTATTGATTGTCAAACCTTTGTGCATGCACAGGTACTAAACATGATTTGCTGTTGGGTGGAGGACCCAAATTCTGAGGCCTATAAACGTCACCTCTCAAGAATTAAAGACTATCTCTGGCTTGCTGAAGATGGAATGAAGATGCAGGTTGCAATTAGTTAAATAGTTTTATTTAGGAAAAATTTAATCAATTTGGGATTTTGTTATTAATTATAAAATCCTCAATGACAGGGATACAACGGGTCACAACTGTGGGATGTAACATTTGCAGTCCAAGCAATCTTGGCCACTGATCTTGTTGACGAATATGGTTCAGCACTTAAGAAAGCCTTCGGTTTCCTAAAAAACACTCAAGTATATATTAATTTCACTTAACCTTGGGACCTATGTTTAATCTTATATTAAAACAAAATGTTAGCGGATTTTCTTGTTCATAATTAATGATTAAATTTGTCAATTAAGGTTCGGGAAGATTGCACTGGTGATCTTAATTATTGGTACCGCCATATTTCTAAAGGAGGATGGCCTTTCTCCACTCCTGACAATGGTTGGCCTGTTTCAGATTGTACTGGTGAAGGATTGAAGGTACATTTTCTTTTTCCCAAGTCTTTGTTTCCTGAGCCTGTATAGTATTTGTTCGCATGTGGGTACTTATTAATTCAACCGATAAAACTTCTTACGATGGAAAGGTTGGTTCCACTCATGATCATACAGGCAGCAATATTATTATCACAATTGCCAGCTGACATAGTGGGAGAAGCAATACAAGAAAATCAGTTGTATGATGCTGTTAATGTTATCTTATCCTTACAGGTACTTCATAGGCAACGGTCGTAAAATTGATTATCAACTATTTAATTTTGTCTTTAGGAAGAAAATATATCAGGTTTGCGCAAATGCATGTCTTCTTGATTACAGAACAGCACTGGAGGTTTTGCATCTTATGAGCAAACAAGATCTTTTGCATGGTTAGAGGTGAGAAAAATATTTTCTTTTCAATTAATTGGGTCTATTAACTGAGAAGTGAGACATTGATTAAAGCTTTGACAAGATTTTGTTTGTATTAAATTTATTAAACGTGAGACATTGATTAAAGTTTTGACAAGATTTTGTTTGTATTAAATTTCAGATGATCAATCCGGCTGAAACTTTCGGAGATATCATTATAGATTATCAGTAAGATAACCAAACGCCCACTAATTAATTATTCAATTGATTAATTAGCAAAAAAGGAAGAATTTTCTAAGCTACCCTCAAAATGGAGATAATCAATATGAGCAATTTATGACCAATTAAATTTGAGAGTAGTTAAAAATTAAATTAAGTGTCTAATTTATTACAGGAGTTATGATCACTCATATTTCATGCGTAATTTAGGTATGTGGAGTGCACTTCAGCAGCAATCCAAGGTCTAAAATCATTCATGAAAAGCTATCCAGGACATAGGAGAAAAGAAATAGAAGCATGTATTGAAAAGGCCATCGAGTTTATTGAAAGCAAACAACAACCTGATGGTTCATGGTATGTTTAACTTGTATATAAATGTCATGTTGATTTAAATAAAACTTTCCTGTATATCACTCTCTAATTAAATAATTAAGCATCTTGATTTTAGTATGTTAAGAAATGTTATGATAATTTGAAGTGATTATTTATGGATTTAGGTATGGGTCGTGGGGAGTGTGCTTCACATATGGAACGTGGTTTGGAGTAAAGGGCCTGGTGGCTTACGGTAAGACATATGAAAATAGCAATAGCATCAGAAAAGCATGTGATTTCTTGATATCCAAACAGCTTGATTCTGGTGGGTGGGGAGAGAGCTATCTTTCTTGCCAAAACAAGGTGATTGACCCCATTTTGAGTATATTAAGGACATCCAATTTTGCTATTTTCCCAGGAAATTTTGGAAAAGAAAATGTTAATTGCATAGAAGGAAAAAAACTAATATATTGATTGTAGAATTTTTATGTTTAAACGCTCTTAAGAAATCTTGGATCAGGTATACACAAATCTGGAAGGAAATAAATCACATCTCGTAAACACAGCGTGGGCAATGCTATCTCTCATTGAAGCTGGACAGGCATGTAAATTAGTAAATATATTCTTTAACTAGTTTCGAATTATAATTAAACAAACTCCTAACAACAATGTCAATTAATATATATAATTTTTTTTTTTTTACATAAATGGATTAGGCTCATAGAGATCCAATCCCATTACACCGCGCTGCAAAGTTGCTCATTAATTCACAAATGGAAAACGGAGATTTCCCGCAACAGGTAAATCTGTCTATTATAAAGAGAGACATAATTAAGTTATTAAAAAAAAAAAAGAGAGAGAGGGGGAGAGAGAGATAATTATTTTGAATATGATAATTGTAAGGCTTGAAAGATAAAACTACTATAATAATTTTTTATTAATAATTACCTTTATGTCTATTTTTCTTTTATAGGAAATCATGGGAGTATTCAACAAGAATTGTATGATAAGTTATTCTGCTTACAGAAACATCTTTCCCGTATGGGCTCTTGGTGAATATCTCAATCGTGTTTTGCTACCTTCCAAGAATTGTTGAATGTACCAAAATCAATGCGATAATGGAGTTATGTATGGTCAATTAATAAATGAAAAATAAAAGCCTAAATAATTAAATTAATGTAATACGTAATTAGCTAGTGTTCCAATGACTTGCTCAATCATAAAGTGCTTTATTAGGTAATCAAAACAATTATATATATGTAATGCAATTATTTGGGTGTATGTTAAGTTCTTTTTGACACAATGATTACGGCATATTTTATTTATAAATAAGAAGAAGATGGGCATTAATCTTCGCTGACATAAGTTATTAAACCTTAAATAAAATAGCAAGCAATAACGTTAAACTAATTGTCACAAAATAATAACGAATTTAATCATTAAAAAAATAATGGTAATTTTAATTACAAAGAATTAATTTACGCTTAGGAGAAATAAGGAGCTGGTTTCACCTCTCCTAAAAATCTCAACAGACCCTAAATCGCTACATGGACATGTATTGATAGCAACAAAGCCCGAGATAAAATTAATTTTTTGCTTCAATTCAATTTAATATATCAATCAGTTATTAACAGGAGGAGCTCTTTCTTCTATACGATGCTGGAACAGTAGCAGGGAAAAACATTTGCCTCACTCCCTCCGCTTTGATGATAGGAAAAAGAATTTCTGATGCACCCTGCATAAATATGAATTTTTTTTTTCTTATGAATCAAAAATATTCCAGACGATATTTTAATAATCAGTTGTAAAGTAACCAGATAAAAATTCGCTTCTTCTCTTAAATGTGAATTGTAGCAATAAAATATCATTTTATTTTTGCCAATTAGTATTTTGTAAAATGCAAACGTCCCCATCTGATGAGAATTTTTTTGAAGGAAAATGCTTACCCAAATTAGCTTAGCACCAATCCACAAGCGTTTAGGCGAAGGAAATGGTAGTAACAAACGACCAACACCAAATATTGCCATTGCTAAGAAATGGAAAATTAAGCTTGATGGGCGAGGGTTTAGGCCTGAGAGTAGAGCCATTGCTCCTGAAGTGTAAATTCCTCCAAGTCCTAAATAATCAACACTTGCTTGCCGCATTACCTCTCTTGCCTCATCAGATGACGCTGAAAACACTTGATAAGCAGAATTTGCCAGAGTGTTTATTGTAGATGCCACAGGCTGCATGCAGGGAAAAATAATGTCAATCACCCATGCACGCCCTTATATTCGACAGACAGGGATTCAATTTGACAGTTACCTTGCGTAAGGTGTAAAAGGATTCGAGATATTGGTTAAGAGAAGCAGCATCGTGAAAATCCCGAAGAGGCTTTATAAGATTTCTAAGTACGACGACGTCAGAGAGAGCCACAGTCATTCCACCACCAGTTAAAGGATGGCGCATGTTGAAAGCATCACCCAACAAAAGGGCTCCGGGCGTAGGTTTGGGAGCCGCTGGCATGCTTCTATTTGTCGCTGTTCTAATGCTTCCTTTCTCAACTTTTGAAATGAATGCATCGCGAAGCTCATCAGGAATCTGAAACAAACAACAGTGCTCATCATGTAATTACGATTAGCTTCACAAGGGATTCCTAATACTTTTTGTTAACTGTGTAATTTCACATTTAATAAAATAGCCAACCATAAACGCATGTGTGGCAGAAAATTAAAGAAAGATTAACACATGCAGCAACTCAACACTGGATACAAATTCGAAAAATGTACCTGCGGTGCCACTTTGGTCTTCAAGTATTTGGCCATTTCACCATTGGCAATTGAAGGTAATTTCTGACCAGCTGGTACATCAACCAAGCATCTAACTTCTGTGCTACTAATTGGATAAAATAAGATGGGTGAGGGATCTGCTAAAACTACGTGTCCGTGATTTGGGACTGGAAGCTGACAGTTCTCCAATGCCATACCGACAAAACATGATGGTATATCAACCTGTTAAAACAAGTCAAGTTCGATACTATCAATATTTATTAGGATAAACAAATTAAAGAAAATTGTTTGCAGCCAAAAAAAAATTAATAATTAAAATACAAAAGAAAATTTCACCTTTGGATTGCAAAGAGACCGGCGCAGATTGGAGAAGCCACCATCACACACAAGTGTAAGAGGAGCGCAAGATTTATGTTCTTGACCGTCCTTAGTTTTGTAATGAACCCCTTTGACAATTCCATTTTCTTTAATCAGGGATGTCACTGTCCCTTCCTCCATCCGTACACTTAATTGATCATTAAATTGTCAAACGTCAATTATTTATATTTCGTTAAAAATCTAGAGCAATCAAAGCATTGTAGTTGATTGTTGATACGATCTATGCAGATATTCGCACAGAATTTTTAAAAAATAATATATGTACGTACTTGGGAAGAGAGGCAGCTTTTTCTCTCATTCTTTGAATGAAACGGCCATTGTGAAAACTCCTGCCAGCAACATTAGCCTGAAAGTTCCCCAATGGATATGGAGTTTTTGTAATTTTTCCGTCCTTGAACAGAGCATATCCAACTACAGGCTGGGCATCGATTTCTTCCACACAATCTGCATTCATTCAGATAATTAAAACAAGTACAATAGTGTTAATTAATGATACTTGTAGTATTTAAATAGTTATGTTATTATATATACCCTCAAGGCCTAATTCAACTAGTTTCAGGTATCCTCCGGGCTGAAGCAATTCACCAACAATTCTATCAGGCTCCGTCAAGTCTCTTTCTATCACATGAATTCTTCTTCCATCCTGCACATCAATTTAGTTTATGTATATTAATTAAGTGAAATTAAACAAACCCAAATGCCCCCAAAAAATTTTTTTTTTTTATGTATGTACGTGCCTTGCCGAGCGTATGGGCTAGAGCAGCGCCAGCAACACCAGCACCAACAATGATGACATCCGGGCCAGAAACATTCTCTGGGAGAGAATGTTCGTTCTCTGCGGATGTCAAAACGACGTCATTTTCGATCTTATTGCAATTCTTTCTGCTCTTGGGTAACTTCTCCATCTTTTTAGGGCGCAAAATTATGAGAAGAAGCAAGCCAACGAGAGAAGTAGCAAAGAAAGTGCCAATGAACTGATCAATCATCAACACCATTCTTTTCTTTGGTTCTGAATTCAGACAAATGTCTGGGAAAAATGACTGCAATATCTTGATTGTCTTTCTCGAATTGTTGGTAAGCTTTTGTTTCGATGAGTGATTGTGAGCAGAGACCAGAGAGGCTTTATAAATAGAGAGATCACATGTGCGGTGGTGGTGTTTTTGGTAAGAGCACTTCAATTCCAAATTGTAACTTGTGCAATATCAACTGTTTTTTGAGTCAGCAGCCAGCTACGACGACTGGGCGTTGAGTGACTCTAAATTCATCATGTATCGTATTATTCTTATTTTTTATTATCAATATTTTGGGAGAATATGGTCATTAATATCGTTTGTTCGTATATAATATGGAATGTTGCTAAGTTAATGCAAAAACTTACATCAATTTAAGAATTGTGAAAACTGTAGAAATTTGAGCCCATTTTAAATTTATGAACATAGTTTTAAGTAAGAATTAAGTTCTACTTGTGTAAATTTATGTATACAAGTAGATCCACACTATAGTTTTTTAGCATAAAATGAATGGACCAGAAAACTTATTTGCACACTTTGAAAATTTTTAAAGGATGAATTTTGCTTTAGTCCTTAGGATGTGGGTCAATTATTCTACTAGTTCTTGTATTCTCATTTCAAAATATCAAGATTGTTATTTCCATTACTGTTTGATCTAATTTTTTAAGGACACATTTAATATGCAACAGGTGAAAAGTAGATAATAACTAGATATATATTATATATTGAAAATATATACACCCTTTCAACAACAAAAAATACACAAGAAAACATTTTAGGAACTGTTAAAAACAAGAACTACCAAACCCTTTAAGGAATAAAGCAACATTTTCATTTATTAAAATTAATAAAAGTTGATATATGGAATATTGAGAACCAGTACCGTACTGTACATATATTTGTACCCTTTATTCACCTGGTTCCTTCACGACAAAAGACCACTGGCAGTAACAAAATAAGTGATAATTGCCGTCGAGTTCAAGTCTTTATGATTGTGAAGAAAGCACAAAAACAACGAACTATTTGCGAATATATGTTTGTATAAATAAAAGGAATTTTTTTATCTGGAAATGAACCGGACACGCTGGCCAAGACTGACCTTGTTTTTGTAGTAGCTGTATGGTGGGTTACGTTGCATGCAAAGAACAAACTCGTCTTTGAAGGGAAGAAACCAAACCACATGTTTTCAGCTGCTAAGTTTAAAGCAGTCATGGATGCTTATCAAAAGGTGCAGGTGAAGGAACAAAGTGCAAAAGAAACAAAAAAGCAGAAAGCTGCATGAATGGAGTCAACCACCTATCAATTGCTTAAAAGTCAACGCTGATGATGCTGCTGTCCATAAAGATCAGCAAGTTGCAGGTTTAGGGCTGTCATAAGGAACTCTCTAGGCCAAGTGATGGCTGCTGGAGTGAAAAAACAAAAAATTTCAGGGGAATGTCTCTCTTGTAGAAGCTCAAGCTGTCAAATGGGGGATGGAGGTGGCAAAAAAGGCAAGCCTCACAGATGTGATCATTGAAACAGACTGCAGTGAAATAGCATAATTTAGCCAACAACAAAACCAGCAATAGAACAGAAAGTTGGTGGACTATATCAGAGATTCAAATAAGCAAACAAGACTTTCAATCGGTAATAGTCCAACAAGTACCAAGAAATTGTAATGTTCTTGCTCACTCTCTCAGTAAAAGACCTTTGAGATGTTCGAAGTCGGTCAAATGGCTGGATGAAGTCCGAAATGATGTATTGTATTTATTTATTTTTTTTAATCTCAAATGAATGAAAGGATTACTTTAATTTCTTAAAAAAAAAGGATTTTTTTAAGTTACAATCATTGTAACTTATAATTAGATTAGTTATCAAGTAGTGGAGTTTGATGGGCTAGTGAGTGAATATTACTTAGTTGATTAAATATAACTTAAGGAGACTCTAAATTAAATTGATCTTGTTCAATTCCTAAGCTTGTCAATATTTACATTTTAAAGTCATTCAGACTACTTTTGAGTCAACTGTAAATTCTATCTAAAATGGTAACTTGGCAGCAGCCATAAATAAAAGATCACAGCTAAGAAAAGCATTATTTTATTGTTATAATTGTAGAAAGGTGGCTGGTCGATATATATTAGAACAAACTATTTGTGAGTCTATGTATGTTTAAATAAAATTGATACCGTACGATTCCGGGAGTTGTCAATATTAGCGTTTTTAAGCCGTTCACGCACTGAGGTTCTATTTGGTTCAAGTCTTAAGAAGTACACAAAAAAAAGAAAATGTATTCTCGAGATTCATAAAAATAAATAAATAAATAACTAAAATTGATCTCTAGTAAGACTAAAAATTTCGGATTGATCAATTGATGATGATTCACCTTCGGAGTTATATTATTCAACCGAAATACCCTCTAAAATAAGATATAGGAAGGAGGGTGAGAAAATTTGGTCCCATCTACTTTGTGGATTGATCACACGGATGATCGAGATTTTTGCCATATTTGTGTACATAATTGTTTTAATTATTGGCATACATGTGCACGTGCATGTTAAATATTCTTGATTGTTATCATATATACACCACCTAATGGTCTTGATACCTATAATATATCAGTCATATATATTTACATCCCATGTCAAAATGCCATTATTAAAAAGGATCTTCATGTGATTTCTATAAATGATCATTTAAATTTTAGCAAGCTGTGTTTACAAATTCATGAGACTTCATCATAAGGATAAGCTCGAAACAATTAATGAAGTTCTTCATTTATATGCATGATGTGCATCCGGTCGATTTAGATTGTCACAAATTAAAACATAACGACAACGATTATAATTTTTTTTTTTTGAATTGATCGAATACAAAAAAAAAAAGAAAAGTAATTTTACAAATTAAAGAATTACGCTTGAGATAATTAAAGAGTACCTCTCCTAAAAATCTCAAGTGATACACCCTTAATCACTTTATGGACATGTAATTGACAGCGACAAAACACGATTAAGATACATTAATGTCAATAAACAGGAGGAGCTCTATACAACGCTGGAACAGTGGCAGGGAAAAACATTTGCCTCACTCCCTCTGCTTTGATGATGGGAAAAAGAATTTCTGAAGCACCCTGTAAGAATATGCAAAATTTTTTGTGGATCAAAATAATCCGAACGATCATTTAAATCATTAATTGAAAAGCAATGTCCGGATAAAAAATTACTTCTCTGCTACAAATATTTGCACTTTACAAAATACAAATTGCGGTAATATAGTTTCATTTTATATTGTACTCCAATTAATATTTTTGTAAAATACAAATATCCGCACCTGATGAGAAATTTGATGATAGAAAATATACGTACCCAAATTAGCTTAGCACCAATCCACAAGCGTTTAGGCGAAGGAAATGGTAGTAACAAACGGCCAACACCAAATACTGCCATTGCTAAGAAATGGAAAATTAAGCTTGACGGGCGAGGGTTTAGGCCTGAGAGTAGAGCCATTGCTCCTGATGTGTAAATTCCTCCAAGCCCTAAATAATCAACACTTGCTTGCCGCATTATCTCTCTTGCTTCATCAGATGATGCTGAAAACACTTGATAAACAGAATTTGCCAGAGTGTTTATTGTAGATGCCACCGGCTGCATGCATGAAAGAAAAACAATTTTATTTTCGGGCGCAAATTAAATTTTATAGTATGCTTGTAGTAACTTTTCTTTAATATTATCACTCACTTCGTGTAGTTATACTTGATAGCAAGTGATTAAATTTGACGTTTACCTTGCGTAAGATGTAAAAGGATTCGAGGTACTTGTTAAGAGAAGCGGCATCATGAAAATCATGCAGAGGCTTAATAAGATTTCTAAGCACGACGATGTCAGAGAGAGCCACAGTCATTCCACCGCCAGTTAAAGGATGGCGCATGTTGAAAGCATCTCCCAGCAAAAGGGCTCCGGGTGTAGGCTTCGGAACAGCCGGCATACTTTTATTTGTCATTGTTCTGATGTTGCCTTTCTCAACTGTACAAATGAATGCATCACGAAGCTCAATTGATACCTGAAATAAACACCAAGTTCATAATTCATACGGGATTCCTGATATATACAATATTTTTGCAAAAAAAAATATTATATGTATAAATATAAAACATTTAGTAACATAAAGATGCACCTGCGGTGCTACTTTGGTCTTCAAATATTTCGACATTTCACCATTGGCGACTGAAGGTAATTTCTGACCAGGAACATCAACCAAGCACCTCACTTCTGTGCTACTAATTGGGTAAAACAAGATGGGTGAAGGATCTGCTAAAACTACGTGCCCGTGATTTGGGACAGGAAGCTGACAGTTCTCTAATACCATACCGACAAAACATGATGGTATATCAACCTGTTGCGACAAGTCAATTCGATAGTATCAATTAGCCAGCTGCTCGTTAAGAAAAGACAAATTAAGGATACTAATAATTAATTTGCAGAGACTAACATATAACTAAATACAAAATAAGATAGAAATATCCACCTTTGGGTTACAAAGAGACCGGCGCAGATTGGAGAAGCCACCGTCACATACAATCGTAAGAGGAGCACAAGATTTATGCTCTTGACCGTCCTTAGTTTTGTAATGAACCCCTTTTACGATTCCAGTTTCTTCAAACAGTGATGTCACTGTCCCTTCCTCCATCCGTACACTGAATTGATCATTAAATTGTCAAATGTTAATTAATTACTTGATTGATTGATTGATTTGTACTTCGGAATTGAACAATTAATCATCATGATCATGTAACGATCAGTCAAAGCAAAGCGCAAAGAAATTAATTAGTATACGCATGTTTTTGTCTTTTGTTAAAATCTGGACCAATCCTTTTCAAAAAAAAAAAATCTGGACCAATCAATGCATTGGAGTTGACGAATTTTTTATCTTTAATTTACTCCAGAAAATTTTAACGTAATAAATGGGAAAATGTGTACGTACTTGGGAAGAGAAGCAGCTTTTTCTCTCATTCTTTGAATGAACCGGCCATTGTGAAAGCTCCTGCCGGCGACATTGGGCTGAAATTTCCCCAGTGGGTATGGAGATTTTGTAATTTTTCCATTCTTGAAGAGAGCATATCCAACTACAGGCTGAGCATCGATTCCTTCCACGCAATCTGCATGCATTAAAGAAGTGCAATGATTAAACTTTAGTGATGTTATGGTCACACAATTAAATTACTATGATATGTACCCTCGAGGCCCAGTTCAACTAGTTTCAAGTATCCTCCAGGCTGAAGCAGTTCACCAACGATTCTGTCAGGCTGCGTCATATCTCTTTCTATCACATGAACTCGCCTTCCATCCTGCATATATTTATTTCAATTGATTATTATTAAGTCAAGTGACTCGGGTTAAACAACCACAAAAAATGAAAATAAAATTTTACGTACCTTGCCAAGGGTATGAGCCAGGGCAGCACCAGCGACACCAGCGCCAACAATGATGACATCAGGTCCGGCGACACTCTCCGGTGAGGAATGTCGGTTGTTAGGGGATGCCATGACGACGTCGTTTTCGATCTTGTAATACTTTCTGTTGTTCTTGCGTAACTTCTTCATCTTGTTAGGTCCCAGAATTAAGAGAAGAAGCAATCCAATAAGAGAAGTAACCAAGAAAGTGCCAACAATGAATTGATCAATCATCAACACCATTTTTCCTTTTCCCTCTTAGGATCCAAAAATTCAAGCAACTGTTTGCAATAATATTAATGCTGGATATATCTTGACTGTATTTCTTGATTTGTTGGTAAATTTTTTGATGGGATGAGAGATTGTGAGCAGAGATGCTTTATATATATAGAGATCACATGTGGGGTTGTAGCGTTAATAAATATCTGTGTCAAAATGTAAACTCTTTCATTGACTGCAGTATCAACTGTTTTCTCAGTTAGCAGCTAGCTACGATGACTTGGCCTTCAATGACTTTAAACTCATCGTATTATCGTTGTTATTATTTTTTACGATTTTTTTTTAAAAGCATTATTGTCATCAATATCTTTTGACGTATGGTGTGATATTATGAAAACCTATGACTGTAAAATTTAGCCAATAATACATTTAACCGTTACTCAAAAACTTATCGAAATTCATTAATTCATATTATAATATTATTCACATATGGAATTGAGAAACGCTTTTATACCCATAATTCCTTTGGTTCCTTTACAACAAAAAGATCACCGCTAACGACGGGAAGTGATATATAATTGCCGTGAAGTTGTTCATTATTGTGGCTGTGATATAATTGCCGTGAAGTGATATATAATTTTGGTTCCTTTAAAATTCAAGCACTAAAATTTAATCCATTTATCAATAAATAGTGTCACTTATTTAATATTTAATTTTTTTAAAGGTTTGCTTAATAGAACTTTTAGAATATTTGCAGCAGTACCTATTCAAACTCTAAGGTGAATATTACATAAGAATATTTTCATGCCCAGGCCTTGAGGATTACATTGCAGCCGAACAAAAGATCATCTTGTGCAGAACACAATAATATAATATAGGAGTCTTAAAACCACTTGGAAAAAGATTAGGATTTAGTACAGATATCAGTTGTGTTTTGATACTTTTAGAAGGTTGTGAGTTATAAGATCACATTTGATAACTAAAATTTTGTGATAATTTTTACACAATAAGCAAAAAAATACCACTATATATTATTTCATTATTGAAGACTTTTATTTTATCATTTTGACACATGCATGAGTAAAATTTCACTAAGATCCTTAGAGTTTGTCTTAAATGTACTAGATTCACAGATGTTTTAGAAATATCACATATGTCCCAAAAGCTTTGTTTTTGTTTTTATTTATTATTATTATTTTTTTAGTTTCCATTAATCTTAAAGGTGGTTCTCATCACAAATTTAATAAAATTTTTTTTAAATTACTATTATCCTTTTCAAATTAGAATTGTGGTCGAGTAGTTTTTAAGTAGCTTTATTTAGTTTGCCACTCAAATTCAAATCTTAAGGGAAGTAAGGGATAAAAAATAAATTTAGACGTTACCCACCTGCTTACTAAACATATGTGGGAGTATAAAATTTTCACATTTAATGCATACAAATGGCGAAGAGAGATAACAACAAATCCCTTTTGCAAGACATTTTTTTTTAGTGTTCAAACGTTAAAATGCTTTTAACAATACTCGGTCAAATTAATCCTCGCCTTCGTCGCATTTTAAATTTTAATGATTTTTAACAGGATTTAGTAGTTAGGTCTTGACTCTTGATCAAATTCACTAGCATTTGCCGAAATTGTTTCTGCCGAACCGAAAGACAAGAATGTGGAAGCGTTTTCATCGCAAATCTTGACAGCTCGAAATTTCTGCGTTTAATCTCTTGGATTTTTGCCCATGTACTTTTGTGCCGCTGAAGCATTATTGACTTGTGAGGAGAACGTGTAATGTGGTACAATATAGGGGTTCATAAGTAGTGAATTAGTCAACATTAATGTGATACAATATAGTAGTTCATAAGTAGTGAATTATTCAAGATTCAAGTCAAATTATGACCCAAGTCATATCTATATCTTAAATAAATATGGTTATTTTTATAATCAGAAAAGGACAAATACACTTATTATAGTTTTAAGGTTTGTTCTAATAGATAGTTAAACCCTTAACATTTTAGAAATAGACAACTAGATCTCTTTCATTTTGGAAATCGATAACTAAATCCTATTTTTATTAGTAAATTCCTTTTTTTTTTTTTTTTGAAGAGAGATGGAGAGAGTTTTAATATGATGAGCAATTAGCCTGAAATCTGATTAATAGAATGTCAAACACAGCACTTATAATCAATATTTTCTTGAACCTTGTAAATATTTTCACTCAATCTACTTGATTTGCCAGTTGTTCTTACAAGTATAATATTATATATGATCCAATACTAAATAATTACCAATGTTGAATACTTCAATCTTCTTCTTGTTGGACCAAAAGTTTTATGGCTTCCCCTTCAAGGTGTATCGTCCTATTCACATTGTCCTATATATATATATACATACATATACCCAAATTACGCATAATCTATAAATAGCTGACTTATTCAGATGGAGGGAAAAAAGACTAATAAAACACCTACTGAATTAAAAAGTTCACATGATGCAACTCACAAATAATGCCGCCTACGACGCTTTCAGCGGTATACATAGCAGCGAATTGGCAAATTCAAATTGTTAATTAGCGGCTACATGGCTTTGTGAGGCGGACAACAAATAAAAACAGATGGTCCGAACATTATGACAGTTAAACACGACTTTTTAATTTCACTATAATTATTTTAAAGAGAGTATATAAATAACTTTGTTGTTGAAGAAACTTTAGCTAACGTACCGTTTTATTAATCTTTCATTTATTTATTCATTTTGGTAAATTACTCCAACTTATACCTAATACTGAATTCATCCATTAATCCAAGATACTTAATATTCTGCAAAATCGGGGAAGCTTATTCAGGATAATACATAGACAAACGCCAACAGTCAGTTTGAGTCTGATCCCATTTTAGCTAATTAATCATGATCTTTCCAGTTTTGGCATCTGACAAGTCCCTATAAAAGATTGCATTTAATCAACCCAAAGAGTATTGATGAAAACTGATCATAGGAGTTCAGAAGATAGGTTGATGACTTAATCAACTCAAAGGATGTTGAACATTAGCTTTCGTCCCTTTTCTTTCCCTTTTTTTTTTTAGGACCGCAGAAAGCTGGGTGAAAAATTCTATCAAAAAATTGACTAAATTAAAAATTTTATCATTTTTATGTGCATTTTTTGTTTAGCAAACTCATTTATATATTTATTTTTTAGACGGTTTATTCATTAGGGCCCCACGTTAATTTTACAAATTTTATGTTATAACCCTTCCAAGTATTTGATATTTTCCATTAAGACACAAGGAACCAAAATTCTTGTTCCACCATTGATTAGGAGTTTGAACTCTATATATACATTTTGTACTATTTTAAAGGTTTTACTAGTTGAACTAATAAGCATTGCTATTGTATTTGTTATTTTACCTTTTTAAAATTACGCTAGATTATAGTTTATGATTCATAGCGTATGAAATAAAATGCCAAGATTTTTGACTTTTTCAGCACCAAATTAAGCAACTAGTTAATTCAGCAAATGGCAAGGTTTGTGTCCACATTCCCATCAGTTTGAATTAATCAAGGTCTACTTTTTTCCATTAACGGTGAAAACAAAAAAAAGGCATATGCTGCTATTTTTTCCCAATAAATTATAAAAAAAAACTTTTAGACGCGTTCATGAATGAAGCAAATCTGAGGATGGACAGATTGCTAATTCGTTCGGCCTTCAGATTCTCCATACCATGAATGGATGGACAGTTCATTTGCAATGAATCAATGAATCTCCAGTTACTAACAGATGTATCGAACGTCAATCATGAATTAATGATCACCAATTATTTTTTTTTCTTTTAAATCCACAGCGCGGGCAATACGACAAGCTTCAAATGAAGTATGCACATCCATGCGTTGACTCGATAATATTTATGAAGCTACGTACGTAGTGCCATATCTTTATTTAATCACTTAATAAAGATCTTCCCCTACTCTATTGGCAGCTATGTAGAATTCCCATTCATCCAAACTCCAGTATTAACTACTTATCATGACCCGCTTTTAATGCCGTATGTGCATGCACAACATATCTTTTTTTTTTTTCTATAATATACGGTACAATTTTTTTTATTATTGTTTAGCCCAATAGTAACTCAATTTCCTCTGTATCAATATGACCAAAGTTCGAACCAACACCTCTTAATTCTTAATACTAGATTTTATCATCTCAACTAGGTAATACTCATAATATATATTACAAACTTATTAATACTATTATAGGAGACTAACTTCGATATCGTACAATAGAGATGAGCACACTTTGAAAATCAATTTTCAGAGACTGAGATATACCCCAAACAAGTGGTGCGGATACAATTGAGAGGATTTGCATTCTTCTTTGACATTCTCTAACACTGTTTAATGCATGCGAAAATATTGGCAGTGGAAATTCCAGTTTTCTCTCCACTAGTAGTTGTCTTGGCAAGATTCTCATCTTGATCAATTTATGGAACCTCGAATAGCTTCCATGCTGTAAACATATTGATATTGTTAATGCTCGAACTGAATCCTCTCCCAATAAGATCTAATAAAAAAGAAAATTGATGAAATTATATCAGAAAGAGTATCGATGAGATTATATCCTTTAACATAAAAAGCAAATCACTCGTTGGTTTTCTCAATGTAGAGAGTTTGAATCTCCTCGTGTCGTGAGAGTATGTTTTATATGAATTTGGACTTGACTTATTCTAACTAATGTGCCTGGACAAGATTTCTCAAGTTTACCAAAGCTTTTGAAAAATTGATTATATGTGTACACTACTGCCCGTGTGCGAGTACTAATTACGCGAGTATTCTTAAGAACTCTATAAAGGAAGAATAAACTTTCACTGATACTTATTCATTGTGGCGCAAACGCTGATCAATTTTTACTATTATAATGTTTAAATGATACAAAAGGAACCTAATCAGTCACACATATTTAAGAATTTACACCTTATTGGCATTATTGCATGCTTATTATAATGGGCACAATACTTGTTATATTTAGATGGGGAGATTGCTAGTTTCACCCTAATGAAATTGATATATACCACTTACCTCCTATTATTTTTATAATATCCAATAATTCCCATGGAATCATAATTTTACATTATTAATCATATTTTTAAATACATTTTTATTCATATTTATTATAAATTAAATAAATCACATAAATTAAAATTAAAATAAATATTCAAATACAAAAAATCAGAAATATAAGTTTCTGTGTGGATAAAAAAAATTAATAATAAGATATTTTTCTTGTACTTTATGTTGTTTTTTAACATTTTTTCTTAAAATAATTATATATTTCATATTTCCAAGATAAATTATCACGAATAAAGACCAATTTACCCATCTTTTCCTTATTTTTTTTTTGTGCCAGGGATTTTTTGGATATTTTGAAAAGAAATATGAGATAAATGGTATGTATTGATTTTAGCAGGGGAATTGAAATTGACAAATTCCCTATATGCATGTTATAATGACAATAATTTTTGACATACATCTATACAATTATGGTCATGATTTTGGTTCATTACGATAATGAATAAGAAATATCGTAGGATCATAACTTGATCTCGTTAAGATTCGTTCTTCTGTTATTATTTTTAATTCACTACGAAAGAAGAACCTTTGGAATTGTTAGAAGAGGAACATGAAAATTTAAAACAAAGCATGAACCAGACAGAACAAGAAACAAACAAAGAGTCAACCTGTGTTCTCATCATATTATATTTATTTAATTGTAATAAATATTTGTAATATTTAAATGAAACATTAGAGAAAGAAAAAATAATAGAAAAAAATTGATAGGTGAATAGTGATTCATTCTAATAATAAAACGAAAGTCATGTCATATTGGAAACCTTGCAACTTCATTTTGACCATAGATTTGTCTCAGTTGGAAAAGGTCAGTTCTAAGCATCGAGAATATAACAGGCCATGCAATGCAAGAAAGGATAAGAATAATAAAAAAGTAAAACAAAACAGTAATTTATAAGATAAGTTTATGAATTCTCATGTAGTTTTCCCTCTCCTATATAAATGAAAAGCAATGCTCTCTTCTCTCCACAAGCAATTGCTTCCCAAGAAAATCAATCTCAAGCATCAGTATTAAAGTTGTGGGTTTATTCAATTAGGGCAAAGTTAGGAAAAAAAAATGTGGAAGCTGAAACTTTCAGAAGGGATTAATGAACCATGGGTTGGAAGTTTGAACAATCATGTTGGCAGACAAATTTGGAAGTTTGAGCCAAATCTTGGAACTCCTGAAGAACAAGCTCAAGTCGAAAAACTTCGCAATGACTTCACCAAGAATCGGTTTCAAATGAAACACAGTTCTGATCTTTTAATGAGACTTCAGGTGATTAATGTTTTTTTTTCCCCTTTTGCATTAATAACGATTAACCTCTTAATTAATTACGTATTGGTTTTTTAGTTTGCAAAGGAGAATCCATGTGATATGAAGGGGCAGCTGCCTCAGGTGAAAGTCGAAGAGAATAGTGAAGAAGAAGTAAATGAGGAGGCTGTAAATTCGACATTGAGAAGAGCTCTGAGGTTCTATTCAACTCTGCAGTCTGAGGACGGCTTCTGGCCTGGTGACTATGCCGGCCCTTTATTTCTTCTACCTTGCTTGGTATGGTGCTTACTTTGTACTTTATTTTTATATGGGATGGGAGGATCCGTGGAGTAACAATAAGTACAGACTACAAAATAAATAATTTTTATTCTATAAATAATTAATTGATTATTTCAAACTTTAAAGTCTAAGGAGCCCACAGTCCATGCGATCTTTAATCGTGTGCATTTTCCAAAAAGACAGGATCGAGTTTATATATTAAAATAACATACACATACGCATGCACCAAACAATCTATATGATAGATTATTTTATATTATTATTATTTTTTATTTGCATAGGATCAGAAAGGCTGTTAGAGAACTTCTGCGGGTCATTATTATTATTTTTTACAAAAACCTTCGAGCCTTGACTCTTTTATACCATTACAGAAAATTATAATAATTCAACCCATTAACACTCACAAAAATCCTATACACAATTCACAGATTAAAATAACTAATAATATAATTATTTATGTTTACATTGATTCTGTTGTTACAGGTGATCGGTTTATACATAACGGGTGATTTGAACACAGTTTTACAAGTGGAATATCGTCGAGAGATGCTACGCTATCTATATAACCATCAGGTATTGCATTACTATTACTATTACTATTATTTTCATAAATTTATTTATCTGAGTTTCTGCTGAACATTAAAAAAAAAATTTCATACACCCTAATGTGGCCTTCCTGTGTATTATAGAACGAAGATGGAGGCTGGGGATTGCATATAGAAGGGGAAAGCACAATGTTGAATACAGTACTTTCCTACGTAGGATTGAGATTGCTTGGAGAGCGAGTGGATGGTGGAGATGGTGCCATCGAGAAAGCTCGAAAATGGATTCTTGGTCGCGGTGGTGCTACCTACATTCCTTCATGGGGAAAGATATGGCTTTCGGTATAATAACACATACTAATAAAATCATCACCATCATTGTCATTGTCATTTATAGTGTTATTTTTGTTTTTAACATGATTTATTTTGTAAATTTGGTAGGTACTTGGTGTATATGATTGGAGTGGGAATAATCCAATTCCTCCAGAGACATGGCTTCTCCCTGATTTTTTACCTGCTCATCCAGGTTACTATTACTATTATTACTATTGTTGTTGTTATAAATCAATACTTAATTGGTAGACAAAAAAGCTCAAATGTAACACACATATATAAAATGTGACATACATAATTGATTTATTAATAATATGCAGGACGAATGTGGTGCCACACTCGGTTGGTACTATTGCCAACATCGTATTTATACGGAAAAAGATTTGTGGGGAAAATCAACTCTCTTGTTTTATGTTTAAGAGAAGAGCTCTATACTCGTCCTTATGAGAAAATTGATTGGAACCGTGCCAGATTTCTTTGTGCCCAGGTATTCAACTCTTCTTTAATTTGGTGAACCGTCCTCATGGCGTCAAATGAACATTATAAAACTTTAATTTCGTGAACATCACTGATAAACAGTGTTAATTATTGCACAAAATTAATTAGTTGTATGTTTTTGCAGGAGGATCTTTATCGGCAACACCCCAAGTTCCAAGACATGTTATGGAACTTTTCTCACAAGGTTGCGGAACCCCTTCTGAAGAAATGGCCTTTTTCTAAAATTAGACAGATTGCTCTTGACACTGTCATGAAACATATTCACTATGAAGACGAGAACACTCAGTACATTTGTATTGCTGGTGTCAACAAGGTACTTCACATTAAATTTGAAACAGAACAAAATTAGGAAAGAACTAAACATACTTTAGATGAATGGCCTAATTAATTAGTTAAATGCGTGGCACTGTCACGCAGGTGCTAAACATGCTTTGCCGTTGGGTTGAAGACCCTAATTCTGAGGCTCATAAGCGTCATCTTGCAAGAATTAAGGATTATCTCTGGGTAGCGGAAGATGGAATGAAAATGCAGGTTCGAATCTAAGACTGAATTTCTCCTCTCGCTATTGCAGATGTTCGCATATTGTAAAATTCAAATTCACATTATTTCTTAAGAATCATATTTAAATTTTATAATGTACGTGGAAGATTTTCAGTTCGAACCAGAGAATTCTCAATGTATGAACTAATAATGAAGTCAATTAAACTATTGATTTGCAGGCATACAATGGGTCACAATTATGGGATACCGCTTTTGCGGTTCATGCAATCCTGTCTACGAACCTTGTTGATGAATATGGTTCAATGCTAAAGAAAGCAAACAATTACATTAAAACTACTCAAGTAATTAACTCACTTCCAAATCTGAACTATTTAAGGTTTAATTACCCATTTGATATTTACACTAACTAATTATTTTGTTTATTATATTTTAATTAACTTGTTTTGATCAGGTTCGGACAAAGAGCTTTGAAAATCCAAGTTGTTGGCATCGCCATGAATTCCAGGAAGGCTGGCCTTTCTCAAGCCTCGATAATGGCTGGATTGCAACTGATACTACTGCCGAAGGATTGAACGTATATATGCACGCTCTTGCCTCATATTTTACTTTTCCAAAATTTATGCCTACATTTCCAACTTATGCTAAATTTCAAAAGCACGTCGAATAAAGTGTTCGATAAACACCCACTTTTACACGGCAGCTAATAGTGATTCCACAGTGACTGTGAATGAAAAGCCACAGCTCGGTGTCAAACATAACTTAATAGTAGTTCTGGTTTGTTTACAGGCGTCAGTTTTATTATCAGAAATGTCTTATGACCTTGTGGGAGAAGCAATACCATTGAATCGGTTATTTGAAGCTGTAAATGTTGTGTTATCCTTACAGGTATTAATTCAGGCCACACATGTTAACCAACAATATGCCACTTACCAACTTTGTGTACAAACTGACGTGGCGCTATCGAGTTAATATTGCATGCCACAATACATCCTCTGTATTGATAAACATCTCTCTTTAAAATTACAGAACAGCAGCGGGGGAGTTGCATCGTACGAACGGACAAGATCTTATGCCTGGATGGAGGTGGAGATCCTTTGTTGTTCAAATAATTTTTTGAAAGGAAAATTAAAGACTTTATTGAAGTTTGAACAATTTGTTTCTATAATTGCAGATGTTAAATCCAGTTGAAAATTTTGGAGAGAGCATTATAGATTACCAGTATGTGGAATGCACTTCATCGACAATCCAATGCCTAAAATCATTCACAAAGCATTATCCGAAACATCGACAGAGAGAAATTGAAGCATTTATAGCCAGGGGAGCCAACTTCATTGAGAGCATACAACGACTCGATGGCTCGTGGTATGCTTTTACAAAAGTATTTTCCCCAGGCTGTGCAATAATAGAACTGATTCGGACAAAGTTTTGACATAATCCTGACGATTAACATGAATAATTTTATGAATTTAGGTACGGGTCATGGGGAGTGTGCTTCACATATGGAACATGGTTCGGTATCAAGGGGCTGGTGGATTCTGGAAGAAACTATGAAAACAGCCAGAGCATTAGAAAAGCTTGTGATTTCTTGCTATCCAAACAGCTTGATTCTGGTGGCTGGGGAGAAAGCTACCTTTCTTGTGTTGATAGGGTAACTCATTCAACTACTCTTATTTTATTTTCTTAGCTTGGTCCGAGATTCTTAATTGCCGGGGAAAATGAAATTATTTATTCAAGGAATTGTTTGTGTAGGTTTACACAAATTTGGAAGGAAACAAGGCACATAATGTAAACACTGCGTGGGCAATGTTAGCTCTCATCGAAGCTGGCCAGGTGATTTTTTATTTTATTTTATTGCTCCTTTTAATTAGTTCCAAATTGTATGTATTTTTTTTTTTTATCTATTCAGTTAACAAAATCTTAGCACTAATGACCGTGTTCTTTTATTTTGTTTACTGTTTGATGGATTAGGCACATAGAGATCCAACCCCATTACACCGTGCTGCTAGGGTGCTGATCAATTCACAGACGGAAAATGGTGATTTTCCACAACAGGTAAATAATCTATGATGACAAGTTCTGTAACAAGAATTATAATTATAATTATAATTAATATAAACTTAACGATATATTATCACATTAAACATGCTTATGTGTATTATTTTTAATTTTTTTTGTACAGGAAATCATGGGATCTTTTACCAGGAATTGTATGATCAGTTATTCGGCTTGGAGAAATATCTTTCCGATTTGGGCACTTGGGGCATATTACAATCGTGTGTTGCTCCCTTCTAAGAAATTTTAAATATACAAATGTTCATTTAACAAATTGTAATTATTCAATTAATTTAAAGAAAAGCAATTAAAATAGTCATCTACGATGTAACTCCACGTGTAATTGAATTGAATTCAAGGATACATTCACTCTCATCAAATATACACATAAAATACGCGCTCATTTACCAAATTTCCATCTTTTGATGCTGTAAAATATTCTTTTCCTTCATTTACTTTTTACGTGCGCAACTTATTTATGGATTCCCAGGCTCGGTTAGTTTTAGCTTTTTGACAGCACAACTGATGATGTAATAAAAATATAAGTTCTAAAAATGATAACAAAGAACTTTTACCTGACACAACAGTCGAAGTTTTTCATTTCGCAACATTTTGTGAATTTTAAGGCACAAAACAATATACCAAATTGAGCCTAAAACCAATTATATCAAAGACCGTAAACCCAATGGAGCCTAAAATCACTTATATCAAAGACCCTAAACATCATGTACTTATCTGACATACAAATATGGCACACAATAAAGATCAGTCTACTTTGTTTCAAGGACTCCTCACTTCACTTGCATGAGCAAAAACTTCCAATACAATATCAAAAATTACAAATATTACAAACATGAAGAATTTATCCAACAGCAAGACTCAATTCCTTTGCTGATCTGCAGTTCCTAATATATAGGTGGAGCCTAAATACAAAATTTGTGACTACGATTTATAATTAGAAGCAAGACAGGTGGCTACCCATAACATTTAAAAAAAAAATCATTTAAGGTGTCAAATCAAAATTTTATTTGAATACAATAATACCTCAGGACTCCTATAATTGTGAGTTGCTGAGGAAACTGACCATGCATCTAGCACTTTGGAACATTTTATCAATTTTCTGCCATACTGCACTTTGAACTTCCAGAAGCTTCCTTGCCTTATCCTGTAATTTTGTGTGGCATCGTATTGTTTCACCGTGTATCTGACCAAAAAAAGATGGATGAGATACCAAGAGAACTGTATTATTGGAAAACAAGTTTGGGAACTCGGCATGCAGAGTGTTACTCTTTTGTCACATCTCTAAAGTATCACTTTATTTTTTGCTACAAAGAATTTAAATAACAAAAGAAAAATGCTTATTTTAGTGAAAAAATTAGCAGACATCAAAAAGCAAAGGAAAATTTATACCTTCAGAAACAACCTGATAACAGCTTGTATAAACTCGAAATTATTTCTGCATGAAATCTCGTGAATCAAATAATCCAGAAGCAGTTCAATCGATATATACTCAGGTCTTTTATCAAGTTCTTGGTGATCATCATGATCTATGATCTGAAGCATTCGAAGTTCCATATCCAAAGTAGATGGGGATAAACTTTTAATATAATCAGTAAATGCTGAAACTGCAACACATTAACGTAAGCACTCTAAGAGATTGAGCAAAAGTACTTCATAATAATTGCAAAAGAAAATTTCAGTTGAAAAAATGATTAGCTTATAGGAAGGCATGCTCACAATTTTTCATCTCTGCACAGGAATGAAGAAGTTGTATAAATTGGGATGCTGGGATGTCAAGTTTTGTCTTGTTTTCCACCTTAAGGCTTTCTGTATCCTCCTTAGTGGACTCACTAGGCTTAAACAATATTTCTCCTGAAAGGGATGGAACTGAAGGCAAGAAGAAAGGAGCCTTCTCTGGTTTCTTAGGAGGCTCAATTGGTTTATTGCGGGCCTGAAAGATATGGGATTGTGTGCAAAATTAATATTGAATGCTGATCAATGAGACATGAAACAAATAGACTGCAATATATGTGAAGAACTTTCACTGCATAAAAAGGTTAAAAAGTGAAAAGCAAAGATGCATAAAATAGAGAAGAGAGACCTTAATAATATCCAGATTGATCAAGCTTTGCCACTGGCTTTTAGGCAATAATGACAGAGTAACTAAATCTGGGATCTGCTGCTTGAAAGTTGGTAAACCAGAACTGTCCTTGGGTACTGTGTCTGTGCGGTGAACATCAGGCTCGCTAGAATTCTCGTCTTGGCAACCTTCAACTGACGAAACGGATGGCATTTTGACGCTCACTATTTCCTTTCCACTTGCGTAAGAATCAATATTTGAATCTCCAGAGAACATACAACGATTAACCCTGGCATAATTATCAGCTAAAGATATTTAATATTAGATTAAAAGTAGTCCAAAAAAGTGCTGCACCCTCAGACATTTTAAAAGATTGGTTGACATTGCAAATGCCATCACTCAATGCATTTTAATGCATTAAATTGTGCTAGAAGAGGTCCAGTAGATAAAAATTCCAACCAGTGTTCAGATGCTCTATTAAATATACTATCCAAGATGAGAAATAAATGATGGAAAACTTACCATAGATAAACCCCATTCTGATCAACATGGGCGGTTGCTAAAACATCCATATTTGGTGAGAGAGACAATGCTGTGATAGACACATCAACATGTATTGCATCAATTTGTCTTGCCAAGATAACATCCCAAATTCTGAGGCTCCCATCCATGCCAGATGACAAAAGCCATTTCCCATCCTCACTGAAACACAAATCTGTAATGCGATCTGTGTGACCTTCAAATTTGCGAACCATACGTAGTGCCACAATATCAAACAAACGGATAACTAGATCATCCGCCACAGTAGCCAAAAGCCCTTCGAGATTATTTCAAAACAACCTTTGATTATAAAATCATCTAATGAACATGAAATCATGAAAGATAGATGAGAAACTAGGCATCTGTTCCCAGGTGCGCTAATTTTTTTTTTCCTCTTTTTTTCTGTGTGTGTGTGTGTGTGTAAGAGAGAGATGTCAGATTACCATTAACTCGATGGTAAACAATCTTAACCAAAGAACAGCCAACTTCCCATCTGGATTTTAGATCACGTCCCTTGAAATCCCAAACCTGCGGAAAAAATCTTAGAGCAGTAATACAATACTTCACCGTAAACTTTGTTCAAACCAACCAACAATCTCTATCATTTTTATCAAGTAATATAAATAATGAGTTTCCATACAATACTTCCACATTTTTAAGCTATTGAGCATCATGATAGAAAAACTTGACAGTGACCACAAATGAGACTTGCTGTATGCAGAATCGAGACAGTTGGCCACTAATGGCTTCAAAGGAACCACAGAAATCCAGATCCTTGCAGTCATTCTCCAATAAATTCTACAAGTATCAAATCTACCTAATTATTTCTATCACCCCCTGAAAACTAATATAGAGTTAAAATGAAAATTATTATGTCCTTTTTTAATCCACAATTCAAAACTCATAATCTTATTGGAGCCCACTTCAGTTAAGGGTCTGTTCATGATTTGCTCATTCTACGAATCCACAGAACAATCCATTGTATGGAGCAACGTAGGGGTGTGCATGTGTTAATGTGCATATCAACCTGACAAGCTTGTTAATAGAATTCAACCATGGATCTGAGGACGTGCTTTAGAACTTAGTTTCTATCATGGAACTCTTTCCAATAACTTAACCTTTTAAAATTAATGGTTTTTCATGAAAAATTAACATTAAATGAACTTGAACTCTACAAATCTTGCGTGGGACATTTGATTCATATTATCTGTTCTAAGATTGCAATTATTATTCAATAGTTAATCATTTATTTCCATTTTTTGGTTAGTTGTTAGACTATCATGGAGATTACCATTTTTTTCTTGGTCTAACCATTTGTTTTCATTTAATTAGTTGAGACTCATTGTCCATGAAGCGCTAATGGGGAAGAGGTCACCTCCAAACCACCATAAACTCATTTCATTCTTAAAAGACCATTTTACTCAGCCAGTTCACATGCTTAGAATTAGACCCGCTATACTACTGTCTCCAAAAACTAAAGGCAGCAGATGGAAGGAATAACGTCATCTAAAGTAAAACAGTTATATATTATTTTTGGTCAATCCAAACATAGGAATGTAATTTATTTTTTTCCTAAGATAAAACAAGGCACATCAAGATTAATTGACATTATCGGAGGCTAAAAGTTCCATGAAAAAACATCTACCATGGGTTTGTTTGGTATTGATGTTGAGCAGTTGTAGTTAAAAAGTTATAGCACTAAAGTGTTTGGTAAATATTAACTACTGTAGCTTGGAAGCTATGTTGATATGATTTTTCACTTGTATGATGGAAAACCTATCATATCTTTAATAATTTTGCCAGAATTATTATTTAATATTTATAATTACTACATACTATTAACTTTTGTTTCATAATTACAATTTTTTTCCACAGTTATAGCACCTCAATCCCAAATAAGACCTTTATGCACGTACACACAACCACACAGGTAAACCACATGAGTGTTAAAGAAAGCAGTGTGTACAAAGCTGGGAAAAAAAATGCAGACCTTTATATCACCGTGATATCCAGCACTAATCATTAGAGTATTTGTTGAGTCACAAGCAACTCCAACCACTTCACCATTATGGGCATAGTTGCTTCTTTCTGACATGTCCAGATAACTTCCTCGGCTGATTCCTGATTGAAGGTTAAATCGTTCAATCCAACCACCTGCTGTTCCAAGAACAGCAAAATTTCCACATGCACTGATAGTGCAGGCCTATTACCAGATTACGAAAAAGTCAACAAGTCATCCCCCTCTATCCATATAAAATAAAGGAATCATGAATTCAAGGAAATATTTCCTTAAATTTTCAGATTTCATTAACACACAATTTCTGCAATAAAGGGATAACTAAATACAGTAACCAATACAGCTGTTATGTGAAAGAATCTATCTAATGCAAATTTCAGAAAAAATAAAATTGAAGGGATAACAAGATAATTAGACAATGATAGATGGAGATGAATAGAAGATTGAAATGCAGACCTTGACAGCTGTTGGGTTTTCTGGACATGGTCTTAGGATGTGCTCACCAAGAACGAAGTTTTGAAGCCTCCACACATATGCCTGTGCAGTATCCATATGACATGTAACAACGTTGCACCAATCCCGCTCCCTAATTTCAGCTGAGACAAATATTTTGACAGAATTGGAGGAAAATCATATTAATTTGCAGAATGAGATGACTAAGCAAGTCATACTGGAAAAAGGTATGCGTAATAGCCTTTTGGTCAATTCCTTAGTCAGACTCCAATGCTATATCTCTTACTTCTTCATATGATCATTAATGTGGTAAACTAGAACATAAATTAACCAGACTAATGAATTCCAAGGTGACAATCATTTAATTTACAATGGATCCATAACTTATAAGCTTACATCCCCAACAGCTGCACTAGAGTTCAAATATGAATCTTTCAAAATGCATGGCAAAGCAATAAATAGTATCTGAAAAGTACCACGGTAACAAATCAATGAAAATGTATGAAATACATAATACTAGTATCAAGCAACATGCTCGAAGCACCCCCTAGTGTTCAGGTGATCTTTTGAATCATTGCCAATGTCAAGCCCAGATAGCTATAAGTTGACTGTTTAAATATACTAGATACACTACACTAGCCTGAAGCATGAAGGAAGAAAAATGTCAAATTAACTTCTTATCTATTAAAAGAGCAAATTAATCATATAGCCTGATCTTATACAGACTATTTCCCTTACATAATGGCTTAAATATAGTTCTCATCACAGGTCAATTGAATGTAATCAGTCAAAATTAGAGAAAATAAGTCATTCAATGATATTGTACCCACTATCAGAAGCATCCATCTGAGATAGCACCTGAACCAAAACAAATGAAGTAAGAAATGTCTGAAAGGAAGATCATACCACAATCAAATGCAATAACGGGCTTTAATTTCAACTCCTCTTCCTGAAAATTAAGCAAATAAAATAAGAAGCTGATTATTTATAAAGTTCATAGTGAAATAGATTATTCAACAATAAGAACTACAAATATTTCGCCTCAATTACATCAATAGAAACTGAAGAAATCAAATTATATAAAATTGCATGCAACTACAATAGACTCACAACACGTATTGAGGGATTATACACGTCTGAGGGACAGGTTTTCCTAATTATGAAACTAAGAATACGAGCTCTGGACAATATACAACTACGTCCAATCTTCACATAATTATACATTATTCACAGATTAAATATGTATACAGCCAGAAAATTGAATTAAGAAAGAACTTTTGCCCTCACTTAGCTTGAACACTAACAGGCATTACTCCAATCATACCTTCATTTTGAGTTTCCTGGCTCGTTTGGCTACATGTCGTTGAGAAAGCTCCCTACTTTGTTGATCCTAATAGAGACAAAAAATAGAAAAAGTAGCATCATGTGAATACAAATTACAAAGGGAAAACGAGTAAAGTAGCATTTTTCCAATGGTTAGCTAGAAGTTCTACAATCACAGTGAAAAATATATTTGAAGCAAACCAAGGTTCATATTCTATTGATGGGTAAAACCGACCTGAATTACAGAGAAAAGGCGAAATGCACGATCTTGACCAGCTGATAGAATGTGTCTCCCATTGGCATAGAACCTGTCATAAATACAAAGCAAAATACGAAAAAAATGAAGAGTAAAAATGGCATCCAATTTCCCTAACAAATTTTTTGCAGATTGAATAGAATCGGCATTAGCTGATAGCTTAGGGGAAAAGAGATAGATCAGGCACAAAGTTGTATAGAAGTGACAGACCTAGAATTTTAAAATACCAAATTAAAAAGAAAAGGACAAGAAGGGCCATGCATAACTGATTGGAATGAGAAAATGTTTACTTATGTTCTATTATGACTATGATTTCAGCCTAAAATCACACCAGAAACATCCAACCTGATGCAAAGTGGGGGAGCACTATGCCCGCTTCGAAAGCGTAAAAGACGAGGATCTCCGTCAGTTGTGTCAAAAATCCACATCTACAAGAAATATAATGTCACATACTTATTTGAATTCAATGTGATAGATACGCAAACCAACAATTGCAAGATAAACTACTTTTGCTACTGATACAAATTCTTTTAGCATACCCACCATCCAATAGAATAACTTCCTTTAACATGCAAATGGACAACTGTTTGAAATTTAAAGAGGCAGACTTAGGGTTTCATCAATTTTCAGGACTTGATACCACAATCAACAAATTTATTTGTTTATTTTTTTTTATAAGAAACCAACATTTTATAAGGAGGAATAAATAATTAGAAAATATGCACAAAAAGTCCATGGGGGCCACCTAAATTTTATCCGAATTGACTATGATTTGTAATAATAATGAACTCTTCTCCATGAAGTTCATCAGAAAGTTAGAGAATAAGGATAATCAATAATCTTACTTTAATTGAGTTGTCTGCTGATGCACTCATCAGCACAGGCTCGTTAGCAAAGAAGTGCAATGAAATAATTGCGTTGTCATGAGCTTCTCTTATGACTGATTGAAGCCTTCTTTTCTCAAGATTCCAAATGCTTATGACACCAGATGAAGCTCCTGATGCCAGAAGCGGCTGTCCATCTAAACATGTGCAGTATTGCCATTAAGCAAAAATACTTGATTATTTCACGAGTAAACATCAAGACCAGTAGAAAACAAGGACATACATAATCGGTGATCAGGCAACTAGGACATATTATTTATAATTACAACAAAGAATTCAAATTATGCATGCATCCACAAAATCAATAAAGGACAATCTTATAATGTAAAACATAATGAAAAGATTTCAAGTCTAGGATAATTCTCACACGATCATGAGGGTATTATCCTATGATGAGATTTAAATGTTCTTGAGACCTTGAAGAATCTGCACAGAAGTGTTTCCTGAATTAAAGATAATCAATCAAATGCATGGATTTGTTTTATCTTCCGAGCATATGAAAGGAATAGTTTGCAAGTTACCGATAGAAAGGCATCCTTTTCTACCACAATATAAATGTTTCAATTCTTAAAATTATAGAACAGACACTGCAGGCCAGATTTATAGGAATCTGGAGGCTTAATTTAATATAAAAGGACAAAAGAAGTAATAGCAATAGCTGCGAAATAGGACATCATTTTTTAGCTGCAATAGAGAACCCAAGATACTGGAAATTTCTTCTCCATTTTTTTTTAATAATGCAACTCTTTATCAGTTTCCCAAGAAAAATAAACGTGCATGGTGCTAGAGAACAACTAGCTACATAACAATTTAGCTTCAATAGATACAGTAGCAAAAATAATGGTTTTAAATTATAAACACAAATATCTGAACTCTTACCTGAGCTGAATGCCAAGGCAGTTACAGCACCTCTCATAGAATGCGTAAACGTAACCAACTCCTCATCATAACGAACATTATGAACATGAATTTTCCCATCTGAACAACCAACAGCAACAACATCAAGTGCGGGTGACGAAACACAACTAGAGATGGATGATCCCCATCCCTTAAACTCATAAAGCTTTTTCTTTGTACTAATATTCCAAAGCTGTAGAGGACCCTCCTGACTACCTACAATAACCTGTCACATACTTCCCCATGTAAAACAAAAACAACAAGGTAATAGAAACACATTCTTAGCGTATGTTGTTAACTGCTATGCTTATGCTTAATATTGAAAGCACGGAAGTTTAAAGCCGCAGCAGCTCAATCGCAAATATACCATAATAAAAAAGCCGTAAAATGAAAACTTTACCTTGTTTAAGTAAGTATCCGGATGCATTATACAAGTAGGAGTAAACTTATCATCTAACTTAACATGCCCAACCGGAGCAAGATTCTCTTCAATTCCTTTAAATGCCCATATGAACATATTCCCATCAATGTCAATGCTTAGAATATGTTCTCCAAATAATAACAGCAAGTTCACTTTAGCACTATGCCTACTCCAAGTAGCTACCTATTGAACCATAATCACAATAATTAGTTTATTCAATGACTCAAATGAAAAATGAAAAAAAAAAAAGGAAAAGAAAAAAAAAAGAGACCTTTATTTTTTTCTATTGGGTGAAATTCATACCTGATGCGCGCGTTTAACAACAGCAATGTGATTACCATAAGCAGCGAATGTGTAATCACGATATGAAGCAAGAGCTCTGATTTTTTTGGGCAATTGAGGGCCAACAAGGACCAAATTCAGCTTAGCGCACTGCAAAAGAGAACCAAAAAAATAATTTTTTTTAGTTACTTTGAACAATTACAATGCATACAAGCAAAAGAACTAATTAGTTGGCTGTTTGTACATACATTGTAAATGTGAAAAGCTTTGCCGACGCTAACGGTGACGAAATTTTCGGTGCCGAGACGCTGAACGGAGAAAGGAACGCTGCTTGTTATGTAACCGATTGCTCTGTACGGCTCGAATATCCCCATTTTTATTTTTTATTTTTGTTGATTTTGCAATCGGAAATTGGAGAAAATTTCAAGCTAAGAGCGTTTAGCGGTTACAGCAGAAAGAGACGTAAAGTGGGAGAGGGTTTAGGGTTTAGGGTTTGTTATTTTGTTTTCTCCGTTGTGGCTGGCTGCACAGATTTGGGTTAGTTTTCAAATTCGAAGTTCTTCGTGGTTGGTTTCCTCTAAACTCTTTCAGAAAATGGTTTACTTTTGCAAATTTTCAGGTTGGGTTTTTAGGTACATAAATAAATGGTGCCAATTGCAGACGTTATGAGAGAAATGATTAAAAATATTAAGAATATGATTGGGATTGGATTAGATTGTGAAATAAATGATTATTTGATTATTTAATATTTAAAAAATATTTGATAAATACCTTTTAAAATAGAATATTTAGAAATCTAACTTTTTAAAAATTTAGTAAATAAGTATCAATTAAGAAACTGAGAGTGTGTTTGGAATTGTTTTTGCTTCTCAAGGAATCACCTTGATTTTTTTTTTTTTAAAAAAAATCAGCTTTGTAAATAATTTAAGAATGTGTTTGGTAAATGAAGATTATTTGACAATCACTTTTCAAATGATTATTATAGATATTTGGTAAGTAACAGTCAAAAGTGTGATGTTTATGTGCAATGATAAAAATGGACTTGTTTACTTATTTGTAATTTATCTAGAGCATTATTATTTAAATTATTTTTATTTACTTCTTTTTTATAGTATATTTATTTTCTTTATTACATATTTGAATAATTTTTCATTAACTATTTAATAATAATTTTTTAACTGTTTCATTTGCAATAAATTCAACTTATAAATATTTCCATGAATTACTTTGATTATGATAATTTTAAAGATTTTCTGTCATATGAATATTCTTTCCATGAATTTATTTAACCAGTTGTTTATAAATTTTTTCATTTAATTTATTAAAACTTTAATATTAAGAAACATTTATTAATCAATTTAATAATAGTATATTAATTTTTGTGTACATTATGGATTGTACATAATAAATTTTTTAGTAAAAAATATTTATTAGTTGAATTTATTGCAAAATGAAAGAGTTAAAAAATTATTATTAAATAGTTAATAAAAAATTATTTAAATATGTAATAAAGAAAATAGATATAATATAAAAAAGAAGTAAATAAAAATAATTTAAATGATAATATTCTAGATAAATTACAAATAAGTAAACAAGTCCATTTTTGTTGTTGCACATGAACATCACACTTTTGACTTTTACTTAATAAACATCCATGGTTAATTATTTGAAAAGTGATGTTAAATAATCTTCATTTATTAAACACCTTCCTACATTATTTATAAAGCTGATTTTTTTTTTTTTTTTGAAGTCAAGATAGAAATTGATTCCTTGAGAAGTAAAAGCAATCTCAAAGGGTTATTATCATTTTACTACTTTAGGAATTGTCAAATATCAAATGACTACAAGAAATATTATCTCCTATCATTTTACTATTATATATTTATAAAAATATTACTTTACTACTTTTCCGTTACAACTGTTAGTTGACTGTTAGTTGATCAATTAGTTGACTAACAAAATACCAATTTCACCCTTCATGATTAAAAATTTTTTTTGAAGCTTATTTATAAAATAAATTTGTAATATATTTATTAAAATGGATGTAAAATACCAATATAATTTTTTTTGCTAGAATTATGATATATGAATTACAAATTCATGTTATTATTTTTTTAATTATGAAGGTTAAAATTTGTATTGTGTTAGTCAACTAACAATTATAACGCAAAAGTAGTAAAATGATATTTTTATAAAGATATAGTAGTAAAATGATAAGAGATGATACTTCTTGTAGTCATTTGATATTTAGCAATTCCTGAAGTAGTAAAATGATAATATCCCCAATCTCAAACATACTCTTTAGTTCCGGCTACTTTTTAATTGATAGTTATTTATTAAATTCTTAAGGAATAAAAAATCTAAATAATGTATTTTTAAAAATATTTACCAAATATTTTTTGGGTGCTAAATTGTCAAATAATCACTTATTTGGACTTTATTCACTTTTTTTAAATAATGAAAAAATATAAAATGTTTAGAAATTAAATATAATAAATTATTTACATAAAACATTAAAATCATATTTTTGAAAGTCAATTCTAATAATTCTCATTTTAAGGATCCGTTTGGTACAACTTTTCAAGTAGAGTTTATTTAAGTAGAGATTTTAGCAATAGAGCTTTTACCTAAACAATTTTAATTGTTTGGTCGTCAATAAGAGCTTTTATTAAAAATCTATGAATTTATTTTAATAGAGAAGTTTTTTTTTTAAGTTATGTCATGAAAAGAATAAAATAAGATTATCAAATAAGTAGAGGATATTTTAGATATTTTAATATTTAAAAAAACTTTTCAACCTCTACTACTAAAAACTCAAAATTTGAGGTTTTACTAATAGATGCAAAATATCTTATTTAAGCTCTAAAAGCTCTATTAAAAAAAAAAAAACCAAACGCCAATAAATATTATGATAAGAGCTTATGAGATTAAATAAACACTTATGACAATTACATAAGTCATACCAAACAGACACTAAGAAAATTTAAGTGAAACTTTACAAGATTAATTTGACTATTGTGTAACTCTAAATAACACGACATAAAACCTATGAAAAATTATGTGCGCCTCAAAACCCATCATAACTGCACTTAAACAAATTTTTTGAACATCTTTGTTCTAATTTAAACTTCAAATGCAATCATTAAAATTTTAAATATTTCAATTTTTTTTAACTGATGCATGGATTTTAAAGTGAAATTAATTTCTCAAGACCCATACGACAACTTAGAAAAATTATATCTTTCAATTTCATTCTTTCTCGGATTACTGTTTTGGCTTCTCTTCGCGACGAGTCACTCTCTCAATGCAATATGGATGATTAGAGAACACCCGAGTGTTGAATCATTGTAAAATGTTTCACAATAGTTGGCAGGAAGATTACAGGAACTAATAGGCCATGAGAATGGTGCTAGTGCTAGTGCTACTATCAAAATCATCAGCAGCCATCGGGTTAGATGAGAATCCGAGATCCAACGGAGAGAAGAATCGTCGCATTATTTCAGAACTTGCATTTTTTTGTTCCAGCATATGCAATTGTTCTGTGGAGTAGCCATGCATGAAAATCAAAATCATCAATACACACAAAAACAACAGTAAGACGCTACAAAAATAAATTTTCATTTCATGATTTTTCCATAAAGCAAAATCAATCCATTTCCAGGACACCGAATTGCATAAAATATCAAATAGAGTTCTCTCTCATCAAATACAAGAAAAATTATAAAATTTATTGTTCAATGTACAAATGTTGTAATTCTAAACTAAAACCAACACTAGCAAACTTAATTGAAACCACCTTCTTTTTCATTTTCTCATTGCTGTTATCTATTCCCTGCATGTCGACATATGTGAAAGATACAAAAAGACCAGATAAATGTTATCTTCCTACAAGAAACAAGGAACAAGAGAATCAAGTAAGAATGAAAGCCCTCAACTACTTCGACTCATCCATGGAATCATTACGGTTACAAGATTGAGACATTAAATTCTTGTCATCCTGCCTTGACTCTTCAGACTCGGACAACTTGGAAACAGAATCTTCAAGTGCTTCCAGGAAAGATAAAACAGTGAATTTGTCTGCAAGATAAAGTGACAAGGCATAAACTTCTTAGGTCATATACACAGTTAATTTTAGTAGTTCTGTTACTCGTGAGGAGTTGTAGAATCTTAAAGAAGCCGCAGAACTTATTATAAAGCCAGCATCAGGCAGTGAGTTCCACAAACAATTGCTTTTCACAAACATAGGTTGTCGCATAGCTTCAAAGGGTAAGAGTTTGATGTCACGGTTCATGAACAAATAAGCTAACTCATAGAATCATGGCTATTTTTTCCCTCAACTTTTCCATGTAGCTTCCCACTTGAAGACTCGATTATTCATGGATTACATAAAGATATCTTACAACTCAATAAAAGAAACAGTAACTAATCAACAGTTAGAAAGGGTTTCTCTGCAATATCAGAATTTATACCAATAATCAGATTGATATCCACGAGTCTAACAGAACCCCCAACCCAGAGAGAGAGAGAAAAAAAAAAGCAAAGCAATTTATTTTTACACTTGCTGAATACTCACATTTACTTGGGTCAACCCCAAATTGAGACAAATCTATCTGTCCTGTTTTTAATACCTGCAAGCAACAGGTATAAAAGTCATACTCGTAAATTGGCTACTCTCTTGCCAAAATGAAAAGTAACAATATGGGTGTCCAATTTCTCACGTAAGTAAATGAATCTACTTGTTGACGAAAAGGTGGGCTCTGCAGCAACTCTAATAACTCCTCTGGACTCCATTGACCCTGCAACATCATAACAGTCTCAACTCACAACAATATTAAAACATCAGAAAAATTAAAAAAAAAAAAAATAGTATATACCTCAGGTAAGTATGGAGCTAATCTCTGCTCCAATGGCAATGTTTCAATCAATGGCATTATCAAATCTGGCTTCAAGATGTCTCCCAATCCCAAGCCTAACAGAGCAGGAAGAGAAAGCATAAAGATATGGTCCAAATAAAACAGAAGAGACAATGTATCAGCTATCAGCAACACAAGATCACCATTTTGCATCATGCAGAGACATGATTTACTAGGATCTATCATTTTTCTTACCCCCTGAGTCATTTTCTAGAAATAAGTTGCTTGATTCTTATTATGTATCAAACGGGCAGCATGATCAAACTGATATATTGCAAACTTATCTTTTGTGACTCCACTTCTGCTGTGCTTTGCTTCCTCATTTCAAGTTATTTTAATAATTTAGAATTCCAAAAGGAAAGAGACTAAAACAAACACCAGTATCTACAATAAGGAGAAAAAGCAAAGGCAAATCAATCAAAGCTAATTTTTATACAAGGAAAGAGTGATTTATGAAAGAAACTGGTGATTCAGATTGAGAACACCTACAAACAGATAACTAGAAAAGAGAGATTCCCCTCAAAAGACTCTAAACCCCAAAAGCAATATAGAAACCAAGAGGAATGTATGTAATGGCATCAATTACAGTCTTTAAACAGACATCCTCACACACCAGAGAATATAATAATCTCAAATTATCACCTCCATCTGGATCTTCTGTTATATCTGCAACATATTAGTGATGCAACAAACCTGTCAGAGCTCAGAGCAATTTAAGGCGAAAATTTAAAAACAGAAAAAGAATTATGTGACTAAAGAACAGACCTGCAGGTCCAATGTTACCCAAAATTCTTTGCAAATCTTCCAATCTAACTGGTCCTGATGAAGATGTTACGTCACTAATCGCTTCTCCACCTAAGTTTGGGACCACCAAATTTCCTGCTCTGAAAGTCATTTGAAAACCTCAATATAATAAGTCCAGTTAATCCCAACTAATATCCTTCAAAAATATCTTGTCATCAAAACTGAAAATCAATTACAGCTACTTTCAGAAATGTGCATGGCTGCATCACAAATACTGCCCAATAGGAAGTGCAAATGAAATATCAGAACAATAAAATCAGATGAATCGGCTTAACAGCCTATCAGTTGCAATTCATTCTACAAGGTTTTCTAACAGAATAACAATTCAGTCACTTCCCCGTTATATTTGGAAATGACATCGGCAACATTGATGATTGATACTAACAAGACCAGCCTACCAATGAAAACTAGTGGAAAATATTCAGTATTAATTTCTGATAGAAATAATTAGATGACTACAAAATCTATTACCCTAACATAAGGAACTGTCATAAGAAAGAAAAAAACATACAAATAAGACAGCAAAAAGGATCGGTCACATTAATATTGGGGCCATCGGGAATCTCTAACCTACATTGTTCAAGATAAATCAGTGATTCATGACAGAAATGCAACATTCAAAGGGCAAGGAACTGGCCCTTCACAAAACTACATATCAAGACCTTTAATTTTACATTTAAAAATGAAAAAAAATATGAAGAGTGATGCAACATCATCCAGCACCCATGTTCAGGTTGCCACATTCAATGGGACCGTAATAAGGTGGGTTCTATTGTCTACTCATTTATCCTCAGTACTTATTCCATATTTTTCTTTTCCACATTGCCAATTCCTAAACCACCTGTAATTTTAGGCCTTGCAACCTTAACCCACTTCATAAGATGAAATTCTTAGCCATTCCATATCCTTCCTGAAAAAGCTTCTCATCATCTTCTCAATTCTTTTCACAATTCCGCACGGAATTTATAGAGCTCCCTTAGCGCTTTGGAGGTTTCCCTAGGAGAAGACCTCCCTTTGACACTCAGTTATTTGAATGAGATGCAAACATGATTAGGAATGGGTCCAATAGAAGCCCTTGGAAAACCATATCTAAAGAATGCCCCATTTTTCTTGGTTTTGTTGCCTTAGAAATGGGTAATGGGAAGGCTATTCGTTTTTGGGGGATAAATGGAGGGGTGATGTTCTGTTGTGTGAGAAATTCCCCCTTGTGTAGATATGCCTTTCTAGGAATATCATGATTTTCTCTGGCAAAACTTTCTTTCTACTCACAAAGAATTGGAATTGGAAGTTCAATTTTAAAAGAAATTTGAACGACAGAGGTTGAAGAACTTGCAATACTCAAGTCGAGTATTCAAAATATCTGTATTGATGAATTGGAAGAAGACAAAAGGATATGGAGCTGGAAGCCTCAGGACAGTATACTTGCAAGTCATATTCTGAGAAGTTGTGCAATGATTATTCTGCTGGAGAGTTTTTTCCCCCTTCAAAATGATTTGGGAGGCTGGCATCCCCCCTAAAATTCAAGTCTTCTTCTGGGCCTTGGCACAAGGGAAATTAAATTCTGGAGAAGTGATTTCAATAAAAATTTCCTAATTTTTGTCGCTCTCCTTCTTAGAGTGTGATGTGCAAGACAAGTGCGTCTTTTTCTTCAGTGTTTTGTGGCTTCAAAATTGTGGTATAAATTGTGCAAAGAAGCTAATTTTTTGTGGGTCGTTCCGGATTCGTGTGATTTTTTTCTGATGGAGTATTCCTTTGCTTTTAGCAAGGAACAAAGGTTAAAACTGTTTGGCAACGAGCAATGGCAGTACTGTTTTGGGTTATATGGGAGGAAATAAATGTTCGTGTTTTTGAGGGGAAAGTGCAGATAATGCTGAAGAACTGTGGGATAGATATTGTTTTCTTGCTTTTCTTTGGGCTTCAGTTTCTAAAGAGTTTCAAGATTCATCTTCTTTTTTTTTAAAAAAAAAACATTTTCCATACATCAAAACTGGAATGGAGTTTTGAGATAGGGAGCTAGAAATAATTCTAGCCATGTACAGGGGTGATTAGCTATACTTTTGTATAGCACAAATGGTCATAGGTCTGCTATAAAGCCTACCGGCTAGAAAGTCCTCTAGAATGGGAAAACCGATCAAAAGACTATTCCATAACTGACTCTTGTTGCCGAATTGAGGGGGCTTGGCTTGTACCAGGTTCTAAAAGAGTTTTCTTCGAGCAACCAATCTTTCCATCCACAATAAAAAGAAAAGAGGAAACCAAAACAAAACACCCGAATTAGATTATGTCATTCTTCCTATTTTCAATAGTCTCCCATTTGGGCCCAAAATGGGTCCGAGAAGAAAAGTTGGGTTTTTCATCAAAACTAATTCGCCTTTTCCCCACCAAAACATTCTTTGGTCCTAAAGAGGCGTCCCAAATGGAGGAAATAATGTTCGTATTTTTGAGGAGAAAAGTGCAAATAATGCTGAAGAACTGTGGGACAGATATCGTTTTCTTGCTTCTCTTTGGGCTTCAGTTTCTAAAGAGTTTCAAGATTCATCCTTTTTCTTCATACATCAAAACTGTGATGGGCTTTTGAGACTCTAGCCTTGAATAGGAGTGATTAGGTATACTGTCGTATAGAACAAATAGTCATAGTCTTTGTTTTCTTAGTGGACAGCTGGTCCACTTTCTGTTTTAAATCTTCTTCATTAATACATTTTTGAGTTTCTTATCAAAATATATTCATGCACAATTGTACAGATTATGTAAATAATAAAAGGTAACCTATTGTCTTCCATCAAATAGAACAAAAAAGGTTATATATAACATAATAGGGTTTTAAACTTACATACAATGCCTAATGCTGGGATAATAACTTGTAAAGTAAGAATAAGCAGAGGATCAGGTTCAAATTCACGGAGAGCAAAAATGGCTAGATTCCAATATGACAATTACTCTGTTTCTTGGTTAGGTTGCAATTTAACAGTTAAACTGTTTCAGAAACCTATCTAATCAAGTTGATCATGTAGTTTCACGGTAAAGTCTCAAGTCAAAACCAAAGCAACTAAACCCACTAAAAAACCTAATAAACTTAAAAATTTCCATCTTTCCTTTTTTTCCTCTACAAATAAATGAGTATCCAATTATAGTAATTGTACCTTGATGAGACATCATCTTCAACCATATCTTCAGACACTTGTAGAGGAACAGAAGCATCGGGCTCTTCTTCATTAACAAGCACTGCAAGTGGGCAAGATAAACATATCACCATAGTTGAACAAATAATTATCAATGCCTGCGCATATACTCAGTTTTCTAACTATGATTATGAGCTTTGAAGAACAAATCCAAAATCCACCAATCCAAGGTTTCTAAAATCCCATAAAACTCTGTCATCCTACATAAGATGCATATCTATCGAAGATTAGAATATAAAAGAAAGTTACTAAAACATCAGAAATAAGGAGAGACGACAGAAACTTTTTTTTTGGGGGTTCAAATACATGAGAAAAAGGTATAGCTACAATGCTCTGATATAAAAGTTGAAAAGAGAAGAGCAAAGATGTAAATAAGTTACATGCAATCCTAGAAAAATATGAACTGGAAAGAAACAATAAGTCATGCACATTAATTAGGCTGAAAACAGATCTGAGAAGCAACAAGTCATATAAAAGAATGAGCATTATGATCTGTTCTGGAAGTAAGGAATTATTTGAAGAAAACTTATCTGAAAAGAGGTTCAGATGTTTTATGACTATATTTTGGATAAAATTAAAGCAGGAATTAATATTACATACCTAAAGGTCGATTGATGAAATAGTTGACAGAGTTACATACTTGTGAATCTTCTTCAGCTTTAGGCTCCTGGAAAGAATATGAACACAAATGTCAGAGTCCAGAGAACAGATAACAAAGAAGCAAAACAATGACTCTAACCTGCATCCAGAGGAAGAACTTCCTATCATCCGTATTGAACTTTAGAATATAAACCCTTCCTGATGCTTGATTAACCTGAGCAAAACAAAAATATTAGATAAAAGATAACTCAAACAGGTTGAACTCCTTGAAAGCTGTTATTTCAAAATAATGTACCTTCTCAAACACTGCCTCATGAGGAAAAACAATCTGATCCTGCGATTTCTTGCATTAAGGAATAGCAAAAGATGTTCCAGGAACAAGAATCACTAGTAACGAGTACATTAGTGAGGCAAACAGTAACAACAGAACAATAGTATAGGAGGTGGATTTCAAGCAGGCAGACCGAGTTTTAATGGCCACTGAATCTAGATTATGTAGTCAGGAAAACAAAGGGCAAATAGTAAACATCACACTGTCAGTTTTCATGCACATATAATCCTCAACAAGTGAACCTGCAGCAACCACAGATATATGTACATAGAATACAAAACTAGATGCTGTATTCGCTTTCTAGCACACCCTGAAATGTCCTTCACAACAAACCCATGTTTATTCATTCAGTCCATTGGTCGAAAACAAGTCCCGAAAAGTGCAGTCTCAAAACAAATGGTGGACTGTCACACTATTGAAATTCCTATGATTATGAATTGAGCTTTCAAGGGAACTAACAAGAAACTGGAAACAGTAGCATAAATGAATCCAAGAAGACAAGCATGAACATAATGTAGTAAGTTGAAGAGAAAAATACATAACATGATCATTTGGATACATCTTCAACAACATTGCGAGTGCGATCAAGCCACTGAAAATGGGTTAAACCATGTTCACCCTGACCCAAAAAAAAGAAAGAAAGAAAGAAAAAGTGAACAGGTTTTCATTCAAAGATTGTAAAAAATAATTGCACCAAATGCTACCGAAGAAATTACACATGTAACACTCTTCAAACTGCCCATACCCTTGCTATGCGAACAAGTCCTTTACGTGAATCAGGAACAACCTTCTTTCCGTCAAAAGTCATTTTACCAGCACGAAACTCCAGCAAAATTTCCTGAACAAATATTTGTTTATACGATTTTTTTTTTAAATGCCAAATCACCATAAAATACAAAATGAAAAAAAAAATTGCGAAAAGAAATAAAAAAAGGAAAAGCAGACATATTAATAAAAAAAATCTCACACTTAATCTGTACCAACTGTTAAAGTAATTATCAATTGCCGTATTATACAAATCATCAAATAATTTCACTTTAAAGAGAAAATCACAAGAAAAATGTGATCCTTAAATAAAAATAATAACAATAATAATAATACTTGTACTAACATTAAAGTGCCTGGCGAATGAAAGAATTATGAAGTTACCTGCATTGCTGGAGAAGCTGCGGTCGACGATGAGCCCATTCCTCCAGTTTTCTGTTGTGTTTGTTTGTTTCAATAGGAGAAAATTGGGGATTCAATTAAGTGCGATAAAAAATTATCCCAATTTTTAATTAAACCCTAGAAAGGAGACGACGAAAGAATTCTCTAGGTGGTTTATCATGAATAGAGAGAGAAAACGGTGCCGGATCTGGCACTAAATTCAAACGTTAATTATCAATTAAGGGAATTTATCTGTTTTGTCCTTATCTGTTTGTCTTTCTCTATTTTTAGACATAGTGTGCATGTTTTCCCACAGAGATCCTAACTTGGATGGTGGACTTGTTAGTACAAATGGCCAAAATCTGTACCTCTTCAAGAAGTAATAAAAGTTCGGGATCTGAATGTTATTAACCCACTCGTTTTAGTTTTTTTTTGCCGTAGCTTTTAATTTGATGTTCAATCTATCAAAGCAGCAGCGAGAACGAGAGAGATGGGAGATAATGGCATTAGCACATGCACATCCCCATCAATTTGGGAAGAAATTGATCAATCTGAAAGGTGAAGCATCGCTTTTGTTTTTTGCTCAATTATTTGATTTCTGCCCATTATTTTAAAATTAATTTAATTTTCATTTGGTTATACAGTTACCTTGTATGTTCTATGTATGAAGAGGCAGCTTCGCTAGGTTCATCTGTTTTGAAGCGTGTTCGAGACAGTAACAATAATTATAATGAAAAGTCGTATGATATGATGGAATCTGCTGGCATGGTCTTCGTTCAGTCGTTGAAGGAACTTGGCCGGTACATAACATGTTTCTCTATTTACTTAAATGCTGGCTTTTGTTCTTTGAGGTATTGTGACTTTTAATCTACAGCTGTTTTCAAATTTAAGTAATAGATGGTTGGGTGTTTATCAGCTGCTCTGTAATAGTTGTGGGTGTTTTTCAAACACATTAGCTGCTCTGCTTTGGAAGTTAAACAGTAGCTGGACTGTTACAAATATACCCTTATCATGGAACATGCTTGAGGTGATAATACTGAAGTTGCATTAAGTGGAAAAGCAGAAGCTTCAATGACTTTATTTTTTGCACCTCAATTTGATAGCTTGGTGTTCTCTCTGGGTATTGTTTTTTCTGTCATGACATGGACAAGAAAATGGGTATCCAAGTGTAAAACATTATTTAAAAACAAATACTAATAATTGTTGCTTCCGTTGGTCTCTGCAGGGCAGCAGATATTCTGAATGAGCTTAAGTTATTGTTTACATCTGTTACAGATATCCCCGTTCAAGTTCTTCTCACTGGGTAAACTAATTAATCTCTTTCTCTTTTTGCATTTTTCTTTATTATATTATATAATCCATGCAAAATGATTTTGATTTAAATGTGAAACTTCATTTGTTATTATGTTTGAGTGGTAATTTGTTCGTACAGCTATTATAAATTTGCAGAAACATGTCAAAGTTATTATTGATGAATTGAACTGTCCATGTTCACCTATTGTTTACTGCAGCCTATTAGATGTTTCAAAAATCTTTAATAAGTTCCTAAGACCCTCATAGACAATAAGTTTTCTACCAATATTATGTTTTCTGAAACTGTTAACTTTTGTTCCATCGCTATTTTTATTTATAAAAAATGTCCTTATGACATTGGAGGAGATAACAAACTCTGGAGCTGTTAATGGGTTATATTTGTTGGCATTATGTTTTTAACCTGTGTGCGTGAATTTATTCTGATTTGAAGAAAGTGACTCGATGTTTCCGGCAGTGGTTTCAATTTTCTTTTGTAATTTGTGTTTATTAGGGTGTGTTTGGAGATATCAGAAGGATCGTATGCTGATGTTCGGGAATTTCTCGAGGAATTCCTTAGCAAGTGGAGCTGTGTGGATGGAAAATACTATGTAATTACTGTTGCAGAAAAAAAGGTGGATTCAACTGAAGGATGCGATGGGCCGTTAGTTTTGGGAATCGATCAGTATTTAGAAGTTGTTGAGATGTATGCTGTGACTCTCCTTGGGACTGTTTTGAATGATGTGGATCTTGCAATCTCCTGGATTGAGGATGCTGCGTTACCTGAGGAAAATCGCCAGGTAAAGTATAATACATTGCATATTAGTCTTCCAACAAATTCTGACCAGATATATAGATGTCAATGAAAACATCACAAATGGTACTAGATGCTAGGAAACATGACTTTGTAATTTGGTCACCCATCAATTTCTATACAGTTCTTAGAAGATTAGATCCGGTGATATAATAATTTTATTGTTGACAAATATTTTTCTCGATAGAAAGTCATGGGAGACTAAATTTAAAAATTTTGATTGCTAGTGGAATTGTTGGAAATTTTACTGTTTTATCACTGCCACGAATTTTTTAGGATCTTTTGAGAAGATTACACTCTCTTTACTCTCTCAAAGCCAGCACTAGGTCACAAGGCTCATCACTGCTGCCAGATGATTTCCAACAAGCTCATCCTTCTTTGAAAGATCCAAATGTATCTGAGAGGTCTTCAGAAACCTTAAATACTAGCTACCTGCCTATCGGAGAGAATGTGACCAATCAAACAATTTTGAAAGTTTCCAGACAAACTTACCCAGGTTTCTGGTGGTTCTGGCCTATCACCTTGAAGCTTGGTAATGCTCGGATTGTCTTATCTAACAAGAAGATTGTGCTTGGCTGTTTGATCTTTCTCGCATATTGTGTTATTCGGAGGAAAAGAACTGATATAAGGAGGTAAGATATCGTATTCTTGCTGGTTTTATATAACTCTATGGTATTGGATTTCATATAAAGGAATCATGCTCCTCCCTTTGACCGTCTTTTTCACTCCACAATTGCAGCTTGGCTCTGCTCGGTCATTGTTTATAAAATGTTAATCAGTTAAAGTTTGGCAATCCTTTCTTGGGTTAAAAGGACATGCACTTTCATATAATGTAAATTGAATGAATATTCCATTGGTGAATTGGAGGGAGTTGGATAGCCTGAAAAAATGATTATTGATGTACAACAGCTAAGCATTTGAGTTTGTAAACTGGAGTGATCGTTGGGACTGGCGTACCCCAGTCACTTAAATAGCACCTGTTCACCTTACTAAGGGGAATGGACGCTGATCCTTTTGCGTGAAATATTGAATCATTTTGTTTATTCCTGGTGTATGTCATTGAATTGCTTTTGCAGTGAGAAACAAGAAATATTTTTGGAGTCATTTCTAAAGAAAACTTGTTATTGCTTACAGTGCTTAGGATAGTTGTAATTATTTCTTATGTGGCCGGGTACTTATTTAGCTGCAAAATGCAAGCATTCAGTTCTAGTAGTATCATGATTATTATAGCACAAATAACCATGTCGATCTAGAAGGAATACCTGTATAAAAGATGGTTTAGTGCAAATACTAATTTTCCATTATAATTCATGTGAAGTTTTAAATATATCTTATTATTCATTTCAGGAGTGCTTGGAGAAAAATTTTGTCCGCGAAGAAGGCTTTGGTAGACTTATGGCAGCTAGCATTTTCATACCAAGTGAATCCTCTGGCTGCGGTTCAACCTCTTCCTGCTGCAACTCGAGGAGGCCGCTAATGAGATTTCTAGTCCTTACCATCTTCTGTTATGCTGCTTATTCTTATTCTTTGATGGATGACCTTCAGAATGGCAAACTCTATTAAGTTCCTGGTCACGATGCTTTGAAATTGATGTCAGGCATGCAGAAATGAGGCTGTAGCTTGATAAAGGTGCATGCATGACAGAGTGGGCAATCTTTGCTGTGTTCTTTGCCCGGTGAAAAATAAACCAGAGAATCAGAGATCCTAGTGTTTAGTTGAAATAATCATAATCCCTACATATTTTTAAGCAATTGTGTTACAGTGTAGAAGTCTGATAAGTCCGCACTGGGTTATGTGTCACAATTTTATTGGTTGACCTTTGACAGTCCGACTAATGAAAACTAATGAAAGTGACACGTGGCCTGAACACAATAACATGACGATGCCTAATCACGACGACTCCATAATGTAAATGTTGCCACACATCAAAAAGCACGTGATCTCGATGCTGTGGATATTCTGTTTTTGTTATTTTTTTGTTTGCAAATAAAATTGTGTGATTAAAAGTCACTTTTGTTTAACAAGGACAAACAATGGTACTATAACGGTCAATTTGAAGAATATTTAGATAATTTTATCCAAAACAATTCTTTTTCTTTTCGATTTAAAAAAGAAAAAAAATGACTACGATACAAACGGGTCGCTCCGCACTCTCGAAAATGGGGTAAAAATTGGAAGGCTTAAAATTTCAATTAAAAATTAATGAGGATATTTCTGTCATTTAGGAAAAACAAAAACTGGCTTCCATAGATGCGCGCAGTTATAAGAATGCTTTCGCTCCGCTTCCCCACTGAAGTTGCAAGAGTTGCAGCTGCTGCAGCGGGGAAAGAGTCTCGACGACTCTCGATGGAAAGCCAAAGTTGTGCACAGAAAAAAGCATACGTTCATTATAACCATACTGATTCTTGCAAATTCACCCGTCGGACTGCCAAAGAAAGTTATGAATTCATGCGCGCAAGGCCCTGGCAAGACGTCGTCGATTTTTATTCCGATATAGTCAGCGGCCGCTTAACTTTGTCAGACTTGTTTGGAACTGAGGTGGGTTACTTCTGTTTTTTCTGTTTCTTGTTATTTTAGAGAAATGCTGAAACGGGTTTTTTTAAACTTATTGTAGGGAACAAGATCTATTCATAACGATGAAAATGAAATTCCAGAAGTTGAAGCGGGCAGTGATGCAACTGAAGATAGAGCTGGGTCTGGGAGATGGGCAAGAGCTAATTTTAAAATAGTTGTTTCTTATCATGGACCTTCTTTTGATGGGTGGCAAAAACAGCCTGATTTGAACACCGTCCAAGGGTAGCTTTTTTCTTAATTTGCATTTTGAAATTAATTCGAAAGCAAGGCATCTACTTATCTGATAAAAACACACTTTTATTACTTGACAGCTAATGGTCCCTAAAAATATCCTTAAGTTTCTATTTGGCATTCGAGCAATGTGACAATGCTGTGAAATGAAAGCCGTACTGTTAGGTAGAGGTTAATTTCGACAAAGCAGTAACAGTAATACAGATTTTTTTATTAAAAACCATGCTGTAAAATCACCTTAACTTTGAAACCAAAGTTGCTAGTGTTTACCAAATGCTTTACAGCTGCTGCCAGAGAGCAATGCCAAACGGAGCCTATTGCTACCACCTTTTGTTTTGATGAGGTCAAAAATAGTTTGGAACTTGTTCAGCATTACTTCGATTACACCCATAATATTTGCTGTTTTCAAGTTTTCCTCATATGCCTTTGCTACTTTTATTTTTATTTTTTCCCCAACTGCAGTTTAGTAGAAAAATCTCTTGGGAGTTTTGTTGATGAAAAGAGAGCTAAATTGTTGAAAGAGAAGTGTAAACCATTGGAAGGCTGTGCTGTTGTTGCTGGTCGAACGGACAAAGGGGTGTCAGCACTTCAACAAGTGTGTTCTTTCTGTATGTTATTAATTATAAACTCGTGTTCCAATGAAATCAGATCACCTATCTACAGTTAGTTCATTTTTAGATATTGCTTATTGTTTCCCAATCCTTACATACATAATATTTGATATGATGAGAAAATTCTAATATATATAGACCTAACACTGCTATTCATCTTTGTTGGAATCTTCCTTTGGCTCTTGTCATCTGTCTGTTCTTAGAGATGCTAATGATTTCACCATAAATAACTGCTTTGGTTGACCGATAATTCATGTGTCACTCATAAATGCTGCCTTTGTATTATATATGGAATGTGACTTCTGTATGTATTCTCTTGTGAACAAGATATTCCAAGCTTGTAAGCTTGTAGCCTTTTTTGAGAATGTGCGCCAGTGAAAACAGATGAGAAATGATTTCTTTGAAGCTTATGGGATTTACATTTGTTGTGTTACATGTTTCTGACCTTTAAGTGATGATATTTTTAGATACCTGGAGAAAGGATGTAAAACCTTCTGACATTGAAGATGCAATCAACTCTGCGGCAACAGGAAAAATCAGGGTAATATCTGTTTCTCAGGTAAGATTTGCTTCCTGATCTATGCAGGTTTTTCTCTTTGTTTAAAACTGTAACTGCCACATTATTTTCTGTCAGTATAAATGTAACACCCCAAATTTCCCAAGAATTCTCAAAGAAATTTGGAATGTAATCTCTAAACAATTAATTCTTATTACCATTCCCAAAAGAAAATCAATAATGTCCAAGGTCGAAGCATAGTCTCTAAAACAATAAATATAACAATAATCCTCCAATACCAAATTCAGCTCTAAAATAATAACCAAAATAGCAACAATTTATCCATCACGAAAATGCCCAAAGCTTTTTGCTGACAAATTTTTTTCTCTAAAACCCAAAAAGTCCACATCTCTAACAAAACTCTGCAAAATGTTGAAGACAATGAATGAGCCGTCAACTCAGTAAGTAAACTCATACATAAGGTTACTAATAGTGATGAGGTACATGTTAATTATTATTAAGTGTCATGAATTTGAAATCAATAATCATTTTATATTCTAATATTTATGTACGGTAAAATTTAAAATCAATTATGTCATAACATAATGACCATTTTTAATAAATAATCATTTATTAATAAAATCTTTCATTTGTTTAATTTTGTTCATGCCTCATAGTGTTACCTGTACTCCCTGTGACCCGGTCGGTAGTTCAATCAGGGTACTTTACCCCGCAATAATCGTCAATAGGTGCGCACAACACAGTTAACTGTTCAGTCATATTAGTAACGGAAACTACGGACAATGAACTAAAACCTTAAAATAATTTTCAATCTTTCAATATCAATCGTTCAATAATCGATCAACAAAATCTCTTATAAGACATTTAATTGGCAAAGTTTTACAAATTATTTTAAGGAAAAACAATTTATGGAACACAAGTATTTTAAAGCCATTTTTTTAAAACAATTTAAGAAAACATTTTAAATAAACTTTAAACCAAAATGTAAATCATTATTATAAACTATAACAACAAAAATACTTCAAAACTATAAATATGCCAATCCTTGTGAACAACATTATTCTTTCCATACATAAATTCGTACATATATATATAATAAACATTATGCATGAATTCACTTACGTTGATCCAAAGCAACCAATAAAAACCCCAAATACACGAGCTCACTCTTGGCCTATAATTTTCAAGATGAGATTCTTATCATTATCATATTCAAATCTGACCTTCATAAGGTACGCAATATCCTTAAACCATTAATTCTAATCTAAACAAATCAATTCCCAAACTACCCTCGACCATCTTATAAGAGCTGATTTCTAACAAGCTACAACTATTGTCAAAAAATCACAATTATTAAAAGCTACTGTAAACATGTTGGCATTCAATATAAATGTTAACAAAATTAATTAGAGTTCATAAACATTTCCGAAAAATTAATTTTCCATAAAAACATTAAAACTGTCCAGTGACAAAATAAACAGAGGACCGTTGATTCAAAAATTCATAATTTTAGTTATATGTGTTCAAAAATAGTAATTCAAGTTTTGATCATCAGAGGAGACAATATGGAATCAGAATTAAAATTTTTAAAGCATTTGCTAATGAAAAAGTAATTAAAATTAGCTTCAATATCATCCCCTTGAAATTCTAGAAAGCAGTTTCCAAGATTGCGGCAGCCTAGCTCTATGATCTTTAATGATTTTAATATAAATCCAAAAATTACAAAATTAAATACAAAAAAACTAGACATGTAGATATATAGTAATAAAATTTTCCAGAAATTTTCGGAAGTCATTTGGATTATAAAATAAATTATAGAATTGAGGATTGCTGTTGAAAATTGAAATTTTCCAGTACTAGTATTTCAACTTTGAAAAATCAAAACAATTAATATGCAATGAGTTTTTAGACAATAAACATATGGATAGAAAGATAAAGATGTCTAGTTTAATAAGTTCTGAAGTTTTATGTATGAGATTTAACGAAAACAACAACTATATAACATTGAATCTGCATTGTTCACAGTTTTCAGGATAATGTACAGAAAATTCAATTAATAACTTAGAATCACACATAAAATTAGAAATCTAAAAGATTATTAATACTTATCTCCCTAAGAAGAATTTCACTCTAGACTATACATTTGAAACTTAAAGCTTATGCTCAAACACTTCTTGAAAAATTTTAAATGCAAAATGAGATGCAACATCAAAGCACACCCGCAAGCCATACACAAAGAAAGTAAAAATACAACCAAACTTAATCATTTAGCATAATTACCCTACCTCAATTTCTGCACTTACCAAACATTAACCATTTAACATCATTACTCTACTCCATCAATTTCTCCACTTAACAAACATTAATCATTTAACATCATTACTCCACTTCACCAATTTCTGCACATAACAAACATTAATCATTCAGCGTCATTACTCTACTCCACAAATTTCTCCACTTAACAAATATTAATCATTTACTTACATATAATAAGTATAAAATACTCTATTATGACGCCTCCCCGCAATTGCTTGAAGATGCGCGCGCGATACGATAAGGGGCCCCTCGAGTAGGGATGCAACTCTGTGGACCGCTCGTTGGGCTTGATAGGTGGTGGTATCACACCCTTCTCAAAGGAACCGTACGTGAGACTCTCGCGTAGCGTAAGTGAGCATAGAGGAACGAACGCAACATCTCTCAAGAAATGAATTTATAATAGAGTATTTTATACTTATTATATGTAAGTGAATGATTAATGTTTGTTAAGTGGAGAAATTGGTGGAGTGGAGTAATGATGTTGAATTATTAATGTTTGTTAAGTGGAGAAATTGGTTGAGTAGAGTAATGATGTTGAATAATTAATGTTTGGTAAGTGGAGAAATTGGGGTAGGGTAATTATACTAAATCATTAAGTTTGGTTGTATTTTTATTTTCTTTGTGTGTGGCTTGCGGGGGTGCCTTGATGTTGCATCTCATTTTACATTTAAAATTTTTCAAAAAGTATTTGAGCAAAAGCTTTAAGTTTTAAAGGTATAGTCTAGAGTGAAATTCTTCTTAGAGAGGTAAGTATTTATAATCTTTTAGATTTCTAATTTTGTGTGTGATTCTAGGTTATTAATTGAATGGTTTTGTGTACATTATCCTGAAAACTGTAAACAGTGTAGATTCAATGTTATATAGTTGTTATTTTCGTTAAATCTCATGCATAAAATTTCATAGCTTATTAAACTAGACATCTTTCTATCCATATGTTTATTGTCCAAAAACTCATTGCATATTAATTGATTTTAAATCTTTCAATAAATAATCATATATTTATTAGTTTATTATAATGATTTACATTTTGATTTAAAGTTTATTTAAAATGTATTCTTAAATTATTTTTAAAAAAATGGCTTTAAAATACTTGTGTTCGATAAATTGTTTTTTCTTAAAATAATTTGTAAAGCTTTGCCAATTAAATGTCTTATAAAAGATTTTGTTGATCGATTATTGAAAGATTGAAAATTATTTTAAGATTTTAGCTCATTGTCCGTAGTTCTCGTTACTGATATGACTGAACAGTTAACTGTATTGTGTACACTTATTGACGATTATTGCGGGGTAAAGTACCTTGATTGAACTACTGACCGCTTCACCGGGAGGACAGGTAACACTATGAGGCATGAACAAAATTGAACAAATGGAAGATTTTATTAATAAATGATTATTTATTGAAAATGATCATTATGTTATGACATAATTGATTTTAAATTTTACCGTACATATGTATTAGAATATAAAATGATTATTGATTTCAAACTCATGGCACGTAATAATAATTAATATGTACCTCATCACTATTAGTAACCTTATGTATGAGTTTACTTTCTGAGTTAACGGCTCATCTCTCGTCTCCAACATTTTGTAGAGTGATGTTAGAGATGTGGACTTTTTGGGTTTTAGAGAAGAAAATTTGTTAGCAGAAAGCTTTAGGTATTTTCGTGATGGATAAATTGTTGCTATTTTGGTTATTATTTTAGAGCTGAATTTGGTATTGGAGGATTATTGTCATATTTATTGTTTTAGAGACTATGCTTCGACTTCGGACATTATTGATTTTCTTTTGGGAATAGTAATAAGAATTAACTATTTAGAGATTGCATTCCAAATTTCTTGTAGAATTCTTGGGAAATTTGGGGTGTTACAATAACTATCTATTATCTTTAAGATATGGATTTCAAATATTACATTAGGTGTCGCGAGTATTCCATCCTAACTTCTCTGCCAAATGGAGGCGGTATTTGTATATATTTCCTCTCAATGATGGAGAAAACAAGGAGCAAAGCAGTGACAGTGAGGTAGAAGTGGAGGATTTCCACACTAGTAACAATGTTGGTAAGCAGAGTAATGGAAACTATGAAAATATTGAGAACCTACTTATCAATGATGAGGGTGGGTTCGGAAGTCGTGAGAAACCTAGAAAGTTTACCATATGCCGTGTTAATCTGCTCCTACAGAGACTGGAGGGAAAGTTATTATCCTACAAGACTTTTGCTCGTGATACTAAAGCCTCCAGAAGCATGTAAGAAATTAACTCTCTGTAGCTTAGAAAGCCGTTTGTCTGATTATTTCTGTACTTTGGTTTTAGAATACATTACTTTGTTAATTATATAATAATACTTCCATTTCGCTGATGCAACTTGAAATGCTGGTATGCTGCAATGATTACTGATATTAGAAACTAGACTTCTTTTGTAATATTCCTTGAAATTAGTTCTTAATTTGCAACTCATCTGCTGAATACTCGGTTATTGTTATCAAGTCCTATTAAACCTGATTTTTGTCGTAAAGCTGAGTTGAACTTAAGTTTCTTGGCACTTGTGGGACTGAACAAGTTGTGTTGGCTCAAGATTATGCTCAGTGTGTTAATTTGATACACTTTAAGGAATAGCTAGGTTACCTGAAGATTCTAGTGACATGTATTGAATTTTTGCTCATTGTCTAATGAACTTTCTAATGGCAACTTTCTTTATGTTTCAGAGGTCCACCAACCGAATGTTTCATCTACCATGCTCGAGCCACTGAAGCCACATTACCATGTCCAGCAAATGTATGTCATCATTAACCAACTTGTTTTCCATCTGGACAGGAGCGCAAATTTCTAATTACTGGATTTTTTTTTCTTAGCTAGTCACACCTGGAAGACTAATGCTTCTCCTTGTGGCTGAGTAGAAATTAAAAGTAATTCAAAATGGCTTGCATAGAATATCTATTGCAACAGCATAGTTTTTTTGCATTAAAAAAAAAAAACAAAAGCAGCTATGTCTTTTTCATTTTTTTTTTCCACTTGTTCATTCAAATGTTGCCTTAAAACACACAGCTATATTTTTATCTTCTCTTTACTTAGATCTTATAACCACTTTTTAACTTCCCAGAAATAAAATTGCATATTAAAATTAAGGTTTTTCATTGAGCTTAATAACTTATGCTATTACATGATTTGGGATAATTTGACAGATAATTGGTATTTAGGATTTACTGTGCACCGAGCAAACTTGGACCATCTGCATCAGACATTAGTAATATAAATTGATGCTTGCTATGAGGAAGATTGGTTGACTTTTTGTCATTACTCAGAATAATATGGAAGTTCAAAAATGTTATAGAAAATGTGTCCAACAAGATATATGGTAATGATTGTCAAAATATTTAGTACAAGACTCTTTGGGTTTTATTTCCGCCACAATCATTTATCAAATTAGGAAATGTTTAAGAATTATTTGATGATGATTTGATGAATCAGTTGATTTTTCATTTTCCACTCTCTTGAAAAAACGTTGATGATTGTTATTCTTGTCTGAAACGACTAAAACTAAATAATTCTGGATGTTTCTTTTACTGATACTGATTTTCTATCCCTTGTAGGATCATGGGGAAGGAAGAAAGGTAATGTGTGTTGAGCTGGTTGCTAATCGCTTCCTACGCAAGGTATTCAAGTCGCTTGTTTACTAGTCATTTAGTTAACTCATGAAGAAGTGACTTTGACATATTTATCACAAAGAGATGACATATCAGAATTGCAAAAGCCATTATTGATGTCTAATTGTTTGGCTTTCTATTTAAGGTCCTCGATGAATTTGTTACTCAGTTAGCTCCAGTGGGATTTTATCTAAGTTCACTGTATGTATTGCATATGATAGATGGTACGGGTTCTTGTTGCCACATCGGTAAGGGAAGCAGCTGCTGGGGCCGATGAGGATGCACTGCTGAGGCTTATGGATGCTACATGCAGACGTGCCACAGCTCCCCCAGCACCCCCTGAGGGCTTATGTCTCGTGGATGTTGGATATACAAATTTTGATCCTCAAAATTCTCTTATCCCTTGAGATTTATTTTCTGTCAGAGTGACTAATGCTCATATCCAACTTTTTTTAATATTTAAGTAGGAAGCTTGGCTTTAGTTTGTATGTACAGCAAAACTTCTGTGTCATATTATATCAACTAATTTTATTAATATAAAAGGATTATAACTTAATAAAAATGTTGTTACAAAATAATTTTACCTTAATTATTTTTAGCGTAAGTGAGATAGAGGTAAAGCATGTCATTCATGAATAATTTATGAATGGAGAATGTCAAATCTAATGCGTAAGATATATATGGTTTCAAAAAATTATTTAGTGTTAGAAATATTTAAAGTCATCTTATTAACAGTATAAAGAATAAATTATTATTCTAAATAATTTTTAAAAAATATTTTATTTTATCTTAAATCTTTAATATAATATATAGATAATTACTACAATACATGGGCAAGTTTGTATAATAACTTCGTAAAATGAGAATTAGAAAAATCATAACTTATTATAATGTCAAATTTATTCTTATTTATAATCGGTTCAAATTGGAATTAGAATTTTGTATAACTATTTGAAATTTTATCTGACCAAAGGAAAGTTTAATACTTTCATGCCATAAAAATTTTACTTGCTAATGTTAGGACTAGCAAGTTAGACTGTAGAGTTATACCTTCGTGCCATTTGTATTTGTTTATTTTTTTTAAATCTCCAGGAAGAAGGCTTGGGGTTGGTGTCAAGATAAAAGGGTTTTCCCGACAGACATGATCCTTTTGTTAATGGGACAGCAGCATGCGAGCTGACCTCATGCTCTCTTAAACTCTTTCAAGCAAGTAATATTAACCGAACGCTAAACAAAACGTTTGCCGTTCCAGGAAAATTCGGCATTTACATTTAATCAAATGTAAAAAAATCTTATACTTAGTGTTTTTTTAATAAAAACATCCTCACTTTAAAAAGTCATTAAAATATTAAAAATATATTAAGATCTTTATTTATTATTTTTTTTTTACTACATCCTTATTTTAACAAAATAAAAATTCCCTCATTAGATCATTGGAGAATAATTTTATATACAGACACTACATTAAGATTTTAGTTTACTTTGCTGGTACCTTACAGTCTTGGCCCGACATTGATTATAATCCTGTAGGAATCGGGATGCTTTCTTGATACCAGCGAGGTGATCAGTCCAAATAAATAAACCAACAGTTAAAAATGAAAAAAACTACAGATGAGAAATTCTGTCAAAGGTAAAGGTAAAGGCTGTGCGGAGATTTCTGAAGCATAGAAAGAAAAGGAGACCGAGTCAACAATCGAAAGGCTCCGTTTGATATTTTCTGTTGCCCCTTGGTAAAATAACCTCAATACGAGAGGCTATTCTTAGCACCTCCAGTTTCTGCTTTCACCTCTCTCCTTGAATGCCATCAAATTTCAAGCTTCAATCCCAAGCTTCCTCTCTCCACCCCGGCGCCCGACAGAGCAAAAAGCAAAAGCACCAATTCGTCATTGCAGCCCCTTGTCTAGAGGGCGCGCACGACGCCCCTCTGTCGTTTGTGCACGTGCAATTGCTGCAACGTCGTCGTCCACCTTATAATTACTATGCTATGTCTAAAATTACTAGGCATGAACCAACCTTTCTTCTTATATTTTTTAATATCGTAATAACGTCATGTTTCGTGTCGTGTTCGAGCTTAACGGATTCTCAAATCCTCCTCACTTTAAAACAATCTTTATCTAACTCCACTGCCTTGGCAAATTGGGACGACAAAACGCCGCCATGCAATGGGAATGGTGCCAATTGGAATGGCGTTCTTTGTCATAGAGGTAAGATATGGGGTCTGAAACTTGAGGACATGGGGCTTCAGGGCAATATTGACATTACCATTTTAAAGGAGCTGCGAGAAATGAGAACCCTTAGCTTGATGAGGAATAATTTGGAAGGTCCAATGCCTGACTTGAGACAACTTGGTAATGGTGCCTTGAGAAGTGTGTATTTGTCGAATAATCGATTCTCTGGGGAGATTCCTACAGATGCTTTTGATGGTATGACTTCTTTAAGGAAGCTCATTTTGGCAGATAATCAGTTTAAAGGTCCAATTCCAGAATCATTGACCCGCTTGCCTAGGCTTGTGGAATTGAGACTTGAAGGCAACAAATTTGAAGGCCAAATACCAGACTTTCAGCAAAAAGATTTAGCGTCTTTCAATGTTTCCAATAATGCTTTGTTTGGTTCCATCCCTCCAGCTCTCAGAAAATTGGATCCTAGCTCCTTTTCAGGTCAGTTTTTTCTTGTCTCCATTATCACTATCTTGTAACGAATGCATGATTGAATTAAATTACAAAGGCAGAATCACACTTTCATTTCTTGATATAGTGGAAACATAAAATTAATAATGCAGCATCATTTATTCATTCGCCTAGTATTAAAACATTGACCGAGAGAAAGTACATTATACGAAATGGACATTAAATTAAACCTTTATTATTTGGTGTCTCACACGTTGTTTTTTCAAGCAGGCAATAGAGATTTATGTGGAGAGCCATTGGTATCACCATGCAATAGCCCTAGCCCCAGCCCCAGCCCGGGTCCCAGCCCCGAGAGCAGCCCTACTCCGAGCCCTATCCCTCCCCCAAACCACCCTCCTAAACCTATCCCCAGCCCCAGCCATGATCCCCACGCCAGCTCCCACTCGCCTCCAGCCCCGCTACCTGGTAATGATTCCGCAGGTTCCGGAAGTTCTAACTCAACATTGGTTATAGCATCTGCTACAACAGCTTCCGTGGTGGCAATTGCGGCGGTCGTTGCAGCTATCTTCGTCATTAAGCGAAAGAGAAAACGGGAACGGGGAGTCTCAATAGAGAACCCGCCGCCGCTACCGCCACCATCATCAAACCTTCAGAAGACATCGGGGATCAGGGAATCAGGGCAGTGCTCGCCAAGCTCAACGGAGGCCGTAGTGGGTGGCAAGAAACCTGAGATCAAGCTTTCGTTTGTCAGAGATGACGTTGAGAGGTTTGATTTGCATGACTTGTTAAGAGCCTCAGCTGAAATACTGGGTAGTGGCTGCTTTGGATCTTCTTACAAGGCTTCGCTTTCGACTGGGGCCATGATGGTGGTTAAGAGATTTAAGCAAATGAACAATGTTGGCAGAGAAGAATTTCAAGAGCATATGAGGAGACTAGGTAGATTAAGACATCCGAATTTGCTTCCTCTTGTTGCTTATTATTATAGGAAAGAAGAGAAGCTTTTGGTCCATGAATTTGTCCCGAAACGAAGCTTGGCTGTTAACCTCCACGGTATGTACAAGTCTCTTTCATAAATCCTTAATTTGCAAATTATATATTGCGAGACTCGTTGTATTGTAGTGGCGAAATTAGGGTTTTGGTAATTAAACGAGAACAAAGCCGGAAACAAAAAATATTTAGGAGGTCGTAACATAAAATTGTATTTCTGAGGAACCAAACCATATAATTTTTTTTATATAAAACTGAGCTGAATTTCAGTAAAAGCCCTTGTCTTTTCTGGCTTCCTTGATTATTTGCCCGCTGAGGCAGAATCAAGATAGGAATTAAGAAATCAGAAAATGGAGAGGCCCCATTACTATGCTTATGTTTAGCATTGAAATGATTAGAAGATGATATTGATTTTTTCTTTCATCTCGACTGTCCTTACTGCGAAAACATTAAGCCCTTTTACATAAATTCTACTTTTCCTTTCAGGTCACCAAGCTCTAGGGCAACCAAGTCTGGATTGGCCATCGCGCTTGAAAATCGTCAAAGGAGTTGCCAAGGGAATGCAGTACCTTTACAGAGAGTTGCCAAGCCTAATTGCACCACACGGTCACATCAAATCCTCGAACGTGCTTCTCAACGAGTCCTTGGAGCCTGTACTTGCCGACTACGGCCTCATCCCCGTAATGAATCAAGAGAGTGCACAAGAGCTCATGATTGCCTATAAATCTCCGGAGTTCTTACAACTCGGCCGAATTACAAAGAAGACCGACGTGTGGGGTCTTGGAGTTTTGATTCTCGAAATCATGACCGGAAAATTCCCCGCAAATTTCTTGCAACAGGGAAAGAAAGCAGATGGCGATTTGGCAAGTTGGGTTAATTCAGTCGTCGCGAATGGAGACAACAGAACTGAGGTGTTTGACAAAGAAATGGCGGACGCAAGGAATAGCGAAGGTGAAATGGTGAAATTGTTGAAGATTGGATTGGCATGTTGTGAAGAGGAGGTGGAGAAGAGATTGGATTTGAAGGAAGCTGTTGAAAAAATTGAAGAGGTGAAAGAGAGAGATGGTGATGAAGATTTTTACTCTTCATATGCAAGTGAAGCTGACCTTAGGTCTCCAAGAGGGAAGTCTGATGAATTCACTTTCTCTTAAATAATGATCATCACATGCAACTCATCGTGCATTGAGATAAAATGATTAATTTATTGATTGATTGAGTGATGTGTTAAATTATTTTTTTTTTTACCCAGAACAGAAAAAAAAAAAAAGAAGAAGAAAGAATATTATTTGGTACTAACTGAGAGTAGCTTCTCGGGAAGAATTGAAAGAAAATGGGAGGTGGAATTGGGATGGGGGGCATGCATGCAATGGATAGAAATTGATGTTTTGACGTGAGAGTGTGAGTGTAAAAGTAAAGGTGTAGGATGGAAGTAAAGTTGAGGATGGGATTTGTTTCGCTCTTTATTTCTCTCTTTGAGTTTTACTTTTACTTTGTTTGCCAAAAACCAACAGGCATGTTAATGTTCATTATGAGAAGTGGATATATACATGATTGATGGATATCGTTATGTTTGTTTCATACTTGGCTTGAACTGTTCTGGGTAAGTAATATAATAAATTGATTTCTATAATACAATACCTAGCAAACTATCTCTGATCCCAAATATATATTTTTCTGCCGCTTCGGTGTCTTAAGTGATATCAAATGAGTAATATAATCCATTGTCACCAAGGGTTCCAAATAATACACCTCACACAAATGTGAACATAGATTGATTTTTATTTTTTGGTTCTCGAATTAGAAACAGGCCAACCATGTGTTAATATTTTAAAGTATATATGAATGCGTCTGCAGCCTAATTAAATAAATCAAATTTTAAAGTAGTAAGATTTTATTAAAAGTAGAAAAATTTGAATTATATTGCCATAACAAAAAAAAAATTAGTTTTCTATATTAACCAAAAGAAACAAACGACCATGAAATCATGATTTTTCTGCCCAAACTTAATACAGCACGTTGTTCTAAGCCCAGACAGGATTTTTCATTATTTTCACCAATCCTGCCACAGCACACGATTTGCTAGGCATTTTCGTTAATTGATGTAATATTTGGAGGTCATTTTCTGTCCTTCATTCTTCAAGTCAAGTGGCAATTAAGTTACAGGGTTAATTTAGAGCTATACAATGTATTCGATACTTTCGGAATTTGATCTTAATATCTATCATTCTTCTATTATAATTTTTTCTTCCATAGTTGCAGTATATTTATTTATACGCATCATTCATAATGAAGTAGCAAGATAGCTGTTTCGAAATTTTATATCTAGAAAGATTTGGTTCTAGCCAGGGTCAATTTTCTCAACCGTCAAAAAGATAAAACAACATAGAGACTGACATGGCAATGTATGGTTGGTAATTTGACTGGATGAGAGATGATTTATTTCAGTCTTTCGTTTTATGCGGCGAAAATCTTAACTGCCCTTCAATCGTGCTAGACTCTCGAACTAATGTTTGGTTTAACTTTTATACCCATTTACCGCACCTTCTTAGTTTTGTTCCATTCTCTCATGGAAGCTGGAGAGGTGAGTGCGTAATTTTTTTTTTTTTTCAAATTTCATAATTAGAAGTTGTTGATTGGTCAGTGCTGCAAACATGCATGTTTTTAAATATTGGTCTTTGGTGTTCCTCTCTCCGTTGATGGGATCTGTTGCCTGACGCTACTTAGAAATTTCTTTTGTACATATTATCATTCTTAAATTCCATGGTTTTATGAAGGATAAGATTTATTATGTTATGTTCTCCAGGTTAAAATGTATCTTTATTAGTGATTTTTTATTTAATAAAGATATCCTTGGGGCCTAGTCTAGCGGAGGTATTACTTGTGACTTTTATATTATTTTGTATTGCAGTCACTTTCACTTGATGAATGAAAATGTGGAATCCAAGGGAGAATGAACAACAGCAAAGGGAAGGAAGGGAGAAGATAGTAGCTGTGGCAATTGATAAAGACAAATTCAGCCAACATGCTCTGAAATGGGCTGCTGATAATATTCTTAGCCGACACCAAACTATCAAACTTGTTCATGTCATTCAAAAATCACATTCCAATAACCAATGTTCAGGTCTTTCTCGCTGTCCCCTTAATTTTCTTGATTCATTTTTTGTTTTTTTCCGTATGATTATGTTGCAACAAAGCGTGAGAATTTCAAGCATATTTGCATATTCAGTTACTTTCCAGTGCAGCACGTCCGGATATAGGATTATATTGTAATCAGATATGAAAATACTATGAGCTGATAGGATTATATTGAACTTCTTCGTCTACTATGAACGTCTGCACTTTTTAAAATTTAGACGAAAAGAATTAACAAATAACAAAGTTTTCTCAATGCAGCATACAAAGAAAATACTTTAAGAGTTTGTAATTTTTTGTGTTTGAACGAGGATCGGCACTGCATAATTCTTGTCGGTGGGATTAAATTTGTGGAACAACAAGTTTAATTTTGTGCAAAAAGGATACAGTAAATTTATAATTTAATCAATTCTCTCTTTAATTAATTACCTGCAGTAGGAATTAGTGAGGAATTGATTGAACAACAGCAACACGATATTCAAGCCATGGAAGTGTTCCTTCCATTTCGCTGTTATTGCACCCGTAGGCATGTGAGTTTTTTATTTGCCATCCTTCTGCTTATTTTCTTTTAAGCTACTTATTAATCTATAAAATTATTAAAAAACTTTTATTGCCTTTTCTTAATCATTCTAAATATAGTTTAATTTCATATATTAGATACAATGTGAACTTGTTGTATTGGAGCGTCAGGATGTAGCAAGAGCTCTAATTGAGTATGTCTCCCAATATGGAGTGGAAACTATGTTGCTCGGTGCCCCAACAAAGAATGGACTATCCAGGTATATACATATATCTAAATAACAATTTCAATTTGTGGCACTGTTGCTCACCAATACTCTGATAAGCAACGTCGCCCATTATGTGCATACGAGAACATAATGGAACTAATCATTAATTGAATATGTGTTTTAATTTGTTTATAGATCTTCTTTTTGCAGGCTATTCAAGGCTTCAGATACTCCGGGCACCGTATTAAAATGGGCACCTGATTTTTGCAATGTATACATTGTCTCAAAAGGAAAGTGCCATGCCCTGCGATCTGCAACTCGCCCAGTCCCTCCTGTCCCAACAGAACCTCTCACTCCTCGCACTCGCATCTTGGCTGAAGCAGCCGCAAATGCCATGTACACACACACACACACATATGCATTCCCAAACTTAGTTTCTAGGAAAATTATATAAAGTGAAGCTAAGCTATAACCGATGATAAAAAAATATTTGATTTTTTGTAGAAGGAACTATGATGAGTTTTCAACTGCGGAGATGGAACTGACACTTTCAAACTCAGGGAGGCTGAGTACTGACAGCAACTTCTTTTCATTTTATGAAAGTCTGGGGCTTAACATGGAGGGGAAGAGCTTTGATTCACCGCGAGCCAGCAGGAGTTCAATTAATCTCACCTCTTTACCTGAATTGCCATCAATTTCAAATGACAGCTCTGGAACTTCCAGTTCATCACAGAATATGGTAACTTAATATATTAAGTTCTACATATATGGTATGTTCCATCACTGTAACATGAAAATGTGTATGCAAGAGAATTAATATTGTTTCTTTGTTCACTGAAATTTAATTTCTAGGACGATATGGAAGATGATGTTAAACGGCTTAAAATGGAGCTCAAGCAAACAGTGGACATGTACCATGCTGCCTGCAAAGAAGCTCTTGCTGCTAAACAGAAGGTACCTAGTGCTTTGAATTTCCATCTTCCGAGAGTGATTGCTCCAGTAGTGTTCAAACTTATTGTTCCCACCGCTCTCAATTTTATAACCTTTAATTTTTCATTACAAATTTTGCAATGCAAATATCCTAAGTTTAACAGTAGTATACACAATATATCATATGTAAGTTGGGGGTAGCCAGAAATGAAAACTTCTGTGAACCAACAATAAAGAACTTCCAAGGCTTAAGGGCTTTCAATGAACAGCTTTAGGTGGGAGTGTTGTGTTCTAGTTACCCTTATTTAATAATTTAAACTTTTAGGTTGAACAGTTTAAATCATGGCACAAGAACTGTTCTTGCGGTCGTTGGCTCATGTATATTTTGTTCTTGGTCTCGGTCTCTTAGCTTTCACACCTATTTTGGTCTCTGACACTTGTCATTAATCGGACTCTTACCTAATAACTTAAAATTTTGGTCTCTCACAGGCAATGGAACTAGAAAAATGGAAAATGAAAGAAGAGAAAAGACTGAAAGAGACACAAATGGGCGAAGAGAGGGGGAAAGCAAAAATAAAGGCAGCAATTGAAGCAGCAGAAGCAGCTCAGAAAATTGCCAAGTTAGAGGTGCAGAAGAGAGTGAATGCAGAAGCTAAAGCACTCAAGGAAGCTGAAGAAAAGAGAAAGTTATTAGATGCTTTATGGCAGTCCCATATGGTTCTTAAATACCAAAGCCTATTCCATATTTTGGTTGTTTTAATTTTGTTTTATTTTTATTTTACGGTGCTTAGAAAAAGTTTTTAAGGAACTAAAGTATCCTAACAAATAAAGTTGGGTGTCTTTTGCGGACTGGTTATCAATTTCAGCTGAAAAATTAGACTTGCTACATAGTTTTTTAATTATACTAAGTTCAATTAAAACGCCATTTGCATGTCGCTCGTTATAAGCTCTACATAACTATCATATTAATAACACAATAAACTATTTAATCAATATTCGCTTGCTGCAATATCGTTTTGAAATACAAATTTCGTATTAAAACTTTCTATCTATGACTTTATATTCTGTGGGTGAATGTAATACAGTCATCTTTTAAAAGAATTAATGACTTAAATTGCGGTTGAATGTGTGTATATTGATTAAACTTATTTAAATTAAATATGAACTATTGTCACGGTTGTGATTTTGACCTTCATCTTTAACTACAAATTTTTAATAAATTTGCTCCAAATCTAGGGAAAAATACAAAAGCTATAAAAAGAGATTAAATTATTAATAAATTTGTAATGAAATGGTGCAATGACATTGTCTTTTAATTCAAAACGATATTCGGCATCATGAATATAACTCGGCTTAGTGACATTAAATTAAATTGTGCTGAATGCTTGATGATTTACATGCTTGATCTTCTTTAGAGAAGGCTCGATGAAGTTTTTCTTTGTAATGGATGTTATCCTTTGAGTTGCAGGAGTCCTACAGCCTCTATTTATAGTTAAAATTGAGAGGTAATAAAAGAATTAGATCATTCTTAATTTGAACAAATGACAAATTTATCTGTTTCCATTTCAGTTAATGTTATTTTATACTTCTCTAATTTCAAAAATCTCATCTAGTTTCCTCCAATATCTTAAAATTCGTTTTACTATCTCTCTAATAAAGAAAAACTCGGGTTCCGCGTTAGGAATTTTCCAACTACCATGCTAGCATTGCTGTTATTATTATTATTATTATTATTATTATTATTATTATTTCTGAGATTATGAGAATGATAACAGAACATGAGACGTGCATTTAAAAATTCTAGAGAAGACAAAACAACTTAAGTAACAATACATCGTTGGGTTAGTTTCTCACGCAATATTTAAGTTAGCAATACGTTGTTCGGTTAGTTTCTCACGAAACAAAACAGTTGTTACAATCCAAACAACCAAACAAAACAAACGTTCGCAACTTTTTTGTTTCGTGTTCATGTTAAGTAATTTCTAGAGCTCAACAAGAAGAATCAGATCGCTGCATGCACTAATCACAAAGGGGACAAAAGGAAAGAAACGGGAGACTACGATGGCTAGAAGGAATGGAGATAAACAAGAAGAAGCAGTTGCGGTGGCCATTGACAAGGACAAGGGAAGCCAATACGCCCTCAGATGGGCTGTTGATCATCTTCTGTCTAGAGGCCAGATTCTTACTCTTCTTCATGTTAAACAAAGAGTATCCTCCGTTCCAAATCCATGTAAGAGTTTCTCTCTCTCATCATCACCATTGTTGTTGTTGTTGTTGTTGTTGTTGTTGTTATTGTTGTTCTTTTTCTCCTTATCCTTGTTTCGATTTCGATTAACATTTGCTCGTGCATGCATGCAGCTGGGAACAGTGTTGCTATCTCCAAGGTTAACAAAGAGGTTGCCAGAATGTACAAGCAACAAGTTGATAATCAAGCCAGAGAGATGTTCGTTCCATTTCGATGCTTTTGTACAAGAAAAGAAGTGAGTCCTGCTTCGTTGCCGCCCCTTTTTTTTTTTTTTTTTTTTTTTTTTGGACAAACCCCCTGGAAAATTTGAATTTATTGGTGTTTTGTTAACATCATGCTCTAATTATTATACACTTGCAAAAGATCAAATGCAATGAAATCGTACTAGAAGACACGGATATAGCGAAGGCTCTGATCGACTATGTTTCCTCCCACACAATCGAGACTTTAGTCCTCGGGGCGGCATCAAGAAGCGGATTCGTCAAGTAATATAAATATTCTGATGCTGTAACAAAATTAATTAGTATCATGCATGCGAAACCTCTGAATGCTGATTTCACAACCTTATTTGACAGAAGATTCAAAACTGCAGACATTCCAAGCAATGTGTCCAAAGGTGCCCCGGATTACTGCAATGTCTATGTTATAGGCAAAGGAAAGATCTCTTCCGTACGATCAGCAACCGCGTCAGTACCGGTTAGAGCTTCCCCAGGCAGTCAGCTGCAGAGCCAATCCAGACAACCCAGCCACAGTTCTGATTCATACGAATCAGCTATGACGAATAGCCAAAGTTCCAGAGGTTAGTTTGCTTCTGTATCTAGTTACACCAGCAAAATTCAACTAGATTTTTAACGTTTTACATCCCTCACATGAGTTGCTATTTCTGCAGCTGGGCGAACACCACGCACAACCAGCAGCCTGATTAATGACGATGTCCCAATCAAGTAAGTAAGAAATACAACAGCTGCCAAATCACAATTGTAAATAATGGTGTAGAAGCTCAACTGACCTGATAAAAACTGCAACAGATCGCCATTCTTAAGAGGCAAAGGCTCTATCCCTAAATACGAGCCTTCACTGCCAGACTCTGACATATCATTTGTGAGCAGTGGAAGACCAAGTACTGATCGGATGATTTATGACATGGATTTTGGTATGATCCCTCGGCTCTCGACCGGCTCAGATTATGAGTCCAGCAGCTTTGTTTCATTGCAATCAGGAAGCAGGTCAATAGATAGGAATTCTTTACCCGATGAATTCTCGTCATACTCACAGGAAAGTGGGAGAACGTCATCGTCATCACAAAGCCAAAGCGCGGTAAGGGCATACACATGCGCATAACGAGTCTATGTTTATGTTAAGTAAACTCAAGACACAACATGAATTTCTAATTTGCTTGATAAAATGACAGGAAGAAGTAGAAGTTGAGATGAGGAGGCTCAGGCTAGAACTCAAGCAAACAATGGATATGTACAGCGCAGCCTGCAAGGAAGCACTCACAGCAAAACAGAAGGTATAGAGAGCTGAAATTTCCTTCAAGCATATTAAAAGTTCATCAAACAGGCCCTCAAAGATTAAACCTAACAATATACCATTGTAGGCTAGGGAGCTTCATCGCTGGAAATTAGAAGAAAAGCAGAACTTAGAAGAGGCGCGTATGGCAGAGGAAGCTGCACTGGCACTTGCAGAGAAGGAGAGAGCAAAGTGTAAAAGAGCAATCGAGGCAGCTGAAGCAGCTCAAAGGATTGCTGAACTAGAAGCACAAAAATGCAAGAATGTCGAATTTAAGGCCCTAAGAGAAGCTGAGGAGAGGAAGGCAGCGCTAAATTCTCTAGCAGTTGATCTCAGGTATAGAAAGTACAGTATTGAGGAGATTGAAGAAGCGACAGAAAATTTTTCAAACTCGCGCAAGATTGGAGAAGGAGGTTATGGACCAGTTTACAAGAGTTATCTGGACCATACACCAGTAGCGATAAAAGTTCTGCGTCCAGATGCAGCTCAAGGACGATCACAATTTCAGCAAGAAGTAAAAAAAAAACAAATTTTAAACTGCTTACTTACTAAAACTTAGAATTTTTCAAGTAATAATATGCTGCATTAGTTTATGAGTACATCTTATCTTTAATTATTTATGTCCTCCATATTCCAAAATATACAGGTTGAAGTATTATGCAACATACGGCATCCAAACATGGTTCTCCTCCTAGGAGCTTGCCCAGAATTTGGCTGCCTAGTCTACGAATACATGGCTAACGGGAGCTTAGAGGACCGTCTCTTCCGTCGAGGTGGCTCTCCTGTTCTTCCTTGGCAAATAAGATTCCGAATAGCTGCTGAAATTGCCACTGGTCTCCTTTTCCTGCACCAGACCAAGCCAGAACCACTTGTGCACCGTGACCTAAAACCTGGAAACATTCTTCTTGACCGTAACTATGTCAGCAAGATTAGTGATGTTGGCTTGGCCAGGCTTGTCCCTCCATCAGTAGCTGACTCTGTAACTCAGTATCGCATAACTTCAGCAGCAGGAACTTTCTGCTACATTGACCCAGAATATCAGCAAACGGGCATGCTTGGAGTAAAATCTGACATCTACTCACTAGGCATTCTACTTCTACAAGTAATAACAGCCAAGCCACCAATGGGATTGGCTCATCAGGTAGAACAGTCTATTGAAAATGGGACTTTTGATGAGACACTCGACTCCGCAGTTCCTGACTGGCCAGTTGAAGAGGCATTAATACTTGCCAAACTAGCTCTTCAATGTGCTGAGCTAAGACGAAAAGACAGGCCAGATCTTGGGAAGGTTGTGGTACCTAAGCTGAACATATTGAGAGCACTCGCTGAAGAAACAATGCCTGCCGTCAATCTTGCAAGTGGAGCAGGGTCTTCTCCAAGTTATAGTCAAGTTTCCACAGTACAGGTGAGCTGCCAATACAAAATTTAAAATATCTTTCATTTTATTTCATGGAATATCCATGCAAATCTGATTAGAAATGAAATTCTAGAATATCATGTCAAATTGTTTCTGCTTTTCTGGTGCCGTGGAAAAATGAACAAGCATGCAAGTAATAATCTATTTCTTCAAAAGTAATTTATTAAGGACATCACAGGAGATCAATTAATTACACGAAACCAAATCACTCTTAAACCTCCAGACTACAAATCTTTGAAGCTTTTGTTTTTTTTAATTTCTTTGTCAGGAACTGATCAGTGATTCTCAATCACTGCAATCTGGAGATAGCTCAAGGAGCCGTTCAAGCTCTACATCTATTCCAGGAAGGAGATATAAAGTACAAATGAAAGATTTCTTCTTAAAAAATTGAACATAGCCAGATTTCAGTCCGAACACCACTTGACTCTGGTTTAACTCTCTTGGCAGGGCATGTAAGAGAGGAGATAAAACAAAAGGTTAAACCTGATTCAGCAACATAGAAGGATAATTGCTCAGCTATTCTTATCAAGTCCTAAGTTTGCAATTGTTTCTCCTGCTGAACAAAACTAGTCACAGTCAAATCCTAGAAGAATTGTATGGTAGCAAAATTACATACTTCTTGTTCAGATATACTTTCTAACTTTGCAATTACCTTTTGAGCTTTGACGGTTACATTCAATAAGGATGCCAAACTAATATTGCTGGACTTAAAAAAATAACATTAATAAATTAATAAGCACAAATAAACAGATTTTAAAAGATGGTCGAGTAGCTGGATTTAATGTGAGACCATTATACTGATTTTTGATGTCTTGAAAAGAATGACTTCAGTAACTCTTCATAAGCAGTATTGACAATCACATAAAGTAGGAAATGTGAAAATGTCAAACTAAAGAAAAGACTGAAGTAGGGTACAGCAGAAGTCTGCAGTTGACTCCCGAGGATAATCTGTCTCTTAGATGGATATCCTTCTTTGAGGATTGAAAAATCTGAATTGGGATTCGAGATATATTATAAGAAAAGAAAGCAGTAACAAAAAAATTTTTAGCACAAGCGGTACCAAAGTGAACAAGTCTTCTCTTGCTATAATGCAGAACCTGCAAAAATGTCATTCTATATTCTTAATCCCATAGGCCTTCCATTGTTTATTGAATTACCGATTCCCACCATTCAGCAGGTATAAACAATGAGCAACAAGATCAATAAAGGGTTCCAAGAATGAAAGGGTGTAAGCAATAAGTATTTTGTCCATTATAAGAGAATAAACTTTATCTCTTCCAAATATGTGGCATTCCATAAGAATATAATATATACAACTAGGTAACATGTCCTTCTTAAATCTTACCTTTATCCAACATCCATGGTCTCCTTTATCAATGAATTCTACTTCACTACTATCAAGTCATCCAGTCTCCAGTGTGTCACTGGTTGCTGTCCAACTCAATGAAGCATAATGCTTTTGAGACAGAGGAAAGACAACCATCAAAGAAAGGCATTGGTCCTAGTAACATTTATTCTTCGAAACAACTAAAAAAAAAAAAATTATGCAGGAAACACTATGCAATACTTAGGAAGACCAATGTCTTTGCAGAAACAACTACCTTTGTCATATAAGACTTCGAGACAGATGTGAGTTGCTCTTTGATTCAAAGTGTAATCACCTCGAACTGAAAGTAAGCTCTCACAAGTAAGCATTAGTAAATGGTCAGGTTATTTCTCCATACAGACAGCAGGCAACTAGTCAGTAATTCCAAAATATCTGGTTTCTTCGAAGTTGCTTCTTGAGATATACTGCAATTAACTCCCTATATGTCCATTTCCTCTGCCTCTTAAATTCCAAAAAAGCCTCTGAGCTTGAGTGGAAATCCCCTTTACCAAAACCCTCAAACACGAAGGGATCCGTTGATACAACTGGAGAATCATCCAAATTCATTTTACTCAAAGCAAAGTCCAAGTTTCTTCCTAGTCTTTTATCCAGGTAAGCATCAACAACACAACCATAAGTCACTAGATCAGGACCAACACTTTCATGTTTCATATGCTCAAGACTAAGATGGAGATCCCAGAACAAAGACATTCTTGAAAAAGCCACAGCTCTTATATTAAATGTAGTGAGATCAGGATGGAAACCGGCCTCAGACATTCTCTTAAATTCTCTTTGCAAGCTTTTCATTTTGAAGTTTCCAGCATAAGATAAGAGCAGAAGGTTCCACAGAAGATTTCCCAAATCTTTCCTACCAAGACCAACATCCCTCAGAAACTCACCTAACATAAAAAACTTTCTTTCTTTCAAATAAGCGAAAGACACTGCCCTGATTCCTTCTTTATCAATAAGATGTCTAGACCTTTTAAGACGGCCATAAGCAGTCTCCATCTCGGTCAAGGAACCAAACCTGCTATAATATATAATAAAGGCATTCCCAGTGGCAGAATCCACAGAGAAACCCCTCGAAACCATTTCTTTCAACATATTCTCCATTAATTCAAGCTGCCCTTGCTTCCCAGAGCAAGAGATAGCTCGTGAGTACACCTCAGGTAATAGGTCCGCATTTCTACAACTTACTTGATCAATTATACTGATTATTTCGTTAAAACACCCAATCCTCCCATAAGCATCCATTAAATCCGATAATACTTGAACACTAAACACAAAAGAACTAGTCAACAACTCCTCCCAAACCGCCTGTGCCTCGAGTACAAATCCATTATTTGCATAACACAGCATCAAAGCACACAAAGTAGAGTTGTCGGGCAAAAGCCCTTCAGATTTCACCTTATTTACAAGCTGGTGTGCCAAATGAGGCTTCTTTTTCCTACCTAAGTCTTCAACTAATGAAGCACAATCAACAAAACCTTCTTGCTTCCTATAACGAATTATCTGTATGATTTAAGAAAAGTGACAAATGCTGATAATGCATCAGAACCGTTGATCTTACCCAACCAGTTTGGAAAATTTATCAGGATAATACAAAATAAGTGTTCCAAAAAAGAAATCGAAAAATTGTACCTTTCGCGCCAAGTCCCCATTTTTGGGATGGGTTTGATGGGAGCGAACGTTAAAACGCTTGAATTTGAAAGAGCCCTGCAGGCTGAGAGAAAAAGTTCCCATTTTTTCTTTTTTTTTTAACTTTTTGCAGAGAGAAAAAAGAGAAACTTAATGGCAGAAACTTTTTGTTTGGAGTTTGAGTTTGTTAATGAGGAGCTTTTGGTGTAGGCCCAATTGGCCCAAAAGTAGAAGACCATGGGCCCCTGGTTGATCTCATAAAGTTTCTAGAGAAAAATACACTTCCCCTTATTATTTAGTGAAAATTCAATTTTTGTAAAGTAATTTCAGAATCGTACAAATACCCCCCTTAGCTTTTAAAAGGAGACACATCCCCATTTCATCTTTTTATCCCATTGTTAAAATTGAAGTGGTGATGAGTTGTACTTCAAATCGGAATTTGATAAGGTAAAATATGAATGTTAAATAGTACTACTTTTTTTTAATTTTTGTGATATAAGTGCTATTAAAATGTAGTACATCATGTGTTTTTAGTGATTTTTAAGCTTAAAATTAATTAGTTTCAAATATAAAATGAAGTACTAGACATACTTTTATATGTTTTGAAATTTTTTAGATAGAAAGACTTTCAAAATTTAGCAAAGACACGTATTGGTATCTTCCTAGTTTTGAATTGGGAATATGCATTATGTTGTTCGAACTTTAAACCCCCCACCCCCACAAAAAAAAAAAGGCAGCTTTGGACAAAAATAAAATTGGATAGCAAACACATTATTTTTATTGGATGAAATAAAGTTAAGTAGCTGTCACCTTTTTTAAAAAAAAAAAAAAATTGATTTGGCTATCTTCTTCTTTTCTTTGGTCCTCAAAAGCCTCACAAGAATGCCGTGAAAACTTTTGTTGCATTGGGTCACATCACCGAAATTTCAAAATTTTGATGATGGCATCATGTCCAAGATTAATTTTAATAGTGTATAGTTTACTAATATCTTGACAGGTGATCACTATGAAAGTACCCATAGTGATTAATTTTTTAACACCTGAAGCTTTTTAATTTGACCGACTGCTATTCAATTCTAAAGAAATAAAATAAGGAATTGTTATTTCAATTTCAATTTCAATTTCAATTTCGTGATCAACAATTACAAGTATTGTCATGATTTATTTTGTAAATTTTAATACGCATTAGTTGGTAATCTCCAATAGGAAAGAGCTGTGAAAAAGTAAGAGCACTATATAGTAAGGAGATTTGTTTTGTCTCCACTCACTTGTCTTAAGATGACTTTTCTCATGCAAGTGATTGGCCTTGCCCTGTGATCTTTATTGCTATTGGTGGCCTGCTAGATTTTCTTTTTGCTTTTTTTGTTTTTCTTAAAATGCTTTTGTTAATTGAAGCACATGTAAGAAATTCCCCTTTTTTTTATATATATAATTTTCCATGTAAAAATTTTTAAAGATATTTCTGTAATATAAAATAATAGGTGGTTTGTAAAATAAATATTCTTTTTAATTACTCTATTTTTATCTGTTCATCCCAGTTTGAAAGAAATTAGACTGTGTCAAGAAAATTTAATACATTGCTTACAAAAGTAATGAGGTAATGCTTTACACAGGTATAGCATTCTTTAATCATGTAAAACTTAGTTTTTTTTTCCTTTTTTTTTTAAAAATGTCTGTAATTGATAAGTTAAAAATGAAAAATCTTTACTGTGACCTTGTTATTTATATCAATTTCTTGTATTTATATGTCATTATTAGATAGATATGCTGATTACATTATCCCAACTCTTAAAACAATTAAGAAAATGAACTCATTTTAATTGATTACAGCTTAAAACTTACTCAGAATACTTTTTAATATCTTCTGGAAAACAGTTACAAATGAGTTGTACAAACCATAACAATATATATTGTACTTTAGAAACAATAATCAAATTACCATATCATCTTATGTGATAAAAAAAAATATGACACACATTTCCAACAGTTTCGGAAAGTGATAGTTATTGATAACTAATACATTTGCTGAGGACCAAGCTTTATTCATCCTTATCTGGTAATATGTTCACATTTTTTAAACTACTGACACATATTTTAAATAAGATGTGGACATAGGCACAAGATAAATATCAAATTTTATATCTCAATTATTCATCGAATTATTTATCAACTATATGATACGAAACTCTTGAGGCAATGCTTGAAAAGGGGAAAAAGAAAACAAGATATAAAAAGACAAGCAAAAGCAAGCCCAAAAAAAAAAAAAAATTTCATAATAATGATAATAATAATAACGAAAGAACAATAATTACGCAAACAAAAATAAATAGAACTGTTTATGTTCCCACTCTCTCGAAGCAGCATGAGTTAGAGAATAGGGAGAGAGCAGAAACTTTTCCTCCTCTCTCTTTCTCTCTTTATTATCAAATCTCAAATTAGGCAGCTTCACAAGAGCTGCTGCTGCAAAGTCTCTAAAATGAAGGGTTTCAATGGCAAAAAGAAACTCAGCATCAATCTTTCACTTTTCACGAATTTAGCAGATTCATTTGCTGCTGCTTCGTCATGTTTAAGTCCAAACAAATCTCCAAGAATTTTCCAAAACACTAGTGTTGTGGGACTCAGCATAGTGGCTGCCATGATGACAAACAACCCATCAGATGAAAATATTTTATCTTCGCCATCAAGGCCTGTTCCTATTGTTTGCTCATCAGCAGCAGCTAAGAAGCCAAGAGTTGAGATGAATGATAATATTACTACCGATGATCTTGGCCGTCGTCAAGTTGATGAATCATCCGAGAGTTACACTTGTGTTATTTCGCATTTTGGAAGCAATTTGGTGCACAAACGTGTATTCTTCGATGATGCTGATGCTGTTGATGAAGATGATGATAGTGACAGTGTGTTCTTTGCTTCTTCTTCACCCATGAATGTTGGTTTTGAAATCAAGAGAGAGTTTTGGAGCCGGGATTTTCTCAGTTCTTGCTTTCTTTGCTGCAAGAAGCTTCATGGACTTGATGTTTTCATGTACAGGTCAGCGTTCTTGAATCTGCAGTTTTTTTTTTCGTTTTCTTGATGAATTATGAATGATATTTTTCTTTCTTAATTTTATTTTTTTAGCAGATTTTTTTTATATTTCTTGTTTTTATATAATTAAGATCTTAATTTAGAGAACTTTTCAATCAAGTGTAATCAGTTCTTTGTTAAAAGACGTCAGGGTCTTGTTCTTTGGGATTGAACCATGTATGTGCTTTTGTGATTCTTAATTTCTGTTTCCATTTTGTGAAAAGAGTGTTTTGCAGCAGCAACAGGAATTTCCTCATCAATATCTTGAAAGAATTGCCTTTCTTTTACTTTACTTTATTTTTATTTTTTTTCTCTCCATTGTGAGATTTCCAAATAATTGCTTAGCTGTTCCTGTACAAGGATCTTGGCTCATGGAAGTTATTGCGTTTTTTTTTTTTTTTTGTTTTTCTTGCCGTTTTAACTTCCTTACAAAGTTATTTGACCAAGAAAATGCAAGTAACTTCCTTACAAAGTCATACAGATATTCATTTGCATCAGCATTTGCTGGAAACATTCATTATTCTTTCGCTGCGAGATTGAAGCTCATGTGATTGGTCCTAATGTTGTTCATTATTTTAATCACTTGCCCCAAATATCAATCGTGTGTTGGTTCGGTAAAAACTCAGATCATTAGAAATTTTAGTTCAACTCGAGTAGATTTTTCTTATTATTCCCCGTGTACGCATTAGTTTCATATAAAAGCCAATGTTGATCTTACAAGTCGGTGTGCTTCTTAATGAAAATTTATTGTTGATAAAAACAAAAACAAAAAAAAAAAATCCCATTTGGCTGGCTCTCATGTGGTTCACAAATTTAGAGATATTTTCCCTTTTATTTATATTATTCATGACAGTGAAATGCCAATAATTGATACCGAAATGCCCAATAGTCTTTTTCCTTCTACTGTGTATGGTGTTCATTTTCTTGGGGCGTGAAAATACCTTAAGATCTTTTTTTTAAAAAAAAATACGTCTTCTTGCGAAGCATTCAATGCGAACATTATACGAAAGAAAATACAATTCAAGCTATGGTCGTACATTTACAAGGCCATATATATAGAGAGAGAGAGAGTATTGTTTGTAAACGTGGTGTCATAGTTTTAAGTTCTTGAGAAAATTTTGGAGTCACTAATAGTAAAACATTTGATGTCCCTCTCGGATGCAGAGGGGAGAATGCTTTTTGCAGCGCAGAATGCAGGGACAAGCATATTAGAAGTGATGATCTCAAAGACAATTGTGGATTCGAAGCCCGGAAACAGCTTGATTACTCTGCCTCCCCCTGCTCTAGGCCACAGCCGATCTTCGCCGCCGGAGTTACCGTGGCATGAGCAAAATTTTAAAAATATTACAATAAATAAAACTATACAGCATAAGTTGGTAGAGCCAACAATTAGGGGGAGAGAGAGAGAGAGAGAGTAGATATAGCATTGCAAGGAAATTGCAATGGGGTAAAGAGATTTTGGTTACTATAAAGTTTGCAATATGTTTGATTTGAACCCAAGGAGACTTGAAATATGCATTTTCTATATAGTCAATAATTATCATCGATTATATTTGTAACTTTTTCGCCTATTTTTTCAGACCTATGCATTTTTGCGCATGTTTGTGTAATTTTTTATTTTTTTTGGGTTATAAATAAGACAATGGACACTAGTATAAAATTAAAAAAAAGGATAAATGCTATCTTGTAGAAAAACAAGCCAAAACAATTTGACATTATAATACATTAATACTATTAAGAAAAGGAAAATTAACCAAAGCACTAACCAAAGTGGCAGGGATTTGATTTGAAGGCAAGATGTAATTGGTTGCAAGTTAGTGCATTTAAGTTTCGAATTTTAAAAGCAAAATATTGTCATATTGATGCTTATAGGTTGTGATTGCAATCAGCCTATACAAATATTAAAAAATAAAAATCTTTAGCGAGATGGCGTACCATATCATCCACTCGCCCGATAAATAAAATCTTGTTACATCTATTTTAAACATTTGACCACTTACATATATTATGATTTCGAGAGAACTTCAAATAAATGATACGATTTTATTGGATGGTCCTGTCGAAATCGTTTTACCAAGACTTTCTCCAACCTTCAATAACAAGGATCCAGTTACCTTGCAACAGCTGAAAGGGTACCACAGTAACAATTTAAGCAACCGCCCAAATTATCAACATTCAGACTGATTACTAGTTAAAAAACCCACAGAAGTTTATTTAACAATACAATTATTTTTGTGAAAAAAAAAATTACTGAAAAACTCACTACCCAGTTTCTAAGCTCTGGTTATTTATCACATCTTTCTAACCTCTAATTACATCTTTTGGCTCCATGAAATTAAGACAACACTCATCACCACCATCAAAATCTCTAAGAGTTTACGCACCGAATATACTATTTTACAGTATTCCTAGAAAAATGACAACACCCAATGTGGTTAATGATACCGGTAAGTGTAATGAGGAAGAGTCATGGCCTTTGACTTTGATTGACCAAAGCTGTAAGTGGTTGCAATTCCAGAAGAGATTCATCTAAGCAGTTGCACTAGCCATTTCATTTGGAGTTGTTGCCAAAACAATCTTCTGGGGCTGTAGGCATACAAGCAAAAGATCAAAATGAATTGGGGAGAGGTAGTCATTTATGGTGACAGAATGTTTATAAGAAATTGGGGAATGTAAAACAAAATTCATCTGTATGTTATGTTTCGAACATAGAGTCCCAAAAACTTTACATCATTGATAAAAACTAAAAATGTGGCTTGTAGATATGCAAGATGTGGAAATATCGGTCCACTTCATCTCATTTCTCAAGAGTTTCCTCAAACAGCTTTAATTGTGTAGAAAAAGGAATGGTTAGAAACGAAAAACAAAGGATAGGAATATTTATGTTCAGGGTCATTGGTTTCTTACTGCTTGTAACTCCTGTTCATGTTTTGGAATGAAAGCGGTGTCAACCTTCCCATTTTTGAAGTCCTGTGATTAGGAGAAAAATTTGGAAAATTAGGAAGATCCAACAGTTTAAAACTGAAACAAGTGGTCTTACATAGAAGATGCACAAGACTTGTATATAATAGCTTTACTTACCTCAACATCAAGGATAAGTTTATGGTATTCGATCGTTGTAGGAACACCTGGAAATAAGTTCAAAGAATGTTATGAGACACGGAAATATGATAGATTGTGAGTTCAGATGAAACAAAACTCAAATGTTAAAGATTGCTGAGTGGTGGACCACAATGCAGGCGTATAGTCTCAAATGAGCCCAAGACGGCCCATGTCAAATTTCCTCACTCAATTATTATATGCATGATAATAAAATTGCTTTTTGTAATTTATCCTTTTTCTGTAAGAAGCGCATAACTTGGGACACTTATTTCTGAAGTATGTATACTTTACCTGTGATAATAGTGTCATTAAGAGCCCTTTTCATGCGCTCAATTGCCTTTTCTCTAGTTGGAGCCCATACAATAAGCTACAATGAAATATTTCCCAATTAGTAAGAAGACCATGTTAAACTTGTATGTTCAAATTAGATGAGTAATAAGAATTAGCATGGTAACTTCATTTGATGAAATAGGCACAGTAGCTGTAGAGTTCAACTGCAAGATAAAGACCAGTTATCCAGAAAATGCCTACACGGCGGCACCAGGTGAAAAGGACAAAAAGAAAAATATTTCTAATGTAACTGGAAATTACTAATTTGTACTGTATTAGACTCGTATCCACAAAAAATTTCAAAAAGGGCAGCATAAGATATCCAGTAAAAATGTCTATCGTGCATAAATCTCTCACTTTTAAGCCCCAGGCCATAATATATATTTCACATTTCTCTTGTCCACTTTCTGTTTCTCATTTTGTCATAAATGTCCATTGTTCATGGTAAAGACATTTTAAACTTATGGTTGAAAACGCAACTTAAATAGTACACATTTTTACTAATCATAAACTATTATGTTCCAGTTGGTTTGAGGTCTTGTTGTAGTTGGGATTAATAAAACATGATTTCAGGCATTTTCCAGTCTATATAGAGCGGCCATCCCTAAGAAAGACGGCAAAATTTTATTCACCAGTTAAGAAATTCTAATCAAACCCTCATGGACCATGGACAGACACAGAAGCTACCACCGGTAGATTAATATTCTAATCCATAGACTATAATTGAGTGCAAACCTACTGAAATGCTGATACCTAACCACTCAAACAAAACTCTCCTTTGTACTGAAAAAATACACAATTCACGGAACCACATGGGTATTCCTCTTGTGAATACACCCATACAAATTAGCATGCCATGTCTGCAGATGATGAAATAAACCGCTCATACATACACCAAGCCACCAAGCAAAAACAAATACATGTAGAGGGAAGAATATGGCAAACCTTTCCAAGAAGAGAATCATAGCTTGGAGGAACCACATAATCAGGATAAACATGGCTATCCATTCTGACAAATGGGCCACCAGCTGGCAAGTAGGCTGTTATTCTCCCTGTGTTCAAAGAAGAATGAGTATTTTGCAGAAAGTGAGAAAAGGACTCTCCCAAACTATTTCATGTCTTTTAAAGTTTATACTTTCTCTCGAGTTTCTGAAAGCCTTGTTGGTGAATAGACATGCATGATTGCATTATGACTCCAAACAGAGAGAAAAAGAATATGTGAAGAAACAGAAACCTAATGAAACAGGCAAAAATGGTAAATGCCACTGTCGTTTCACAGAGAAATCATTTAGCCTCAGATACATACTATATGGATGAAAAGAGATTTCATTCGATTGGCAAACCTCATCTATTGGCCAAACAGGTATGACAAGTCTGGAAACCATAAAGAAAGAGGAAACCAGACGCAAGAGGAGCTAACTACAAAAGAGACACGCATACAAACACTGCACACATTCAGTGTGCAATATACACGTTATACAAACATACCTGGCCCAGGTCGGAAGTTTTTAAAAGGATCTTCGGCATTGATACGGCATTCAATTGAATGTCCTTGGAGCACAATATCTTCCTGTAGGTGAAAAAAAACCCAGCAAAAGCTTAAAAAGAATGGCCTGTGGTGAGTATTTATTTTTATTCTTCCTTTGAAAATATCCCTTTCTGGATACCTGTTTGTAGCGGAGTTTTCCTCCCATTGCAACATGAATTTGTTCCTCAATCAAGTCAACAGAGGAAATCATTTCTGTCACAGGATGCTCAACCTGAGTTTTTCTCAAAAAGGAAAAATGATATTTAGTAGGTGTTTTAAATAATCCCATGTGCAGAGAGTTATAACAACAATGTATTCAGTAGCATAACCCTAGCACTTAGACTACCTGGATACGAGTGTTCATTTCCATGAAGTAGAAGGAACCTCTTTCATCCAAAAGAAACTCAACCGTTCCGACACCAATGTAACCAATGGATGCTGCTGCTGCAACAGCTGCATCACCCATGGCTTTCCGCAGTTCAGGGGTCAATGCAGGAGACGGAGCTTCTTCCAAAAGCTTTTGGTTACGTCTCTGAATAAGTCATATTCAACAGCACTGGTCACTTCAATAAGCTAGTTTTCCAACAAGATGAAATGACAAAAGTAATGATATGAGAAAAGAAAGAGCTCCCAAGAATAAAACAATTCTCAAGCCTGAAGGTTTTAATTCAAATATAGAGAGTAGACACTTCACTTAACACCAGAACATGCTTAGGGTTGTATGAGAACTCCAGGTAAATGAATGCAAGTCCATTCTTCTACAAGATGAAATAAGGGAGAAAAGCAGAATCTATTTTCATTTTAATTAATCCACTTTATTTGGCCAAAGAGTGAACTCATGCCGAGTAATTTCAAGTTATGGCTTGAAAATCATAATTTGATCTCTCTCTCTCTCTGTGTCTGTGTCTGTGTGTGTGTGTGTCTGTGTCTGTGTGTTTCAATTACCTGGATGCTGCAGTCACGTTCACCAAAGTGGACAACATTGCCATATTTATCAGCAAGAACCTGTAGTGACAAAATGATTCAGGATGATTTTTTACAGAATAAATTAGATGCGAGGGGGAAAAAAATGTTGTTCTACCCCAACAGTATGTTACAATTCAACATGAAAATGTGTTAACACCTTATACATTGACGAGATTGAATACTACATGACTTAACTTCTTTTCCAATTCCAGTTATATAAAACTAGTTTCAGATTCTGAGGTACTCTATAATCAACTCAAATGAAAACTTTTGGTTTCATAATTGCCCATTTCACCCATATGCCACTATCATGAATGTGTACCCTTCTAGAGACAAAAGCATTTTTCAAAATTTGTCCTTTTCTGTAAAAACCCAACCCTGAGTAAGCCTGCTACAATGTTGTTTGTCAGGAAGAAAACTCAGCTAAAATGTGTCCTAAGTTTCCTTAGAAATAATCAGTTTTGGTCATTCTCTTTCTATGGCTTAGACTGTATAATTTCAGTAGGTCCTTGGTGCAATTTTTTTCAATAAAACACTAATCACAAAGATAACACTTTAAGAACACTAATTACCTGGAATTCGATATGTCTTGGATTTTGAACGTATTTTTCCAAATAAACTCCGTCATTTCCAAATGCAGCGGCAGCCTCACTCTTAGCTTGCTGTGAAACAAATAAAATACACAAAATCAACTTATAGCAAACATCACTCAGACAATGCATATAAGCTTTTCTAGAAAACTGAGATAGTAAGATTTAAATGATATAAAATAAATTGAGCAAGAGGGATGGCAGTCACTGCTATGACATCAAAATTTGGAAAAATCATATCCTTGTTCAACAAGAGTATCAGATTCAATAAGAACATGAATGAAACACTAACACATGGAAGCAAACTATTGGTACAGGCATGAGAACTTTCTTGAGCAAGAATCCAGACCAACTTCAAATTATACAACAGATCAAGTATTAAATTAACTTTTTTTTTTTTGTTGGGGGGGGGAGGGAGTTGGGGAAGACAACCAAGAATGCGTATCACTTCGAAAGCCAAAGATTCCTTAATGGCATGCTTCGCAATTTTGAGAAAGGAAGAAAATTACAGACATAAATATAGTCAAATATTTGAATTGGTATTATGAAATAGAATTGATATTATCTCTTTCGAAGAGGCAAATGGCATAATTTGGAAATGCTACTTCATACTTGGGAATTCACCTATCTTTGAAAGGGTACAAAAAGTATATTTTGGTCATGTTTTTTCTGGTTTTTCAGCTTTTAATTCTTTCCATCATTATTCCCTCTTAAAATTTTGAAAAATCATTAATATTATATTATACCCAATTCAAACCCACATCAAAGTCTTTCCATCCTCCTAATACCTAAGTTTAGCCATTTTTTTAAACAATCCTAGCATTAAATTTTTTTGTCGGGCAACTAACATATTACAAAGATCCAGCATATTGGACCGGCATGTTTTCTACCACCGGAACAACTGGGTACTTGTAACTAACAAGCAAGCAAATTACATCAGCTCAAATAGGAAAAACATATGCTTGTTAATATAACGATATAAGCTCAATCCAAAAAGATTATACCCAAAAAAAAAAAAAGAAAGATATTCCCCTGCTGGACTTGGACACCTAGAAAACACTAAGCAAAATTTTGTATGTTGGAAAAGAATTGTGCTTAACAGCTAGAGAGAAAATATTACAAGAAATTGCAAAATAAATGGGAGTGACTGGAATAACCTCATGGAAACAGCTCAAATTAAGGGCCAAACCTGAAGCAACTTAACAAATTCATCAGGTTCGTTAGCAAGACGCATTCCACGTCCTCCACCACCGGCAGTTGCCTAAAAAACATAAAACAAGTTTCAAATCAATGCAGTTGAAAGAACTAAAGTTCGTCCTGTGTTTCATTTGATTGCTTATAAGTACTAAGAACAAGATCAGAAATTTGAGTCGCAAATCCATTCCCAGAAATCTCTCATAAGGTTATACATTTTCTAGAATTTATCCTAACAAAATGGAGTACTGATCAAGAACATTATATTTCAGAAAACAATGAAATATATTCTGCATCAGTTATGTAGATGCAATGGCTGTAGCCAGAACAAGGCACAAATTGTTCAGAGAGTGAATCACTGACCTTGATCATCACAGGAAATCCAATCTCATGGGCTAGCTTGACTGCTTCATCTGTGCTCTGCAATGACAATTAACACAACATGTTAAGAAAAATATGCAAAATCACTTTTGTCACTACTTGGTGGAAAGTGTGATACCTGTAACAATCCATCACTACCCGGGACAGTAGGAACACCTGCATTCTTCATTGTTTCCCTAGCAGTTGATTTGTCGCCCATAATGCGGATGCTATCAGGCTGCCAAACCAAAAATTCAAATCCTTTTTTTTTTTAATTTTATTTACCAAATATAGGAGCAAGAGATAACTTCAAGCATCAGTTTTAGTAAATCCTTTATAAGCTAAACATGAACACAAAATTCGTTCCTGGCACCAGCTTTGTTTTGTGGGTCCCCCCCCCTCCCTTTTTGCTCTCCATATTTAACTACTTACAAGATGTTTAACTCAGAATGCTACATAAACTAAATATGCTACATATTAATAATTAGAAATAACAACAATAACCATAGAGCAAATTTCTTCAAAGAATGAGGTGTAATATCTCATTTTCTATTGTCATTGTATGGATGCCTCACATTGATGACTTACATTGGGACCAATAAAGTTAATTCCGTGTTCTCTGCACATTTCAACAAAAACAGCATTCTCAGCAAGGAATCCATATCCAGGATGCAACATTGTACATCCTCGGCTAATAGCAGCAGACAGTACGTTTGGAATCAATAAGTACCTGTAAAAAAGAAAAAGAAAGTCAAATGGAATTTTAAAAAAAATACACTTGAGACTCATGGAAAAGAACAAAATGATAGGGATGCATGCATGTATGCATGTATGGACATCCCCACTTACGATTGGCTGCTGGGAGCTTCACCAATGCAAACGGATTCATCCGCCAATTTAACATGAAGGGCATCCTTGTCAATGGTGGAGTAAACAGCAACACAAGGTATCCCCATTTCATGAGCCGTCCTGATAACCCTCACGGCAATCTCTCCTCTATTGGCCACTAGGATTTTCTCCTGACGACACGTCACCTTGAGAGCTCCGCCGCCGCCACAACGCCTCTTTAACTTACCGCCAACTCCAGCCACTGCTTGCCTCGGAAAGTTCACCGTCCTGCTCCCCACCATAAAGCTACATTGCGAACTTCTCAAAATCCCCTTGCCCCTCCCAACAAACAATCCCTGAAAAACCAATCGATCGATCAATCGATAATAAATTTACATGAACAAAGGATTGGAAATTTAAAAAATGACGTACGGGAGAAGTGGTGGTGACAGATTTGGACATGGTCATGGAGGCGTCCATTGCGTGCGTGGAGGTAAGATCCGAATCCAAACAAGAAAGCCACCGGCACAATGAGAATTGTGAGATTTTAGTTTGAGATTTTGAAGGGGGAGTTGGCGATGGATACGAGGGGACTCACTGATTGAATGCTCCGCCTTTTTTGGTTGGAAACCAAAGTGAATTTGTTTGGGCTTATGCTTGCTCTTTGCCTCACTCACTCGTTCACTCTTTCGACTCTCCCTTCAGAGTCCATTTGGTCCAATCATATCATGCCACCTCATCTACATGTTTTCCCGTTGGGGCCCGCCTCTTTTTTTAAAATTCATTTTTAAGCGATTTCGGCAAAATTGAAGCTATTTTGACTTTTATATGACTTGCAATGGCGTGTTGTAAATGAGTAGAAGTTTGTTGGGTAGTCTAACAAATACAGACTATCAATTCAGTAAAATTGTATATTGCTAAAAAATTGGATACTTTCTATGAATTGTATTTTTTTCTGAATTCTTATTAATCAATAATTTTAATATAAAAAAAAGTTGTGAGAGATGAGCTTAAAGTTTAGTAAAAAAATGAAAAAATACACTTGATTTACAATGAAAGAATTTCACTATAGAAAATTTGAGAGCTTTCACGAACCACGAGAGAAGCAAGTACGATGTTAAACTTACCCGCTCCCTGCTCGCTTCTCTAGAGGGTTTTGTACGAATCAGATCCTTAAATTCGGATTTCATTAATTTTTAGCCCAAAGTGTACTGAACTGGACTCGGCTTTAGTTGGGCCTCGCTTTCTATTCGAATCTAATTTTTTATTTGAGTGGGACTATTAGCACCTCTATAACTTCTTTTAAAACCCCTCGTTGTCAAGACCTGTTTTAATTTTTAAAAATATCCTTTTCTATTTTTTCATTTTCTTCTGTTAAACTCCAATTATAGTTTCTCAATCAAAATTTTGAATGAACAAATCATATATGTTTGACTGAAAAATCACGTATATTTGAATTAATTAGAGTAAAAAATGGATTCAGATGGATAATTTTTAATTTTTTTCACATAAAAAAGAGAAAAATATTTTTAATTTTTTTCACATAAAAAAGGGAAAAATAATAAGAAAAAAAAATTTGTTTAAGTTTATACGTGAAATTAAACACAATGAGTTGATTGATAAGAGTAAGAATTTATTCGTAGAATTTACACATAGAGGTCTAACTAAAGTTATTATGTCCTTTAATGTGATTATGATAGAGTAACAGTTTTATAAGGTTTATGAAAGGGTGCTAATAGTGAATAGTCCAATAACTTTTCTTGAAGAAAGTGAAAATCTTAAATAATTAAACCATTTACATAGAAAGTCATCAATCTGAATCATTCTCATCATATACAATTAATTTGAAAACTGCTAAAGAAATTTGAATTTATTAATTATCTATGTTCTCGTCCAACCCTTTTGTCAAATACAAATCAGCATCTAATATATAGTTTAAACACGTGCGTTGTATCCAATCTGGTTCACACTATGCTCGTACTATTAAGATTAGTTTACGAGGCATAAATAGCAACTAGGCCTGCCTGCCATTGTTCTTATTCAAACACTCAGTAAGAATTAATTATACTCCTCATTTTTTTTTTTCTCATGAAACCGCATTTGTAAATCATATTCATAGTTTTTGATGAACATCTTTTTAATTCCAAAAATAAGCCTACTTGTTCAGTTGTTCTTGTTCTCATTCTTATAAGTCGTCATGCACTTGGGTGGAAGGAGAAATTGTCAAAGAGACCATGTAAACGTGATTCGCTTTAGTGGTGCATGATATGTAAACTTGCGTACATAATTTTGCATTGACAAAAGAAGAAACCAACGAGGGTTAACTTGTTCGAAATTAATTAAGAATAGAGCCGTCCAAAGTGATTGATCATTGGAGGCTTTAGTTTGACGCTAAACCAATATAAAGATAAGAAAAGGGTTGTTAGAGCACCACTAAGGGGGGGAAAAAAAAAATGAAGCCTAAAGTTCTCAGTTGGTAAGCAAGTTGGATTAATAAAAGAAATGAATGTTTAACTTGAGAGGCATTACACCTAACCACAACAACTACAAAATTTGACTCCTACCTTGTTTTCAAAAAAACCAATGGATTTTTTTGAAACCATTGGGCACCGACCATTTCAAGTCCCACCAACCACCATCTCTATTCATATATAATCCCATGCTTCCCTCCTTCAACATTCAAAATTAATCAAACATGGCAAATCTTGTTACAATTTCATTCTTCAGCATCCTTCTCACAATCTCACTGCTTTTATTCAACAAATCTTTGAATCTTATATCAATCACCCTCCCTCTTGTTCCTCTTATTGCATACGTTTTGAAATCCTTTTTAAAATCTTCGAAAGCCTACTACCCTCCAACTCCTATCTCTATCCCAATATTTGGCAACTGGCTCCAAGTTGGCAACGACCTTAACCACAGGTTACTAGCATCAATGGCACAAATTTACGGCCCCGTATTCCGTCTAAAACTTGGTTCAAAAAATTTAATAGTGGTATCCGAGCCAGACCTGGCTACCCAGGTACTACACACCCAAGGTGTAGAATTCGGATCCCGCCCACGCAACGTGGTTTTCGATATTTTCACGGGCAATGGACAGGACATGGTGTTCACTATTTATGGTGAGCATTGGCGCAAAATGCGTAGGATTATGACACTGCCGTTTTTCACTAATAAAGTTGTGCACAATTACAGTGACATGTGGGAGCAGGAAATGGACCTGGTGGTGCATGACTTGAAAAATGATTATGAGAGGGTGAGCACAAAAGGGATTGTTATTAGGAAGCGTTTGCAGCTCATGCTATACAATATTATGTATAGGATGATGTTTGATGCAAAATTTGAGTCACAAGAGGATCCTTTGTTCATTGAAGCAACTAGGTTTAATTCTGAAAGGAGTCGCTTGGCTCAAAGTTTTGAGTACAATTATGGAGATTTTATTCCTTTGCTCAGGCCATTTTTAAGAGGGTACTTGAACAAGTGCAGAGACTTGCAGAGTAGGAGGTTGGCTTTCTTTAACAACAATTTTGTCGAGAAAAGAAGGTAAAAAGCTCTTTTTTATTTTAAAAACATGCGAACATTCGCACATGGGCGGAACCCTTCATTCTTTTGGCTTTTAATACTCTCAAAAGGAATTAGTGTACATACTTGAAAATTCTAATTTGCATTTTCTTTTTTCTTACAGGAAAATCATGGCTGCCAATGGAGAGAAGCACAAGATAAGCTGTGCCATTGATCACATAATTGATGCTCAAATGAAAGGGGAGATCACTGAAGAAAATGTTATTTACATTGTTGAGAACATAAATGTGGCGGCAATAGAAACAACTCTATGGTCCATGGAATGGGCAATAGCTGAGTTAGTCAATCACCCAGAGGTTCAACAGAAGATCCGTCGTGAAATCTCGACAGTCCTTAAAGGAAATCCGGTCACAGAATCAAACCTGCATGAATTACCATACCTGCAAGCCGCAGTAAAAGAGGCACTAAGATTACACACTCCAATTCCGTTGTTGGTGCCACATATGAATCTTGAAGAAGCAAAACTTGGAGGCTTCACAATTCCTAAAGAGTCCAAAATTGTGGTGAATGCATGGTGGCTAGCAAACAACCCCAAATGGTGGGAAAAACCTGAGGAGTTTCGGCCAGAGAGATTCTTGGAAGAGGAATGTAATATTGATGCTGTTGCTGGTGGTGGCAAAGTTGACTTCAGGTATTTGCCTTTTGGCGTGGGAAGGCGAAGCTGCCCTGGAATCATACTTGCATTACCAATCTTGGGGCTTGTGATTGCAAAACTAGTGACATCTTTTGAGATGAAAGCTCCACAAGGGATAGATAAGATTGATGTGAGTGAAAAAGGAGGCCAATTCAGCTTGCACATTGCAAATCATTCAACTGTTGTCTTTGATCCGATAATGGGATAATTAGAATCACTTTCCCAACTAATGCAACTGTAACTTCTCTTCAGAATGTTTCACGTTTTTACTTCATCAGACTATTGAATAAATAATTGTTTCAAGTAGAGATGAATGTTACCAATTGTCCCATCACATGTATTTCTATTTTTCACTCCAAATTTGCGTGAAGTAGATAATTCCAGCAAAGGGAACCTTGTGTCACGGGCCGCACAAATCTCCCACAATCGGAGGTTAATTCACGGGTTGCTGCACAACAAAACTCATCCCGTGACACTTGCCTCGCTTCACAAATTTGGAAATTAAGATGACTAATTTTATTGGAAAATGGTAGAATCTACACTTTTTGTACACTCAATGCTCAAAAGTCAAAATTAGGCCATACAAACTTTGATGCTTTTGCTTTCTACAATTCACTTGACCCGGAATACAATCAAGCGAAAGCAAAATGGTACCGACTAATCCACTAGTTTAAGGACATGCCGCACCTTCACTAAACTTCAATTTCCAATTATAACCTTAAGTCCTTAACTTGCAGGCTGTAGCTTGTGTCGAATTTTGAGAAAGATGCGAATTATGAACAGAATCCCCATAAACAATGTAATGTCCAAAAGCTGAAGAACTGTTAGCATTTTGGTAGGCTACTGTTAAGCATTCCCATTATCGGAGCTGCTACAGGCTTGATGGGGAAGGACAGAATTTCCAAAATCTCCATCCAAGCTCATCTGCTGTACTTCTTGTGGAGATAAAATCTTTATGCAACGGACACAATTCACAAACTCCCTGAAAAATCCCAAACCAAACAACGCATTAGGCAACCCAAGTTTATTGACGTATGGATTGGAAATCAGTTGCAAAGATTTCAATATAGAAGTTTTTGGTCAAACAATAATACTATGACATGTAACAGTGAGAAGAAATTTTCTTAGTTTAGAATGTATCTCAACAAAAGTTCAAGATCAGGTTCCAGAAATATGATAAATAGAGACAAAGCAAGAACAATAAAGGCTAAAAAATGAAAAAAAAAAAAAAGGAAGCTTAGAGCCTAGTAAATAAATCACTGAGGGGTGAACCTTGTCATACTTCAATAGGATCAAACTATAGTTATTTGGTGGACGGCTGCACTGATAAATATTACCCAACAATAATGAAAACTTAAGCATTAAAATTCATTTATTGGAAAAGAGCAAAGGGCTTACTTCCAAGGGTCGTCCCCAACTAGCAGGACATCGCTCTCATGATCCACATACACAAGCTTCCAGCCTATCCTTCCTCGATCTTCAAGTTGCCCCTCTATGCCAAACCTACGAGCAAGGTCTTGCTTGAGCTCATCATAACCTGAGTAACGTGTGATATCAATAGATCTTCCAACAGCTCCACGTTTGTACACCTACAAAAATTGTACTTAATATAAGATCTTGACTACTTTAAATAAAAGGGCAGGAAAAATCTTGGTTCAGTCTTCTGAAATTCAAATCCAGAAAATCAAACCTTGGTATAAGTCCTCATTCTCTGTGGAAATTGGGGGGGCGGGGCCCAAGGACCTCCATTCAAGAAACTGCTGTCATTTATCGTGGAATCAATTGAATTAAATGCCATATCTGGAACTCCAAATGACTGCGAAACAATTGAGGATGACAGCTCCTGCTGAGCATCTTTTGAATTTTCATAGTTAACAAGCATTGCTCCTGAAGAGATATTATTTGAGAAATCCTTCCCCAATCCCATCATGCCCTTTGTAAGCAATGGATCAGGATTCATGGATCCCAATGGTCCATCAATATTAGTCCCATATGGAATGTTATTCCTGGGATCTACCTGAACTTCCCCATCTTGACTTGTGTCTCTCAACGTTGACTGCGGATTGAAAGACAATGAGTTGTTGTTCTGCTGCAAATGGACATCATTCTGAGAAAGGCAAACTGAAGTTGTGGAAGATGATGTGTCCAAATAGTCTGTCTGTGTAACTGCACCATTTAGGTATGTTTGTGGGGTAAAAAAACCTTGGTTCTGAGTCTTGGATATATTCACTGAAGGCTTAACATCAGACTTGTGCGGCAAATCTTTGACCAAGTTAGCATTAGATGGCATGGTTTCCAAAGCACTTGGATTCAAAAGTGCGGAAGCAGATTGAGCCACTTCCTCTCCAATTCCAGCACTTCGGTGCGTCCGACTATTTATTGTTGGTTGAACCAAGCGTTGACAGTTGTTTGTGGAAGGTGAAGTGGAACAAGAAGGATTATCATCAGTAATCACAGACTGCCCTACTCCTGCAGCTCCCATCAATGCACTGTTAACTGGATTGATAATATTAGATGCAGGGAGCCCCATATGTCCGGGCGTTTGAGGCAGTATGCCAGGTTGCTGTTGCTCAAGCTTCGGCTGCTGGGGAGGATGGGAGAATTGAACATTGTTTAAGCTGCCACTATTTGCTATCTGCTGCGACATAATGTTTGACTGAGGAAGTGAGGTTGGTGTTACTTGATGCATTTCCAGCATCTGTGTGGGTGTTCCAGATCTAGAGAAGCTCTGGGATGCATCTAAAAGCGGCCTTTGCTGATCTTGAAGTTGAGTAAGTTGAGCAGGCTGTTGAAGTGCAGACTGTTGTGATAAAAGTGATTGCCGTTGTTGCTGAAGCTTCTGCAACAGTTGCAGCTGAATCTGCTTGTCAGATATTTGTAAATTTTGGTTCATTTGATCAGGAAGCTGGGTTTGCATAAGGTTTTGCTGTTGGGTCTGGCCCATTATATGTTGTTGCTGCTGCTGCTGCTGCAGGTTTTGAGGAAGATTTACTGGAAGCTGAGGGTTTTGAATAGATGACTGCTGCTGAAGAATATTACTAGTTTGGACAAGATTTTGAGGCTGAAGAATTTGAGCCTGAACCGAACCAGGGGGTAAATTTTGAGTAATCATATTTTGCCTTGATTGTTGAGAAATATCACCCAGTGGCTGCTGCGGTAGACTATTTGACCCTAGTGGGTTCACAGTGGATGGCAGCTTCCCGAGCTGATCAATCTGTGGCACTTGCTGTGGAAGACTCTGGCCGGTATATTGCAAGTTATTTTGCTGAGGCATTTGTGAAAGACCTCCATTGAGGTTTTGCAAAATGGACCCTGGTAAGGAATGCATGTAACTTGACTGCATGGCATTTGCCAGGGATGGATTTTGCTGCATGTTCATCCACTGGACCAAGCTTAGTCCAGGAAGAGACTGCGAATCCTTCACACCAAAATCATCACCAATCCATGGCATAGTCCTCTTGAATACATTATCCAAATCAGATGCATCATCATCTGCAATAGCATATAACCTAAGGTAAAATGTCTCATCAATACTATGGTTGCGAAATAAGCCCTTTCTTCGCTTTTATTGGACAGGAAACAGATATTCTAATGCCAGGAATAGTGTAAGAAAGCATATTCTGGAGTAAATCATAAGCTTAGCACACTGGCATTCTAAACCATTTCACAGACCAAATACATTTTAAGGTCAAACACTGGCCAAAAGATGACAGGCAGAGGGAATCTATGTTCAAAACCCTGTAAAACTGCATTCAATGCAATCAGTTTATTCCATGCACTTTTATGGTCCATTGAATGAGATGGAATACACACATCAAACACACACACAGTACCCATAAAACTCAATGGTAGGATCAGTCAATGGAAAGTATAACATACAACAAACAACCACCAAACAAATGCCAATGCAAATGGGTACCCAGGAGAAGACAATCTAAGAAAGAACGAAGTTATATCATAACCAATCAAAATATACTTAAATAGACATCAAGTACTAGGCATACCTGCTTGCCTTGGATGCTTGGATCTAAAGAATGGAGGGCAAATGAAAAATGGAGCAGTCACTGGTTCAATCTCCCAAATTGATACACGACTACGCTTTTCCCCAGAAGTAGACTCATCCCAACCAACCTACTAACAGATATGGGTTAATAACAGTGAATATGACAAAAATAATGACATTGTTTAATTTGCTTAAAATGGCATTGTATCAACCTGCAAATTGCGCCATTGAGAGTTCTTCCATCTGACAGGATCAAGATCACTGATACACGTAATTGTACCCATATACCTGCAGATCACATGCCTTTAGATTACTAATTTGATAAATACTTCATAAATTTTGCAGGCCATTTTGTTCAAATTCAGGAATGCAATCTGGGATCTTAATAAAAATGAATCCAGACCAAGAATTTACAAGTAATGCTTTTAGTTTCATTTTAAGCAAGGTATCAAGAGATTAAAATGCAAAATTAAAAATTTCAAATTTGGAACAATCAGGGGCCATTTTCTTGAGTATCTTTCACGTCAAACCATATTCAAAATCACGAAGAGAACAGTAACTTAAAAACAACTACCTTCTTGTTCCTGACTCTTCAGTTTCAAACATCATCCTAAAGCGCATGCCAAGTGATATTTGGTTACTGTGCACTGCTTTGTAGTACTTGGCCAATGGGACAACAAATTCTGAAGGACTAGCCCTGCATTAATAAGGAAAAATGTAATTTAGGGTAATGTCTCAACATCTAGAAACTTAAGTCATCCTACATAAACTGATTTGAGACGCACACTAGCATACGGTTATTTCCATGAAGGTTTTGCTTCATGTCACTACCAAACCATAGAGTTGTGCCACAAATAAAAAAGCTACGTTACTGACCTTGGATTATAAAAGACAGTGAAGGGACTATTATTTGCCGCTGCATGTGCTGCTGCTGCTAGGATTCCAATATGCATACTGTCACTTGAAAGTACTGATGAGGATAGATTGGCGGGCTGTCTGTTAGCTCGCCTAATGCCTAAGAGTAGCTGTTGCTTTTCATCTCTGCACACACATACAAAGGATCAGAACAACAATAAAATGGATTTTTGGTTGCAACAAGAGTTTTTTACATAAAGAAAGCAAACATTTTTCTGAAAATTATATCAAGAGAAAGAATTTCCAAGGAATCTCAGTTCACTACCATTTCCTAATGAATAATTTCCAGGGAGTCCAGTTCATTACTCTTACCTAATAAACAAAACAGAGTCACCAGCAAAGAGCCTCTTTCCACTAACAAATAAGCTCCACCCTGTTGTAAGCAAGTGTCGTTTCGGTTGTCCTGAGTATGAAGAATTGTTATTAAATACTTGCAACTGGAAAAGGTCAGAGCATGAAAAGTAATAGTCAAAAAACTTTATGGATTAAACTAGTGAAATACCAAGGCTGCAAAATGGACATACCCCGATAGATATGACGGAAGGTCCATATATTATCATGCAAATCCCTGGCCACAAGTTCTTGAGCAGGTGGTTGCATTGAGAAATCCTATCACAAGAAAAAGAATTAAGATCCAACTGCAAGAGTACATAGTGACCTTCGATATAAAAGCTACTCACAAGAGCAGGGAAAATCTTCTCAGCAGCACGACGGGGCACAGAGAAACCTCCATGAGTGCTCGTATCACTTGCTGTCAAAGTTTTGCAGAAGAACTCTGTTTGTGGTTTGTTTGACTTCAGTGCAAGGTCCGATCTTAACAATGCCTCCCTATCATACTGAAAACAGGATGTTGATGGATTAAGTTTTGAGGCAGCAACTTAAATTGTGCTGAGGTCATTGCTCTAAATTTTCTAAGCATTGGGATTGGGTATGTCATTGCTAGTTTGCATCTAGTTGCCTTGTTTGATTTGATGAAACAACTACATTATATTCTATTAAGTATTCCAATGGCATATAAAGTGTTCCAATGGCATGTTCACAGATCAAGTACAAAATGAAGATCCTTTAGTTATTAGAAACCAAGCCCTTACAGAAGGAACAGGCTGGAGAGTCATTTGAGCATACACTTCATCTGTTTCTATGTCAGCCTACAAAATCAAACACAAGAAAGTTGAAATCACTATTCATTGTGAAATACAACCTTATGAATTAGGTTGTTGGCTAAGAAAAATGAAAATCTAATAAGGTCAAGTGCATACATGCAAGGTGACGTTGAGAAGAATACACAGTAGCTTTGATGGAAGATTTGGATAGTTTGGCATCTGGCCACCAATATCCTTCTTCATAGATGCTGCCACCTGTAGCCATAAATTCCAATCCAAGTCAGAGAATGAACTTAGTCCAAAAAGAAGACACCAACAAAAAGGCACAAAGCATCCATATACAACAATCCATCAGTCCTTTAGCTGACAGTGTTTAATGCTTAGAGCACAGCAATAGCTTTAACTGGATCAAGAAGTAATAATTAACCTCTTCCCTCCTACTCTTGGTTTAGTGACGGTAAACAAAACCATTCACAATACATAACTTTTGGAACTTCTTAAACTATTATTGGAGGAGAGTAGAGCATGACACTGAGTACCACTTTCCACATTTTGATGAAAAAGAAATTCAAAAAATATAAAATGAACAATAAATGCTAGACACAAAACTATTGTACATAAATTAACCTAGTATGATTTTGAGTTTGACTTTGAGTTTTCATTCAGCCAATAATCTCAGATTATGTAAATTTGTCCATAACAGTTCGTCCACGTACAAATACATGGTAATGGTAACAAGTAACAACACTACCTGTACTAATTCCCGTACAAACTACATAGTGATACAAATGTCATCAGTATATCACTCACACGCTTTGTAGGCATAGTAGAATTACACTATCAATTGGTTGACTTTAAGAAACAAGAAAAATACAATAAAAAGTCAACAAAACGTCACTAGCAATTAAGCAGTGGTTAGAAAGTTGAAGGGGCAACACCATCTAAACTCAGGGTAAAGTGGTAATTTAATTAAACAACCAGAGTGCTCGCTTTAACAATAACAAGATCGTTGCAATCTAATCCGTAATTATTATTATTATTATTTCGCCCAACTAACAACCGATATTATGATCAGGCAGCAATACAAAATGCAATGAAAAGAGAAAAGAAGAAACGGAACGGCACCTGCTCGCTGTGGCCTTGTGGGAAGTACACGACGTGGGTCCCAGCAGCGGGCAAGTTCACCAACGGTCCTGCACACGCGTGCCATAGCTCCGTGTTTATAGTCTTCTTCTCACCTCCTCCTCCTGCAATCAAGCGTCACCCGCCCATTCGCCCAACGTATTGAAATTTTTTTTGTCAAAAAAAAAAAAGACTTTTTTTGGTAAGAGAAGGAAAATCCAATAAAGCCTTTTTTTTTTTAATTTGAATAAAGACAACTGAGAAAACTACAAAAGCCTGAAAACCGATCCACGATTCGTTCTATGCTTCCTTTTCCGTTCTTTCTTTTTTTAATTGACCTTGCATAAACACAAATATATAAAGACGAAAATAGAGAGAAGAGCTGACCTTCGCCGGGATTTGAAGCAGCTCCGGCAGTGTTTGCCGGTGTCTTCATTGCTCTTTCCGACGCTCTATTCCAACTTTCTCGGAAATTTGATCAGTTAATTTTTCGCTGACTCATTGATTATCTCAACAAGCCAATAACACTATCAATCAAGCTAACTAAAACTGGTGGAAGCTCAGATCAGCTAGGACAAAAGCACTCCCCAAAAAAGGTGCTTTTGAGGAAAGCCAAGTCAACAAAAAGGAACTGAAATTTTAACGGCTGAAAATTTCCCGGCCAAAGTCGCCGGGAAGTGAGGGGACAAGCGGCCGGAGAAAGGGGGGACGGAGACAGAAAGAAGAGGAAGATAGTACAAATAAAAAATGAAAAATAAAGGAATTAGTCTTTGTTTTTTTTTTGGGTTTGTTAAGTTCCACAGAGACCAAAATGCTGAAGCTTTGCCCCCTATCTTCCCCTACATTACCCAGACATTTTCTTTCCTCTTCTCTCCTTTTTCTCTTTCTCAATTCTCAGTCTCTCTCTCTCTCTCTCTCTCTCTCTCCCTCTCTCTCTCTCCCCCCTTTTTCCCCTTAAATGTGGAAAGTTGTAATATATTTCATAAACTGAGTTAAGTTAATTTTTTAAGTTCAACCATGGTTAATCTGTTCTACTACTGTTCTTGTTGTTTAATATTTATTGGGCAAATAACTTCTCGGTCCCTGAGTTTAAGAAACATTACAAAGCCATGTCAGATAATGTTTTTATGTTAAGGGATTATACCATTTCTTCTTCGTACAGATAGAAAGGGGATTTATGATGCAATTACTTAGAAGTATATTTTGTGTAACAGCCCTCTCTAATTTGATAGAAAAGGATCTTATGATCTTGAATCGATTGTACTTGGGATCGCAGATTATAAATTTGTTTATAAAAAACATATGTAATTGTATTGGTATCCATAATTGATTTCTTATACTCTAATGCATAATAGTATTGATGGCAATTAAGGGCGGTGCCAGAGGGGTGGAGGGAGGGGCCTAAGCCCCTGCTAACTTAAATAAAAAAAAATTAATGAAATTATTTTTGTTATAGTGATCTATTTATTATTAATTGTCTTAAAAACCCTTTCAATTTAAGAAATTTTTAAAATACGATATCTCGTCTTAGTTCTTTTCTTTCCCCTCTTTTTCTCTATAATATCATAATTTATCATTTATGTTTTATAATAGATTCTATTATCTTTCTCTTATTTGTTAATTTATTTATCAAATTAAGATAATTTATGATATTTTCTTTCTTTTATCTCTATCTCAATTATTAGAGAATTTATCACCATGAACAAACCCATTGATGAACTACAACTGCAAGTTCTTATTCAAGCTAAAATTAAAAGTTGTTAAGATTTTTAATTCTAACGAACTAATACTTTAATGTACATCATAGGATAAATAACAAGATATTAATTGATAAACTAGTAAACCACTAAAAATTATAAATAAATCATTATAGAATTGAAGCAATATCATTGAATGAAATTTAATTTCTCAATACTTAAAAAAAAAAAAAAACTTGTGATGTTATATAATTTAGACCATCCAATATATAATTCTTAGTTTGGCTCTAATCGAAGGATGATATAGAATATAATATATAAGTAGTGATTAAAGAATCTAGCAAATAGATGAGTTCGAGAATGAAACAAAAAAAAAATTGTATTAAAATTAAAATGTGATAGGATTTTTTTTCAAAAAAAAAAAGTATTATACTGCGGTTATTTCAATTAAATAAGAATTATGAGGTTATAATTGGTAAAGCATCCAAGAACATGACAGCGGGACTTATATGGAAGCGGTCACAATCCATTTCCTTTCTTGTAATTTATAGAAAGTAACAGGTCCGTAAGTTATTATTCAATTGTTTATTTTCACACGATCAACTAACCCACAACGCAAGTGTAGACAAAATGATGCGTTTATTGACCCATTGTTTTGACCATCGCCATCACTTTCCACTTTCCAATTACCCATCCCCCCATTATTAATTTCATGCACATGTTTATTTATTTATTTATTTTTAATTTTTCCTTCCTAGCCTTTTTGTTTTTTTTTTGTTTGTTTTTCTTTTTTCCACGGACCTTAATTAGTTTCCGCTCTGGGTTTTAGCAAGTCAAATTCTTTAACATCATGTTTCAATGTTCCACGCTTTGTTCCAAGAAAACTTAACATTATCTTTACATGACGCTCCAAGTAGTTTTCATCTACAGCATTGAACTTTTTTAACACAAATGTCATTTGCAAAACTTTCGTATACATATATGGAAATGTACAGGTTAGCAGTAACACAAGTAATTGAACGAACATGACCAAGCTCAATGGCTTCAATATTTTAGAGTGATACAACAAGTTTCGGATACAAAACATGCTCAGGTGAATTGGAAAAAGATTGAAAAACTATAAAATTAAAAATAATACGATCATTAACATATATAATGATAATTTATAACTTCACTATACTACATACATATATATATATATGGTCTTTTTTTAATGAGAACAATACTTCTTTAATCAAATGGCGATATTACTCAAATATATAAAAAATATATATAATTTTAATACATTAAAAATTATGTTTTTGTCTATTACTTTATTGGAATATATATTTTAATATATTAAAAACTATATATATGTATGATTTTTGAAAAAAAAGACATTTTCATTTTAACCAAGTTAAGATATCATTAAAATTTAAATAAAATATGAATTTCAATACGCTCGATATATTTTTTTCACCTGTTAATCTATTAAATTTTTTTTTATTTGTTGATACGATCTATTTTTAGTTGTTAATATGATCTTTACGTTATTAAAATAAGAGTTTCCTATTTAATGATTGGAATTGGTAGACGATTAATGGCCTCTAATGGATCTTGAAACTTGGAATTGGTTTCCATTATTGAAGATGAGAGCTGGACACGGTGCCCTCACATGGGGGACTGTACGGTCAGTCGGTCACCTCACTTTGTAATCCTATTATTTATTAAGTGAAAATTAAGAAACTTAATTGCACAATACTATTATTATTTAATAATTTTGATCCGAAATCGAAAGAAAGTTCCCACCGGGCATGATAACCACTAGCTGACGTGGCGAACATGTCGGCGCCCGTGGGCCCATCGTGCATGTGCGATGTTGACAGCTCCACAATTTTTTAAACATTCTATTTTCCGTCTCCCTGTACTTTTACCTCGAACCTCTGACGATTGCCATGAATCTACAGTTCGTATATCTTCAGTTTCCAAATTTTACTATTCCTGCATTATCCCCAATGTTCTCTGCATTTATATATTATGGATTAAAAAAAAAAAATTTATAAACCAAGAAACCTGAATCCATGATGCACCTTCGCTTTTCGTGAACATTGTTAGTTTACAAATATGATTTTTGACAAAAGTTAAACCATAAAAGTCTATATATATATTTTATTCAAACACCATGAACAAGAATAATTACATCAAGCTAATAAAAAAAATTAAATCAAATTGGTTCCTTATTTTAAAACTTAAACTAAAGTTAATTGAGAATCGGTTGGTTTTCTAAGCAAACAAGTTCAAATGTGTCAGTTCAAAAATTTTTGTGCATCCCTAAGCCCCCATATTCCATACTCATTTATATGATGCAAATTAAATTTTCAGTGTATTTATAGGTGTGACCGTAATTTTAGAAATGATTAATGGACAATTTGCTAAAGGGATATTTTATGTGCAAGAATCTTCTTCCTAGTGAGCTACATTATTATTCATGAGGGTGCCCAATTTTATAATACAAATTGCCACACGTATAATAATTTATTAGCCAATCACGTTCTCTCTTAACAGTGGAGGGCTGTGGCCGTGTTTCCTGGAAACGTTCGTGGTAGGGGCAACTTGTTTTGACCATCTACAGCAACAGCCGTCTGATAGGCTGCTGACATGGCATGATCAACGGCCATAACGGATTCCAGTTCGAAGGAGAGCCGTTGATTATTGTGGTCACTTGGTGACTGAGCTCCGTTCCCGAATATTATTGCAATATGGATCACGGCCGTAGATTCTGTGAACCCGGTTGGCCAAATTTCCTTGCTTAACATGCTACATTATTTAATTTCCAGTATCTTATCTTTCGCTTAATTAATGTACTCATGCAATTTTCTCAAAATTTATAATATTTCCCCTTTATTTGGTATTGAAGTATTATAACTTAAAAGGTACGGGCTACTGCTGATGTAAAAAAAATATAATTATGAAATAAAAGTTAATAGTACGTAGTACATATAATTTTTTAAGTAATAATTTTGATAAAATTAGGAAATATATAATAAATTTTTCATCATACAAGTGTAAAACCAAATCAACTTAACTTTCAATTTATTACATCTAGTATTTATTAGACACTTTAGTGCTGTAATTTTTAAGTTACAGCTGTCGAATCTCAATTTCAAACAGAGCTTAAATAGTGGTTTCACATATTATAAATTAAAAATAAATATATGAGTAGAGCTATCATAAGCCCATAAGAGGTTCGAGTATAATGATATCGTTCTATTTTCATAATTTGCTAATGAAATTCATGGGTTTAGGTTGTCATGTTATAGAACTAGTAAAATGGGTTATTAACTCATATCCGTGACGTGTTAACATTGTGTCTTGTTAAATTTAAGCCGATCTAAATATGACCCATTTTCGTGTCAAAATATTAAAACTCTAACCCGACATAGAAAATAAATGGGTTACCCAATAACCTACTTAATATCTATATATTTATCAAAATTTACATATATACAAACATGCATGCATGCATGCATACATACATCTATACATACACACACACACACACACACACACACACACACACACACACACACACACACACACACACACACACACACACACACACACACACACATATATATATATATATAATTTTAATGATATTAGAAAATATGCATGTCTACTAATATTTTGCATATTTTCACTATTGAAGTTCTAAATTTATATAAAATTTTATAAATGAAGCAGTGTGTATATGTTCATCTTTAAAAAAAAATTAAAAAGAGATATCTTGTCCAATATTTGAGTTTTAATGCCAATAACCTATAAATTAATTTAGAATAAAAAATACAATTGTGTCATTATTAGAATAAATAGGTCAAGAACTTTAACCCTAACTGGACAAGAGAAAAAATCGTGTCAACCCAGATTAGGTCATTTTAATAATTGTGTCAAATTTGACAATACATGCCTATTTATTCATATCGTGTTCATGTCGGATAATCGATTTGCATCAAATTTTGCTAGCTCTAGTCATGTATATATTCTCTTTTAATTTACTTCAGCTTGAAAACCATCGCAGTTATGTTATAATTGAATTAATGTTGGTTAAGTTACAATAGATATATAACTACTGGATATCAAGCTGTTGAAAAATGCATAGGTTGAGGTGAGCCAATTGATAATGTTTAATGACTAACCATTGAAGGCAGGAAAAAAAAAAAGAAAAAGAAAGAAAATGACATCACATTGAATTGATGTAAGCAATAGTTCATTGCACTTGGCAAAGAAATGCCTTTGCTAACATAAAAATTTAGCTTGACGACATCCACTTCCCAGTCCTACATAACCTAACATTTATGCTGTGCAATAATTGTGCAACACAAAGGTTTCTTATTATTATTCTTCCTTGTGGAATTTTGATTCAACGGTATTTCATCTTCTATTTCCATATAATCACGTCAACATTTGAAAAACTAGTTTAATAATAAAAAATATAGTATTAGTTTAAATTCTACATTAAATTTTGAGTAGATGTTAATAAATTTTATCGTTTCCTTAATTTTGAAAGTTATTCTCAATAACCTAAAATGAACATTTTTCTTTAGAAAATAAATGGGACGCGCTAGTTTAATATTAAAAATTATATATTTATTTTTAGTTTAAATTCTACATTAAATTTTGAGTAGATGTTAATACTTTCAAATCATTAATATCGATTTCAATGATTTCAATGCAATAACTTAATAAATTTGAAAGTTATTCTCAATAACCTAAAATGAAAAGCTAAAATATTTTCTTTAGTTATAAATAAATGATAATCTTCCTATTGGATAAAGAGAAGGATGTTAATGGAATTTGTAAATAATAAATACATTTTTTAAATTTTTTTATAAATTCAGTATCAATTAATTTAATATTTACGAGGAGTTAAGAGGGTTGAATGAAAATTACTAAAATAATGGCACAGTTACCAAAAATTTATGTTAATGGAATTTGTATACAAAACTAGAACTCTTCAGATGAAAATTTATCAAAAACTTATTTAATACAAAAGTAGAAACTATGTTCTGGGTGGGAAATCTTAAAAAGATCAGGGAACCAGATGTTATTATTCCGAAACAACAAAATAATGACGAATGAAACAACCTTCGAAGATAGTGAGCGTGAAGAACTGGCAGCCCAAAACACGGCGGACTTGACGGGTTCGCAGAGCCCTGAAATGCGCCACGTGGCAAGAGAGTGGAAGGAATAATAGTTAATTTATTATGTTATTTTATTGGTAAAGTAGCGAGTAGAAACCACAATGAGTGAGAAATTGACGTCTCCGATTTAAATAAAGTTTATAAAAAATCTCGAATGAATCTCAAAAAGTTAAAAAAAAAGGCGAACAAACATCGGTGGCTACGGACTCCGGCTAAGTCGGCTACTGATGGCCCGCTGTTCACGAAAGCACGCCTTCTTTTGTTGGGATTAGCCAAAGCTTTTACTTTTCTTTCTTTCTTTTTTTTAATCTTTTCGTTTAAATAATATCGTGTTTTTAAATTATGTCCGATTCAAATGTTTTGTCATTGATAATAATAATATCATTACGTGTACCAACTTACACGTCAAAGCCCTTTGAAGTCAAGTCCCTCCCAAACCCAAATGGTGGAAAAATATACATACATAATTTTATGAACTATAGTGGATCACCAATAGATATTAGGAGTGCGTTTAGATATTTGTAATTTTTAAGTTATAATATTAAAGTATTTAGTAAATATTAGTTGCTGTAATTTAGAAGTTATGTTAAAATAATTTTTTATTTATATAATAGAAAATTTATTATATTTTTAATAATTTTATCAAAATTATTATTTAAAATTTATATTTATTATATATTATTAATTTTTATTTTATAGTCACAATTTTTTTCTACAGTAACTATAGCTTAAAAGTTACAGTACCTCAATTCCAAACGCACTCTTAATAAGATAATACTTGTTCTTATAATGTATGTGAGTAAGTGTTCGAATGGAATTCTCATAAAAATAATTATTTATTTAGCTTATGTTAAATGAAACGCACTGATGGGTTGCTCCTGAAGAACTCCAATTATAATTACTTGGAGATTGAAAAACAAAAATAATTAATCAATTAAAAGGAGTATTTGGTAGCCTTATTTTTGGTTTTGGGAAAAAAAAAAAAAAAGTCATGAGGTGTTTGTGTTTGGCGGCATTATCATCTCATGAACCTAATTTAGCTTGTCCTATTATCCCGCTTGTCGTTTAATGGGGCCCTCGTGTCGTATAGAGATGAAAAATTGAAAATCTGGAGATAAACATGTAGGGGACAATTTAACCGAGAGCGTGCTCGCCAAATGTATAGAACGACTGAAGAAGGTCAACTTCTTTAAACAGTAAACGCTAAGAAGTAATAAGGTAAAAACTAAATTGAAAAGCCAACTGGAATGGTCTCGGTGCCAGGCACACGACTATCCCAGAACCACTTGCAATTTGGATGACAATGTGAAAAACAAAAAGTTGGAGACCTTTCAAATATAAAGTAAATCGAATCTACTATTGGTTTTAGATATTCAAATCATCGAATCCAATATTACTTTAGATCTTCAAAATCATACTATAGTAGATTTGATCCAACTAATAAATTCAAAAAAAAAATTATATAATTAAACCAATCGAGTGATTCATTCACTATAATAATATACAAGTTTAGAAACAAATGGTATAATTTTTTTGTTTTGAATAACGTGAGATTGTTATTTAAATTATAACTTAATTTATATAAAAATATTATTATATAAGAATATTACTAATATTTATAATAACTTAAATTTTTATCATTTCTAACATTCAAACTATTAAATATTGTGGGGTTCGAACTATTAATCACACAATTATAAGTGACTTTAACCATAATATAATTTTATTGAATGATCTTATAACTATCTTAAATAACTTTTCCTATTGCGTAATTAAAGTCAATAAATAAAGATTAGACGCGTGTCTTGGTTGTTTTAAAGGATATTCGAATGCCCCATAAAGATTTGATCCCATTCTATCCATTCATCATCCCTCCACTAAAAAGCAAAGGAGCAAGAAAAAAGAGTTGAAAGTGGAGTGCATTCATGAAAGGCACATTCTCTTTGCTCGTGGAAATTACAAGGTTCTCATTTTAGCAATAACTAAGAATCAAATGCAAGGGAAGAAGGAAAGAAAAAAAAAAAAAAAAGAGCCCACATCCTCCCCCATCCTATAGATCCAAATGAAGATATGTTCTAAGCCATCTATATCTATTGCAGTGAATTTATTTGGATATGAACCACACACCCATTCGATTTGACTAGAGGAATGACAGCCACAAAACAGCGCATATAACATATATGGCCATGGGTTAGTATTTTGGATTGACATTACTGAAGAGAAATATAATAGGTCAAATTGCATTTAATTCAAAGCATATGCCAATTCGATATGTTTTTTTTTTAACGTAGATCCCACAAGCCAGCTCGCGTGTCTCTTTCCATTATTTTTATGTGACAGCCCCTGTTTGCTCAAGTCCCCCTCGTATCATTCAAGGGAATGCGCATAAATGCACCTATAAATTATAAAGAGTTGCTATTAAGTACTGACGCTTGTAAATGATATTGGAGACCAGACAGTATTATCTAGCGAGCTACCATGTAATATGAAATCATAGTTAAAAATGCCATCTAAACTCAAGACAAAGTGAATTTTGTTATAATAAAAAAAAATAATATTATAATCCAAATTTGTTATATAAAAGCAGCGATTATTTGTAATTAAAATATATAGGCATTTGCACTTGAGAATTTATAGTTATATAATCATCTAACATGCCTGCATGGTGGGTGGCTAACTAATATCAAATATTCGTCGTAGTCTAAATAGATGATACGTCTACGTCTAATTAATTTGAATGATAAAATCATAAATTGTGATTGAGACAAATGAAGAACAACATGAGACCCCCTATTTTTAATGCACGTCCCTCGTCCCCTGTCACATGGAATGTTGTGGTTACGTCAACATCTGAAAGTAAAAAGTTTTATTTATGAATAAAGGGTTTTTTTTTTTTTTTGGGGGCCTTAAGAGAAATAATTATAGATTATAATCTAATAAATCGTGGTAATTAGCAGAGAATATATGTCAACGTTTGGAAGCTTTAAAAGCCAATTTTATTGCGTATGATGGAATCGAGTATAAATAACTTTTGATTGAAAAGCATTGGTCCTTATTCAGCAGTATTTTAAAAAATTCAGATAAGAGGATTCTCCTAATTCTTCTTCTTTTTTGCCTGAAAGGAGATTCTAATTAAGAATTTGGGACCAATATGTTAACGTCTGTAGATGAGCGCGATGGAATATTGGCAAGAAGCTCAACGATATCAAGAATTGCAAGTGACATAAATGTGTCAACCTAGGAAATGACCTATCTTGTCTCCTGGTCACAGAGACAAATTCACAATTCATGAAAATAATCGAAAATGTTACCATGAAATGCCCTGAATTAGATAGATATTATAGAGACAAGAAAACATTGACAGAAATTGAAAAGGTCTTGGTGCACATGCCGCCAATTTTGCAACGGATTTTTATCCCCAAAATGTATACTTCACAATGAACTAATGGTTACAATCAAGAGCTTAAAAATCTGTCGCGCTACCAATACCCAGTCACAAGTGTTAAACAAATGTAAAAATGGCAGGCAACTTGCTTCAAAAATGACAACTTCCCAATTCATTGCTAATGGGACACCGCATGATAACCATATGCAAGTGTAAAGTCTTTTTCTTCAATAACAATGCTTGAGGTACAAAAGATGGCCCGGACCAATTAATCTATTTCGGTTACGAGAAAAATGGCCGTTTATGACCAGTTAAAGCAGCTAGACCACTTGAATAAACCCTTTTTTATTTTTCTTTTTTTTTCTTTTTTACTATGACAAACCTTTCAAATCAGCGAGAGACTAGAAATACGCTTAAACAAAGAAATATAATTCCAATGACTGTGTAAGTACCGATGACTCACTACCGCCTCACTAATTAAGCACATTCTCGGCAACAAGATTTTTCAGACTAAATACATATATTACCGGATAATTAGATAAACAGGAGATGGTCTTGCAAAAACAAATCAAAGAATATTCACAACAAAATTTGATCCCACTCTCTGACGATGCCACAATACACGCTGATATGTATGCGCCAAGCATGTAGTAAAAGACATGCACAAACGAACATATAGAGATCATATGTTCAAGAGACATGGATCTGGTATAGAAACTTATATAACATTTTTTTTCCCTAAATCCCAAGATGAAGCTTACCCAGTTACCCTGCAGCACCCGATACCCTTTCACTTCTTCTCTTCAAACATAACCTAGTACTATAAGTTGGAGTATGAAACAAGTACAAACATTAACCACTTTGTCGACGAAAAGAGGATCTATGTATTAGGCCTCACAGAGTTTAACTATCATTTCCGGATTAACCAGGTTCTCATTCTTCAGCTCTGAACTTATGGTCACTAGAGATTGGACTACCACTGTACATCTGTTTTGGTGCTCTCCTTGCTTGCTTTGCTGGCCGAGGATTGGGATCGGAAATGGGAGCTTCAACGGGTGGAGCTGGGAGAGCTGGCCTACCAAGCTGCAAGTCTGTAAAATTATCTGGACTTACCCAAGAAAGGGGACTCACTGCAAGAGGAAAGGAAAAAAAGAAAAGGAATTTTCATTGGTTGTGTTGTATTTTTTCTACTTACATAAAACTGGAGCTAATTATTTAAAAAGTTATTAAGTCTGTAAAATTATCTTTTCTTATTATTATCATTTTACTACTTTTTTTTTTTTGATTGTTAGTTGACTCACTGTTTTACCCTTCATGATTAAAAAAAAAATAAGATAAATTTATAATTCATATATCATAATTCTAGTAAAAAAAAATTATGTTGGTATTTTATATCTATTTTAATAAATATATTACAAATTTATTTTATAAATAACCTTTAAATATTTTTTTAATCATGTGAAGGGTGAAATTAATATTTTGTTAGTCATTAACTTTTCAACTTGGTAACAACATTGTTGTATTTTTTATAAAGATACATCAAACTGGAGTTTTGATATTTGATAATTTCTGAAGTAGTAAAATGATAATAACCCTTATTTAAAAGCTTTTTGGTTGGCCAAATATTCCTAGCTCCTGCGGTTATAGAGATCACATTAAAACCATAGGAAGATATCCAGTGCAAAGCATATTGGTGACATACTGACGTCCTGATGTTCAAGCAGGACAGCCTCATATTAAGAGGTGCTCATATTGGCTCCAATTTACCCAATGCCAAAAGAAAATTGCCGCAAAAGTTGATCTCAAATTCTATAATACAAAGTGACCGGGCCTTAAATATCAATTTGGGTGTAGAGACAATGTTAATAACAGAAGAAGATGTGAAATCCAACAACGACATGAGAAACTGACACATGAAAACGGTTAAAAGCTTTCAGGAGGACCAAACCAAAACCTGCTGAGAGAATGAAGCAAACAAGCCAACAGTATAAAAAAGAACCTTCAGAGAAAAGGGTTTTCCAGCACAACCGCCTTGCTTCTCATTTTAACAAATAAAAAAGGAATGCATTTTAAAAACTTCTTCCCTGGAAATGAGTTTTACTGCTGGGAGAAATGATTCAGTAAAATATGGTTTATAGACATCATAAAATACAATTATTACATATTTTACATAGAGTTCCTGAGCAGTGTACTTTCAATCTTGGAAAGAAGTCAATGCCAGGTAGGAGAATCAAGAAGATACTTTTCTATTTTTTGAAAGGTAAAAAACGGTTTTATTTATTTTAGTCAAGAATAAACTGCAATTATGTATTTCTTAAAATATTGAATCAGGTAAAAGAATAGCAGCCAAATATACTTCTTATTCAGAACAGAACAAGTCAGCGAGTACATAAGTTTCATCTTCGTACCTGCTCTAGGCTCAAGAGCTTTAGGAGCATCATGAGAAGTGTTCACTTTAGGAACACGCTTTCTCACATAGTTTTCCTGCAAAGGCTTGGGGATTTGAAATGAAAACTTTGACATTTTTACACCAGCTCTGGCATACTCTGGATGCTCCAACAAGTACCTACAAGGTCATAGCACAAAGAATAGAATGTTAAACAAATAAATAAGAGAGAAAATATGCTGAAAACCTACAAGAGACACTCCTGAATATACAAGTTAAAGGAATATAAAATAAGTTAACCTAAGACAAACATATAGCAGAAATAGCAAACACAATAATGGTTCGTTTAAGGGAAAATGCATACTTCTGAATCTCGACCATGGAGCGAAGTTTCTTGCCAGATGGCGCTTCGTAATACCTGAACGTATTGAGAAAAAGAAAATAATAATAAAGAAGTTAATTACTGAAATGACATAGCTTTAACAAGAGCTTCACAACTGAGAAAATATCAGTGCACTTTCTAGCACAATATCAAGCTATAGAATAATTAAGATATGTATGTCTTTTGATTGGTAAAATAGAAAAATGTTGAGATGCTAAGAAGGTGGGAAATGCAAAAATTATTTACCAATAAAACGAAAAGGTAAAATAGATTAATAAATCAAATAGAAAAGGACACATACACATCTGCAAACTTGGTACTTCCTTCACCTCTGATTCGTAGTAGCCGTTGCCAACCAGGAGGCGGCTGAGCAATGTTGGGCTTATCTATAGCCCAAAGCCGGCTACCATCTTGAGAGATGTCTGTTGGATCATCACATGAAACATCAGGACGCCATTCACGAGCTTTTTCGCAGGTAAAAGGATTTTCCAAAACATGCTCACGTATTTCTTCATATTTCTCTTTTGTTGGAATGAGTCTCCATTTAAAACAATCAGCACACTGGACAGTGAATGCCCCTACAGATGGCAAAACTCTAGATTGTGTATTTGGGCCTGAATATCTCCCAAATGGCGCACGATTATACTGAAAAGATTCGGGGACAGGCTCAATTTCACTTGTGCCATTGGCTGAGGGATCATAAAGCACCAATTGTTTAGAGGCATCCCCATTAATTTGGTCATCTCCCTCCACTGTCTCATCAGATTGACCGTCTGAAGTTGATGAAGAGGTTGAAGAAGACACATCTATAGGGTCGTGAAGAGTTTCATCCAGGTTACTTAATAAACTTGAACCAAGAAATTCATTTGCTTCCTTCTCCACCCTAACAGAAGCTTTTCCAGAATGCGACTGCATCTGAATAGATCTCAACTATCTGTTAGGCTGTTACATAAAATACCAATGAGTAAAGCACGAAAACAGATCTTAAAAGTTAAATTATTTACATGTTATGATATCATCCACGAACTTCAAGTAGAAACATGTCTTTGTTTAACCAAATCAACATCCAAAAGTTCAAAAATCATGTTTTATCATAAAAGTCAAAAGATAACATATATAAGAAAATAAGCCAATTTCTGCCAGCACAATTGCCCATCAAAAGATAGTAAATAATGGGGATATAAAATTACATGCGATTTGCAAAGGGTTCAATAAAACAATCAAGAAGTCTAATATAGACTTCCCAATTTCAAGATGAGAGTCATATGCTTCTCGTCTAATTGATACTTAGGCTATAAGCTGATTAGACGGCTCAACTTTACTGTGTATTGTAGTTGGCAGGGATGAAAATTAACAAATGCTGTGAGATGTTCCATCAACCAAGCCCAACAATGCTGTGAGCTAGACTTAAACTTTCAACAATATGGAAGTTGACACTATCAGCAATGAGTATGGCAATGCATTCGACAGCCTGGTTGGCTAGCAGATAATCTCTCATACATATAGCATACTCAGTAAAGATACGTACCCCTTATCTGACCACAATGGAGCATAGTCCAGCAAACATATGCTCTTTTCCTTTGATTTCCTAAGTCATATTCCCCTTCCCATCTATTGCACTCGAACATTAGAGTAGAATATGGTCTATCTCATAGTCTCTGTCTCTCAAATGCATAACCAAATGCAAGAAAGCCGAAAATAACAAATAAAAAAACCAACCACCCCCATAAATTACACTCATAAGACTCCATGACTATATAATACTAACCCCACTGTGGATCAGAGTACATGAAGGGTACTCCATGCCTAAAAATGTCGGCTACATGAACCAAGCAATCTAGAAGGGCACGTTTCCATGTGCAAGTAAAATAAATTAAGAAACCTGAATCATTATTTAGAGCATACAAATGAATTCTTACAATGTGGGCAACTCCAACCAACCTAGAGCAATCCCCATGCTGAAGCACTCACCTTACAAAGCATTCATTAACAAGCTAGTTTTGAGGAATTGTCTCCGTAATATTGTAAAGCGTGCAACTACAGATATCATAACAAATAATCCTTGCTTGCTTACAGACAACCTACTTAGATTTTCTACTTCCTTTTTATTTCTTCTGTTTGCTTTCTTATAAGGCAATGGATCCTCCTCACCCCAAGCAAAGATGTTAAACTTTCTACATGCGCAAGCAGCAAGTTAACTGACAACTTAAGCAAACTCATTACCATTCGAAATAGCCCCCATTCACTCGATATTTTATTATGTAACAAAAACTTTAAAAAAATATTAATATCAAACATATAGCGTATCAGAGCAATGTCGACATTATATCGACAATTCAAATAAAAACTAACCTATGAATGTAGATAAAAGCTGAAAAGAAAAAAATATATCTCTTCACAGCTTCTGCTTCCGCTACCATGTGAAGGCTAATCAACTACTCCATTCGTCTGCGTTAATCGCCGCGGAAATAAAGACGTTACTAGTGAAAAACAAATGATCCAAAAGTTCAAAGAATTAATAATCAGAATTAACAATACAGCGCCGTTCGCATCATGACGGATAATATATTAGATATCAGAAATCATCCGCGTAAAATAACAATCAGTTATGTTTTGGATCAGCAAATAAATTTAAAAATTCCTATAGAATTCATAAAATTTAAAAAAAAAGTACAGACATAAAACGAAAATAACAAATAAGAAAAGAAAATGCTTACGCAAAAAAAAAAAAATTCAGTTCTGCAGAAGAACAAAGATCAGAGGTGATGAATCAAACAAAATTCGGGGAGTGCAGAAGAACAAAAAGAGGGAGATCTGAGTGGACGATGAGATCAGAGCCGTTTATTAAAAAGCAAAATGCAAGGAGCTGCGCACACAGATGTCAAATGATCATTTGTAGTTGCAGGTTTGCCTCCGCTTGTTTCTTCTCCTCGGTAATAGAGATAGAAGAGAGAAGAGAGAAGAGAGAAGAGAGATACAATAAAGAGTCCAAGACACAGAGATATCAAAAATGTTGATCGTAAATTTTTTGTTTCTATAATATATATAAATTATTTTGTAAAAATATACATATTTTTTCTTTCCAACTTGGCAAATGTGAGAAAATGGAAGGAACATGGACATCCATTTATGTTTATGCCAGTAAATTTCAACTTGTCATAAAAGGGTAAATCTAGCTCGGGGAGTCAGTAAATGCTGAGCTAATTATGGTAATTATCTTTCTTAAATTAGTTGTTGAGGGGCACTTGAATATCATTATCTGGAACATGTAATTAGGGGGGGAAATGCATTAGATACTTTTACTTTCCTGCCATTTATAACGAGTAACCACGTGATGACAAAAAAACAGAGTTGATTTCTAATTCCTTGTCTTTGACTAACGTGATACATGGAAAATATTTACAAGTCAGTTGCTGTAAACAACTATCGTATTTTCGTAAAATTAAAAAAAAAAACCATGTTATAAATTTAATAAAAAAGTCAATAATCACTTTTTTTTTTAAGGACTAATCGAATTTATAATCTCCTATCTGAATAGGATAACAAGTTATATAAAATTATTTAAAAATCACATGATTAAATTTGTGTTTGAAGTTGGTAATGAGTAATTTTAGCTTGAGTTGGTAATAATTATTGATTGATATAAATTTTGTGTGCAAACTTTATAATTATAGTCATCTTGCGTTATTGAGGGTATCCAACAATAAACATGAAAACTGTAATTGGGCACTAAAGTGTTGCTAAGAAGATTAAGATAGCCTACTTTATACTCCCAAGTTAAAATATATATATATATGTATGTATGTATATGTATGTATGTACATGCCCAAGTGCTTGTTTCTCACGAAGTACGATGCCCGAATCAAAGATCATGCTTGCGTTTTATTGGCCAGTGTTGTTCAGGGGGATTCGTTGTTTTCATTTTTTGAAAGGTATGTACTCTACTCGTTGATTTAAAATCCGATGTTATATTGTGCAATAACTTTGAGAAAATAAAAATCACAATAGATATGAATATTAAAGCACTAATTAACGGCCTCCCATATCATTAGAGATGTCATTAGAGAAAATTTTTAGTTTTCATAATTATAAGTGAGATTTTAGTCCTGTTTGAGACTGAGATATTGTATCTTTTAAGTTGCAGCTGCTGTAAAAAAAACTATAATTATGAAATAAAAATTAATAATATGTAGTAAATATAAATTTTGAATAATAATTTTAATAAAATTATTAAAAATTTAATAAATTTTCTATCATACAAGTAAAAAATTATATTAATATAATTTTTAAAATATAGTAACTAATATTTACTAAATATTTTAATACTATAATTTTTAAAATACAAATAATCAATTTCAAATGCACCATTTATCTAGGCATTTGAACGTAGGATATATTTAATTATTTTTGCTCTGTCATCTATTATAAACACAACGCATACTTATGAGCCACATATAATACATGCTGTGGATTTTGAAAAGCAACGATAAATTTTGGACGGCGGGAATTTAGCTACATGGAGGGGGTAGGCCCAATTAAAAAGCCTAGCAGGCCCAATCCTGGCCTTCGGTTGAAGAAGAACAGGCCTATCCATGAAGCCAAACGGGCTACCATTTTCGAGCGTCAAAATGAACCATCCCCAAACCAAAATAAAAAACGACGGGGATTCTGAAGCGGAAGGGGAAGACAGAGAGAGTGAAGAGATCAAGAGGCTGTCGAGTGAAGTGAGCATAGAAAAAAAATGGGTGGAGGAATGGAGGCGAACAAGAACAGGTTCATAGAGGAATGGGGGGCGGCGAGAGAGAATTTGGAGTACAATTTCAGGTGGACTCGCCGCAACTTGGCCCTTGTTGGCTTATTCGGCATCGCTGTTCCTGTTTTCATCTATAAAGGCATCGTCAAAGAATTCGTAATTTCTCTTTCCCGATTTCCTTTTCCTAGATCTAAGCTTTCGAATCGATATCCCCTCCCAGTACAACACCTTTGTTGATTAACTGGAAAAATTATAAGTAATTGTCTTTTAGGGCTAGAATAACAAATGATAATTGTTGAGGATTAAAGTGGTGATTTGAAGATATTACTGTAGTTATATACTTTTGCTAAATTAGACGAGAACTTGAAACTATGAGAGTGAGTAATACTGCTTCTAATATTTTGTTTTTAACAATTTACTGGCATGTTTGGTTTCTGAAGTACAACTGATGAAATGGATGAGTTTCAATTAACAATTTATATTGACTGACGGCTTGCTGTCATTGTTGCTTTGCCATCTGGCATGGGGATTTTGGTTTTGCACGCAATACTTGCCCTGTTAGGGGTAGGACTAGTGAGGAATTCTGGTGTGAGTAAGTATTATTTTGTCCCAAACTTATCCTAGTTCGTGCGGCATTATATCATATGGATCATTGAATGATGTGGTTAAACTATTTGGTTTGAGCAAATCACTGAGGCTGAGAAATTGGGATAAGTTTGATAAGAGCGGTATTAATCCTTCTGTCATCCCTACAATCAACCTTGCTGAAAGGAAGTGTGCAACCAATATAAATGCATGGGTTTTAATGTTACAGTGGAATATTAAGGTGTAAATATTAGCAGAGGCTTGATTTTTCTTAAAAGTTTAGTACTGCATATCTCCAATTAATTGGGCACAAAATTTATTTATAAAATTATTTGATCTCAAGTTATTTTCTTTGCTGCTTTGTTTAATTAGTGATTCTCATGACATATTTGCTGAACTGTGTGACAGCACATGCAAGATGAAGATGCAGGCAGACCATACAGGAAGTTCCTGTGAGTTTTTCTTCTAATATTTGTTTAATAATAACTACGATGAAGAAAAACTGAGTTTGTAGTTTTCCAACATTTGGGAACTACTTTCCTTTGCTGTTGTAGTTTGAATTCTGCTTATGCTTGAATATTCCAATGTTATTTCAAGATTTTTTTTTTTTGGAGGGTAATGCTTCAATCCATTTGCCTTGGAGCTTCCCATGCTTCTTATATTGTGGAATCTGCTTCGCTGTTACTGTAATTGTTTTGGATTATGTTATAATTGCGCGCACAGAAGCTGCATATGGTAGTAAGATGCTCTTTCACATCTTATTCTAGTACGCATGATAGAACAAATCTAATGTATGAGCTGATTACCTGTTTCAATGTAATAAAGAAACTGAGAAGATACGTCGTTTTGAGATCGTTTGTTGCTGCAATGGCTCTACAAAATTGACACAGAAACTTTACTGTACAATAATGTACATTGTATTGGCAGGGATAGAGGCCTCTCCTTTACTTTTGATTGAATGGAGTTGGCCTGAGGTAGAAGCGAAATGATGGCTTCTGATTCCTCAGCTGAAAATTGCATTCCATCCTAACCATGTTTTGTGCATGCCAAATGCCTTAAGCTTGGTCATTGTCTGGTTCTTAGTTGAAATATTTCATTCCTTTCAATGATCACTTGTTTTGAAAATATTGTTTCTTATTGCTTAATTGGTTTTTGTCCATTAACTGTTGATACTATTATTATTCATATTTACAATAGCTTAATATTTAACATACCCTCCTTCAGTCTTTCCACCTCGGAATAGAGCTTTGAAATTGTTGACTATAACACACCTGCTGACATGATTTACAAATTTACTTTTCAAAATGATGTCACTCTTTATGTTTGCCCTTTATTGTTTCAAAAGGAGGGCCACTGAGAATTTTTTATTTTTAATTTTTCACATGTTTCGATTTTAGTAGGGAGGGGGTATACGGTTCGGTCTGATCCAAAACTGAACCGACCGGAACCGAATGGTTCTTAAAGAATAGAACCTAGTGAAATATTTTTATTTGATTCGGTTCAATTCGACGGGCAGCGGCTGGCTGTAATTGGATGATGCACGCCGGTCACAAGTCAAACAGGATGGAGTTCACGGGCGCAACGTAAACCACCTCAGGGGACGCCTTCAAAATTTAATCAATCAATTACGCCATGCCCAAAAAAAAAAAAAAAAACACTGTTGAATGCACATCAAGTTAAAATAGTTCGACTCTTTGTGCTCATTGGAGCTCTGCAATTCACGCAAATTGTATAAGCGGTATTTTGTCTCTATTTTGTGACCCCACCACCTTATTTTCTTCACATTTACGTATGATGATCGAATAGAATAGATCACTCCTTGAATTTTCATGCCACACACACAAAAAGGGCGCCCCAATTGCAGCATGTCTGCAGGATTATCACTCTTCATCATCACCGCTAACACTCTTGGTCACTTCTCAACCTGAGTAAGTACCGTTTAAGCCCGGACGATGACAACGCAACCATATATGAGATGACGGCAGGCTGCTGGCGAAGATGAGGCAAGCGAGTGGCAGCTGACTCGTGAGTGGTGGGTGCTGGCGGAGATGACAGCAGAAAAGCGTAAGTGCCTGACCAGCCTATTGGATTAATCATTATGACCGAAATTGTTGCACCTATCGATAAATGCCATGACGATTAATTTATAATATAATTATATTTAATGTAATATGAATGAGGTTACACTTTTCAATCAATAATTAGACTTTCCTCATTGTAATTGTAAAATGTAATATTGGGTAATTTTATAAGATATGAAATTATTATTCAATAAATAATACCACAACAACACTTGATGTCAAAAATTTGTGACCTCTCTTAAAAAATCGGTATTTTGTGGGCATAAAAGCTAAAAGCCCATGTAGAAGCTGAAAGCCCTATTAATCCACTCACGTTTGGCGGGAAAATTAAGTACCCATTTTGGCGTGCGAGGAAGCTTCTTTCTCCCCATTATTATAAAACCCTAATAAAAAGCATAAACAACCGGCCGACTGAGACACTCCAAAATTTTTCATCTGCCTGAGTTTCAATTCTGATTACGAATATGCCGGTGCTTCGATCTCGCGTAATACCTCCAACCAAACCCGAAATTGAACCCTTAAAGCATCCGGCGAATAAGATCGAGCCCGCCACTCCCGCCCGGACCTGGGACACTACTCGACCGGCTTCCAGTGGTGATGACGATGGTGACGCTGGCAGGAAGAGGAAATTGGATGTGAGTGAAAATTTACTGGGGTTAGAGGGTTGGGATAGTGAAGGATTTTTGAATTTGAGGTCGGGGAAGAAGGTTATAAAGAGAATCGGGGAAACTGATGGGGGTAATTCAGTCGATGGGAAGGAGAAAGAGAAAGGGAAGGAAAAAATGGGTTTTGAAGAAGTTAGAATGTTGAGGGAAGTGAATATAGATGGCGCTGATGTAGATAAATTGGACATAAAACAAAATTCTGATGGGAGTTGTAGTGAAAAGCGTCGAAGAAGGTTTGGTAGAGAGGAGAAAGGGAAGGCGAAGTTAATTGATGAAGATTCGACGGTGAATGGGATTCAATTTATCAATTTGGATTTGGAATTGGGTACTAAACATTCTGAAGAAAATGTAGTTAGCGTGAGTGAACCGAGAATGGAACAAAGGGTAGATAGGAAAAGTAGTGTTAGACTAAGTGAATCGAGAATGGAACAATTCAGAGATATAGCTAGGCAAAATGCATCTAAGTTTGCTTATTTCAATGTAGAGGAGAATCATTTGTCTGATGATAATGAAAGGCCAGTGGTGGTAGATGGAGAAGTGGAGAGGGAGATTGAAGATTGGCCTGGTCCTTTCTCTACTGCAATGAAAATTGTTAGGGAACGAGAGGAGAAGCTGAATGTGAGGCAGAGGATTGGCTCTTTGGACCCAAAGAAGAAAAGTAATTCCCCAATATTGTGGATTCCCAAAAAGGGCCAGCGTCAGGGCCCGAAATTAATCATTCCATCATTGAAGGAATTGAGTATGAAAATTCTTGTTCAGAATGCTGACGCAATCACTTCACTTGAACATGTCCCGGATGCACTGAGGCACAAGCTCAGTTTCATGCTCTGTGATTCTCGGCGAATGAATAGTCATTTTCTGAACCTCCTTTTCAGTGGGTGTCCTACAGAGATCCGTCTCAGGGATTGTTCTTGGCTTACAGAACAAGAGTTCACTAAAGCTTTTGTGAGCTGTGACACCAAGAACTTGACGGTATGGTCCCTTCTTGAGAATGATGCCTTTTTTTTTTTTTTTGGTATTTCTTATGGTTGCATTAGTTTGGTATTCATTTCACTTTGTATTCTGGTCTTTGTTCCCAATAATTTGTCGAGTGTTTTGTTTCAGTTTAAATGCTTCCCTCGGTGTTTGACATATCTTGTTAATAGTTAGCACAGGAGTTCATGGAACTGTGGCCAACAGTTGTAATTTGTGGACAATATTTGCAAGTACCATTAGAAAATACGCCACTGGAAATATAGCTTTGTGACCTTTTGCTTCTTTTGAGCTCAGTATTATCTTGTCAATTTTTATTTTTTTTTGAAGTCAGCAATGTGTAAGTGCAGTTTCCTTGATGAATATGTAATTTAGTTTTTTGGTTTCTTTCTGGGTGGAACTATTGGAAGAATTGAAAGTCTTTGCTTTATCAATCAGGTTCTCCAACTTGACCGATGTGGACGCTGTATGCCAGATTACATACTGCTGTCTACCTTAGCTAGGTCATCGAATAGCTTGCCTTCCCTCACAACTTTATCCATCTGTGGTGCATGCCGGATTTCAGATGTCGGGTTTAAGGCACTTGTTTCTTCAGCTCCTGCTCTAAGATCTATAAATCTCAGCCAATGTTCTCTTCTTACCTCAATTAGCATGGACATCTTAGCTGACAAGTTGGGTTCATTTATACAAGAACTGTATATTAATGATTGCCAAAGTCTTAATGCTATGCTTATTCTGCCAGCACTGAGGAAGCTAAAACATTTGGAAGTTCTGTCAGTAGCAGGCATCGAAACTGTTACTGATGAATTTGTCAGGGGATTTGTTTATGCATGTGGTCATAATATGAAGGAGCTTGTTTTGACTGATTGTGTGTAAGTTTCTACAGCCATAATACGCTTATTGTTTTTGAGATCCCTTGGATTCAAAATTGTTCGGCTTCTTTATTTATGTTTGGTTCCAAATTTGGTGCAGGAAATTGACTGATTTTTCCTTGAAAGTCATTGCTGAAACCTGTCCCAGACTATGTACCCTTGATCTTTCTAACTTGTACAAATTGACAGATTTTGGTATTGGGTATCTTGCTAATGGCTGTCAAGCTATTCAAACTTTAAAACTCTGTCGCAATGCATTCAGGTTCGTTCTTCACCGTGATTTTGGGGTTTAGTGGTTTTATCTTCTTCCTTGTCAGTGCAGCAAAATCTACTGTGGCATCCCACCATTCTTTATTTCTGCTAGTTGAGATTTTAAAATGTTAGTTTTTTTTCATATTTATTTATCATGCGCTCTTGCAGATTGTTTTATTGTAAATGTTTACGTGCTTTACATCTGAGCGTGAACATAACTGTAGAATTCCCTTCTAATAGTTGATTCTTCACTAGCTTCATGAATAAGACATCGTGTGATAACTTCTTCTTCTTCTTCTTCTTTTTGCCTTTGTGGATATGTAAGATGAAAGGCAGAAACTGCCCTAAGCATGCCTCCAATCCTTGATGCATTGGTATTCTTCTCCACAAATCTTCACTAAATCTGTATTGGAAGTGCATTCTCATAAATTTCTTAATGTTGGTTTTTCAGGTTGGTTGAACTACCTATCTGTGTTGTATATATTCATTAATGCTTAGCAGTGATTTGATTGAACTTTGAAACTTTTTCAGTGAGTCTTCTAAGCCATTGAAGATTGTGATATGCATACTTGGTTTTGTCTCCAACTTATAGTTTTGTACTTTTGTTGACCCAAATATGTATATCTAGGTGTTTTCTATAAGCATGTAATTTCTAAAAAAAGTTAGCTCTAGAGAAGTTTTTGGGCACTGATGTTTTCTGGCTGATTCAGCTATATATGCTGAAAACTACTTTGAAATGTTGTCTTTGTTTTCATGTGATGTAAGACTCTAGATATGAAAGTATAGTCTTAGAGCTTGTTGAAGAATACAGAGAGTTTAGAGGGCCTTTTTTATACTATGAGTTAGGCATTCCCCTTGTGTAGAGAATTTGAATGTCCAAGCCATCATTTGCCCTCTCTCCTAGAAGTAAACGTTAATTGGTTCTGGTGAACGTATTTAATCTGTTGTGTTTAATGTATAATTATGCTTTGTTCTTGTTGGCACATCATCAATGTGATTTCTTGACATTTTCGATCCTCTCAGGTACAGTCCTGACATTAATGACATAACTCTCATTTGTGCTACCTTCTTCTGTATATTACAGTGATGAAGCAATTGCTGCATTCCTGGAAACAGCTGGTGAGCCTTTGAAAGAACTTTCATTAAACAATGTCAGGAAGGTAAGCATGTTAATTCCTTTTTTGAGGTGTGGTCTGTGTTTATCTTAGTTTCTTTTAGAAATTGTTCAACGTGATATTGCAATTGTCCCTCAGTTGTGCTGTATGCATATTATTTCAACGATTGATTTAAGAGTTTCTTGAATTGGTTCTTGTGTGAATTTCATATGGGAAAATTCTGCATTGCTATTGCATGAATTCCTTATATGCTTGATTATCTCTTATGGATCCCAATCTTTTACCAAGCTAGGGTAATTACCTGCTTCATTTTCAGTTTAGTTGGGGTGAAGGGCTTTCTTGGAGTTAAAGTATATTGTCAAAATTTTTGATAGGGGTATTTGTAACTTTTTCTTAGGTTGCTGACAACACTGCCTTATCACTTGCCAAACGATCAAACAAATTGGTAAGTTTGGATTTATCATGGTGCCGGAATTTGTCAGATGAAGCTGTGGGTCTGATTGTTGATAGCTGCTTGTCACTGAGGATACTCAAACTTTTTGGATGTTCTCAGGTGTGCTTCATGTGCTGTACAAATATTACAAATCCATCTAACCATTGGGAAAGAAAACTATACATATTCTGGGCATTAAAGACTAATATTTGACTATGCTACTTGTGTAGATTACAAACACTTTCCTGGATGGTCATTCAAATCGGGATGTACAAATCATAGGTTTGAAGATGTCTCCAGTATTGGAACATATCAAGGTACCTGATTTTCATGAAGGTCCATTGCATTATTCCTCTGTCTTATCCTCATTGTGATCCAAAAATTGGATTCCTAGGTGTGGGGTGTTGACATCGTCATTTTTTGCAACCTTGCAACCGGGAAAATTCGATGTATGAAGGGCACATTTTGTTTTGTTTTTTTGGTTTTTTGGAAAGATAGTATAAAAGCAGTTACATCTGATATTTTTATTGTATAGATTTTCTATAATCCCTGACAGCTTCAATTATGCCCTTCTTGCCCTCGTGTAAACATGGAGAAATCCTTGTTTTCGATGGGTGCCTGCCGCAGAGAATTATGAGGGAGCAGCCGATTGAACAAGCTGACTCAATATCTCATGGATTTTACCATTTTTTAGACGCCGACAACTTAAGAGACCTCATATCTGTAGAGCATAGATTTAACATTGAAGTTTCATAGTCAGTACTCAGTATTTTCAAATCAGAATTCACGTACGGGAAATTTCATTTTTCCCCGCAAGTCACTACATAGTTTATTACGTACCACTAGCGGTTGACTGACTTTGACAAATGAAAATAATATGTTTAGCCTTATTAGGGGGTTTCTCTTAGAAACAAGATTTGAAATAAAAAAAGCCAATTAAAGTAAACAGCATAGCCGGTGTTTTCCCTTGAGAATTTTTGTCCCCTTTGTAGGAGGGCAGTACAGTTTTCTCCACTTCCTGTACAAGATTTTAATAATTTGAAAACCATTTTCATTCACCCTCTGTTAAATCATTAAGCTCAAGTAATAGTGCGTAACGCTTGATTGAAATAGTAAAGCATATATCAGTACCTTAAACCACTGTAACTCACGCTGCATCTGCAGAGCTGCCCCGGAGATGATATTGAGTCGATATTGGGGAGCCAACTTTCCAGCTAAGTGCAGAATGTTGTTCCCATAAGTATCTTTTGACAATAACAATAAATGTTTGCAATTGTTGATTTGATGCATGAGGTTCCATCTATTCTCTTGACGGTTCATAACTGCCAAGTGAAATAAATTATGGTTCTCTTCATCCGAAACCAAACTGCATGTGGAAATGACAAAACAATCTCTTCAACAACTCCAAGAACCCCTAGTTCTACTGCCAAGAAGAGCGGTGGTCCCAGTATTGATGAAGCTCTTCCATGGTCTAGATTTGTTGCTGCTTCCTTACACAGCTGTTTTACAAGTTGAAGTGCTTGATGATGGTTTTATTTTATCTCTTGTATTTCCTTTGTTTTGGGAACGGCATGCAAACACATTATCAATCGTAAGCATTAATGATTTTAGTTACGGGTAAAATATAGCTTTGTGTAGTACAAGCAAGGGACACACAAGGGTTTCATACCGAAACATGTTAATAGTTTCCTTAGTACCGCTTGCATTGTTCGGAATGCTGGAAGGCAAAAACCAAAAAGAAAATCAGAAAATTACTTTAAAAAAAAAATCCATTGACTGTTGGGAACTGATAGCTCGGTTTAAATAAGATTCATATCCATGCATACGTTTTGCCTTTTATGATATCGCGCGCAGGCTTCAGAATCAAGCTCTATCGGGTTACCTACAAGGAAGTGCAATAAACCTATTAATTTGGCTTTAGATCAATAAGCTTATTGCTTATAATACAGAAGCCAAACTAGTTGAGATATCGCCTTGCACATAACGTAACAAATTAACAATTTTTTATTCAAACAATATGACGGTCATTCAAAGTTATGAGTAGACAATAAAAAATTGCCGAGATAGAGATACTCACAATGATAAAGAAGGCGTTCCCAAAAACTAAGCTGTTTCCCACTTGGAAAGGCCGAGGGCCTTCCTACTAAGGTACTCAAAACAGATTCACCGTCTGAAACTTCAATTAAAGCTCTACGTGTGGATAGCGTCGAAGGTGTTTCAATGCCAAATCTGAGACAGTCATATGTATTTATTTGTTACGGAAATTAATGTCAGCACTGTCTCTTTAACATTTTCCATGGACGTAATAGAAAAGAAAAGATTAGTAACTGACCATAGAAACCAGCAATTATCAGTGAATTCATGAAGAAAGCGCCCAGTTTAACCAGTAGCATATTTGGGAGGATCCAAGTAATGATCGTGTTCAATGAAATCCAATAAAAATTTAACCATATCCACGTGGGCATGTCTGGCGGCCTCAATCAAAGGTATCCAGCCACTTTGGTTAGCAACCCCATTCAAATTTGGGTTTTCTTCAGCATCATCTCGGCAGCCTTGACATTTCCCACAATCGCAGCCATTGCGACGGCCGTATTTGTCGTTATTCTGAAGTGAGGCTTGCTCTCCTGATAACTCACTCAATAGATACCCCACAATGTTATCTACCGTGCCCGTGCCAACTGCTACATGAAGTGCTGTGTCCGTGTTGGCATGAAGGCTGGCTGCTAAATCAGAGTCTTGATTATTTTGCGTTTTAACAGAATCTAATAAATTCCCTCGGAGTACAGCTTGATAAAATTGCAGACACTTGCTGAGATGATCATCATCTGCCATAGAACACCAAACTAAATTATCAAAATTAATTCTTCTAATTTGTATACACTTCACTAGTTTTGTTGCTACTACAACGTACGTACCCGCACAGTTTTTCGGAGCTGACGAAGAAGAGGCCATCGCTTGGAGAATTGAGATGAGGCACATAGCCTTTGTTGCTTTTGTCAGGATTGAAATTAATTGTGCAATCGTTCGTATATCAATCAATCATTCCCTCTTGAGACTTGAGACGCATAAATTAATATTTACGGATGAGAATTAACAAATTTTGTGATCTTATCTTTACATGTATACATTATCTTTTGCTTTTTTTTATACGTGTGGACACATGAAGAAGCACGCATCCAGGTGCTATTCATGATGAACTTCAAGCATAATTGTTTAATATTTTGAATATGAAAATAGAATTTGACGAACTTGAAGGAATACTGGCTTTATGTTTTCAATATCTAAAAATAGGATACTGCATTGAAATTTAAGTTTGATGGACAACAGCGGCTTCTTCTCTGAAGGGTTTGGTCTCAACTCCCCCCCTTAAGGCCAAAAAAAAAAAAATATCATTGTTTATGCATTTATTTTGTTTATTATTTTTTTTTTTTTGGAAATTTCAATTTATGAGACATTCGTTACTCCATCGCCTTAACGGCGATATGGTAAGATAAGATAGGATGAAATTGGAGTATAGTTAATATTATTCTCTGTTTGGATTAGTTTACGAGTTTGATTCAACAATAATTTTATTATTAAAACTAATTAAAATAAATAAAATATTTATTTATTTATAGTTTATTTAATTTCTTATGAATTAAAAATGAAAACTAAATTAATATCAAATAAAAAAATTTAATTTAAATTTTTTTAATTTTTTTACTTATAAAAATTATATTATAAGTCAACGTCAATGATATTATTTAAATATAAGTCGTAATTTAATTATTTCTAGTTATATTATAAATATTTAATAATATATTATTTTTTAAAAAATAATTCAATATTTTTAATACTAAATAGAAATTATTTTAAAATGAAAATTATAAAATTATTTAATAATTATATGAGTTAAAATACTATTATAACTTATGTAGAAAATGGATTTACAAATATTATTTAAATAAATTAGCTATTTTTATACCGAATAAATATTTTGTATTATTATTAATTAAAAATAGGATTAATTATTATTTAAACTGAAGTGAATGAAATCTATTTAAATACAAATTAAAATTTCATAAAATATTATTTTATTAATGAGTTATATTTGCTGCAAATATTTGTATTAATTAGTTACTTACATAATTTAATAATGAATTACATAATTCATTGTTACATAATAAATTAAGTAATTAATTTGCTAACACGATAAAGCTTATCCTAAGTAATTATTCCATGGGGCTACCTTTGGAAGACAAGATTGGATTACATTAACTTTTAGAATTAGATTGAATTATATATAATATTATTTTTTATTTGGTATAATATCGGACATGACTATTTTAATTTAATTTAATAAAGCTAAATAACTATTTAAATAATATAATATTCTAAAATTATATTGATAATTATTGACTTTAATATCTAATATTCAATACTACTATAAAGAAATAGTTGATTATTTTTATGTTTAATATTCAATACTAGTTTAAATAAATTAATGAATAAAATTTTGATATTCTATATAAAATAAAATTACATGCTAAAAAAATTATAAAATTAATTATTATGTTTAATTTTTATTAAAATATTAGGTTAAATGAAAAATAAAAGAGTGATAAAGATGTCACAAATTCTTCATTTAATTTTATCGCACCTAAACCCATATAAAATATAAGGACTAATAATCTCAATTATTTTGGGGTAAATTTTAGTCTATCCTATTAGTCCATGACAACTAAATATACCTTAAATTAGATTATTTTATTAATCTCAAAATTTAATCCAATCTCCCAATTTATTTAAATTCCCAAACATAATCTGGGAGTATAGGATAAGCTTTTCACCATTTTGGAAATTAACGGGGAGTCCCATGGGACTTTTATACTCACTTCATTGACCTTGCCAATTGCCAAACATGGGCCAAGCTTGGGATTAGATAAAAATTGTCTGATCCCAAGAAATATCCTATATATCAAACAAAGCCTGAAAGGTGTAATATTAAAAAGAAAAAAAGAGATTAAAGTGGTAAATTTCTAGTTAAAATTATATTCATAATGAATAAGTTCAATAATTATCTTTTGATAAATTCTGTGTAAAAATTATATTATTAATTAATATATCTAATTTACTAAATGGCATATTATTATTATTGTTATTTTGTTATTATCCTTTTTTTTTTAATCTCACACACAATTTGGCATATTATTATTATTGTTATTTTGTTATTATCCTTTTTTTTTTAATCTCACACACAATTAACAGATTATATCTAATTAGATTATATACAAACACAAATTGAATGATTTTTCTCTGTAATATTGGTGTGAGGAGGAATCGATCATTTAACTAAAGCAAGGGTCAAGCCAATTGGATTATCTATTTTGAGGATAAATTAGGACATAATTTACATGAAGAATTATTGTAACAAAAATTAAATTAATTTAAGAAAAATGACATATGGATCACTGGAGTTTCTGCAATTGAATTTTAAGGGTTACAGTTGTGCATATTATTATTAAATATTATGCTGGGCCAATCTAGAGGATACACCAAGTGAGAGAGACGCGGACAGTGTTAGCCGGGAAGGGGTATGGGGCTCGGTCGGGGAAATGGAATAACACCTGGCTTTTCATTCTCGGGTCTTGAATAACCTGCCAATGTGCTAATGCGCACCCCCAACAAGCAAGCAAAGCATAAAATAGATCGGATTCTGCACAGCCTGCGGTGAGAATGGACAAGAACATTAAAATGGCATCAACTACTGATGAGAAGAGTGACAGTGATTCTGAATGCCAAATATTATGAAGGCAATATCTTTCAAAAAAAAGAAAAATTGGGCTGTTCGATTAATTCACTGTTGTTACCACCGGGTACAGTGATTGCTGCTGCAAATACTACTGTAGCAATCGGTGCTGCTACTAAAGACAAAGATGACGCCGTATCTTTTCATCCATATTTCGCCTTCTTTAACCAGTTCCTCATGTGACTCCGTAATTAAACACGTACTGTTGCTGGTGTTTTCCCTGCAGAACTTTTTTCCTCTTTATACGCTACCCGTACAATTTTCTCCTCTTACTGTATGAAACTTCCAAGATAATTTTCATTAATTACTAGTGTCCATATGCAGGTCTACGGTATTATTATTATTATTAAAAAAAGAAAAAAGGGATGGCCAAAGTCTTTTTTCAGCCCCAATCTCTCACAGGATTTGAACTTGAATAACCAATTAAATAAAATTCCTTGAAATCCACCGAGCTAAGCCTCTGAGGACGTCAATATATATGTAAAGTAGTACCTCTCAAATGTAGCTGCAATGCTTAATAATCGCCTTAAACCAACGTAACTCATGCTGCATCTGCGTAGTTGCACTGGAGGTGAGACTGAGTCGATGCTATGGTGCCAATTGTCCAGCTAAACGCAAAATATTTTTACCAGAACTGTTTCAAAACTGCCCGTTTGAAATGAGATTGAATACATTTTCTTGACTGTTCTTAACTGAAGCCATGATCTTATCAGTATTCATGAAGCTACTTTCATAGTCCAGTATACTAATTGCCTCCGCGCAAAGCTGCTTTACAAGTTTTAAGTGCTTGATGATGGATCAGTTTTATCTCTTATATTTCCTTTTATGTTTGGAACTGCTCGCATCTAATTTAAGTGTTAATAATTATGTAAGTAATGATCGATGATGAAATTAAATAATATAGCAAGTACGAGGTGCCGCGTCTCCAAATTCCCCTTTCGGTGCGCTGTAAGGCAAGAACAAATTAGTTCATTTTATTCAAACTAGAATCTGAAATTAAATTTGTTAATCTAGGAAGAGCAATCATGAGAACAAATCAAGGTAGGCATTTCATTTCTTGAATTAGTTCGTATTATCTCTCTTGATCAGTGCTTGATTAGAGTGAAAGACCAGAAATTGCTATTGTAATATGAAATATGAATTAGTTCGTATTATCTCTCTTGATCAGTGCTTGATTAGAGTGAAAGACCAGAAATTGCTATTGTAATATGAATTAGTTCGTATTATCTCTCTTGATCAGTGTTTGATTAGAGTGAAAGACCAGAAATTGCTATTGTAATATGAAATATGCAATCAAAATATTAGGAGCTTTTTTTTTTTTTTGGAAATTAAAGATATTAGGAACTTAGACCCAAGAGATTAAGTAAATCTATATCACCTCACACAAAATAGAAACTTAATGATTTTAGCAAATAAATGTGTCTGTCCATGCCAACATAAAAAAATTTTGGTCAATACATGTGCCTGTACATGCCGACATGGATATAAAAAAATTAATCATAGTTTAAATCTTTATGATACCAACGTGAGTCCTCATCTGGTGAGTTCACCTCGATTAAATAGTGGATTAAAGCTAAAGCAAACCAAAACGAACTCCATATTCCGATTAAAAAAAAATGTGTATGCATTGCTTTGAAAGAGTGCAATCTAGACGTAAATAATGTATTAATTTTTCAATGCATTGCTTTGAAAAAACAATGTATTAATTTTTCAAAAATAAACTATCTTTTTCACTAATTGAAAAAGGTGTCCCTTATACAGCATACTTTTCATTTTTTGGAGCAAAATTTTCTTACAAACATTGTCAACAAAAAGAAACTAATAGGTGGGCTTCAACTAAAATTCTAATTACGTACCTAACATTCGAGATGCAGACATTTCACCAATAACATGCACACCGCCCGAGACAGTCACAATGATAAATAAAGCGTTGCCGTAAGCTTAGCCGTCTCCCACTTACAAATGCCGCAATCATAAGAGAGTCACCACCGCATAATTCAATTGAAGCTGCCTCGGGATAACCTTCGACGTGTTCCTGTTCCAAGTCTAAGATGAGAATTCGTAATTGGCCAACTGTAAATAGCCAAGAGAACCTATTAGGAATTTAAATACATGTAATTGTGGTATAAGCTCAAAGATATACTGTGATTAGCTCGAAAATCATCTCTCACTAATTTTATCTGGAGAGATATAACCTACTCCAAGAATGTCTATGGAAGGGAATATACATGTCCTTATCAGGACTAGAACTTATACCTTCACTTTTATGGGCTGCTCAAGATACCTAACTCTAGCATAGCTAAGGCATGGCTCAGAAAAAACTGTAAATTTTAGCTTTTCATTATCGTCCCAAAATTTTAAAAAACTAGGGACAACTTTAGCCGTAATGGAGGAAATCAATAGCGAATCTGTTACAAGATCGTGCCCATCAATGATACATGGTGATTTTTTTTTTAATGGTTTCGTTACTGTCAATAATTTATCTCAATCAGTTAATTTCTATTAAGGGATTTTTTTAATTTTAGTAATTAGTCTTGTTTAATTTATCTTGGACTCAACCTCGCCCAAGAATATTATACACAAGTGTAACACTATAGAGTTAATTTTTTTAATTGATTTTTAGTAAAGTCAACTCTTTCTTCTATCAGGTTTATGCGATTAAAGCATTACTTTTATTTTTACTTTTAAGGGCTATCTAAAATTAATGGACCTATTTTCAGTTCACTAATTCTTCCATAGCCCATATACACTACCAGTCTACAACAGTGTCTCACGTAATTCTGCAAATTGTATTGACAAAAATGTCATCAAGTTTCAATATATTACGTTGTTGCATCTTTGCATACATTTATGCTTCGGATTGACTGAATTCTATCACTAGTTAACAAGATATAAACAACCGATTATATAGAATAAACCAACTACAGATTGCCAATATATTCCACTCTTTAATTAAAAGTATCAAAGGTATTTTAAATCGTACCAACGCGGTAGCCACGCTAACATTGCAAAAGAGACCTCCTCAAATTAATATATATGATGCTTATTAATTTTTTTTTTTTTTTGGTTATGATAATAAATAGTAAGCCAACCGAAAAGTAAATGAATGAAACTTAACGACAGGCAGTACATCGAAAATATGGCAAAAATAATAATAATGATGGCAGCCACTCATGCTTCGTAAATCTTCTTCTTCCTCGCCATGAAGATCTTCTTCTTTTTCAGTGGTAATGACAACAGTCATTTTGGCTTTGGGTAAAAAAGGGTTGCCAAAATCATTTCATTGACAAAATCCTCCTTGTTTTTTCATTAGGTTTCAAACAATGACAAGAACTAGATTAGAGATGAAGATTGAAAAGAAAAATTAAAAGATAATTAGAATGATATATTAGCGAAAGAAAGTAATATTTATTGCTTCTAATTTTTTAAAAGTTTGAAAGGATAATAAAAAGAGGGAATTTAATATATTTTAAATTATTATTAATTAATGGTTATACAGTGGGTTGTGAACTTGTGATGTGAAATATCGAATATACGTGGAATAAAGAGGCTGTTGGATTCTTTGATCCGCTTCATTTTTTGCATAATTTTTAACGCCTTAAATTTAATAAACCGCTGCCTAAGCCTAACCCATTCGAACGCGTAATCCGCAAATTAAGACAACTTCGCATCAAACTCAGGGATTCAGAATTTAAGGTCACTGAACCCAATCGCTTCCGCTTCCTACGGATCTTAAAAAATCAGCAGACATAAGCTAATGTAATCTAATCTAATCTTGTTTGATTTTCAGACAGAGGCCGGGGATCCACTTGGTAGCTTTTGTCACGAGAAGAGTACGATGAGACATAAGCACGTCACACGTGGGTCACGCTCCTTTGCAGTGGGTGGAGAGTGCAAAGTGTGGTTTCATATCTCACCAGTGGACAAAATGGACGGGCTCCAATGCCGGCCCGCCGCAGCTTATCAAGAGTACTTAATTAGTTATCATTATCAAGACCCCAACTCAAGGAAATACAATGACACTTAGAGGTTGTTTGTTAAATGTTTGAAATCTGAAATTTTGTTAATTTTAGTCATTTTTTAAAATTTGTTTGTTTGTTTTTTAGAACTTATGTCTGATTTTCAGATATTTACGTCTTAATAGAAAAAGTAAACTTTTGTGACTTTTATCTGAATGAAAAAAGGTCTGAATGACAACTAAATATTATATTCCAAAAATATCTCTGTAAAATAATTTATTTCCTAAACTATAAAATATAATCCTCCTTTTTTGTTTTAATTTATAAGGATATAAATGTCAAATAACCAAATTTAAGATGTTTTTTATTGTAAAAACAAACAAGATGCCACTTAAATTCAGATATTTAAAAAAGAAAAACAAACACGCTATTCGATTTTAGTATTGACTCCATTCTCGACTTTAGAAAAATTCAGACCTATTTAGATTTCAGACAAAAAAACAAACGCTACCTTAATCCCCTTCACAAATATTTAATCCCTAATGGCCATAAAAATAATCATCCAAAACCTTTTTGTTGGTAGATTTGTAATTTTACAAGTCATATTGTCGAGATATTAATATGGTTTGTATGTTTTAAAATTTTTTATAAATAGAAAATGTATTATTATTAAAGATGAAACACATCATCACGTGCTCACTGCCTGACAAGTGTTTGCCAATACCCCTTGCTTTATTATTATTATTATTTTTAATAAAAAGAAACAGAAAGTCTCTTTGATCTTCAAGAGCATATGGTTTATGAAGAAGCTGCTGGTAAGCTCTTGATACTTGAACAGTTGAGCCTTTGATCCCAAAAGTGCCCATCAATGGTGACTTTGAAAGCAGGAAGCAGACCACCATGGGTGGGACTAGGGGCAGCAGTTTGGGTGCAAATAGCAGCTGGGAATGCATACAATTTCCCTCTGTACTCACATTCTTTGAAATCAGTGCTTGGATTTAACCAACACCAGCTCACCATGCTTGGTGTTGCTAATGATATTGGTGAAAACGTGGGCTTGCTTCCTGGTCTTGCATCCAACAAGTTTCCTCCTTGGCTTGTTCTCTCCATTGGTTCCCTTGCTTGCTTCTTTGGTTATGGTGTCCTCTGGCTGGCTGTTAGCGGCACTGTTGAATCTTTGCCTTACTGGTTGGTGAGTATTCTTTCATCTGTCCTTCACTGAGTATTTGTTTATATATGGGTATATTATTTAGTCTTTTCAGATCATTTATAATGGAATTTCATTGATTGAAATTGGCATCTGCTGTAGTTTAAGGGTTGTTTAGAGTTGAGTTACTCTGGCTTTTAGTCTACAGCTATTGTGAACTGAAATCACTAACTGTCAAGTAAAAGTGAGTGGTTAGTTGGTACATATTAGCTAACAGCTAAACTCTAGTGAAAACACGCGTTCTAAAATTTAAGTAGAAGCACAAAGTTACAGACATACCTTAGATTTTTATTCTAGTACACAGTTGATTTTTGCTATTGTATTTTCCATATGGATCTTCTAGTGCATTTGTATATTTTTAGCACTGCCATCACAAAACGATGAAGTTGACAAATTGGAGGAATATGTGAGCACAAAACCTTTATTGGGATTTGCTTTGCCTCCTGGACCTTGTTAGATGTTCAACGGAATGGAAGTTAGCTAAAGCTTTAAAGGATTGTTTCTCATTTTGACTTTTTTTTTTCACCGGGTATGGAATTGCAGTTTTACTTCATCTCTGGCTCTCAAATTTATGCTGATCATTGTTTGATTCTTTAGTTAAGTCAATTGTGAGACAGCTCAAGATCTGGACTTTCACAGTTTATAATTATTTATAAATATATAATTATAGTTATTTATTCTTTGCAATTTTACAGTTATGGATTGCACTTTGTGTTGCCACCAATAGTAGTGCTTGGTTGGGCACGGCTGTGCTTGTAACCAACATGAGAAACTTCCCCCTCAGTCGAGGCACTGTCGCCGGCATTCTCAAAGGTTATGGGGGACTCAGTGCTGCTGTATTCACAGAAATTTACAACATGCTGCTTAATAATTCCTCTTCTAAGCTACTACTGGTCCTTGCAGTTGGGGTTCCTGTTGTATGTCTTGTAATGATGTATTTTGTTAGGCCCTGTACTCCCACTTCTGTTGAAGACTCAACAGCACCCAGCCACTTTCTTTTTGCCCAAGCGGCTAGTGTTGTGCTTGGCTTCTTTCTTCTAACAACCACTATATTAGATCATATGATTCCTTTAAGTGCCTCAATTTCTTATGCTTCTATTTTTATAATGATTATCCTTCTCATGGCTCCTCTTGCAATACCTGTAAAGATGACAATTTGTCGCAAGAGAACTAGCGAATCAGGGATACTTGACCGATCGGTAGGGTCTTCGGACTCTGTGGTTCAGGCTGGAGGTGATGCAGACAAATCAGAGCCACTATTGGATCCATCCTCATCAACAACAGATTTGGGAAGTTTTCGCGACAATGATGACGTATCAGAGGTGGCCTTGCTTCTTGCTGAAGGTGAGGGTGCCGTGAGGAGGAAGAAAAGGAGACCTAAAAGAGGAGAAGATTTCAAATTTACAGAAGCTGTAGTCAAGGCAGATTTCTGGCTTCTTTTCCTGGTTTATTTTGCTGGAGTTGGTTCAGGGGTAACTGTTCTCAATAATCTGGCTCAGATAGGGATTGCACAAGGCGTGCATAATACCACAATTTTGTTGTCTCTATTCAGCTTTTGCAACTTTGTGGGTCGACTCGGTGGCGGAGTCGTTTCTGAACACTTTGTCAGGTTAGTACAATCTGAGCTAGGAAATGAATTCGCACATCATCTAATTATTTTTCAAGATTGTTAAGAATTCAGAATTCAGGTTCTTAGCTTTCAGTTCTCCTGACAAGCTTATGAAAAAAAAATTCGAAACTTTTCAAAGTTAGCTATGAATATGAACCAGTGGAACATCCATACATGATCGTAATTTAATTCCTAATAAATGCTAAAATGATCACTCAACATCAAAATTTGTAGCTCGAATGTCGAAAGTCAGTTTATTGCTCTATTTGTATCTTTAAAGATACCAAATGGTAAACTCAGTTCTTTTCCGGGTAGGATAAGCGAATGCTGATAATCAATCCTCATCATAGTTGTTAAAAATGATGCTGGCACACTCCAATAATTTGGCATTGGTGTGCCATTTTTTATTTTTTGAGGTTATATCCATTGTTTTGTATGTCTTCATCAAAAGCTTATGTAGCTTTTTGTCATTTGCAGGAAAACAATCCCTCGTACAATTTGGATGACATGCACTCAAGTAATTATGATCATTACGTACCTTCTGTTTGCTTCTTCTATTGATGGTACTCTTTATGCTGCAACTGCATTGCTTGGAATCTGCTACGGTGTTCAATTCTCCGTCATGATCCCAACTGTCTCTGAGCTTTTTGGCTTAGAGCATTTTGGCCTACTTTCTAACTTCTTGGCATTAGGGAATCCTCTTGGTGCATTCCTTTTCTCTGGTCTCTTGGCAGGGTATATATACGATAACGAGGCAGCAAAGCAGCATGGGTTTAACCTGGTAACTTCAAATGCCGTCTCCTGCTTGGGTCCAAATTGCTTCAGGATCACCTTTTTTGCACTGGCTGGTGTCTGCTGTGTTGGTTCTATTTTGAGCATTATTTTAAATATAAGGATAAGGCCTGTTTATCAAATGCTTTATGCTGGGGGTTCCTTCCGATTACCCCAAACTTGAAACAAGTGAGATAATTGAAGTGAAGACCGGTAGCTTCTGAACTTTTTGTTGAGTTTTCGAGGAGCACATCTTATAACCATTCAGGCTTTAGTAAGTTTGTTTTTAGACTCTCATGAATGCAGCTCCAAGTTGCTTCTAAGCTCAAGTCAACACACATCTATCCTGTAATATATGCGTTTTTTCCGTTGTCACAGACTTAGAAGTATTAGATCGGCTATATCTTTTTCTAATTTGTACTGTGATCTGTAAGAAGTAGATATATGAATGAGTATGTGTCATTGCTCTGACAGTAGATTCGCATTTCTCAGCTTTTACTTAGTTTTGCCCTGGCCCTGGGGTAGTTTGTGATTCGCATTTCTCAGTTTTTACTTTGATAGATTGTTTTCAGTTCGATTATATATAGCTTTCCAATATATGCTTGAGATCCAATTACTTATATTGTATTAATCATTGTCACTACAATATTGGGATTTGGGAGGTTGGTCTTTTTTGGGAGGTCTCAATGAAGGGGATCATAAATTATGTTTATGTTAGCTATTAAAGCTGTAGTTAGTGAGCTTTAAGTTGGATCAACCTCACTGAACTGAAACTAGTAACACAGTAACAGCATTATTTATAATGGTGGGAGAGAAAACTTTGTACTTGGCAACTAATGAATGTCCCCAACTGTTATGACCTATAAAATAGCTAAATTCAGTCGTAATAAAAGTTCAGATTCAGATTTGATATACACGCCACTATTTAACAGCTATAGACAAATGATTAATATACACACACCCGGGCACACAGAGCCACAGACACCCATCATACAGGGTCTATTTCAGATTTTATTATGTGTGAGAGTTGTTACATTTGTAGAACACATAATGAAGTTTTTGTGCATATACAGGTGTAAATATTAAAGCTTACCCAACTGCTTAAAATGAAGAAGCCCATATGATATAAACCATGCATGAGGATCCTGCTACAAATGAACCTTAAATTCTATTAAATATATTTAGGCAACTCCTAATCATATCACATAAACTAATGAACCCAAAAAGAAGAAAGAAAGAAGTTCTATGAAAACATACACGGTCTCTCTCTCTTTAACATTTGAAACTGGAGAAAACACAAAACATCAAGTGGGTTTCAAGTCCTGAAACAGAGTAGCCCACAGTGTCTGATCATCAAATCCACCACCACCACCACCATTCAGCCTTTCCTTGCTGCTGTCAGCATAAACCCTAGGGCTTGGAGGCCGTCTATCCAGGGGCCCAGACAATATTGGGCTTCTGCTAGCATAGATCCTTCCATCTATTGGCCCAGATAAAATTGGACTCCTGTAAGTAAACGCCGATCTGTCTTGCATGCTTCTATCAAGCGGCCCTGATAGCTTCAAGCTTCGATTAGCCCCCGTCAGGTTCTCTTGAGCCACCCTGCCATCCAATGGCCCTGACTTTGCGATCCTCCTGGGTTTGAGCACAGGCTTCTCCACTTTAACCTCCTTCTCACTCTTGTACTTCCTTGTCATTATTGCTCCTTTGCATTGCTCTTGATAGAGGGTTGGCTCAGGTTCAGGCAACCTCTTGATGGAAACAACTTCGTGAAAAATCAACTTGCTGAGGCGCTTGGCGATGTTCTTCCTAGCTTTGTTGAGTGCTGAAACAAGCTTGGATAAGCTCTTTGGGCCACCCCCAACTTCTTTTCTAGCGAGCTTGAGTATCTCTAGCCTGTGCTTGGCTACTGAAATGCCCATGCTTTGAAGAAACTCATGGTTGAAGTAGCTTAAATCTTCTTTTTGGAGCTCATTGCGAACAAATGCAAGGCCATACTCATATACTAGAGATGGTTCAAGATTGGTTCTTGATAACCAAGAGAACCAGTCCATTGGCAACTTGTTTTCTTGTAATAGATTGACGGTTATGGTAAGTTTTGGGTCCATGTGCCTATATATATAAACAAACATGTGACGTGAGGTGGTCCTAGAGATAATACAAGAAGAAGATAAGAAGGTGAAGATGAATCAAGTAAATGTGGAGGGTAAGTGGAGATTGTGTGAGTGTTGTGTATCTCTCTTTGTGAAATTTGGATGTTAGTTGAGTTTTGAGAGTGACACAACTAGAAATTTGTGGAATTCAGGAAACTTACTGATCCTGTGTACAGTAGTAATTAGTTGGGTGTACTTTTTATGTCATGTGTGTTGCGTTTGTTGCGCTCACCCAAAAGCCAGCCAAGCGGACAAAGAAAGATACGTTGTATTATATAATTTATGTCCCCCATTATAGTGGTATTGTAATAAATGGGTACTGGCAAAAGAAGTGCCAATTGAAGGGCTGGCTTATGCTATTTTTGTTGCGGTTGGGATGGGGTTGAGTAGCAGACGATGATGGTGCATAAATTGGCAATTCACTATCAAACTACTAGCCTTTCTGTATGGTCTAGTTCCGTTTGCATGTCTTTATCTCATCGTACAATTTACTTTTCTTTAAGGCCAATTCTCTTTCGGGCCAATTAATGGCCTATTCACTACTCATAGCTATTGGACTACCTACAGAAAACAATTTTGAACCCTACGAGTAGATATATATATATTTTTTTATCCCTTTGAGGGGAGATTCGAGCCATGCTATTTGTTTGTTCAAGACAAATCTCTAGCCTGACAATATCATTATCAGTTCTTAAAAAATTTAATCCTTGAGATTAAATGCATTAATTTCTAATATACTCTTCAGTCGTGGCTGTGCTTGATGCACCTATAAGTTATGTTATAATCGTATGAGTTTAAAATTATGGCTCTAAAAGTGAGAGACGACTCAAATGCGGTCATCAAGCACATTGAAAGATTTAACTACAATAACCTACCAGACGTACTGTGCCAATTAACATGGCAAAAAGTCTTAAGTGCAGTCCATAAATGTCATTTTCTCAGTTTGGTTGAAACATTATCACGAGCGGCAGGTAAAAGATAGATACGCAGGCCTTCAAAAGTCATAACATGGGGCTTGAAATTGGTGGAACTTGAGCATATTAAATTTCTATAATGTACAGTTAAAAGCACTCAAGAAAAACAGAAAGGGAAGCTTCCGATATTTTTGTTATTATTGTGAGCAGAGAGATAGAATATGATTAGAGAGTGATTAATTAGGGTCCCAGAAATTGACAGGCTACGTGTATTTATGCATATTGAGGTGCCCCAAGTTGTTAAGAGACTGTTGCAGTGCCATTGCTAATTTGCCATATTACTTCTCTCAACAAATCATCTAGTGTGATAACTATATATCCAAACAAATAAAGTGTGTGTATATATATATATATATATATATATATAGGCCTTCCACACCTGACACCACCAAGGATTACCTTTGACCAGTTCTTTGTCGCCTCAGCTTCACATCAAGGTATATCTCTGTTTCTTAATTCTCGCTTTCATCTTTTCGGCCAAACTGAAGTACTAATGATGCTGAGCAATTTCGTAGAAACTCCTGAGTGAAAAAGTTGGCTACTCATTAAAAATTAAGAATTGGTAGACATGCACGTGCTTCCGTCAATTCATGAGCTAAGAGATTGTGTAGCAAATGCACATGCTTCCATCAATTTGTGAATTAATTAGGCCTTCCACACCACCAAGGATTACCTTTGACCAGTTCTTTGTCACCTCAGCTTCACATCAAGGTAATGGTATAAACCCTTCAATGGCCCCCCCTCCCACTCCCACTCTGATTTGATTTCAGAGTTCACAGCTGCACAAGGGTTAGACGTTGCACAAGAGAAGAACTTTTTGATTGGATGGTTCTCACTTTTTTAACTCCAACTTTAAGAAAAAGGGTTCAATTCTTGTAAGTGGTAAATATGGATAAATTTTTCTGTTTTCTATTATTTATTATTGCACATTTTCATAGCTATTTCTCGACTGCATTTATCAGTCATTGCGTGTTATTCAAGATTGGTTCTAACTTGGCTTTTGTATATACAAATCTGATTCATGTCATGCGATCTGAGAGAGAGGGGGTGGGTGGGGTGGGTGAGTTGGCAAGTGGCAACATTAAGTATTAATATTACTTTTGGGACTCACCTACCTTACAACAGTTGTAAGGTACCACCAATTTTGTTTTTTGTGAATTCAGTCCGTAGCCATTGGATTTATTAAAAGATGATTTCAACGGGAGAGATTTGTCTGTTTAAATATTAATATTACACTCCCTGATATTTATTAAAAACTCAAAAAAATAAACAAGTTAAAATTTTTAGCACATAAGTCCGGATTGTTTTAAATTTATATTATTTATTTAATAGTGAGTCTATAAATAAATTTTATTTTTAATATTATTTATTTTATTTAAAAGAATAAATTTTTAACGTTACTTATTTTTTAAAAATAAATATTATTTATTTTTAGTTTATTTAATATTATTTAATCATAGGCTTATTACTATATTTATTCTTTCAAAAAATTAAATAGTCTTAAATAAAATAAAATAATCAGTATGAGTCTTAAAAAATAAATATTATTTTTAATATTTTTCATTTTTATTTTATTTTATATTATTTAGTCATAGGCTTAATATTATATTTATTCTTTGAAAAAACTACATATATTAAATATAATAAAATAATTAGCATTGAGTCTTAAAAAATCACTTTTAATCAATATTATTTATTTTATTTTAAAGGATAAATTTTTAATATTATTTATATTATTAAAAATAATTATTATTTTATATTATTTTATTTAACATTATATAATCATAGACTTATTATTATATTTATTCTTTCATAAAACTTAACAATGTTAAATAGAACAAAATAATTAATAATCAGTCTAAAAATTAATATTTCTTAATATTATTTATTTTATTTTATTTAATATCATGTAATCATAGGCTTATTATTATATTTATTCTTTTAAAAACTTAATAATATTAAATAAAATAAAATAATCAATAGTGAGTCTTAAAAATAAATATTATTTATTTTATTTAAAATAATTTTTAATATTATTTAGTCATAGACTTATTATTATATTTATTCTTTTAAAAAGCTAAGTAATATTAAATAAAATAGAATTACATTTTAGAAGATCACTAGCTAAAACACATAAACTTATAAATAAATGTAAATAAAAATTAAATTATATTAAATAAAAAAATTACATTTTAAAGAGTCACCAATCAAAATACATAAAATTAAAAATAACTGTAAATAAAAAGAAAAGTAAGGGGCTAAATGAATTTTAACATAAAAAAAGACAAAAATCCGTTGCACCTTACAACTGTTGTAAGGTAGGCGGACCCTACTTTTTGACTTTCTATATCTGCTTACTTTTTATACCTACCATTAACTATGTTCGCAGATAGAATTTTACAGATTAAATATTAATTTATATCTAATCTATAATTTTACAGATTATAAATTTTTAATCTAATTCAATCCAATTTATGGATTTGTGAAATTCAATCCAAAGTCAATCCATAAGTCTATGGATCGGATGCGGATTTAACCCAATTTATCATTTTGTAGATTGATTTGCGGGTTAAAAATTTTTAATTCTGTCATTTCCACAAACTAACTAAATAAAAAAAATAATATAAAACTAGTTTTACTATCGATCAAATTATAAAATTTAAATAAATTAATTGTTTAAATAAAGTTAGAAAATAAATTCAAAGTTTCAAAATATAGTGCACTAAAAAGAAGAAAATCTCATTTGTTTAGAGCAATACATGAAAATTAATTGCTTAGAAATTTATATTTACTTATTTAATTTTTTATTTTATAGTATTATCAGATAAGATATAATATAGTGTTATGTAATTATATTTTAACCTAATTATTTATTAGTAAGTATTAATGTTATATTTATAAGTTTAATTTTTTATTTTTTTGTGAATTCACAAATTTTTACAGATTTACAGAAGTAAATTTATATTCAATCCACTAACTACGGATTTTCAAAATTTCAATCCAATTTAATCCATTAATTCAAGAATTGATTTTTTATAACAAATTTATACAGATAAACTAAATTAAATGGATCAGATTGAATTCTAAAGACCCCTACTTGCTATGTAAAAAACGGGCTTGTGATTTGCAAGGGAGACGGCTTAAGCCCATAAGTTCCATTCCCCATTGGTCCAATTTATCAGAAAGAGAGAGCTTAACCGGAATTTTTAAACCAAATAGGCCTTTGCGTCAAATCCAAAACTTATATGTGCGTTATACTTAGTCTAAAAGTTAAGGACCTAATTGTAATTTTATTAATTGAACGTAACACTAACCCGGCCTGAGACCCGATACCCGGTTTGGTTTTCGAAACTGTGAATTAGGGTTGACGTCGCTCGTGCTTGCCTCTCTGGTTCATCCCTTTTCACAGACCTTTAGGAACTTCAATTCCCTGGAAATCATCCCAATGAAAGAAATGGGCGAAACCGAAGAAGTGGGCTCATCGCTGATAAAGCAGCTAGCGTCCTGCAAGAAGGGCACCCGCGAGAAAGCCCTAAACGCCCTCTTAAAAAACTGGCTCCCGAACCAGACCCAGATCTCCGACGACAACATGAAGAAGCTCTGGAAGGGCCTCTTCTACTGCGTTTGGCACGCTGATAAGCTCGCCTTTCAAACCCAGCTCATCGAATTCCTCGCCTCCGTCATCACTTCCTTCGATCTCCCACTCGCCATTCACTACTTCTCCACTTTCTTGCTAACCATGCGCCGTGAGTGGACCGGCATCGACAGCTTGAGGTTAGATAAGTTTTACTTGTTAATTAGGCGTTTCTTGCGTTATTATTTTCAGATTATGAAGAAGAATTTTTGGGATATTGAGCTTGTGAAGAAATTAATGGGTATTCTAGTTCATAGGAGTTTGTTATCTGATGACAAGTTTCTTGGGAATGGTGTGAATTATCATATAGTGTCTGTTTTCGTTGAGGAGATTAGGGCTTTTCTTCCGTTGAGGAGGGAAGTAGTTGAGGACATTTTTGGCCCGTTTGTTTCGGTTATGGCAAAAGCTCAGGATAAGGTGCTTGTTGGGAAAATTAAAAGTAATGTGTTTGATGTACTGTTGAAGATGGGAAGAAGGTTGTTGGATATGAAGAAGTCAGGTGGGGAGGTTGATTCGAGTGATGAGGTGGTGCTGTTGGGAACAATTGCGATTGTAATGGGGTTTTCGGGGAAGTTTTTTGAGTTGGCTTCTTCAGTTGAGTGTTGTCAAGGGAATAGGAAGGTGTTATTTAGTTTGCATGAAGAGTTTCTTAAGTTAGAGAAGGACTTTGGGTCTTCTGGGGTGGAGATTTCGATTCCTGATGTTAGTGTTGGTGATGAAGATGAAGGTGATGAGGTGCCGAATTTGGTTCCTATTAGTAGTGACATGGACGTCGATGGTTCTGGTGATGATGTTGCTGAGGGAGCTGCTCCCAATGAGGTTTTGAACAAATGCAAGAAAGGGAAAAAGGCATCCAGTGGAAATGACAAAAATGGCAAAAAGTCGAAGAAGAAGAAAAAAAAGAATGCTGTTAGTGATGTTGGTACTGAAACTAGTCTTAGTGGTAAGGACGACAAGAATGTAGTTAATGCAGCCAGTAACGATTCTATTGATGAACAGAATCATGATACAAATTTCATATCATTTAATGAGTCTGTGATTTCAAATCTCCAAATGCAGTTCGAGAAGGTTGCTGCTGAAGTGGGAATGGAAGACAATGTTGACACTGCTTGTGATTTGCCTCGAGATGTGGCTAATGGTACTAATGGGACTGTCTCCAAGAAGAGGAAGAGAGTGAAGAATAAGGATGGGAAGCAATCAAAAAATCCAGAATCGACTTGTGAAGGTGATGCTGATGATTGTTTAACTGCTAAGATCGGGGAGAAGTCTGCAAAGAAGGTAAGGTTTTCCATGAAAAACAATTTAGTGTGGAAACCTCAAAGTCCTTTGCCTCCACAAAGTCTGAGATTACCGCCATCTGTTGCTCCAAGAGGAAGTGCTCTTAAGAAAGGGGTGCCGCCAGGTCCCGTTATGGAGATATCTGTTGCAAGTAAGAAGGTGAAACAGAGAGCTAAATCTGTGAAGAAGGCTCGGAAGGTGATAAAGATAAAGAATCCTACCCTTAAAGGTGCAAAGAAGTTGAAATCTCTTTCCGCCTAATAGAGTTTATGTTGTAGGTTTCTGTTATGTTGGATCAAAATTGATTTCATGCTTGTTTTGAATTTCCCTATACTTTAAAAAGTTGTTGTGCTTTCTTTTGCTGTACAATTTAGATTTTCAAATTCCTCAATTTTGATTTCTTAAAAGGAATGGAAGAGAGAAATGATGAATTAAAGAGAAATGTTGTGCTGGATTTGTGCTTTGTTCTCTCTCCTGTTGACTTTATTTCTGATTTTCAATTACTTTCCCATGAATTGCATTTCTTTTCCTGCCATTTTATTTTTTATGAGTCATTGAATGTTGCCGCCTTTTAGGATCCTAATTGGAAATAGATTATCTCCATGTTTATTATGTTGCAGAAAACAGTCATTTGGAGTTGGCTGCTTTCTAGTTCTAGGAGAGGACGCCTTTTTATAAAAAGCATTTAACTTTTGTATTACAATATAATTAATATTTTTCTTTTATATCAATAAATTTTCTGATTTCTGAGAGCAGCAGTATAATGACTATAATGGAGTTTGCGGATTAATATTCCTTCCAGCTTTTGGATGGATATGGAAAATTCTGGCTTGCGAATGTAGTTGTAATAATTGATTTAGCAATAAGCCAATAAAACAAATTGTTAACATATTGTTAACAAACTTATTTAATACATGGGTTTTTCATTATACTTCGCAACAAGACTTTCTTTACAACAAGACTTTATAGTTATTGCCACGCCGCTTATTTTTTGGGTGAGCCACTGATGTGTGGCAATAGACTAATAAGTCCCGTCCTTCTTTCCTTTTTTGGTCACTTAGGTCCCTCGACTGTAATTGACACACACTCAATTTAGCTCTACAAAGGCGAAATCGACATTCTCTATTAAGATTCCAAACACCTAAAAATCACCCAAAGTCAAAAAAAAAAAAAACGCACACACAAAATTGGCAGTGCAAAAACTTCCAAGACAGAAAACATTAGCCGAAGATGCATGCGTTGTAGGATTAGGACAGCTTCCAAGCTTTGCCGCCTTTCATGTTGAACTTCTTTATCCTTCCAAAGAACATAACTAGAATGAGGATTAATTTCCCTCCGTTACTCCACTTTCCTACCAATCCAAGCCACTTGTCTTTGCATGAAATTTCGGGTTTCAGTTGTCTTTCACAGCTGTAACCAGTAGAGAGTCCCACATTCCCGTATGCACTACAAGTGATCGTATAAATTTGAGTTAATTAGATCGTAAGAGAACTAAATTACCCTTTTGAGCATTAAAAGAATGCGACCAGTAAACGTTTTAACCTCCAAAAGATTTCAATTCATTTAAATGCTTTTATGTAGTAACCAGATTCGGAGAAGGGCATGTCTGTTTCTAGAAATGACTTTCAACAGGGACTAGATGAACAAACAATGAAAGAAAGCTGTGAAAATGACGTTGATACCCTGGCAAAACTGAAAAAAGGGTTAAAAGAAAGCATATAGACTCACCTTATGACTTCAATGGTGATGCTTAACACATTGAAGTTGAGGGGGTCTTGCTTCATCTTATGTCTCTCTGTGATGCATATTAGGATGATGAAGATCACCAAATAAGAAAGTTGTGAAAATACCAAACACTCCACCAAACTCTTGGTTTCTTTTTCCTTCACTTTGCAATTTTTTGGATCCCTTTCATCACAATTTCTCGTTGGTGAAAATGATGTATATGGTGGAAGATACCTACAAAACAACCATACACAACATGATAAATTTTAAATTTTATGAATAGATATTAAATTGTCGTATGATTAATTTATCGAAATAGTTTCTATAGTTTATTTGTGATTTTTTATTTTTTTATTTTTTAAATAGGGATAACAAAACGAATACGCGATTTATTATAATTTTTTTTGTATGTTATGTTCAGTCAAGTATCTAATTCATTTTATCCCATTAATATCTTATATTATTTTTACAGATGATAAAAGGAGGGCCATGAGCTTGTTTTGTGGTGAGATATGGGCATAGGTAGCTTCAATTTAGTTGGACTTTATTCCTTATACGCTTCTTTGATATGGAACGCACTAGCAATTATAAAAAGAATAAGAGCACACTTGTGGGGTCAAACGAACAAATTAACAGACCACCCACTTCAATGAAATGACAAGCCAGTCAATTTACATATCTTTCCAAATTTGAATATTAATCATAGCTAGTGCCCAATTTCTCATTCCGTACGCATCAGGTCGTTAATGGAATTTGTCATTTTGGTAATGAGTAGTTAAGATTAAGTTTTAAATTTTAAATTTTGATGTTGATAATTAAATTGTTTTTTTTACTTTATTTATAATTAAATTAATTTTTCCACTAGATCTGATTTTATTAAAAGAAATTAGGGGGAAAATAAGCACTAAAGTTGGCTACATATTAATGGAATATAGAACAACCCTGTAGCTACATATTCTACCACCAACTATAATAATTGGGCTTATTTCTGGAACTTAATTCTGATTTATGTTGTCTAATATGAAAATGACTGAAAGAAAGAATGATTTATCACTTAGTTTGTTTCAAAATTTAATCACAGCATATTAGAATTCTTAAAATAATATATAAAACCCTTTCCTTCTCTTTCTCTCAGGCCTCACATCACTTTAATATTTAAAATCTGTTCCGAACTATTGAATATGATCGTTTATATTTTTAGAAAAAGAATTAAATATGCCTATTGTTTTCCTATTAAATTTGCATATGAGAAGGATTTCTAATGTTACATTCCGATGTTTCAAACACATACACCAAATAATAATAATGATAATAATAATAAGAAGAGAAAGAAATTAATTAATTAATAAACTTCTAATGACAATAGAGTCGAAACATTGCCTTTGTAAAAAAAATCTAACACAAAATTTGAAATTTTAATCCATCTAATGAATCTCGTTGTGCATCCCATGCCAAAATATATTTGATACCAAAGACTTCAAATATATATGCCAGAGTTCACTCAAAAGCATATATTATTGGATATTTTAATTTTACTAAAAAAAAATTATACAAACTGAAGTGCATAGAATTAGTAGATAAATAGGATTAAAATTATTGAATAAATGAAATGAAAAATATCAGTCGTGAAAAATAAAAATATTACAATATTATATCAATCCGTATGTAAGTTTATAATGAGAATTTTCTGTATAGTGTTACTAGGAAGCCAAGTTCTTACAATAAGGAATTAAGAATCTAATTACTATAAATTTATTGAATTACCCCCAAAAAAAAAATGTTGCATAGGATTGATATGGCGAAATTCTTATTCTTACATATAATTAATTATACCATCCATCCAGAATTTTGAAGAATATTTCTTATTCTTGTTTACTTTTTATTTCTATAAAGTACAAACTACACATCATATATACATAATTGGCTACTTATAGAATCAGTTCCTGTTTACAGATATCATTTTTTTCTCTTTTTGTTGTCAAATCTTTCTTCTTTTTGTAATTTTTAGTGCGGATTAATTTAATCATGGTCAAATATAGAAGATTAGATGCATCAAAAAGCCTAGAATTCTTCTTATTATCATTAAAAAAATGCGGTTATAAATTTTTGAATTTATTTTGTTTTAAATTATATTCTATGATTTTATGTTGGGAGATTGCTAGTTTTTTACCATTTACTTCCCTATTATTTTCATAATACCTAATAACTCGATTCACCATAATTTTACAATATTAACCTTATTTTCAACTCTTTTATTCATATTTCTCATAGATAAAATAAATAAAATAAATAAAAAATTTAAATATTAAAAAAATATAAATTTTACTGTAAAAATTAATAATAAGATATTTTTCATATACTTTTATTATTTTTAATTATTTTTTATCATGAATATATATTTTATAATCTTGACACCAAATATCAAATAAATGATTCATTTTTTTTTCTAATTTTTAGTGTCAAGGAGTTATTGTCTATTATAAATCAATCAGAAGGTGACGGTATTCCTTTATGTTCTCCTAGATTAGCGGCCTGACATAAATTTGTGAAAAGAACAAAAAGTTCAAAATTTGTAAATGGAAACTTGTCAATGCTGCATGAAAAAAATATGAAAGGCATAGAAGAACTCACATCATAACAACAAAGAGGACCAAGATTGCTGGTGAAATGATAGAGAGATCAAAGACAGATTCGCCGGTATGCCTCGAATTAACGACTTCAAACAAGGAAGCGACGAGCTTCTGATAAAAATTTAAATCATCCATGGCCTCCGATTTCCATTCCAAGGAACAGAAAATCACCAGCTGCACTATTATGAACCCAAAAACAGTAATAGCCAAAAAACAAGAACGAGACCCAGAGAGCAAATGGTCATAGCCTATCTCTCTATAATTCTTCAACAAGTAATCACACTCTTCTCTCTTTGTGATTTTTTTCAGAACCCAGATGGCGAATCGCAAGCAAGCTGGATATAATGTGTTGCCAAGGAGGACTTGCGGAATTAAAAGCAACAAGAGGCCTGAATTTTTCTTAAAAGCAATCATGTTTTCATTTGTGGGGACAAAACCACAATTTGAGAAAGTGGAAACAATTGTGAAAACTGAGAATGTTTCCACTTGGAGACCCTTTTGCTCTAGTACCTGCTTTGCACTAGGAATGAGACTTATGTACCATAACACCAAACATGAACCACCAACATGAACTATTAAGAAATAACCTAGTACCACATAACATAAGTACCTAATGGAGTTGAGTTTTAAAATTGTATCGTTGTAGTTGTTCTTGTTCTTGTTGTCAAAGCTAATATGATCTGTTTTTTGGGACCAACAGATGGAGTTTAATTCAATCTGTTCAACAGATTTTGTGGGTTTTGAAGAAGGAATAATAAGGGGATGATTATTGTGTTTGGGAAGCTTGGATTTGATGAAGAAAAGTTCAAGCATGGACATGAAAACTTCACCTCCAGCTAGCATCAAAATGGTCATGATTATGAGTTGGGAATTTGAAAAAACCTCCATTTCAACAGTAACCATGCTCGAATCCGTTGCGGCAGACACAGAGGTGAAGAAAACATCGAAGGTTTTTGGGGTTGTGGAGTGAGTTCTAGGCCTTGTGACACTTAAAAGAAAGTATCCTAATAAAGAGAGAGCTGTAAAATAACAAAGGTGAAGCATTAGAGGGTTCATGATGAACTTGACAGCCAAGAAAATAAATGTCGACATGAAGCAAGAGACTTTGGTTGAATAATTCAAGAAAATAAGGCCGGGTTTCATACTAGAAGAGCCGAAGTCTTTCATTTTTTTTTTTAACACAGAAAATTAAAATGCCCCGAGGATATGGGAATTTTGGGGTTGTAACAAGGAGGTTTTATAGTGGAGCACGGTGTTCTGTACAATTCTCTTAACTCGGTGGAGTTCCTGTGCATGAAAATGGTTAGCTAGTTGTGAAAAGTTAAAAAAAAAAAAAAAAATGCAATACGTAACTTAGTGGAATTGTTATTAATTCCAAATGATGATCGAACAGTTAGCGATGCCATTGGTGATGAGATGAAATCATTTGGTTCCGTATGTAGGCGTGTCACTATCCAACTTTGTTGGGGGGCAGGCGTGGCCTGTTAGGAAGAGGGAGAAAATTTTACGTGGGATTGTCTCCATGTTTTAGCATACTTCAAATCCATTGATCGTCCGACTTCGAGTTCACTGCTCCGTCACATTACAGAGCATGCACCAGTGGACTTATCCCACCACCTCAACATGGACTTAACCAATTCGATACCATGCAGCTGATTGTGAAGTTTTTAGGGCCAAATATTGAGATGGTGCAACAGTCCTGCACAAAATTTGCTCTCGGTAGAAGAATCTATCCTAGCCATAATACGACCTAGTGACTCGACTTACTTTACTAACGATAGACACACTTTGCTCGAAAGGATATTCTTATTCTGTTTGATTGGTTGAATAGTAAGGTACGTGTTTTGGTGCTACTGAATATCAAATTAATTAATTATGTGAATATTATATTGTAGTGGATACATATAGTAGTATCAAATTCAATATTGTATTATTGCACTACGTTTTGGTGTGGTAAATATGAAATCTTTACAAAACAAATTCGATCTGCTGACAAGTCCCCATCTTATTAGACAGCCCATTGACTTGTCCTTCCTTTTGTTGCTCTCTGATAGTGACTACTTTGTGTCGAATATTTCTTGCACAGATTGAGTTCGAAGGCGGGGGGCTAGCTCACTGAAGCTTTTGATGGTTTAAGAGATGCGATGTTGCAACATCGACTAGCTTCCGAACAGAAATCAAATCGACAATTGGTTTTAATATTTGTCAGTATTAATTAATTTGTGAAGAGTGCTGCCTCATGTAGACGTGCGTCTTAAAACGTAAGTTTGACAATTAGACATCACTGTCTAAACCGTTATCGAAGCAATGTTATTAATAAAGTGAAGAATTAAATTTTATTAATTAACAATATATATACTAAATGGGGGTGGTGTTCTCTGTTGCTCCAATTCCGAGCTAGTTGAAATAAAATAATAAAATGATATGAAAACAACCTCCGCAATAAATAAATAATTTAAAAGTGGGCAAAGCGAAAAAGCCATGATCCTTCATAACTTTTCTGAAAGTGCTTTCTTTCTTTCTTGCTTGCTTTGTTAATTAATTTGACGTAGGGGGGAAACAAAGGACGCAATTGTATAAGAGGCCAATTTTGTTGGGTTTGACAAATTGCACAATGGGTTGGTGCTTATATAAAAGCTGCATGTTGGTGTATGGAAGACTTATCGTGATCTGATCAATTTAATTAAGAAGAATGGGATGAAGGCGACCAACACTTTCGAAAATTTTTGCATGGATTTTTTATGGTTCGAAGCTTATCTGCAATATATATGAAAATTGCATGTGCCATTTTCTTGGCCTCAAAAAATATGGTCGATCGGCTTTCTGTTTGGGGCACTCAAAATTATTTTGGTCCACAAATCCACTTAAGATCGTGGATTTTTATCATATTCCAATTCATAACCAAAGGGGGTGAGTGGTCAGTGGTGATTAGTGATTAGCAGAACAAAATGATTCACCTTTTTCCCCCCCAAGAATGACATTTTAGTCCTAAATCAGTTCCTAATTCAGCAATTCCTCTAATACCCTACTATTATATGTTTTCGGTCCAGCCGCTACCACATTGCAGTAGCGGTATATATATGGTACCATGTCATTTTGTTATTTTCTCTTTCTAAAGAAAATAGCGCCTTTCATTTTTCACGAAGTAATCATTTTGCTTATTTATGGTATGCATATCGACTTGGAGCGCATGCTTTTATTGTCTTCGCCGATTCCATCACCTGTCTGAGTTTCCTCGGTTGAGTGAATGCTTTTTAAGTGTTGAACAAATTTCTCTCTTACCAAGCTGATAAAATGCTGACCATTAAACTTTGTTTGCATCGTATCACATATCATTTATGGTGAGTTTGTCAATTGGTAATTAAAATATATTATAATCGAAAAAAAAAAGAATTGAAAGAGGATAAAATTGGAATGAGAATTATAATAAATTATTTACTTTAATTATCGGAATCAAAATTAGAATGAGTTATATTATCATCAATGTGTTCTTTTTTCTTTTTGAGAAGTCATTTATGTGTTTACTCTGTTTTGAAATCATAAATATTGTGGTAAGTTACTAAAATGACATCGATTGACTATTGTCATTATTTATTATAATAATTACAATTATTATTATCCAAAATAATTATTGTTAACAATATAAATAATAAAGAAAATTGAAAATAATAACAATAATAATAGGCAAAAATTTGTCTATTTTCCAAGGATATTACTTCCAATGCTTTATTAATCTTGGTAATTAGAATATGTTGTAATTGAAATCATAATAAGTTGTTTACTTTAGTTGTAAGAATTGAAATTGAAAAAATATTGTATTCCCATTTGTGTGTTTACTTTGTCTAGGTATCAAAATAAACTGTTACAAGTTGTTAAAATATTCTCAATTAGTTATTGTCCTTAGTATTGTTATTATCATCCACTATAACAGTAACAATAATAATGATAAAAATAACAATAACAATAACAATAGTAGTAACTAATAATAATAATAATAAAATACGACTACTACAAATAGGGATGGCAAAAAACTATTAACATTTATGTTAACATAATGTTGATTTTGATGATAACAAACAAAATTAAGAATGATTAAGTTTTCAAAAGCTCAAATTATTTTTTATACATTTTAAATAAATCATTGTTTTCACATTATAAAAGTTTTATATTTAATGGAAAAATGATTTTATGAAATTAGATTTTTTTTCAAGATGTGGACTAAAATGAAAGAGTTTTGCCATCTTTGTTTTCAATAAATATTGTTTTGAATTTCGAATTTGGACCTATTTAAAAATATTTACATATTTTGGGTCATTCTATAATTTCACATATTTTGAGTTATATCATAATTTCATAAAATTTTGGGATAAATAAAGTATTATTTAGAAATTCTGAAATTGGATCTATTTGTAAAGTTTCATAACATTTTGGGTCATAGTATTATTTTATAAAGTTTTAAGGTAAATTTGTAATTTTATAAAATAGTTTACTGTAGCAGTTACTGTAGTATCTGGACACTAACGGCAATCCGACATCTAGATAACGGTGATCTGATATTGAACATAATTGATAGATTAGCCTCTGGACACTAACGGCGATCCGATATCTTGATAATGACGATCCGACAATTTAAAAATTCAGCCCAACAGTCATATTGACTCGTCAAACGACGATCCAACAGTGAACAGAAAGTCAATAATTGCTAGTTTTCAGCTCCAACTATAAGTAAGCTCATTCAAATTCAATCAAGAGTAGATCCAAGAGTTATCAATGAGCTTGCTACTGAGCATACATCTATTATTGAGCTTCAAACTTGTTTTTATTTCTTTGATTCACACATTAATCATTCATATGTAATCAAACACATTGTGTGAAAGAAAAATCATTTGTAATCTTTATCCTTGAGAAGTTGTAAGTGTTGGGATACACTTGCGTTAAGAGATTGGGGAAAATCTCTTATTGTAAAGGTCTATTGACACCTAGGAAGTCAATTGTAAACATTTGAAGCCTTGAAGGCTTGCTTAGTGAAATCCTCAAGCACGGTGAGCTTGGAGGCGTGGACGTAGGTAGGGATTGCTGAACCATGTAAAAATCCTTGTGTTTTTTTTTTCTCTTCTCTATCTCTTTTTTTTTCTTTGCACTTTAATTTGTTTATTTCGAATTTAGTTGCTTTGATTAATTTGCATTAAGTTTTTATTGCTTGTTTTTTAAAATCTCAATTCAGCCCCCTCTTGAGTTGCCTAGTTAGTATTTCAAAAACCTGGGATTGGTCCAAACCCAATCCAAACTTTGGCCTAGTCCTCCCACATAAGAGCCTGGACAAGGGCTTAAGAAATTTCATTAATACTTGTAATACTATATATAAAGTTTGAGTGCCAATTACTGTCGGTCACTCATTTATTATATGATATATATATATATATATATATATATATCACAATATTTGAATTTTAATTTGAGTGCCAATTATTGTCGGTCACTCATTTATTAGATGACAAATTTTATAATTTGTAAAATTATTTACTTATTATCTAATAGATAGGTTACTCAATTTTAATAGTAATTATAATAGCAATTTTAATTGCAACTACAACTATTAATAACAATTAAAACTATAATTTTTGTTATAGTAAAATAACAAAATAATAAACTTTAGCTATATAAACATACCGTTATACCATAATATTATAGATTCCACAATCATCTTTTTTTTTTTTTTAATCTTTTGTTGCATATGAAATTCTTCAAGATTACTCTAGATTTAAGGGAAAACTAAGTCATGTGACAAATTTTTTTCTAAAAGTTATCACAAAAGAATATACTTATCAACTAACTAGGGATAGTTTTAGGCACAAAATGAAAAAATAAAAAAGTATGAAATTCTTTCGGAGCTGAATATTATTAAAAAAAAAATTGATACAGTTAGCATTATGGTAGGCAGAACTAAACCCATTCCAGAAAAATTGGTTCAATTCAATTTTCAGGTTTCGATTTGGTTTTTTTTTTTTCCTTAAGACCGAAATCATATTGGAAAAAAACCATGAACTTTTTTCTATATTAAAATATTACTAGGTGGCAAAATTTAACAAGATGTAAGAAATAAAAATTTTGGAAAAAGTTTGTGAGATATTTAAAAAATTATAAATATTTGAAGGAACTGACCGAAAGTTTTGGTTTCGGTTTGATTTTTTATTTTCGTTGGCTCTATTTTTATTGGTTCTTTAGAATTTAGTATCAGACCGAAACAACACGTTGCCCACCCTTAATTAGCATCTAGCACTCAATGTTATTTTAAATAAAACAACTGTTATGAAACTTTACTTCGGAGACAATAAGTCATCTATTTTTCAAGGATATTGCTTCTAATACTTTAATGATCTGTTTATTAAATTGTAATTAAAATGAATTCGAGTCATAATTTGAATAAGTTATGTACTTTAGCCATATGATTCAGAATTGGATTAAGTTGTATTTTTATTAATGAGTTTACTTTGTCTAGGTATCAAACTAGATTGTTACAAGTTGCCAGAGTATCCTTAATTAATTATTGTTCCTTACATTATTATTATTACTACTACTATAATTATTATTACCAATTATGATCATAACAATAATAATGATAATGATAATGATAATGATGGTGATGGTGATGGTGATGATGAATAATATTGAATATATTTTAATCAGCACACAAGTATCAGATGACCTGTCATTTATCGTTTTGATACTCACCGACATGCCATTCACAAGATAATTATTTAATGACATGTTGTTTACGTAATTCACAAAACCAACATGCATAACCAGTATGCAAAAAGCGCATACTCTAGATGACAAATCATTTATTTATTTTTTTATAGTCAATGATATGTCGTTAACTTAAAATATCTGAAAACGACTCGACATCTCTCTTCTCTTTTGACAAACAACACATCATCTGTGAGTTTGAATTCTAAATGATTTTAACAAAAGTGAGAGATGGATTGTTTTCAACGGTTACATAAAATAATAATCATTACAGTTGTGATTTAAAAAAATACAAAAACATAAGTGATCACAACATTTAAGTCCCATCTACTGTGGTCATTTATCTATTCAATAATGAATTTCAAAATTTATAAAATTACTTACTTACCATCAAATAAATGGGTTACTCAATCTTAATAGTTATTATAATAAAAATTTCAATTACTAACAACAACTATTAGTTACAATTAAAACTATAATTATTATTATAATAAAATAACAAGATAATAAATTTCGGCTATATAAATTTACCATTGTACCATAATATTGTAGACTTGAAATCCAAAAACTTTTTTTTTTCCCCACACTTTGTTGTGTATGAAATTCTTCAAGAATATCATGTGACAAATTATTTTTGAAAGTTATCACGAAAAAATATGCTTATCAACTAGCTAGTGGATAGTTTTATGAGCGAAATGAAAAAAAGAAAAAAGCATGAAATCCTTTTGAGAGCCAGATATTATTAAAAAGGAAAAAAAATACGATTAGCATTAGGAAAAGATAAAATTAAACTCAATGATCATTTTGTACGATCATTTTAACACTTTCTCAGTTTCGGTTCAATATTTTTTCCTTAAGATTGGAACCGAATCGAAAATAACCATTAACTTTTATTATATTAAAATAGTATCAGGCGCAATGATTAGATAGGACATAAGCAAAAGAAATTAAAAAAAAAAATAAATTTTGCGAGAAAAAAATCCAAAATTTTTATTCCAATTAAAAGTTTTTCATTTAATTTTTATTAGCTCTTTAGAATTCAATACTAAATTGAACCTGTATGCTGTCCACCCCCAATTAGCATTTGACACTTGACAGTAAAGATGGTAGAACATTTCTATACTGGGGATATAGGAAGTCTATACTTAAAATTGAGTTAAATCTAGTTCAAAAATATTTGGTATTCAAATCCAAACACTGACGAGAGTAATTATTCATGAGGCCATTAAAAGCAGAAGATGACAGTCCCATGATGAGCAAGTTGTTGTCGCTTCAAATTACTTCCAATTTTATTTATTTCTGTTAGATGCCAAAGCACTTGGACCAAATCGGAGAAGTCTATGTTACAGATTCTGTAAGTAACAGTAGCCAATGGGGAACTTCCACAACCTGCATTTCCACAGGTTTTCTCTCTGCTCAGGACACGTGTGCTCTGGAATATCATGAATTCAGAATCACCAATCATGCATTAGATGCTCAACTGGGACAAATGCATAGACGGTTAAACACGTACTACATACATAATTAAATAATAATAAAAAAAAACAGTTCACCACCATGGTGTTTGACTGAATGGCTCTCAAATAGTTTCATTTTAGTGACCAACTGAGTTTGAACCTCAAAAGAGGTGGGAGATTAAAAATATATATATAAAAAAAAAACCAGTCAAGGTCTAACTTTACCGTCAACAAGCGATTTTCTTATAACTTAGGTTTTAGGTCCGATCTTTGAGTAGTGTTGGGGGAGAAAGGGGAAAAATGGTCTTGAAATGGAACGATTATCATGCCAACTACATCATGGAATGAATGGTCAACGGGAAGGTGCATCGCGTGGTGGCGCAATTACGTATTGCAATTTCATTAGGGGCCTTTTATACCCAACGCACCTCGTCAATTTTCAATTCACACCCACCACTAATGAGAATTCAAACAAAAGTTGGGGATCACTCACTCACACATCAATTGCAGCATATCATATTCTGTCATGTCGGTAGTAATTAATTGCGGTCCATTTTTTATCTTTTATTTTTTAATTTTTTAATTTTTAATTTTTATAAGCAATGGCGGAAAATTGTACTAACATGCACATAATCTACAAACACGTGCTTCTTATACAGATCACTTATGAGCAACGGCGGAATTTGGATTTTGGTTTCACAAGAGCCATAATAGAAAAAACTATAAATTTTAATTGGATTATAACGTAAAATCTACGAAATTGTAGAGGCTAACAGTGGGCTCTAATGGATAAATCATACACTTTAGTAGGCGATAATAAATCCTTCAAGTCAGATCAATTTTCTTGAAGGATGATAATATCATAATCGGAAAAAAAAAATGTGATATTCAAGGCAATGAATTTGGAAAAAGAAATTACACCATGTACGACTGTCAACATTCAAGCTCAAACTAACATTCCGGAGTTGCGTTTCAATAAAATATATGTGATTCAACAAAATGAAATGAACAAATGGAACTGTGATGCAGTAAGATACGGAAGGGAAGTTGGGTTCTGATCAGATTACCCGAGCAGAGTCACCTGGTTCACAAATCAATACAGCCGAATCTGCGTTTAACTGGCTAGCTAACTCAGGCTGGAGTTCAAAATATTCTCTCCTGACATATGACGCAGCTTCCTCTGCACGATCGGCATCTACAAGTGCAAGACAGCATCCTCTAAATCCAGCGCCACTAAAACGTGCTCCAAATACTCCAGGTGCCCTTTGGAGAATCTCATTCAGTTGTATCAATGGCTCAGAACCTTTGAAATAACCATAAAAAGGACATAACATGAATAATCTCAGGTTACATAAGCAATGCAGAAACCAAGGGTTTAAATTATAAGAGTACCTTGTGACCAGGTTTTATTTTAAATCATCCACTTCAAAAAATAACAGCCAATATTTGATTGTAAAATGAATTCTCATTCCTTAGTTTTATGCTGGGATAGAATGGGAAAACACTGAAACTAGATGAAATTTAAAAAAAAAAAAAAAGCCAGGTCACAGTCTAGTACTGTGCACAACACCTGTTAGAATTAGTACTAATATTAATTCAGCTTGGTTAGGAAAAAGACATCACTGTGAGTTGTAGGATACTTGATTACAGTCATATGAAAATATAGGTACATGCCACCATGATTAAAACTAATGTATAAAGGAAAACAATGGACAGAATTAAGGTTGTACCGCACTCATAGTTATGAATAGAACTTAGACCAGAGGCTGAAATGAGCTTTCCAAAATCTTGTAAATTGCCTGATTTCCAAGCTTCAAGTCCTGAACCAATAAAATATATCCACAAGTTTATAAAGCACAAAACCAAATAGCCATTAATTTCCACTATGATTTCAAAAAACCACGTTAAGAAAGCAATGCCTTTTGCAACCCGTCTGTTCTCTGTGAAATAATGCTCCGCTCTTTTGGCCAGAATGGGCTCCAGTTCACTCTGTTCAGAAAGAGAGTTTTCAGTATAAAAAGCAATAGAATAGTCATAACAAAATTCTTTTAAGCAAGTTCATAAGGGACTTAAAAAAAAAAATTACGAAATAGAATAGTCTCTCCAATATGGACAACAAGTTTTGAATATAATTGACATGAAAAATTGCGGTCCCAGAATCTGTGTTAATTGTCATGATGCCATGTACAAGTCCCTACCTATAAAGTTGTATGGCCATTTGGATGACCAATTGGTTACCTCTCCCTAAGGCGAATTTCTATTCCATAGGAAAGCTCATTTAGACTGATTATATATGGCTTCCTGAAGACAAGTTTCGTCATCTGGCTCTTGACTTGCTAGACCATTACCAACAGCACTCACTGTAGCAGATACTTTCCCATAGGGGAAAATTAATGGAGATTCCATTAGAGACCTAGGTACTTATGCTGGGCATTAGTGTAGGACTTCAGGTCAATTACATATTGTTTATCTTTTCTTTTTAAAGTTATTATCTATATAATTGTGTTTTACTTATATTCAGATTCTGATCTCTTTCTTTGATTAAAATCACTATTAGTCTAATACCAATAATTGGAATCATTTCAGTATAATAAGGATACATATGTATCCACGATTGAAAATTTGTTAATAGTATGCTTTTAAAACATATGTAAGGATTCTATGGCTATATTGGATTAGATTTAACTTAGGGTGCAACATCTTGTTTGTATCTAAGCCTATAAGTCTGTCTAACCGGTCCTTAGACCAGCATTGACGAATAAAGCATAATGATTTCACACTCCCTTCAATTCAAAATTCTCCTTTTCTACTTCTTTCTTGCTTTTATTGACTTTCTCTAATTTCTCCAAAGATAAGAAAGCTGAACTCTGTCCTTAAATACCATAAATTGGAACTCATTTAATCACAACCATGAACCTGATGCAAGCCAATTACCTTGTGAGCTTCATAAACCTCCTCTTCAACTGTTAGAAAGAAAATCAAAATCATTATCAGCTGTAACATAACAAAACTTGAGAACAAAATTAGGTGAAAGTACTAGCCATTGCACAATTGAGGCTCCATTTCAGCTTTTCCAGAGGCACTGTAAAACATAAGAAAAGTAGGTGTAACTGATATGTATGTGATTCACATACAGCTCTGGTAAGTGTATCACAAGTTGTCAGAACACATGCATATTAGGGAAAATCACCACATTAAGCAACCGAAAAATATCCTGCAGCAGTAGGATCTAAGTTACAAGGGAAAGGATCATACCATAGAAGAAATTTTGCTGCCTCTTGACATTCTGCAACTCGACAATTATATCCGGGATTGTTAGTCAGGGCGCACCTCAGGCCTGAAAACGCCAATAATATTTTGTAGGACTTTTTAAACTCAGTTTTGCCACCATTCTGAGGTTCTCGAGGTTGTATAATTTCGTATTCCTTAGACTACACATGCCAAACAAGATTCATGAAACAAAACCACTAATCTAAGAAAATAGGAGGAAAATGTTAAATCAAATGAAAGTGGAGAATTGGTTGGTGCATCTGCAGTTCACATTTTGAGAAACTGATCAGCTAAAATTTTGACATCTTTTAAAGACAGAAAAGAAACATGAAGCAACTGCAAGAACAAAAATAATATGATTCTTTTTTTTACCAGGATCCTTTTTTTTTTTTTAAAGAAAAAGAAATAGATAGGCTAATCACAAAAACAACATGAAGTGCAATGCCTGACAGAGAAATTAAGGAAACAAAAGAGGAAAAAACTACACATCCTAGAGATATATACATGCAATATTTATTTCCCTTGTTGGAGGTGGATTTCTATTCCTTGTTTCAAAAATATCCATATTCTTCTTTTGCTAAGGATGGTGGCCATTATAAATAATGTGGCACATTTTTGTTGCTTCGTATCCTCAGCAGCAGTGAAGAAAATACATTGTGAAACAAGAAATGTGTTGTTGCCTCTTGCTAAATGTGTATAGAGCAGAAACTGTAGACACAAAGTGGTGAGATATAACATACACAAAAAGTTTGTGCTAGCCAATAATTTTTCTTAATAATTATCAGTTTCTCATCGATAATGAATAACCCAAACTACCCATTTTAGATTAGCTCAACATGTACCCAGAAGGCCACTGTATTTTAGAAACCCAATCTAGTGGATCAAGGATTTTTCCTGGGCCAGGCTGGGTCTGACCTGGTCTCTCTCAGTCACTGCCAAAAAAAACTTTATGTCTATTATATGAAATTTTATCCACATTTGAATGTTTCTCAATTATATGCATCAATAATTATTATGAAACATGAGAATTGTAGAAATTCTTATCACATCCAATGAGGGAATCTCAGTTACATGAAGTTAGGAACTCAAAAGAATTTTCAATTAGAATACTAGTCTTCATAGGAAAACTAAAGTACTTCTCAATCAATTATTTTTTACTACTTATGAAATGATACCATAAATATTATCCAAACATGTTATGTTTTTGATAAATTTGATTTTGAGAAAAATCAAATTCCTCATGCAACTACGCTGTAGTGCATATCCATGCTGTAGAATGATACACAAGGCAGAATAAGCTAAATAATTGAATAAAGGTTTAAAATCTGACTCTACAATTGATGAAGTCAACTTGAATAGATACAAATGTAAAGAGATTGATTCTTACGAACATTTGATACAGATACAAACAACTATACATTACCTTGCAGTCCATGCACATTAGACAACCATATCTTGAAAGTACTATAGCTGACTGATCAAGTATGCCATTCCTTAGACCCAAATATCCATTTTCAATTAACCTAAATGAGCAGAAAATAAGATTTTAGAAAGTTCTAATGCTCTAAAACTGCGGAAAATGCTGTGAGATCTTTAACAAAATACGAGCTCCTAAGTATCGTGATTATACAGCAGCAATTACTAAATTCTTGATAGTAAAATAGATCTCAGTTATTCCAATGCTTCTGAGTATTCATGATAAGGATGCAGGTGTTTATGTAGGGCATATTAAGTTTTCTCGTAATTATAATGAGATGGATGCCTTTTGCCATACCCTTTTCAGTAACCTGCAGTTCAATCCAGATATGCTGTCTATTAAATCACAAATAAAGACGAACAGACAGATACAGCAAATAAATTCATGCGTAGAAGAAACCTACCGATCATATTCTATGTTATCCAAAGGAGTTACATTCATATCATTTGCACTTTCCAAAGCCAAAAGATAAGCAATTCCTACCTGAAAAATATTTCGTAATGTTATGTATTGGAAAGATATCAATTCTTTACAACAGAAAAGCACTGCTCAAAAAGGCTGAAATTCCGAAAACCACCATTGTTAGTCCCCTATTTGGTGAATTTACTTGTTTATTGTATTAATTATGCCTTAATCCCTTTCCCTGTTTTCCTTATTTTCTCATACACATATGAGATTCTGTTTTAATTTGTTTTAAATTAAGTAGGCTTCTCCATTGTATTATGACCAATTAAAGTCAATTCTGGCTTTCCCTTAATATTAAATTAAATATTTTCACTACATCTACTTGACCATGATCTATTAAAATTCCTATGAAATTTGTTCCCCCTCCCCCACCCCCCAACCTTCCTTCAATTTTACGAAATTTGTTCCGTGATGCAGTGATTCTTCTTCTTCTTCCTTCTTCAATTGGGGAGGAGGGCTGCTGTCAATAAATGGCTTCTACTCGGGGAGTTATGAAATAAAATTTTCAGATGCATATGATTCCTTGATTGGTGATTCTTCTTTTCTTCTTCATAGAGGGGTAATAATAGATTTCTCCTCAGGAAGTTCAGAGATTAATAATTTCAAGCAATTATATTGTTTTTGTCATTACATTTCCCAGGATAAGCATTCCTCAGCACTCAGCCGTCGATATATTAGAAGGAAAAGACATGCTTACCGCAGCAGAAGAGCTAAGGCCTGAACTGTCAAGATTATCGGAACCACAGATGTACCCAATAATGCCCTGCAACGATCACAACCGAGAGTTTTACAGGAGAAAGCAATAAAGCATCGGACAAGCCACATGTCATCATTTTAGTAGTATTGAAAGTATATTGAAAAGAGAGCACCACAATAAATCATTAATCAGAGCAAGTTTACGCGACATCAGTACTCAATGCCTTACATGTATGGCAAAAAGGAAACAAAATGTATATCTTATTCAAAGTTCTGGATTCAAGGGCAATAGAAGCTTATCTTTCATATCATAACCCATATGATAGAGCAAATAAATTTTTCATAAGGTAACAACAGAGAAATATTTTAACCTGGGTAAGAATGTTCCCTCTACTCTCTAGTGCGTATAGGGCTCCTCTAGCATAATTTCCCCATTTGCATTCTTCTTTTATTTTAGCAGAATCACTTGCATAGACAGCATGATGTTTCTTAACGGAATTTATTGGTTGCTGAATTTCGTCAATTCTATCATAACCCAAAATGCAAAATAATTCAATTATAATGAAGCATAGCATTACATGTGAAGCAGTGCAATTAAATTCACACATAAAGATCAACAATTTTACGAAGAAAAGAAGTCATATGCAGAGCAAGCAACGGCGGTCCACAAGTATGACGGTCAATTTGTTTCAAAAGAGAATCTAGAGTAGTTTTATATTCTCAGCCTCAGGCTGAATCAAGCATCTTCAGTTTTTTTCGACAATTTAGGAACTATTCTCCTTCTAAGAGTTCAGAGGTATTACTTGTTTAAGTGGGACTTCTTATTTGTTTAAATTAGATTTAGTCGATCATTTAACTTGCTTTTCCTATTTGAGTAGGAGTAATGGTAATCGTTCAAAATATATTAGGTTTCTTTCCTTACGCAATCAGTCATTTTTCATGTATTTTGCCAAAGATTATGATGATACAATAATGTTCTTCTCTCTTTTTTGTCTTTGTATTTCTATTCCCCCCAGTTTATATTCCTCTTACTTAGCTATAATTGAAAAACAATGCCATCTGATATGTCTGGTTTAGATAATTCACACCGTTAACCCCAGTGAGATTGAAGTGTGATAATAATTGGATTAAAAAAAAATGAAAATTTATTGTGTATCTAATTTATCGAAAGATAATACAAGCAATAGAATATGACAGGGAATATGTAAAACAGTTTCCACACCTGAACCTAACTTCTCCATCAAACTGGCCTGACCGCAGCACAACCTACGCCAAAAACTTTTAAATTCAGCATATTAATGACATTGGATGCAATTCTTAACACAGATATATGCAGGAATCTTTCTTCAAGGACATGCATTACAGCTTCCTGATCCAGCTGAGAAGTTTCGGATTTCAATCAGAAATACAATTAGCTGGGAAGCTAAGAGTAGATAAACCATTATCACAATCAATATCTGAAGGAACAGACTGATTCTCTCTCTAGTGGTGATTTAAGCCTCAAATCTCTAAAACTTTCTGACTTTTACACAGTTATAAATCAAGGCTTCTCATCTCTATATTTTTTCATGCTTTCAATCTATATATACTCAGAGAATCAGTGATGGAGATGACACATAAAAATTGCTATGTAGGGTACAATTGATCAACTAAAACTTCCAAACAAGTCCAAACTACTTACATGAAATTGAAACATAAAATGATTGTCTCATCTTTACCTCAGTGTCAGCAGAAGGTACAAATCCTAGAAGTATTCCTTTGTTTATTGTCATAGCTGAAACAGTTCCTCCCTGCAAGCATCAAGCAGAAATAGAAAAAATACCTTTTTAGTTTATGAAATTTGATGTGATGAAGGTTGCAGAAGGAAACAGCTATGTTGAAGTCCAGAAAATGTCACAAACCAATAAGGGTACTTAATCTATAGCTGTGGTAGACAAGGACACTAGCTAGCAAATATAAACAAGTGGCTAGTCAGTAAACATTAGCCGCCAAGTAAGAGTTAGTGGATGTGCTTTCGACATTGAGCAAAAAAGCACTCCAGTTACAAGCATACTCTCTATTCAAAGAGATGAAAATATAATTATAATTACTAATAGCATTTCTTAAAGACTATACTAATAGCATTTCTTAAAGACTATGTAACATATGAGTTTCTCAATTTTCCTATAAAAAAATATAACCACTATGGTCATCATTAAACAGAACTACGAAATCAAAGCATTTTGAACTAACCTGATGATCAATATGAGCTCCCAGTGGACAGATACGATAAGGAGACACAACAACTCGAACCTCTTCAGCATCTCTCCCAGACATCTCAGAAACTTTATTCCTCATTTTTTTTAACTGCAACAAGAAAAAGAAAATAAACACTCATAACAAAAACCAACAGCCCAGCATTCAACGAATAAGAAATGTATAAATCATAAGGCCAAAATCAGCATTAAAAAAGAAACCCAGATATATTTTTACGAATTTAAAGCTATCCATGATAACCAATCTAGAGGAAACAATGAAACCACATAGAATGTAAAGATTAATACCTGGTCTTCGGTAGGCCAAGAAAATTCACCCATATTTGCAAGTGAAAATGAAACTTTCACGCCCACCGTAACCACCCAAATGAGGAAAATATTTATAAGCCTATATGAGATCCTTCGGAGAGTGCCGACACCGACAAACGGAGACAGATGAGCAGAAACGTGAAATAAAAGCAAAGCACTAAGGACAAGAGTTTGTTAATGATAGGAAGTCACACTCCCAGTTCACTCATTGCTAATTATTTTTCTTGGATCTCAATCAAGATAAGATCCAGTTGTTGTTTTGTGCGTTGTCTTGTTTTACATATTCACGCATTTATGCATTTTTAGAGAATTTTTAACTGCATTTGGAAATGCCTTAGCCATAATGTTCTGTCTTTACTTATTTGACCGTTGGGATTTACCATTTTAACAAAGGTGCATTGAGTTTACTTGATCATAAATCCATTTTGTTTTTTTAGATGACATTATTACTTAGATTATAATTGGAACTAATTTATAAATCTTATATAGGATAACCTAAATTTTATCCACTCTAATATTTAAAAAAAACTGTTTTCACTTAAATTGAAAAAAAAAATTAAATTCCTACAATATATTATAGAGACTCGTATCGGTGGCCTCACAATTGTGAGGGTAGGTTCTAACCACTCGATTTTAGCGGAATGGCTAAAAAAAAATCTATTTGGTTATTACATCCAGATCTTGAGTTTTTATCATTTCTCATATAAGGTTACATTACAATTTTGCCTGTTGTATCAAATATATCCTTATTGGTATTATACTCACAATCACAAATTACCAGTAATACTACTCTTTTAGTAACAAAACACCCTTTTAATTGGCCACTCGACCTTTGCCCGGGTGGTTAGGGCTCTTGCTCTCCAAATGTGAGGGCGGCAATTCGAATTCCTACAAATACATTTTGGGGTCAATCCTCATAACATATAATGCAATTCCTCATAATGTATAATTGTCCCTTATAATTGAGTGGAGATAGTTTTCTTTCTTATCTCATTTAATTAAAAAAAAAAAACCCTTTCGGCCACTTGTTTTTATTTTGATCATCTAATAATATTTTTCTTAATATTCATTCATTCATCTAATAATAGAGAGACTTAGGAAATTTTTTTTGAAAGGTTAGGAAATCTTCATTTAATTTTTATTATTTAATTGAATGATAACGAAATTGTCTCCCCTATGCATATGAGCAAAATTTAAATAACCACCATAACAATTTTATCACATGTCCCTTCATGAATATAAATAAAATTTTGATCGTCTATAATTTTATTGGGATAGATCCTGTACATCACGTTGCGCATCACGATTCTATCCAACCGTTAAATTTAAAAAAAAAATTATTGATTGGATCTATTAATTATTTAATTTATTAAAAATGGATCTATTTTATTAAATTTAAAAACACTTGGCAGCTGGCCATATAAACTAACCATTCCTCACAAGTGTGAGGAAGTGGTCAGCGCATAAAAAGTATTACGAGGGTTTAATTTAAATTTCTCCTAAAATGGGAGTTTGACGTCCCTCAAATATATAATATGAGTTGTAATCTGAATATTAGTCTCATATAATTAAAAAAAATGATAAAAATCAACTGTGCAATCCGATAAAAACCAACGGTGCAAATCAACCCTCATGATGATAATAGTTTAATAAAAAATAGAAAACGACGTATCAGTTTAGTACCAACTCATTCCAATTTCTAATTATTCAACCCACTATGATTTGAATTTGATGTTGACTGGTCTGTCCACGAAGGGCTCTCTTTATAAAAAAATCTCTAATTTGATACGGGAAACCGCGCTTCCCGTACCACGTAACCATAAAATCACACTCACTTACTCACTCATTCTCGGTCTCAATAGAAAAATATGGGCTCCTGCTATACATGCTAGCTATCGTCAGTCAATCATCATGAACTTTTAATTGATTTGTTCAAAGCTAAATGAAGTTGCTTCAATTCACTTCATCACCATTACTACACGGTTCTTCTAATTTCATCAACTCTCCGGAATTCTACAAAAGTAAGCTGAATAATTTGAAGAAGCCGCCAACGACGAGGTTTCGTTGTTGCAATTATCCGAATAAGACCAGTCATTTTGCAAATTCAAAAGCGTTTGAGAATGTGACTAAGAATTTGGTGATCAGAGCGAGCAAAAGTGCTGAGTTGGAGACTGCGGTTATCGAGAAGCCTCAATCGCAGCGGTTTCAGGTTTCTAAAGGCTATCCGACGCCGTTTGGTGCTACTCTTCGCGACGGCGGTGTCAATTTCTCTATCTTCTCCAGCAATGCGGTTTCCGCAACTCTTTGCTTGATCACTCTCTCCGATTTGCAAGAGGTAAATTGTTTTAGTTTTACTTTTTAAAATAAAAAAATTTGCTGGAATTTCACTAATTAACGACCGATTATTTTATTACGCAGAATAAGGTCACTGAAGAGATTGCTCTTGATTCTTTCGCTAATAAAACTGGAGATGTATGGCATGTATTTCTCAAAGGAGATTTCAAAGATATGTTATATGGCTACAAATTCGACGGAAAGTTTTCTCCCCAAGAAGGACATTACTTTGACCCTACGAAGATGGTTCTGGATCCTTATGCAAAAGTTAGTTTTATTTGATTAATTGGATGTTATAATTTGTTTGAGCTTGTATGTTGCAGATTTGTTACCAAATTTGCTTTTTGTATTTTATAGGCAGTGATAAGCAGAGCACAATTTGGCTTTTTAGGGCCTGATGAAAATTGCTGGCCTCAAATGGCCTGTTTGGTGCCTACTCCTGAAGATGAGGTAACGAATGAAAATAGCTAATGTTATGTTGTTAAATTCTTTTACAGTCTCATGTTGTGAACATGGGAGTTGAAGAAAAAGTAGAGTCCATGATTTTTTAATCACCTGCAATAGCAATAAGCATGATGGTCAAGTGAATACTTACCCATTGCTATATATATCTCTCTGGTAGTAATTTCCCTATTTCTTTAGGGCTCCCTATGAATTTCAAATTCTTAGCTTCTATTGCCATCAAACTTGCAGAAGCATAATTCAAAAGAAAAAAAATTGCAGAAGCATTTCACCCCTTTTTTCTTCTCAAATTATTATTATCTTTTTATTTTGGAGTTTTTGGGTGGAAATAACTAGCCATTGTGTTTGCTGGGACATTACTTGTATCAACTGTGTATCTTGGCTTAGTAACTGTGATAGGCCTTTAATTTCCTTCTGCACTTAAATGTAGTAAGATACACCGTCGATACCTTGTCTCCCGGACACATGGCAATTATACGATTATTTTCCAACATTCTTTTTTTTTTCAGTTTGACTGGGAAGGAGATTTACCTCTGAAGTATCCACAGAGAGATCTTATAATATATGAAGTGCATGTTCGAGGATTCACAAGGCATGAATCAAGCAAGACTGAACACCCTGGTACATACCTAGGTGTTGTGGAGAAGCTTGATCACTTGAAGGTAAAATTTAGAGCATTTTAGAATGACATTTGGCATTCTTATGAACTTTTGTCTTAGATGAGAAGAATAGTATAATAGGTTTACAATCTAAGGTATTAGTGCTGGACATCTCATTTTTTGCCTTGTAAATTTATCTCCTTTACTGTGGCCTCATGTCAAGCATGGAGACATGGGCAAGGATGCAGGATACGACCTGATAACTGCAATGATATGACAAAACCATAGTGAGACATGGCAATTATTGGATAAGTTATTACAAAATGTGATATCTTGTTGATTGTACATGTCTAGCAATGATTGTGGTTCGCATCTATGCATGTTATGGGATTCTCTTACAACCGTAGATGACATTTAAATAGTTCATTTTTTCTTATGATGATTTGTACTATTTTTATTTTCTTTTCTCTATGTTCATGTCCTAACCAACAGAAGTTATCTTCTACTGGATTATGGAAAGTAGGTTTATGAAGAAGTTAATGCAGTAACTATAGAGTTTGTCCTGAAGCCAGCAACTGGAATTTAGGTGCCAATTCGAATTTAGGTGCATACCTCTGCTTCATTGGATTTTTTTCCCCCCTTTTCCAACATGTTCAAACTAACATTCTTTGACTTCCTTTTCAAACAGCAGTAAAATCTTGTTAATAATGGCCTCGGGTCTATCAACTTGTTGAAAAAGCCTGAGCAAACCCATTTTGAGTGAAACATGTGGTAATTGTAACATTTGGATTTCCAACTTTTAAGCGTAATTGTCAGAACTAACTAGTTTCAGATTTTGAACTTCAAACCAGAATTGTATTACTTTGCTAAGACTTTGAACAGATTCAGAACTACTGCTTCTTCCTCCCGTGACCTCTGCAAACACACATAAATAATTTTAGTGAAACACCTCAAAAACCCAAACTTTATGTACCATACCAAATTTTCTTATGAAATTAAATTAATAATGAGACTTGAATAAGAGCATCCATATAGCCAATATTGTTAAAGTTGGTCTTTAGGGAAGTCTCCTAGAGAAAACTAAATAAAAACTTGAATTATTGAGCAGCACCAAGAACTTGTTATGGATTTTCATTGATCTAAATTTCTCAATCCCTCCTTTCACTTTACAGTGGTGAAGAACCCCCCCCCCCCCCCAAACACACAAAATGATAGTTCCACTTCCATTTCTTTGATTTATGTTTTCGTAAGGTTTTATTTTAGTGCATACAATTTATCTTAACTTATTTAAACAATTTAGCTGTATGTCTGAAACTCTGAATATTATCTCTTTGTTTTGTAGGACCTTGGAATCAACTGTTTAGAGTTAATGCCATGTCATGAGTTCAATGAGCTGGAGTACTTCAGCTATAATTCTGTCTTGGGTGATTATAAGTACAAGACTTTACCTTTTATCTAAATTTATTTTTGGAGTATGCATTTCCCTATGAAGCAAGAAGTGACAAATGTTTTGATGATCTTTATACTGCATTCCTCTGAGATAATGTACTGCTTTTCTGATGCAAATAGGCTTCACTCTTGCTGCTTCTAAAATAGTTAACAGTTCATGAGAAGATAAACTTGTCTTCACCATGTCTATTATCAAATCTAATACTTGCCAGATAAATTTACATCATTTCATTGATGTTGCTATATATGGGGAAACTTTCATCCAGGCCCTAAACGTTTGATCTAAATAGATGTAAACAGACGTGGTTTGGTTTTTCATTAAAAAACTCTTTGCCGTCAGTTTAAGGAGTCAGTGTGTGGTCCCCTTTGGCCAAGCAACCATTTAGCTAGTCTTCCTGCCCTTGCAGTTCTTCCTGCTGACATGTTAAAGGTCTTGAACCGTAAATTTGGTAACCACAGAAGACCCCTTGCTGCAGATATCAAAGCCTCTGATTCCTTTGCACTTTGCCGCTATACGTTCTTTTTATTGACAGAGTTTTGTCTCTTAAGAAGTTGCGTAATATAGATCTGTCTTGATACCTCTACATTAAGAGGTTTCTCTTTCCTTAGATTTGTACAGTCAGGGGGAAAAAAGAACAATATGAGAATGCAAATAATCTGTTGTTGAATGGTTGTTTGTGCCTCCCCAGAAGGAACTGCTAACTGAAACCAATTAATTCTGCCGTTGGGCATTAGCTTAAGTGGTAAATGGTATAGCTAAGGTTGGGAGATCTTGTTTTCAACCATCATGAATAGAAAAGTACGATTAAGATTAACTGATCTTTCTGAGCTTTATATACATGGTTAAACTGCTGCAGCGGAAGGATGAACTGATGCAACAGAAGGACAAAAATGATCGATCGATAGGGATATTTTCAGTACTCCGTTGATTTTTGAGAAATTAAATAAAGAAATAAACTAAATTCACATTGATTTTAAGAATACCCATGAATCTAGTTGTTAAAACTCATTAATCCCACAGGATACTGAGAAATAATGATAACAAAACTTGAACCAAGGGTTTATTCCAAGAATAGTCAATAACAAATAACTAAGGTCTGCTTGTAGAAATTACAAACTACACTTATTTATATTAATTACAATTTATCCTAATTTGACTAGAAAAACTATTTTAATAAGACTTAAACCTAAATTAGGAATACAACTCAAATAAGTAATGCCTAAACAATAAAACTCTAAATAGGCAACTAAATTAAACTAGAATACAAATTAATTAAAGTATTCCTATATATTATATATTTCAGTCTAATGAGGATTTATTTAATTACTTGCTTTGCATCATTTATGATCTTCTAAAGCTTGTGGGAGAACATGTTGAAGCATTGTTGTGATACTTGTGTATATAACATTTCTCATCAGGGTAATTAAAAAAAAAAACATTTCTCATCAGGGTGAATTTTTGGGGATATTCAACCATCAATTACTTTTCTCCTATGATAAGATATTCATCTGCTGGCATACGTAACTGTGGCCAAGATGCAATAAATGAATTCAAGCTTCTTGTGAAGGAAGCACATAAACGAGGAATTGAGGTGATAGCTGATGACGATCTGATTGAACTTCTTTTTTTTTTTTAAGTTTTAAAATTGACATCTGAATTTACATAAGCAGGTGGTTATGGATGTCGTTTTCAATCATACTGCTGAAGGGAATGAGAAAGGGCCTATTTTGTCCTTTAGAGGTGTTGACAACAGTGTCTATTACATGTTAGCCCCCAAGGTATAGCTGTTGACACAGTACTACTATATTTAGTACACCTTAAAATATGTGATTCTAATATGCGAGTAATTGTTCCAGTATGTTCAAATAGTTTAGCCACTCCATTTGATGGATATTTAAATTCCTAAATTATGGTTGCTTGATTTACATGTGTACTTCTATCATTACATCATGGTTCTAAGTTTGAGATGACTTTGTCTTGATCTCATATGCCATATTGTGAATCTTATATTTTCCCTTCTTTATGGAGGATTGATTAATACTGCTTCCTTTCTCTGGCCCAAACAATTATCTGGATTTTGTTTGCCACCTTTGATATTTTAAGTCGGTCAGTCCTACTTGGATTATAAACTGTTAAACTGCTAAATATGTTCTCGTGATTTTCTTTTCGCTCGGGCATTCCTTCATCATAATTGATTGTTTGCAGGGAGAATTTTATAATTATTCAGGCTGCGGGAATACATTCAATTGCAACCATCCTGTTGTTCGTCAATTCATAGTTGATTCTTTGAGGTTAGATTTTCATCAGTATCTTAACCAGGGTGTTATATATTATCTTTCCAGTAGATTCATCGGTGTCTTAACAAGAATATTGGATTTTATGTCTTACCAGAAAGTCTTTCAATATTTAGTGAACGTGGTACGGAACTTATGTCAGATACCGGAATTTTTGAGTTATTATTTATGAGAAGCAAATTGTTATTTGCTTTAGTCATATGTGTTACTTGTTTGGTAGATTTAGTTTTTGTAATTTGATTTTCTTATTTAAGTAGGATTTAGGAGTAGATTCTTACCTTCTGACTTTTCGTTCCAGTTAATGTTCGCTGTTGCTATGAATGCTGTGTTTGGAGGAAATAGCAAATTGGAAGTTGAAGAGTATAACTAGAGAAGGCTAAGGCAGAAATTTAATATAAAGCAATTCTTATGCATAAGGATTTTCAAAATTACATAGAAGCAGCCTTTGAGCCTGTGATGACGAAAAATTGTGTGATAAAAGGAATTGAGAAATTGGGTTTATAGATGCTTCTGTTAATTATAGTGAATTTGACCATGGAAAGGGGAAAGGTTTATGCACTAGTCTTCTCAATTGTTGAATCCTTTTTTATACATTATTCTGCATGCTCAAGTTTAAATTCCATTTGTTTGCATATTTTTTGCTGCTAAACAGCTTTTCTTTAATTTTACATGGGGTCTTCAATATTTCTATCTTGTGCAACAGATATTGGGTAACAGAAATGCATGTGGATGGATTTCGCTTTGATCTTGCTTCTATAATGACCAGGGGTAGCAGGTTAATAGCTAACTTTTCTGATAGATATCATATGCATTGTTCAATTTATACTGGAGACTTATTTTTGTTTTTCTGAATTGTGATTGTACTGTCTTTATGTTCTCGACAAGTCTCTGGGATTCAGTCAATGTATATGGGATCCCAATAGAAGGTGATTTGCTCACAACTGGCTCCCCTCTCAGCAGCCCACCATTGATTGACATGATAAGCAATGATCCAATCCTTCGTGGAGTCAAGGTATTTTGTTTTAATTTCTTCTCCACTCTCCTTTACAAACTTTGATCTTTCATTCTCAAGTGAATTTAGCACTTGTTAGATAGCTTTCAGGTCTCTTAAGAGTACCTTAGCATCTTCACCAATGATGGATGATTTAAGTGTTTGTCAAGGCAGGAGTGATTAATGATTGCCAAAGTACATTGAACCTAACAATGATAAAAGTCTCTTGCATATTAAAAAACCAGCTAGTTTTCGACCTAACAGAATATTTGTTTGCCAGTCCGAAGGCCTCGAACAGTTGGGCAAGTGCATTAATTATATAAATTAGCTTTTCTCAAGTATCCAGAGCATTAATTTCCTTTGTTTTTCTTATTGAAAAAAAATTCATTTCTTTTGTTTTGACCTGTGGCTCTGCTATACTAAAAAGGTTAACTAACTCTTTTATTTCTCTTTCAAATAGCTTATAGCAGAAGCATGGGATACAGGTGGCCTATACCAAGTTGGCAAATTTCCGCACTGGGGTATTTGGTCAGAATGGAATGGGAAGGTCAGTTGGATATTGAATTTCGTATCTATCATCCCAATTTGTCTGTGGTAAATGGAAGATAAGAAATACAAAACACATTGTCGCTGCTGCTGTCCTCCTAGGCCCTTTGATTTAATGTGTGGAAATTTCTAGTCGTTATTCATTCTGAACCTCCAAGTATAACATACATTATTACATAATTAAATTCATCTGAGTTATATCTCTGCCAAATAAAGGCCATGATCTGATTGGTGTATTCATTTGGATACAGTATCGTGACATAGTGCGACAGTTTATAAAGGGTACAGATGGCTTTGCTGGTGCTTTCGCTGAGTGCCTATGTGGGAGTCCGAATTTATACCAGGTATGTCTGCATTTATTTTGAACGTTTCATTTGGCATTTTCATTGTTTTAAGTAATTTTTCCTTCAAAAATTTAACTATTGCATTTTCATGATTTTCTTGTTATCGTGCAAATTATGAATTTTAGTATTCTTTGGTGTCCATTAATGTCCATGAAAATATGATATTTTGGAATGTTTTACAAATCAGAAGGGAGGAAGGAAACCATGGAACAGTATCAACTTCGTATGTGCACATGACGGGTTTTCATTGGCTGACCTAGTTAGCTATAACCAAAAACATAATTTGGCAAATGGGGAAGACAATAATGATGGAGAGACTCATAATAATAGCTGGAACTGTGGACAGGTAACAACACTCATCCTCTTTTTTGACATCTGGTCCATATGTATAAATATATTTTGGTAAAAATTTTATTAGTTTCTTATAACAATATTGTCTGCAAGATGCTTTTTTTTTTCTTTGTTTTGTTTTTGTGTGATAAGTTGACCATGATTGTCTTTCTCTTGGGTTGGATTAAGTTGTTTTATTGATAATATATATACACAAACACATGCACACACTTGATTTTGTAAATCATACAATAATCTCCTTTGAAATCTGAGGGATTTGTCATTGTCATTTACCTGATCGCATAAATCCGCTGGGGAATCGCTCTGCCAGTAATGCTTCTACACATTTATCATTAACATTATCTAAATCATACAATAATCCCCTTTGACTAATGCTTCTAGACATTTATCATTAACTAATTGCTTAATAATGGAATTCATTAAATCACTGTGTACTATGACAATTAAATAGACGACCAAGTGGTTTTGACAATTTGGTTAGTTGCAATTGTTTGCTTCAGTTGTATTTGCGGATATTAGCTTGAAGCTTCTAGTATCTGCATGGTTCAAAGTTCTACCAACCATAATATTCTATATATGAATCCAAACTTGTATTGCCCATTCTGTTACTTTTATGTACAAGACTTCATTCTGATAATAAAAAATGAAAAATAGGAGGGAGAGCTTGCAAAAATTTTGGTGAAGAAGCTGAGAAGACGACAAATGCGGAATTTCTTCGTTTGCCTCATGGTTTCCCAGGTAAGATTTGATATTGACAACTACTTTTATATTGTCTCATATAAATTAGACAATTCCTCAATCTTGAAGGTTGTGAGCACAATATCTATATCAAATATTTGAACACAAACCCCAGAGAAAATTATACCTACTTAATGTTCATAGTATTAGTCACTATAATACCAGGCCATAAAACCTTGTCTGGAGTTATCCTTCCTTTTTTTTTTTCCCTCTAGTTTCTTTTTGTATTCTCTTTCTTTCTCATTGCTTGTCTGACTAACGGATTATCTTTGTCTGACCAGGGTGTGCCAATGATTTCAATGGGTGATGAATATGGTCACACAAAAGGGGGGAACAACAACGCATATTGCCATGATAATGATGTGAACCTCTGCACTTTACTTATTTCTGGCACTTTGTTAACCCAGTGACTAATTCATGAGTTGTGACACAGATCAACTATTTTCGGTGGGATAAAAAGGAAGAGTCCAAATCAGACTTCTTTAGATTTTGCTGCCTTTTGACCAAATTTCGCCGGTAAGTAAATACTTCTTGGTGCTTTCGTTTATGATTTTACCTTTTATATATATTTCAAACTTTTTTGTTGTTCCTGGGGCATCACCATTTTGTTTAATCTTGCAGTGAATGTGAGTCACTTGGTTTAAGTGACTTCCCAACAGCAGACGGGTTGCAGTGGCATGGTCATGCTCCTGGGTTGCCAGACTGGTCTGACAAAAGCCGTTTTGTGGCATTCACTGTGGTAACTCATTCAGTGCTCTTATCTTCATCTGAGTACTTAAAAGTTTCATCCACTCTGGAATTAAATACTGAGGCATCTGTAAATGCTAGTGCGTCTTGTGGCACAAAAATAATGTTCTAATACCATTACCGGAATTTCTTCTCTGTTTTTTAAAACTGGCTCATCATAATCTAGCATGATTCAAAAAATGCTTCTTGCATTGCTTAGTTTTAGCATTATCTTTAGTATTATCAAACGCCTGAAAAACTATCATTTGGTCATTGATGGGAAATCTTCAGACTTACACAGTGATGCTATTTCTTGATCCTGTACATTTCATTTGCCTGTTCTATGGAATGATTGATGTTTATGGTTATAAAATTCATCTCAGATTGACTCTGTGAAGGGAGAAATCTATGTTGCCTTCAATGCCAGTCACTTGCCTGTGACTATTTCACTGCCAGAGCGGCCTGGATATAGATGGGAGCCCTTGGTAGACACCAGCAAGCCTGAACCATTCGACTTCCTCTCCAGTGAGCTACCTGCAAAGGAGATAGCTATTAAACAGTATGCTCCCTTCCTCGACGCCAATCTGTATCCCATGCTTAGTTATTCCTCTATCATTTTGTTACTATCACCAGATGAAAATGCCTAGTAAATAATTACGAGGGCAAGCCCGGGTGAATGTGAAGGTATTGTTTCAAAATCATATAAAATAATATTTTCCAGATCCACGTAAACGAGGCCTGAACCCTCGAGTGAATGATAAAGCTATTAGTACGGATTGGTGTACCATCCGGGGTAATCTTGTAATTATATGTAAGTTTATTATCTATTGAAATAAAAATTCACTTTATTATTAATGGTGTTCTTTTTTTTCCTCTCTCTTTACCCACAAGGCCACAACTCATGCTGTTGTTCTCAAAATCATTAAATTGACTGAAGGTCACTTGTTTCACCCATCATTAAGTTTGTTATTTGAAAAAAAAAAGTTCCTTTTTCAAATAATGTTGTTCTCAAAATCATTAAATTGACTGAAGGTCACTTGTTTCACCCATCATTAAGTTTGTTATTTGAAAAAAAAAAAGGTGGAAGACCTTTCAATACTTACAAGTAATCAAAATGATAGATGATTCGTCATCTGTACTTCAAGTTAAGTTTCAAATTGTTAGTCCGCCTAGATTACATTTTACTCTAGGTGTACTTCAAGTTTCAAATTGTTAGTCCGCTTAGTTTACATTTTACTCAAGGATTTGTTAAGTTACATTTAATGTAATTTATGGCTGTCTTATAAAATATTTTTCAGTCCTTTATATTTTTGATTATTTACAATTTACTAATAAATATTATAAAAATTTTTGTATTGTAAAATTTTATTTAATATTTTACCTTTTATTTTATTTTATTAAAACTCTTGAAATACCAATTCGCTCTCTATAATTTTAAATTCTCAATATACCCCTTCATTTAATTAAAAATATAATTATTATTAAATGATTTATAATTATAGTTATAATTATAATAATTATTTTATATACATAAGGGAATGGAATAAAAGTACATAAGGGAATTACAAATACACAAGGGATTATAATTATAGTTATAATTATAATAATTATTTTATATAATTACTCAAGGCAATTGCAAATACATAAGGGAATAAAAGTACTTTTTTGTTGTTTTTTTTTAGACGACAGAGATAAAAGTTAATTACATATTTATAAATCATCAGTTGTCTCTAGATAACTGTTTTATATTCCTGTTAATTCTATAAATAACTTCATCGTGATATTTAAGTGAATATGACATTCAAACTCTTAAAGCTTTCCTCATTGTACACGTAGACCGCTTTGATTTCAGAAAACACACGTGCCTCCACCCGTTAATCTGGCCGTGGCGGTAAAGCTGATAATGGTAATGCTTGTGTTATTGGGCCTATGTCGACATATGCAGCCCACATGCAGCTTCGTTATGATTCATTCGCAGGAGTAATCTCATTATCACTTCAAATCTCAAAATTTTGATTCTGATAATACATTCAGTATCTTGAAAATGTCATGCTCAACATGTTGATTGTCTACTCATACTCACCGAATTCTGTTCATATTAAAATTCAGGAGGTTTATGTGTCCATTTTTAAAATCAAAAGAGTCATTGTTTGCATTGAAATATACTTATCCTTAATGATTTGAATTAAGTGATATGACATTACACGATGAGATTACATGTATTAGATATTTATTTATCACGAGTCTTAGTTGGTGCATTGCATTCTTCGACTAAAATACTGTCAATCTGTACATTAATTGCAACTAAAACACCTCGAGAATTAGCTATCTGCCTTCCAAGAATTGTATTTCAACCTTGTAAATATATCGTCATTCGATGAATCTAGAGAATAGATATAAGATTTACGTTACAATAACTTTTTTCCTCCTATATCCACCATAAATGAAATTGACGACAAAAGACGCCAAAGCAATGCCACTCCTGCTAGTTAGTACAAATGGAGAAGAAGAAACAAATGGACCTAAAATAATAGAAAAAAAAGGTGGGGGAAGTGATCTTGGTGGAATGTACGAAGATGAGACGTCTGGCACGTCCCTTAAGAAACGTGTTATGGGGATTCGGTGCCCTCCTTGCCGCGTGCACTTCTCTATTCTATTCTCCTCTTCAATTCGTCTGGGCTGTTCTGATTCTGACTCCAGACTCCCCCGATGAATTGGTGGCACAAAATGAGGAGAGTTTGGGTCTCTGCTTCAGCAAGAGTTAAGCCTCGTAAACCTGGTGCTTAATTTGCCTTCTTCTTTAATTTCATCGTTGATGGTTTTGTTATGGGTTCTTGAATCTTGATGGGAATGATGATGATGATGATGATATATAGTATAATACCTCTGCTTTCGCAGGCGTTGCTGGTGGTGAAACTGGAATTAGAGATGATGCGAGTGGTCTGTTGAAGCTGCGTGATGATGTCAAAATGTGCGCGTATAATGATGTACAGGTAATGTGGAACATGTTATCCAAGTCCCCCCACCAAGAACTAAAGCAGGCAACGGCGGCGGCAGAAAACACTCAACGTCGCAATTCCAAATGCAGCAAGCATAGGTGGAGGTTCACTCGGAGGTTTTCCCTTTTGGTCCAATCACACAACAAGTAACAGTTCTTTGTTCCGCTAACTAATCAAACTAGCTGCTGTTGCAAACTTATGTGACTGTAAATATAAGCATATAGACACAGAGATATAGAAGTACAAGAAGTATATGTAGTATAAATAGATGTACTTTCAATACATGCTTATATAGTAATACATAATTCAGTTTATTTTCATAATCAAGTACAAATTGGATAGCACAGTTGACATGGTGCCATAAAATTGAACAAGTGACATGTCTCCCTAACCGCTGAGTTGAAGAAACCTTAGTGCCATGGGATGCTTGGCTTCGGAGAGCAGATCAGGTTTCAGAACTTCCACAATTTCACCATTCAGGAGCAGGCAAACGACGTCGGCAATCCTTTGGATTTGTTTGATGCTGTGAGAGACCATGACAATTGTCATTCCGTGTTTCTTCTTCAGCTTCACTAACACATCCTCTATGTTCTGCGTCGATATTGGATCCAATGCACTCGTTGGCTCATCCAGGAGCAGAACCTCAGGTTCGTTGGCCAGTGTTCGAGCTAGAGCAACTCTCTGGGCTTGGCCAACTGATATTTCGGTACCCGTTTTGTTAAGGAAAGAGGAGTCGAGGTCTGCAAGTGAGAGCAACTTGAAAACCTCGTTCTCCGTTAATTTCTTTCCCCTCAATTGTGGTCCATATCCAATATTATCGGCAACTGTGCCTGAAAGAGGGATTAATAAATGTTCGGATATCAATAGCCATAGCTTCACAAGTGCCCAAGTTTGATTGGAGCATTTAGGTCCTTCTCATCCCAAACAATTTAGGTCATGGAGCTTCCCATTAAAGATAAAGAATTGTTACCAACACAATTCAAAAAATTAAATACATAAAAGTATCGCAATTTCTTAAGTCTGAGTAAATTGGGTGAAAAAAAATGACCTAAAATGAATCGAAATGAGCTCAAAAATACTTTAGATAGAGCTATAATAAAAATGATGCAGGCCAAACTTCAATAGATTTCTAACTAAAATGTTATGCCAAATTCCACCATACATCTCTAATATTTACATGTCGTCCGAAAATAATCAACTGTTTTATTTTTCAACTATCTGTTACATTTATGTATTTGTTGGGGGTAAAAGTTTCAGATAAATAAGGTCTCCTAGTCGCAATTTAGTGTTGAAGTACTGATCTAAGTGGTCTTTTAATGGGTTGCTGGGAAATTGAATTACTAAAATATGGTGATAGACACCTCGAAAATAAATCCCCATTAAGCCTCACAAGGCCCCAAAAAACAAATTGTGAAAAAAAGGTGGGGTTTATTTTCGGACGACAAGTATTTTCCTTAAAAGATTATAAATACATTTTAATCAAACATAAGTACTACGAATATACAGAAATCTCCCAAGATCTTTAGGAGAAGCTAAAGAAAGCTAAGAAAAGCTATTAAAAACAAATTTTTTTTTTTTTTTTTGCAAGAGACAACGAAAGCCTTTCTTATTGTCTACTAGCACGAGCACGTAGGGTAGTGGTACTAAAGTTTCCAATAAGAAGTAGAACAAAGAAAAGGACCTCAAAATAATTTAAAAAATAGAAGAAAGATGATTAAAAATAAGGTAAATAAATAATAAGGCGCTAGCGCTACAGCCACGACGCGCGCCGAAGAATAAGACAACGGGACCAACACAACACGCAGCAATTAATTAAATAATAAATTAAGTGGTGATTAATTAAAGGAAAATTCAAAAAAAGAAAAAAAAAAGAAGAAAGAAGAATATAACCTTCAAAGAGAGCCGGAATCTGGAAGAGCATGCCAACGTTACGACGAAGAGAGAAAACATCAAGATCAGTAATATCGCGGCCGTCCAAGAACACCGTACCAGAGGGTGGCTCCCACAGCCGGTTCAGCGCCCTCAACAGGGTTGATTTGCCGCTTCCACTGGGCCCAATGATCCCCATGATCACCCCCTTGGGTACCTCCATGTTGACCCCCTTCAGGATCGGAGCCCCATCATCCGATTCTTTTCTCAACTCCCGTACTCGAAACTTCGGTTTCTGAATTTGATTATCATCTTCAGCTCCAGCTTCTCCCGGCACCGTCAATAGATGCTCACGAACTTCATCTGCACAGCAACCAAAAAAAAAAAAAAAGTTGTCAACAAGAATTTGTTAATAAATATTGAAGAGGGAGGAAGATTGGTATCATGGTATGATGGAGACCTCGAAATAGTGAAGAAGTTGAAGGCATTTTCTGTGCTACTCTTTTTGAATGTGAGAAACAGAGAGGAGCTGCTACAGCCACTAAATGTAAACTGAGGGAGAAGGTTAATAAAATATATGTACCTCCTTAATTTCTTAAAATTTTCTCGTATAACTATAAATGTTTTCCCCCTGTATCAAATGAGTCCCTAACTAGTAACTAGTTACTCTACAACTACAAGACTACTACAAGTAATCAAGACATGGGTAATGGCATGGGTAAATATTTGACACTTTTGGAACAGCTATCTCCTTGTGTAAGAATCATGAAAGATCAAGGATCGAAAAACAAAACACTAAAGAGTAAAGACCTGCCCCAGTTCTCACTTCTCAGCTAAGGATTTTCAGTCCGAATGAAGCCTTTCCCTCTTTTTTTTTTATTTAACTTGTTAGGATTCCTCTGATAGCTACCAATGGACACCAAATGGTATTAAAATAAATAAATAAATTATTATTGTACAGGCAGATAAATCAACATCTATATTACTTCAACTAACAAACATTCAGAAAAGAATTCGAATATACCAGAATTTGGATGAAACCTTAAAATGTTTGGATGCATGTTTTTGTTTTCTATTTTGAGTCTTCTGGTTGTAGTGTTGTGTTTTCTGCGTGAGATGTGAAATAAAAATTTTCAGCGTAGTGCGAATAAATGAGTACAGCCGTCCACGAACTGACCAAAACCATGAAAAAGAAACTTTATTTACAAAATTAGAAAGGGCTAAATAGTAAATACCGCCTTGCATTTTTATGACTGATTAATAATGTTTTCCCATAAAATAACACCATGAATATATATGCAGACGTCAAATTGACTTGATTGTTACTTGGGTTCAAGCAGAAGAAGCCCGCGTAGCCCACAGAAAGTCGGTAGGCCTCATTTAGGATGAATGATTGGGCCGGAGTTGCTGCTTGGTTTTGAACTTTTGGAGTTTTCCTGTTTTTCATTTAATATTTTATTCTAAAAATCCTTTCAGCGGGATGTAAATAAAACAGAATAAAGGTGCCGTAGTATCTTATACCTGATAATATATATAACTCTAAGCAAACCATCTTTGAATTAATCTGGTAGATCTCTTGAGACTGCTACATTATCATAACTCCAATTTTATTCATACCACTGCATCAAAAACCAACAAATCTCTCGAAAAAAACTTGTCCCCACACAAAAATGTCTGTCATGTCTCTAATAAATCAACAAAAATGGACTTTTCCCATTTGTTCTTTCTCCAATTCCTATTCGATCGGGGAGCCTTATGGCACATGCATCGCATCGCATAGAATGAATATAGTTCATTCAATCAATAAAAATCTTCTTTTATTAGGCGAATTCTTTATATTATTATTTCAATGTGCTCATTAACTCGGTCGGTGAGTGTCGAAATCAATGGTGAAAAGTTTCAGCAGCAAACTAGTAAATTGTACCAGTCTGAAAAAGGTGCAAGGAGGTTCAATAGGAATGGCAAAAATCTGTACAATGCAGGAGCCCAGTAATGTCAATTTATTAGCAAAACAAGCAGTGGGACCGAAGCTTGAGTTGCGGGATTGGTTCAGTGCTGTAATACCAAACACAAATCACGTGTTTGGTTCCAGGCCTCGGGCCTTCAGATTCACACAACCCCAGCTACTACAATTCTAGCTGCGCATAGATAGATAGATGGATAGATAGGCTAGCATCGTAGTTTATATGGATCGAGGTGGTCATAAATCTGAGTATCTTGGCGTCGTGTTCGTGAACTCGTGAAAGTTGTGATAATTTGAAAGGCTTTATGGCGTTCAAAGCTGATATTGATGACGAAAGGTCGTTAAATCCACACAACCACCTCTTTTCTGTCTCTGTTCCTGAACGTAATGTGGGGTGTTTCAGTTATTGTCTGAATCGTTTTCATCATGTCACGTCTGTCAAATCCCTTTCTTCTCCGTTCCGTTATTGTTCCTTACTGCCTTTGTTTTTATCCTTTCACTATAACATTAAGGTCCCTAGTCTTTAGAGATATCATTTTTTAGGAATATATTTTACATTTACGTTTAATTCAGTTCCCTCTTGGCTCTTGTCTTGTATTTGGTCAAAAAACCATTACTATTAAAGTCAGTCGTTTGATCAGTAGAACCGATTAGTCCCCTGATGAATTTCGCTCATTCTAAGATATGGACATGAGCTCAAACTGATCTCAAGCATAGCTCAAAGTGGCCTCAATATGTCAGTGATATTGTAGTGTATATAGAACTAATACAGGCCGTTAGATAAAATATCTAACTAATTGATGGTTACATCACATGAAATAGAATTACAAACCATGCCATTACTGTAAATTTATAAAACATAAGGGAACCATATGTTATAAGGCCATTGCATTTTTCTTTCGTTTTCCTTCAATCATGATACCCATGAGAATAATTTATAATAAGCACATTCAAGTCAGTTACAGGCCTTTGTCTTATCTGCTTTGTAAGTTTTATCAGAAACCCCATCTCACAGAATCTCTCCAAAAACTTTTCATTTTCTTCCAAAAAAGAAAGGGAAAAAATAAAAATAAAAAGAACACCAGCGGCAGAGATGGGCGTTTTCAAGCCCTCATCACAAATCTCCTTCTGGGTTTCTTTCCTCATCATCATCCTCATTACACCTTCTCTCGCGGACAATCACGATTCGAGAACAGCAAACAACAACTCATTATCCCCCCCTCCTTTCATTCAAGATAAAGCAAATGCAAATGCGAATTTCTCACCATTTAAGCCGAGCATGGCAGTTGTGGTTGGTGTTTTAACCACCTTGTTCTCGATCACTTTCCTTCTGTTACTCTATGCCAAGCACTGCAAGCGTGAAAGCAGCGTCGTCGGTTACGATGCTAGTCACTCCGCTCTGATAAATCCATCCTCCACCATTCGCAAGAACTCAGGGATTGACCGTACGGTGATCGAGTCTTTACCGATATTCAGATTCGGTGCACTCAGGGGTCAAAAGGACGGACTCGAATGCGCTGTTTGCTTGACTAGGTTCGAGCCAACGGAAGTTTTAAGACTCCTGCCCAAATGCAAGCACGCCTTCCACGTGGAGTGTGTTGATACTTGGCTCGACAGTCACTCTACTTGCCCTCTTTGTCGATACCGAGTTGACCCTGAAGATATTCTTCTCAGCTTTGAAAAGAATATTGACTCCGCTGAGTCAGACGCCGCGCCACCCGAGCCGAACCCGAACCTGAACCACACCGGGTTTCGACGAGTTTCGGGAAGGCACTCCTCAGCTGGGGAGTTCGGTTCGTGTTCTCGGAATCCGACGTCGTCTAGGAGGTCGCTTGATGGGGCCTTTTCGAAAAAGAGAGAGCAGGCAGAGTCCGTGGCCGTTGGATGCTTCGACCGTCCGAGAAAGGACGGGTTGTTGTTGACCGATGGATTGATGGCCGATAGGAAGAGCTTCGAGAGGAGATTTGAGCACCGGATAATCATTTCAGCTAGCGCCGGTGGTGGCGGTGGGTTCCACCGTAGGTGGAGTGACGTAATGCCGTCGGATCTGCTGTATCTGCGGTCAGAGATGTTGCTTAGTGATAGCCGTAGATTTTCGTCGGGATCATCGCGGCCGTCAGTGAAAAGACAACAGCAAATGCTTGTACCGCTGGCGCTGCAGCAGCACACTAGTAGCGGCACTGGCATTGATGGTGGTGGGAGTGCGAATGGCAGTGGTGTAATAAATTCGAGAAGCGTGTCGGAAATCACGGGATTGAGCAGGTTTTCCCACAGAGGGGAGAGTTATAGTAGTAGAATTACTACGAGTGACAGAAATAATCATAGACAGCGACACGCAGGGCTTGTGTCGAGATGGTTGGCTTGGATTTCTTCTCGGTCGCAGTCGCTGCCAGATGTACGGTCCGATCGCACTACTACCGATATCGTCTAGCAATTCATACGCCGCGCGACAACAGAAAATCAACTTCTAACCTTCTTTTTTTTTTTTTTTTTAATACAACTTTTAACTTTCTTTATTCTTATTTTAGAGAGCTTGATTCTTGAATGAAGCCAGGCCAAATGAATTGTAATTTTGATGAGAGAATCGGATTGCTACGGATGGACGGATCGATGGATATTCTAGACAACCACGAATATCAAGGGAGCACGTGGATCGAAGAAGAAGAAGAAGAAGAAGAAGAAGAAGATGAACTGCTTTATTTTGTTTAGATTTTTTTTTTTTAAAAAAAAAAAATTAAGTTCCCCTTGCTCATGCTGAGTTACAACTTAGAATTAGACAATAGCGAATACTGTAGTAACTGAAGCGGTATTTGGTCATTTTCTCTTTATCGAGTCGAGCTGCAGCCAATTGTGAACATTTTTGTATAAACAGAATTCAGAAAGCGAGAAAACCGACGACGAGAAGAGGGGCAAAATTTAGTGGGAAATGGGAATGATTGTATTTATTATTTTTTCATTTTTTCATTTTTTCATTTGCTAAATCTAGAGTCTAGGATATGATTTTAAAGTCCTGGGAAACGATGGGGGGTCCCATCTGCTCCATCCCACCAGCCGATCTACCAATTGGACCCCACGTGACATGGGGAAAGGAGTTGAGAGATTCTATTGGCAGTTTGGCACCTTCATTATCATTACAAAATCCTCACTCCAAATAAAATTGTGGTTAAGGATAAGTACGAATTAAACACTAATTAATTTTTTCAATAAATTATTTATATTCATAATTAATTTTATTTTTAATTTTATACTTGTTATTTCTTATCAACTTAAAATAAATTATATAAATTTAAAATAATTTAATTTTCTTTTCTTATTTCTTATTAGTTAAATAGTTTTGTACTTAAAATTACTTTCAAACTACAATCTAAAATATGTGTTGCTCAAGCTAATAATTAACATTAAAAAATTTATCATATTAGAAAAATTTTTAATGTTTATGTAGGATAATAATAAAATTGTAAAAGAAATAAAAAATAACATAATATTACTTTAAGTTTTAACAAAAAAAATTAAATGAAATATATTTTATTTTAAAATATTAAAATAAATATAATTAAAAAAAATTTCGTGAAAAGATTAGAGAGGTACCAATAGTACAACTCAAAGGAGTTTCATAGACGTTTCTACTTTCTTCAACCAATAATCAAAAGTTCAGCAGAAACTACTTCATTTATTGCCTTGATTCCCTTGCAACGCAAGTTGAAATGTTAATTGAATAATTGACCGATAATACGTGCACCAGCAAACAAAAAGTTTGGTTGTTCATTATTCAAGCACTTAAGCAACCGGAATGGCAGTTTAGCTTTAAGACATGCGCATGGCTAATCAAATTAAATTGCAACGGCTTAGCCGGCGACATATTAGGTACCCCAAAGCTTTGCAAATCCATTGCTATCTATGCTTATATGTGAACCAAGAAAAATACTAACGAAACTGAAGGATTACAAAGCAATGACAGAATGAAATATAACAAAGAGTGATGTTAAAATGTTGATTATTTTGTTCTTTACTTCTTTTCCTTTAAAGCTGTATGATTATTTTTTCTGTTTAAATACCGGCGCTCCATAAAATAAAATAATCAACAAAATGCAACTATATGCTCAGAGGTCATTGGACCAAAAATATGCTAATTCCTGGACGCTGGAACATGATCCAGCTTTAACTCATGATCGTAGCAAAGTTCCCACTTCACGGACCTTAGCACCCTTTTCGAGTCAAAGTTTTGAACAAAGACTTCCTCGTGCATAAGTTGAAATATAAAAATGTCAGGAAGAAGAATGATGCGTGCAAGGAGAAGTCTTCCATACAATATACCATACACCATATAATCCCTCTTGCAGTATATTTATATTTTCAGATATGCGACCCACAATAGAACTCTGATCCTGGACCCTGAATCTGGCTCTATAAGCACATAACAAATATGCAATATAAACATAAAATTTAAGAACACTACCACCACCTTCAAGCTGGAGCAAATAGATCAACCATGTCTAGCTTGCAACACAAAGTAGTTTACATATCAAAGAAGGGATGTGATTTTTTTCCAGATTTGGATATCCATGATCCATCCCTTTCTCTCAAAAGAGTGCTTTGGGCCCAAAAGGGGAAATTTAAAATGCAAAAATCCCAAATGAAGATAATTTCATAAACCAACATATGAAAAATGAAACATTTTCAATGATAAGGGGCAACAATAACTTGGACAAGACCTAACCTTAGAAACTCCACAAAGAACCAAAATTTCACGCTGTTACTAAACTCAAGAACACAACACACCTCCTGCTGTCCAACTACTTAATCAAAAGCAACACAACAATCTAGATTCATATCCAGGAACACAAGAAACACAATAAACTTGCCTGTGTCACTTTTTAATAACCAAATTGTTAGGCCACCTATTCGTTTTACTTATTCTAGAAGAAAGATGGGAACTATGTGAGGGATTAGTGGGTCATTATAAAAGGATATTTAAGTAATAATTAATAAGGGGATTAGTTAGTTATTGATGTATGTCCTGTATTTTTACGATGGGTTATCGATTCTTGATGTGTCTCAGTATTCGCTATTTGGGGTCGATTCATGATGTGTGTGTATTCATTATTTGTGTTCGATTATGGGGGCATCCTAAGGGATTTCTATAAGATAAGGAGTGTTAGAAGTAAGGGGTATCAAATTATTGAAAGTCATGATCTTGGGAGGGAATCTAGGACTCTCGAAATTCCCGAAGTGTTGTAAGGTGTTATATTCATAAATAAGAATTGATCCGAGTATATTTCCATTTCATAAATTTACCAAGTGTAACATTTGGTATCAGAGCGAGGTTTTGCAGAGACATGAAAGCGAGGGTTGATAATATGGAGGAAACGGTTGGTTCAGTTCAAGAAGAGATTGGGTTATTGAGAGAAGAGATTAAAAAAATTCCAGCGATAGAACAAGGAATTACTAACCTGATGAACACAATGGAACAACTTTTACGGGCTCAAGGGAATCAAGCACGAGAACCAAATTCCAAAATTCAGATAGATTCTCCACCGGCGGATAATGCAATGGGAAAAGAGTGGATAGCAGGCACCAGAGATTCCTGGGGTTCGCGAATCCAATGCACCACGGTGGGACGTGCGACCTCGAAGGATCGAACTCTCTACATTTGATGGTGACAATCCGTATTGTTAAAGGCGGAACGCTATTTTGCCCTACATAGGATGACAAATGTAGAAAAACTTGAAACTGCCATAATTAGTTTCGAAGGAGAAGCACTTGTTTGGTTTAAATATGAAAATAGAGACGGCGCTTAATCGGGAAGAGCCGAGTGCGTTCTGAGATGATTTGTCGATTTCGCCTTTGTCACACGAGTCGTCCATGTATGAAGAATTCTTGTCGATCAAACAAGAAGGTCTCAGAGGGGTATACAGTTTTGAGCAATTGGCGTCATCTCTAGATAATCTTTCGATCAGTCCGAGTCAACATTCATTAATGGGTTGAAGGTGAAATTCGGGGCGAATCAAGATTTTGGAACCCGATGGACTGGATAAAGCCATGGAATTAGCCCATAAAATAGAAGCCAAAAATAGAAATTAAAGCCCACACGTAGCGGGCTTGGGTTGGGACAATTTAGAAATTCAGTTTGAATCCGATCAACGAGGCATGATGATCGAACTCCCGAACTTCCGTGGTCAATCGTCCAATTTTATCCTAAGCATAGTGGAAATTTCCGTGAGATTAATGAAAGGGTTATGCTATAGATGCGATGACAAGTTTTCACCAGCCATCGATGCAAGAACAAAGAGCTACAGTGATCCTTCTACAAGACGATGAAGAAGAAGATGACGAGACAAGGAAGAAGATTTAGACAAACTTGAGGAAATTCAAAATGTCGAAGTCTCACTAAATTCAAAGATGAGTGGATTGACTTCACCCAAAACTTTTAAAGTGTTGGGGTTTGTTGGTGAACAGAGAATAACTATTTTAATTGATAGTGGAGCATCTCATAATTTCATCTCTCTGCATTGGTTGAAGAATCAAACCGCCATTTCGTAAACCGAGGCATATGGAGTGATTTTGGGCACGAGAAAGTCTAAGAAAACTCAAGGTGTATGTAGGAATGTAAGCTTATCACTACAAGGTGTGGAAGTTGTGGCAGATTTCTTACCCTTGCGCTTGGGAGCACCGATATGATATTAGGAATACAAGGTTGGAAACTTTGGGAGTTACCCACATCAATTGGAAAACTCATGTAATGAAGTTCACTCTTGGGAAATCTCAAATTGTATTACAAGGTGATCCATCTCTTCAAAAGACGCCTGGTATCCCTTAACGCCATGGTAAGAGCTATTAGACATGAAGGGCGGGGGTATTGGGTAGATGATGCGGGGATGACTTCTGAAAGGAAAGTATGGAACAACAACTCCCAAAGGAAGTGCAATCGACTTTAGAGGAAGCCAAAGGCGTATTTGAAATGTGAAGTTACCACCTTTAAGGGAAGAGAACATGCCATTGTGCTTAAAGATGGCGCATCACCGATTAGTGCACGACCTTACAGGTACCCCTCAAATTCGTTTCGAGAAGCTCTTTAAGCAGAATTGTACATGATTATTTTTGAGCCCATTTTCTAGCCCCGTCCTATTAAAAGAAAAAGATGGAAGTTGGCGTTTTTGTGTTGATTATCGGGCTTTAAATAAAGAGACTGTTCCTGATAAGTTTCCCATTCCGGTTATTGATGAGTTACTTGATGAGTTACATGGGCAACCTCTTCTCTAAGCTTGATCTTAAATCGGATACCACCAAATTAGAGTGCGACGAGGATGTTCACAAGATCGCTTTTAGAACTCATGATGGCCATTACGAGTTTTTAGTAATGCCATTTGGGCTTACTAACGCCCCGGCAACCTTCCAATCATTGATGAATGATATATTTCGACCGTATTTACGTCAATTTGTTTTGGTGTTTTTTGATGATATCCTAGTTTATAGTCGAAATTTACAGGATCATGTTGGGCATCTTGCTACGGTCCTCGAGTATTGGCTAAGCACAAGCTTTACGCCAATCGCAAAAAATGTTCATTTGCTTGCAAACAAATTGATTATTTGGGGCATGTGATTTCGGGTGGAGTTGCAAAGTAGATAATTCTAAAATTCAAGCTATGTTAGATTGGCGGTGCACCTTAAAAGAGCTTAGGGGGTTCCTCGGTCTTACCGGTTATTATCGAAAGTTTGTGCATGGATATGGGGAAATAGCTTGGCCTTTAACAGAGCAATTGAAGAAGGATAAGTTTGGGTGGAATGTGCAAAAACTGCCTTTAATGCTCTTAAGAAGGCAATGACAACCGTACCTGTCCTAGCTCTGCCCAACTTTGATTTACCTTTCGTACTAGAGACGGATGCTTCGGGTTATGGAATAGGAGCAGTCTTAATGCAAGAGCAACGTCCTATTGCTTATTACAGCCAAGTTTTGAGTCAAGGTGCAAGGATGAAATCACTACGAAAAAGAGTTGATGGCGATAGTGCTTGCGGTGCGAAATGGCGACCACTACCTTTTGGGGCGAGACGTTTATTGTTAGAACCGATCAAAGAAAGTCTACGTTTCTTGCTAGAACAAAATTATTGCACCAGAATATCAGCGATGGATGCCAAACTACTTGGGTATAACTTTGAAATTCAATACCTACCGGAGTGGGAAATAAAGTCTTGATGCCTTGTCTAGAAAGACCCGAGGTTACACCGCAGAGTTTTTCAAGTACACTGAATAAACTCAAAAAAAAATTGATAATGACGAAGTTTCTTACAAAACTAAGATCGACTTGCAGCAGGGCATTGAAAGAGCAAATGGTTTTTGTTTGGAACAAGGAAAGTAATGTACAAAGGGCGTAATGCTTCCACGTACTTCCACATTCATTCCAACGATTTTAAGAGAATATCATGATTCTCCAAAAGGGGCATTCCTGGAGGAGCGGACTTTCAAACGTTTGGCCATTTTTATTGGAGTGGTATGAGAGAGCAAAGGCAAAGTGGGTACAAGAGTGTGCAGTTTGTCAAAAGAACAAGACCCTAGCTATGTCCCCTGCTGGATTATTACAACCATTAGCTTTACCCAACCAAGTTTGGGAAGAATTGACCATGGATTTCATTGAAGGGTTGCCTAAATCAGATGGGATGGACACAATATTGGTTGTAGTAGATCGTTTAAGCAAATATGCTCACTTTATACCTCTTAAACACCCATTTAATGCTCGTTTGGTGGCTGAACTCTTCATCAAGGAGGTGGTACGCCTTCATGGCATTCCCAAGTCAATTGTTTCACCGTGATAAGGTATTTATGAGTAATTTCGGAAAGAACTCTTTAAGTTACAAGGGACTAATTTGAGACATAGCACCATATCATCCCCAAACGGATGGGCAATCCGAGGTTGTCAACCGTGCTTAAAACGATCGAGATGCTATGTTTTGAAAAACCTCGTTGGTTACAATGGTCGCCTCGGCCGATATTGGTACAACACTACTCATCATTCTTCCATCAATTGCACACCTTTCAAAGCTTTATATAATCCTCCACCTTTAATTCGACAAATCTAATTCTACTTTGATATCATCAAGAAGCCTTTTTAGAGGAAATGAACAATTAGACGAAAAGATGCACTTGTTGAGAGCTCAACAAAGAATGAAGAAGTTGGCATGGATGGGAAACGAAAAGAAACCTTTGAAGTAGGTGATAAGGTTTTTGTCAAACTACGTCCTTATCGACAAAAATCCTTGGCTGCTAAAAAGAATGAGAAGCTATCTCCAAGATTTTATGGCCCTTTTGCAATAATTGCCAAAATTGGACCTAGGCTTACAAACTTCAACTTCCCCGCTTCATCTACTATACATCCAAATTTTTCCATGTGTCGCAACTGCGCAGAGCAAAAGGAGTTGCCATTTCCTCTTCAGTATTGCCCTCTCAGCTGTCATCTGATTTGGAGCTGATTGTCGAACCGGAGGACGTGTTAGGGGTGCGAAATGTGATTTCACAGGGTTGACCAAAACAGAAGTCTTGATTAAGTGGAAAGATCTTCCTTTTGAAGCTACATGGGAAAGATTTGATGCAATTTCTCGGCTTTCTTCTTTTTCACTTGAGGACAAAGTGAAAAGTTGGGCGGGGGGTAATGTTAGGCCACCTATTCATTTTACTTATTCTAGAAGAAAGATGGGAACTATGTGAGGGATTAGTGGGTCGATTATAAAAGGATATTTAAGTAATAATTAATAAGGGGATTAGTTAGTTATTGATGTATGTCCAGTATTCGGATTTGATGGGTTAGTCGATTCTCTGTGTCATATTCATTATTTGGGGTCATCACGTGTGTGTATTCGATTATTTGTGTTCGATTATGGGGGCATCCTAGGGCATCCTAAGGGATTTCTATAAGATAAGGAGTGTTAGAAGTAAGGGGTATCAAATTATTGAAAGTCATGATCTTGGGAGGGAATCTAGGACTCTCAAATTCCTGGAAGTGTTGTAAGGTGTTATATTCACTGTTTTTCACAATCGAATTGATCCGAGTATATTTCCAGATTTCATAAATTTACCAAGTGTAACCAAATTTCCTAAAGTGAGACTTGCTCATGCTTACCAACAAGGATTGACACACTAATACAAAAGCAATAAACTATAGAAAAAAAAAATGAAAAAACACCAATGAAACAATCAACTTCAATTATATTCTTTCTCAATTGTCATGGAAGTCAGTTTGGTCTAGTTTTGGCTGGTTTTAATGAGCAAAGTATCAGATTTCTTATTTCAATCCAGTACAATCCCTCCAAGCTAAAAATCAAATAAAGAAAAGTGACAATTGGGATTGAATCAATTGGTCAGATTGACAAGAACCTTCAACATCCTAGCTTCCTTGTGTGCCTTGAAAAACAACTCTGACTTCTGCCTTTCCAATGCATGATGCCCTCTCTCTTAGCTCATCTACTGCCCTCTAACTATTTGCTTTATAAAATATGAAAAAAAACTCAACAATATCCCACCACCACCAACCCTGCCTCTGTTACCCAGCACAATTTAAGTTCCTTCAAGAAGACAGCAGAACTAAAACATTCCAGCCAATTTTTCAAGCTAATTTTCTTCCATAGTATCCCCTCACAACCACGTTCATATGAATCAAAGGTCTTTCCAAGAGACCCATATTACAAATTTACAATAAACCTCAAAACTTGGTTGCGCGAACAACAGATCTGTACAGTGGCCTGCTTCATTCATGCCCATGGGCCACAGGCAATGAGAGAGAAGCTAGGTTTTAGAATATTTCAACTAATATATCCTTTTGCACTCTCAGCTTTTTAAATCAAGATTGGCCTCTAAAGCTTATAATCATTGAGATTACACTTATTCTGAAGTTATTTTTAAATTCAACAACTGTAGAGAACAACATATGATGTCAATCAAATAAAACAATTGAACTGATTCTCCAAATGCTTCAATCACATTAGCTCAATACACTCTAGCTCCTCCCTCCCCTACTCAATGCATCCCGTTTAGAAAACCAAACGGTTAAAGAGACAAGAAAAAGCCAAGAATATACTTCAATTAAATTTCCCACCTCCACAGGAAACACCATTTTACCATGGAGATTAAATTTCAAAAAAGAAAAAGTGAAAAAAAACACAAGCATAAGACAGCAGTAGCTAAATAATTTAAGTTCTGTTAACAATCTATCTAGGAAGACAGGAGCTACAAAAGACAACACATGTACAAACTCTAAACAAAAAATCGATAATTTAAACAAGTCAATTGCAAAAAACAACAAAGGTTACATTGGGAACAACACAGCATATCACTATATAACCGCACCTTGTTCACAATATTAGTAACCCATATACACAAATATTATTCAAACAAAAATAAAAACCAATATTCCAAAAAAAAAAAAAGACAAAGTACAACTTATGGGAAGATCTGTACATTGAGTAAGAGATCAGCTCAAACAGAAGGTATATTATTGAAAGAAAAGCCTTTGTATCCCTTGTACGCATAATACGCAATTCGTGTATAATAAAATCCCGGTATGAACAGAATCGCACCCAGTACTGCAAAGAAGACCCCTGATTCACCACCAAAAATTTGAAAAAAAAAAATTTCAATGAACAAGATCCCATACATAATTATAATTAACTCACAATTAATCAAAATGTAATTAAGTAGGTACCGTGAGCGCGGTCACCGCCGACTCTGTTGTAGGCCATGATGGTACCGCAGATGATGCCGAAAGTGCCGAAAACGAGAAGAGAAACGGCCAGGACGATCTCTTTGATCGGAGGCCGATTGTTGACGGTGTATGATGTCTCCATCATTATGTCCTCGTCAGATATCGAGAATGCGTGGTCCACGTACGCCATTGTTCGATTCGTAAATTCCAATTGCGGGTTTTTTGGTATGGTGGGAGGTTTTGATTCTTGTCTAGGGTTTGACTGCTGCGTGCCTTGCGTTGGAGTTTTCGAGTTCTCAAAGCTCGAGATTTTTCAATTCAAAGAGAAAGTTCTATTCATTCAGTAAAAATAGAAGAAAAGGTTCGCAATCTGCGAAGCATTTTTGCTGAGTATGCCACGTAGCCAAATAGATAATGATATTCGCGCGAGTATTCTGACTTTTGCGTTTGCGCCAATCCAAATTCCCAAGTTCAGAATCGGGTCGGTTAGTGGTTACTATCGGAACCCGAAGGCCATTTTGTTTTATCCGAGGGGTGTTTTGGTCTTACGGATATTAAAATTCTCGCTAAAATTACCTTGGGTCTTAAGTTTCTAGAGAAAGCCCAAATGAGGATGTCGTTTGCATTTGGTTTTCATACGGATCCATACCGTCTTCTTTTTTTTAAAAAAAAAATTTAAAATAAAGAGAAAGTACACTAATATATTAAAAATTTGTTCCAATAGACAACTAGGTTCTTATAGTTTTAAAATCCATAACTAAAATTTAATCATTTAGCATTCAGATCCTCTCTTTAGTATTTGAACATTCAAACTCCTTGTTGATTGTGAAATTCATCTATTTGAATAGAGATAATGATATTATAATATATTATTCTCAGTGGGAGTTAGAGTTAATTTTGAATGGGAATTATTATAATATATTAATACTCTTATCTTAAAATTTCATCTATAAAAATAGTGAAATCTAGTTATATATTTTTAAAATAATAAGAATTTAATAAATTACAAGAGAATTGATTTTTTTTTCTTTTGCTAAGGTGAATTATTTGAGTATTATAATCGTAAAACCTTTGAAAGAAATAAGTTTTTGATTAAACTTTGTTTGAATGATTTTTATCAAACAAAATTTTGACAAAATTAGTTGCAAACAATGCCTTTCATGCGATTTGATTAATGCCCAGGGGCCTGAACGTTATAACTCATATAAGAAACAACTTAATCAAGGGCGAATGGGAAGGGCACCGCACTGCTGCGTTGCAGCCTAAAGAAATATAATATGAAAAAAATGGGGGAGAAGAAGAAGAAGAAGCACAAGCACAAGCACAAGCAAGATAACACGAACTCCATCTTCGCCATCGTAGTGGCAGCCCTCTTCAACAGCAACAAAAACTACTCCGAATCCATAATTAAAAAATGCTTAAACAGACTGCGGCTCTCACTTCTCTCCCAATCCCAACCAACTCTCCCCATTCCTATTCTCTCTTTGCTCCCCGTCCTCCTTAACTCCAAGTAAGGATAGCGCGTACCTGTCACCAAACACACTCTCAATCCTATGTGTACACTACGTATGTATGCACGTATGCTTTGATTCTTCAACTAATTTAACTATTAATTTGCAGATGCAGCAGCGGAATTGCGGGCCTCAGCGCGGAGATTGTGGGGGCCGCATCGCTCTTGTCTTTAGAAACGAACGAGCAAATTGCTGCGGACGCGGAAATTGTCCGGGCTTTGGTGTCTTTGTTGCGGAATTCGGAGAAGAGAGTTTTGGTTGCTGCTGCTAATGCTGTTTTGGATTTGTCTACCACTTCAGTTGGAAGGCAGAAGTTGTTAGAATCCTCTGCTTTGGAGGCCCTTTTGTGAGTGTCTTGAAAGTTAATTTATCTGCATTTGTAAATGTTATATTATATGGTTCAGTGTAGTAAAGTAAATAATCATATCACCTTTAACTGCATATTTTTTATGCCGTATTATATTTTGATTTTTAGCACATCTTGGCGTAAATTGTGATTATCTAGTTGGCTCAACAGTTAACATCTATCAGACTTGTGTTTCGTCAGGTTCGTAGATCATCAGCTTTGGTTTCTTTATGTGCTGGGGAAAATGGAAATGAAGCCTCTCTCTGTATAGCCTGCGAGGAAGATGAATTTCTTGTATTGCTTCTTGATGCTGCAATGGTTTTGATTAATAGCTGTGATATTGAACAATTGCTGAGGATACCAAGGAAGCTGTATGAAAGTCTTTTTGTATTCTTAAAAGAGCTGTGGATAAAAGTTCGAGATCAGTTGTTATCTGGCAATATTATGTGGTCTAATCGAGAGAAGCATTTATGTTCGAGCAAAATCACCATTAATAGTTTGGCAGAAAGCATTTTTAGGCTATCCCTTAATGCTGATCAATTCACAACAATTTCAAAAGAGAGAGTTGAAAGAAGTATTTTTTCTTCGAATGAGGGTAGTTTTGAGAATTTCATTGTAAATTATTGGGAGGTCTCACCCTTTCTTGTCAGAAGAAGCACGGATTCTTTGATTGAAGGGAATGATATTTTCACCTCATTTGTACAAGGTCTAAGTTCCAAAGAATCAATTTGTTCCTTCCTTTCTTGTTTCTTTCAACGTCTTATTTCTTGTCTACCTATTGCTTCAGATGAATTGGACATTCTTAGTTTCTTGAATGACGTGGGACATAGACTGGGCTGTCCTCTTGTGTATGAGCAGGACATACGAGTTTTAAAAACAGATAAGATCTCAAAAAAAGAAGTGCATTTTTTTCCCAAAATTTCAGATTCTTTTGACGTCAAGGATCCATATTTGATTGATGCTGATGATATTTCAAAATGTGAAGAAGCATTTAAAGAGGGTTATACAATTGCTCTGCGTGGAATGGAATTTCGCTTTGAGTGTCTTGCTAATATTGCAGATGGTTTAGCTTCATTGTTTGGTCAACCATCAGTAGGTGCCAATATGTACTTGACACCACCTAATTCTCAGGGGTTGGCTTGCCACTACGACGATCATTGTGTGTTTGTATGTCAACTTTTTGGAACTAAGCAGTGGAAAATTTTTGTGCAACCTAGTGTGCAGCTCCCTCGCCTGTACCATCCTTGTGATATTGTGAATGGTGTAGAGGCTGAGAGTTCAACGGCAGAGTGCAGACAATTTTTACTCAGGGAAGGTGATATTTTATATATTCCTAGAGGTTTTCCTCATAAGGCATGCACAGAAGATGATGGACGCACCAGATCGGCTGAGTTTTCCTTACACCTGACCCTTGGCGTTGAGGTTGAACGTCCATTTGAGTAAGTAAAGATTAACAAATCATCTTCTCCCTCCTCCTCTTCTTCTTCTTCTTCATCTTCCTCTTCATTTTTTTTTCTAAAATGAAAAAATTGATCTAATGAGTTAAGTTATTAGTTCCTTTTCCATTTTTTGCTTTCTTACATCATGAAAGCTTAAGTCTATTTTGATACTGTGAACTTATTTTCATCTTTAATGTTAAACGTATGCCCTGCAGTGTTGTTGATTTAGGTGCACCATATCTTTCTGTAGATTCTTGATAAAAATGTGCTCGTCCGACATTGAATTTCTTTTCATTTATAAATTATATTATAATGCAAATCTTCTTGAAACCCTAACCTTGTGAATTTGGCACATGAACATGAACTTTTTGTATATATTTTATTTATGAGCAGCAACTATTTCTCGTAAATATATTTAAGTTATTGCTTCTTTTTTGAAATATAAGATATGTGAATTTCCTGGGACCATTTCAATATATGACCGATTGGAAAGTTGTGTGAAGTAGAAAGGGTTTAAGGCTCTGAAGTTGAATATGACTAGGATTTGCAAGGGTTTGAGTGGTAAAGACTGGCTTAAACCAGTTACCGTGTAATGCGGAGGACAACAAAACTAAAGGTTTTGACATTGTCATGATGGATTAGTTGTTGGATTTATTAGTGGAGGAAGGATCTGTCAGTGGCTTGAATCTAAGTGCTGATGATGTGAAAGGTTGGAGTTGAGAAAATAGGAGTCTAGGAATAGAAACCATGAGTAATTTTTTTATGTGAATTTTCTACCAACTATTTGGTGCCAATATTTGAACTTGTGAAAGAGATTGAGAAATAGAAAAAGGAAGAAGAGTACAATCAAGAACTTGCAATTATCACAAGAATTCAGCAGATATCATAAAATGCTGCGTTTTTCTAGGAACTCCAAAAAAGAAAAACCAAATTTTAATACATCTAGCAAGTCAGTTAATGGACTCTACTAAGAGCACATTCCATCAAATCAAAAAATTATTTTTACACTTTCAAATCTAAAGCTCCACATAGTTACTTACTCAAAGGAATCATAATGACCATGGATACTTGCCTTGGACCAAAAGACTTGTACAAATTAAACAGACCCATTACCTTAGTCTTTTGCTTTTAAAGAGAGATCATATTCTCCCAGCAGTCAGTATGCTGCGTCTAGTTTGTATGGTTAAGCTCTCCCAGTGCACACATGCTTGGGTTTAAATTTGCTTATCTCCAAGCTGCTTATTACACTTCTCCTGTCCTGCTGGTTACACTGCTATCAATTTGGACCCAAGCACATGCCTTCAATTGATAAGATAGTCAAGTTGATCGGTATGTGAAAAATTACTAGTAATTTGAATTGTGAGGATGGGTTATATGGTAGTATCTTCTTGATTAAATCATTTTGTACAGGGGATGATGGTCTTTGTAAAATGTGGGTTGGCCTAGGAATTTCAACTTGAACTGCATAGCCTCGTCAATAACTAATACTGGATTATTAAATTCTAGAATGGTAAGATCTAAATCTTTCTCGAACTGTTGTATTACCGTTGATGTTAGAATTAATTTTTTCTTGTAATCCTCCAAGGATTTTTTGTTGATGCATAGATGGTCAGCAAATCATTATTCTACTGTAGAAAGGGCTCTCTTCTGTATTCTTCTTCTCTTTAGATAATTAATTCTCTCTTCTCTCTAAATTTTTCTTTTTGGACTTTATTTATTTGTTTTCTTTATTTTGCACACTTATTCAACTCTCTACTTTTTCTGATAGTTTAACTATCCATTCTCTATAAAGGCTTGTTTTGAAGTAAACGGCTAGTTTTGATTGTCATTGGTGTGCCTGAAGCTCATCTGGACATTTGAAATGTAGTTTGGAAAATCTTCTTCTTTTTTTTTTTGTATTGTATTAATATTATTTTGAAAGATGAAAACCAACAATACATGTGCGCTGGCCCTTGCTGTTGACAGAATTAAAAATATTGATTTTTTTTTTTTTTCTGGGGAGACATGTAGACAAGGTTTTAGGCTTTTGTCTTCAAAAAAGCTGACGACTCAGCATATCATTTGTATGTTTTATAGTTGTGATGAAATCCGTATTGATTTTCATCTAAAAAATAGAGGTCTTTAGTATTCCATTCAAAATATATTTGGACCATTGAAATTAGATTTAGTGCCTTTTAATTGAGGATAAGCTAGAAATTTTTTATGGAAGTTAGTTAGCGAGTAGTCAGTATTGAACCTGAACAGTTAACCAAAGTTTATCAACCAACAAGAGTGGGGAACAAATTAGGTAATTTAAAAACGTTGTAAATCGTATGGTTTTATTCTTCACTAATCCACGTTGTCATGATATATCAGCTCGCTTCAACATCTTTTAGGCTTACAAATTCACTCTTGACGTTGATTTAAAACACGGTTTGGATTGAAACAGAATCTTGAAAATGGTTGAAACAACTTTGTTCTGATGAGAATTTGAGATAGTGGAATGTACTAGAAAATTTTAAAATTTTTCATTTCATTTTTTAGACAAAAGTTTCAAAACATGTCAAGTACAATAATGAAAAGATAAAACTTTCAATACTGAAGTGAGATAATCTGCTGGAGTTTTCTATGTTTCTAAGAACTGCTTTCTTTCATTTAATCACAGGTGGGAGGGATTTGCTCATGTCGCTCTCTGTTGTTGGAACCAAGCCCAAAAAATACACCCTCATGCTTCTGTCGAGTCTTTTTCTGGAATTCTGAATCTCATGTCTGTCAATCTGTTGCATCTTCTTATTGGATTATTTGGACATTCTGATCCTACATTTCGCAAGGCTTGTTTAGCTGGTGCAGTTTCTCGGCCATCTGATACCGAAGACTGGTTCTATCTGAACCAGAAAACCATCTTCAATGAGTTGATTGGCAAAATAAGTGCTGACTCAAGGTTCTTGGAGTTGCTTAGAAGTATGGAAGTGGCTATTCGAGGAAACATAGATCCCTTTCAACAAATGAGGTGGCTCCATTTGCTTGATTGGAGCAGAAAAACCCTGGAAGGTCATGATCGGAATTTACCTTTTACAGGAGCTGAAATCATGTTCCCCTTATATGCTGAGCACAAAGACATGGCAGAAACGGCATTCATGCAGGTTAAATCTAAATTTTGTAGTGAGGTTTCATTTGAAGATGTTATTGAAAGATATAAGATGCTACTTGGTAAATACAAGGAGACCAGAAAACAATACATGAATGGAATGCTGTCACTTCATTGTAATTGACTGTAATAGTAAGATAATTTCCTACTGAATCAATGGTACATTGTTTGTGTATTTTAGGTTTACTTTTTCCAATTGAATCTTAGATGTATGTTTCATTTTCCTGGCATATTTTTCAAACTTTTGGTAGATTTATTGATTCCCTTTTATAATCTATAAGGTATTATTGATTGATTTATAATGATATGATGAAGAGGTTATTGATTGTAGATACCAGGTGATGTAAATATGCTCTTATATCGTAGGAAACTCAAATATTACAAGTATGGCTTTGCTCAAAGCAAAGAGATAAAAAGAAAGACAACAGCGCAAACATAGCAGCAACAAAAATACTTTGATCCTAGTTATGGATTGATCTATGGACTAGAAATAGCAGGTGTGCAGGACTCCCTCCATTGAACAACTTTGAAAGCATTCTACGGCTTGGGATGTCTTGGAGTAGGAGTTGGATGAGTTGTGACTCCATGGTAGTCGATGTGGTAAACAATCTCGTCAAAATCATCGGTGCTGGCTGCATATTTCACAGTTGATTGTTTTGTCTTAACATCAATGGCCTGCATTGCACACTATTCAACTCAGTTATCCTTAATGCTTCAGATAATCTGTAAGTATGAACTTCTGGAAGTAAAAGCCCTCCCCCCCCCCCCCCCCTTCCTGTTACCTGAGTCCGGTGGCGTGGATTCTTGTGGTTTGGTGGTGATATTGGCACTTCTGTTAACGTTCTTCTTCCGGGGTAAAATGTTGGTGCAGCAGAGGAGGCCGTGCTTTTGGAGAAGAGATACAAAGAAATTGTGATCATACAGAAGAAAATGAAATGCAGAGATTTCATTATTTTATAGTTCAAAGAAATTTTTTTAATTTGTTGAAAGAGTATTGATCAGAAGAGCAAATATATATTAATATATACAGCAGGCTCCAGTTCTGGATGCAATTGAGAGAGAGAGACAGGCATAGAAGCAATAATTTTCCTTTTTCGAATATGAGGTAGGAGCAATAATTGATCATGGGACCGGAGAAACATGTTCTAAACCTATGCCCATGATTCTGTTGTTTACAGGAATGAGAGAGAGGCCCATGACCAAACCAAATTTATAGTAATTTCACGCCAGTTTTTTTTTTTAATAAATAAAAATAAAGGATGCATGTAGCATCTGATGTTATTCTCAGAATTGAATTTGCAGTAGTGGCTTTTCAGCGCGAGAAAAACTTGTGCGGTACAATTGTACACTTCAACTATTTCTCCTTTGCCACAGCTCTTTAAAAAAAAAAAAAAACACTTTAGAAAACAGAAACAAACAACCCCACAACTTTAATCTGGAGGGACAAGAGTTAATGACTTTGATTATTGTTTGGGAGGTTAATAAAAGAGTAGGAATTGGGGTATCTATCCGATCACGTGTTCGTTCTAAGCCAAACGAAACCAATCACCTTTGAATTATTAATCTGTGTTTTGTCCTTAGCCCATAATAATGTCTACTGTGGTGTGTCACACTCTATTTCATTGGTAGTATATATTGTTACTTCCGTTTCTTCTCTCTAGACACAATATCTTACAATCCTCTCCAAAAGAAAATGAATTAAATCAAAGCATTTTTTTTTTCTTTAATAAATATCGCTAGCAACAATGATACTTGGATCCCAACAAATTTAACACATAATACGATACTATTGTCAATTATTGTGTTAAGTGATTATTTATATTAACTTTTAAATGTTAATTTATATGAATATCATGTGTCTGTCATCATATCAATTGGAATATATATATATACTTTGTATTCTTTTGCTGTGAAATTTTGGGGGAACTCCCAGTTTACAATGTTCACGGACTGTTTCGTCATACCGCAACATCAAAGTGTGGATCTCGATGGATTCTAATATCAAAGTGTTTAATTGTAGCGGCGAGTCGAGAGATATAAATAGGGAAAGAAGCATTAGGTTCTAATTATCTTCTTCACCTCTCTTTTCCATTACTCTGTTTCTTTAATTTAATTTTATCATCAATTTTCTCTCTTTCAAGTTTTTAGTCATTTCTCTTACTAGATTGGTATTTGTATTTGTCTTTTGGTTAGCTGATATGTAAATTCAATTCATAACACCTTTAAGTCTTTAACTGTTTTAGAGGAGATTTCTCGCTATAAAATGGCACATCATAATCTTTTGTCTTAGCGCTTGAGCCCCTTTAACATATCTCTTTTGCTTTGGCACTTGGGTCTGTCGACAGCTGACAATTGGCATAACGTCACGAAAGGTCGCTTCAACAATATTAAGAGGTATTTGCATGCGAACACTAATAGTTCAGAATATGTGCAGTTAAGTCCTTAGGTTCAAAAAGTATGCCACACCTAACTCCTCACGATTGTAGTCACATTAAATTTTGAATTAGATAGAAAATTGTTGAGTAGGAATGTGAGTATGTTCTTTGCTTACATTAAAATGAAAATGAGAAATATAAATCAGAATCCTATTTACATGTTTAAGTAAATTATTTTAAATTATAGTTTTACACTTATTTAAAGAATTGTAATTTTTAATTACAAAGTGAATAAAAAATATGTTTGTAAAATAAAATATTTACTTTATTATTAATTTTAATTATTTAAGTTTAAAATTATTGATAAGAGCAACACAAATGATTTATTATTACTAATATTAAATAAACATAATAATATTATCTTTTCAAATAAAGATAGTATATAGTAATATTATTAACTCTCTAAGAGTATAATAATATTATTTTTAAGTAATTTTAACATAAAATGAATGTAAATTATTATTTTTAACTAAATATAATGATATTATATTTAAATAAGCTTACTACTATTATTTTTAAATAAATGTAACATTATTTTATTTTAATAAATATAATTATATTGTATTTAATAACAAAAAAGTAAAAAAAAAAAGATATTATCATTTTGCAACCAAAGTTATTCTGTATCATATCATCTGTTTCTTTGAAAAGTATATTTTACTACCAAACATTTGCATCGTTATCAATTCATTACCATTCCGTCAAGAACGTTAAAAATTTACTAATTTTATAAGGACATCAAAGACATTTCTAGCTGTAAAAGTAAAATTGTCTATTAATTTGATAGATAAATTATCATTTTACTACCAAACTCTTGGTGGTAAAATCTACTTTTAACTCAATTTCCGTTAAATATTAACTTTTTCTTAACGGAATAGTAGTGAATTGATAACGGCAAAAATATTTGGTAGTAAAATGTACTTTTCGGTAAACTATAGTACTGACATGATATGTCAGAATAACTTTGATGGTAAAATGATAATTTTATAGGAGTGGATTCCGACTCTCATATTCGCTTATGGGAGTGAAAATCTTATTTCTCAATAAAAAAATGTGTGAGATTCACGAAGTAAAACTTCTACTCCCCAAGCTTAAATGAACAAGTAAACGTTCGAGTGGAAGAAGTCTACACTCTTCACTTATACTCTAGTAAGTAAACATAACATAGGTATATTAGGTTGAATTTTTTATATAATTTAAAAATGTTAATTATAAAATTTACAGAAGTAGTTGTTGGCGACCGTTTATAAACTTAGCTAACTTCTCATGTTCCTTTTTATTTATAGCCAAAAGCACATATAATTTGAACAAAATTACATTTTAAAGGAGTGTATGCTCTAAATTTTTCTTCTGAAAACAAAATAAACCCATTAATAACGCGCATGAATGCTCGATAAAATGTAGAACAAAAAAACACTTGATACATGTCTTGAAGTGAAAAACGCGAATTAGATATTCAACAAAATGTCAAACTCACATAAAAAAATAAAAAATAAAAAATAAAAATGCTTACACTCAATTCCTTGCTCCCATTAGAAGCTATTAAGCTAACGCACAAGATGAAAATGGGATCACTTCACTTCCAGTCCTTTCTCTGGAAACAGACAGATTACAGAACATGCTCTCTCGAACCATCAACAAATGGCAAGCAACAACCGCTACACAATAACAATCTTTATGTTGTTGATTCTGTTTCTTTTAAGCATCTTGCTCATAAGCAAACGCAATCTAGAACCCTCTCTCTCACTCTACAGAAGCTTGTTCTCACAGGCCCACGTTGCTCTTAACTCGCCAGCTGACTCATCCCAAACCCCAACTGAGTCGAGACAACCCAACACCAGTGTCAGTGAAGTATTTGTTGAAGAAGATAAAGAGACCCCAGTTGCTCAAAACGAGTCCTTTGTTGATAATAATAATAATAACAATAATGATGTTTCATTTGAGAGAGTCAACGGGGCGTGTGATTTGTATATGGGGATTTGGGTGAAAGATGAAGGGTACCCAGTTTATAGACCCGGTTCTTGCCCTTATGTAGATGAGGCATTTGATTGCCAAATGAATGGACGGCGAGATTCATCGTATCTTAGATGGAGATGGAAGCCTGACGGCTGTGATCTTCCAAGGTGTGATTTTTAAATTTCCCATATTTTTTTTCTGGTTTTATGAATGTTTCTTGAAATGTGATGATTTGTGGTTTTTGTTTCTGTTTTGGATTGAATGCATTATTTTTTAATTTTTTCATCAGAGAAGCAACTAGTATCTGTTTTGAATTACATAGATATAAATGCACTTCATTTACTTATTATATCAAAATGTCTGATACTCTTTTTGGTTGTAATAGCTTAGTAAGTTGTAATATTGCAATTTTCAGAATGTAGATGTTAGGCTGCGGTATCCATGATGGCTCTTATTAGTTCTCCAATCTCCTCTGTAAGATGGCTCAAGTCGTGGAGAAGGAGAGATGTATTCTGCTGTAAGAAAGGCTACAAAAGCTGCTTCTTCTGACCAATTAATAGCTTTAAATTAACAAATCAATCTTGCCATCTGGATGATAATCCTTTTATAATCCATGTTTGATAGTTGATAGGAGAATCTTTTCTTCATCCATTGGTATTAAGGTTAAGAATGCATTTGATCATCTGAATTTCTATTTCTGCATTCTGTTTTCACAGCAAAATCCATATGAAGTGGTATTTTATCTTGTCATGGGGAGTTAGTTTTCATCATTTGAATCTTGTAGATTATTTAGTAGCCAGTGAGCTTCCAGTGTTTGCTTAACGTTGTGGCCATTCTATTTGATAACCAGTGTTGAATTTCCTGCTTCTGCTTGCCATGGAACTGGCTTGGATTCCATGCTTTCATCCTTTTTCGGTTATATTATTCAAGTTGATTTGCCTACCTATACTTACTACTGTTTTCTATTTATTGCTTCCTGGTTTGAAAATTTTCAGATCTGTTGTATGCTATTTCCTTCAATTACCTTTCATTGGTAGGTTTAATGCTACAGACTTCTTGGAGAGACTAAGAGGTAAAAGGCTGATGCTGGTTGGAGATTCCGTGAATCGGAACCAATTTGAGTCACTCCTATGCCTCCTCCGTGAAGGTCTGACTAATAAGAGCAGAATGTACGAGATCTATGGTCACAAGATAACAAAAGGAAGGGGCTACTATGTATTCACTTTTCTGGTAATTCAAATTTTATACTCTCTCATTTCTTCTTTAGATTAATAAGAGTGCTGGACCAAGTTCTTTACATCCTCTTATAAATGCCTTTGTCTCAATATTTTATTAAAACATAGTGTTATTTCCCCAATGTTATTCGTTTTGAGTGTTGGAATTGGTATTGATTATGGTTACAATTGGGGTTACCATCTTTTTAGGGCTTTGGAGTTGGACTGTTGAACAAATAATTTTTCTGGGAGACCATGCATGGTCTTTTCTGTTATGCAGGAATTTTTATGTTTTGGCTAAATTTTCTTTTTCTCCTTGGGATGTAAACAGTTAAAAGGAGGAGTAGTTGCTTGATTGTATAGAACTGCATATGAATACTACTCAGCAGTTTTATAGGCTCATAGAATGGTGATATTGGCTGAAACTAGGAAGTAGAGTAAATTAACTAGGAAGTATCTGATTCCGAGATCTTTGAAAATCTGGGCAGGACTATAATTGTACAGTGGAATTTGTGAGGTCGCATTTCCTTGTGAAGGAAGGCGTCCGTATTAACGGGCAAGGTGGTTCGAACCCAACTCTTTCAGTTGATCAAATTGACAAGAAAGCTAATAAATGGAAGCGGGCTGACATCCTTGTTTTCAATACTGGCCACTGGTGGGTTCATGGAAAAACTGCACGAGGGTATGTCTGCAATCTGCCGTTTTTCATGGACCTCATATTTGCTTCATCTTCGAGCAGAAATTTGGCTCCATTTTTTATGCTTACGACTGAGATCTGAGAATCCTGTTATGCTTAAAGTAGATGAAAATAGCTACTCTCTTGTGTTGACAATTTAACCTCTCAAAGTACATGTAAAAGTTCATATCTTCACATATGGGGACACATATATGTTATGAATTTTTTAAAAGCTTACCTTTTTATTTATTGAAGTAAAAGTAACATAAATTTCATATCAGTGATACTTGTTACTGTTGCTTTTTGGTTTATCCCAATATTAGCTTCCATAGAAAACTGAAAAACATGCATAATTAATTGATGCAGGAAAAATTACTTCAAAGAAGGCGATTATCTCTATCCAAAGTTTGATGCAGTTGAAGCTTATCGAAGGGCTTTAAAAACCTGGGGCAAATGGATTGATGGTAACATAAAACCATCAAAGCAGTTGGTATTCTATCGTGGATATTCTTCTGCCCATTTCAGGTATACGAATATGCTTTCTATCTTATTACAACAGCAACGGGCATTGAATAATTTTTTTCCCCTTCATTCAGATACTGAAATGAGGGCAAGAACTGAATGCCTCTTCTATATTCTCCCCTGTTTGAAGATTGGAGAAATTGCAAAAATCAATCTTAACATATTGAAACTTAGCTGTGCCGTCTTTATGCATGTTATTTCTGCCGTAACTTCTCTTTTAAAGGACCAATCGATAAAGAACTCAAAGAAACTTAGAACATTAAATTTCAGTTATTAATTATCAACACAAAAGCAAACAGATATGCAAGCTGTTGTTGCAGCTGAGTGGCTATCTCTTCTATGGTTTATTGATTACAATTGTTTGAAACAGAGGTGGAGATTGGGACTCAGGTGGATCATGCAATGGGGAGACTGAGCCAATCTTCAGCGGGCCATTCCTTGATAGCTATCCTTTGAAAATGAAGATAGTAGAGGAGGTGATCCAAGAAATGCATAATCCAGTAATACTATTGAATGTGACAAGATTGACCAATTATCGCAAAGATGGCCATCCTTCTATATATGGCCAGAATGTCACTGATGGGAAAAAGATTTCCAGGAGACGCCAAGACTGCAGCCATTGGTGTCTTCCTGGGGTTCCCGATGCCTGGAATGAGCTAATATATGCCACACTGGTTTTCAAACAATCGGTTTCCAGTCAGAGGTAAAAGTAATGATGTGCGAATAGATTTTCCTTTTTCTTCTTGTTTCTTTCCTTTTTCCGATGAAAATAATATTTATTTACACATTAGATTGGTATGTTGAGACAGTCAACCATGGAAATCTTGGACACCAAGTTTAGACCATCAAACATGAGCCATATATAAAAATGTAGAAGAATTTATTCAACAGTTGAGTCAAGATCCCCTTTTGTAAACTTTATAATTAGTAGAAAGGTCAAAACAGATTGTGGAATTGATTGTTGAAATTTGATTGTCAAAGGGGCTTCGCTTTTGTAAGATGATTATGCCAAAAACTTCTAAGGGAAACAAATAAGTCATCCTCGGAACTTCCTGGAAACACCACGAAGTGCATTTTGAATAAATAAAATGTCAAGGCAGAATATCGTGATGCTCCTTGGAAATGATTGTTCCAATTTGATTGTCAAAGCCTGAAAGGGGAGGTTTTTTTTTTTTTTTTTTTTCAAATTGAAACATAGTGTGAGGTTGAGAAATTTAATGAAGACTTTGGGAAACGAACAGTCTGATGCACTGTAACATTAAGACTAGCATAAATGAATTAGTCAAACCTCTTATCCGTAAAGAAAAAGTTGGGATTAGGATTTGATAACTGGGCATAAATGATTTGTTAAAAGACTGCAAGTCTGCAACCGCGTAAGTGCCATTGCCAATACCAATACCAAGTAGTAATTACTAACAATCTTTGTCTATGGATGCTAGTGGTTGTAGAAAGTTAAAGTCAACTTATGCTTTGTGGTGGCTCGCTAAATAATCTCAGTACCAGGTACTATGGGAAAAGGCTTATGTAATAGTAATTCATATGATAATAAAAAAGAAAAGTATGTAAAAGAAAGGCAGTGATTAAATTGGATTAATTTGTGGTAGAGCACTGATGACCGTGCGGTAAGTGTAGATTTAATATTTATTTTTATGATCGTGAGTATTTTACCGTAGAACTAATTCAACTCAATTGGATCTTTAAAAAAATAAAAATAAATAAACAAATGACATTAACTCCGTAGTTACTAATGGAGTAATAATTTTGCATTTATTCAGATAAAAAAAAAAATTGCATTTATTATTATTTTTTTTAAAGGAAAAAAACAAGGCTAGCTCTGGCTGCAGCCTAGCCCTCAATAGGCCTATTTCAATTGGCTTGCATGTTGCATGCATCTATAGAATTGACATAATGCAACAAGACTTTTAGTCCACCATTCTAATGTGCATACATTACAATTCTATGTTGGGCAAGGTCCTAACCTCCTAATACTAAATTTTTTTTCATGACTCAAAATGGTGATAATTCTCGTTACTCCTCTCAATCAAACAAGTGAACCCCACTCACACTAAATAAGCTCTTTATGTGCTCATATTCATGTACATCCTAACGAGACTTGGCCCTACTCTTAAAAATAATAATATTAATAATCCATAATTAATTTGATTTACCGAGAAAGCCCGTTGCCTAGCCTTTTGAGTTTTGACAATGGAGCAATGTATTAACGAATGGCTTGTATCACTGAAACCTAAAAATTTCCCAGTGAGTAGATGAGTAAGTGGACCGTTGCCTAATTTCCACTTCGGCAACATTAATTACTTTGTTAATCATATTAATTTTAAAATTAATCTTACATCAACATAATTTTTTCATTTCGAATTGATGATATAAGTATTGTATAAAAATTATAACTTAAATATTTATAGTTGCTTTGTTATTGGAAGTTTATCTCAATGGGCCATGGTCCATGTTCTGTTCTTTAATAAATTTAATAGATCATGAGCAGCCTTAGCAAATATGTGCAAGCTAGATCTGCCCCTGGCTTGCACAGCATGAAGGATCATGAGCAGCCTTAGCAAATATGTAAGTTAATCATGTGCTCCAAATAATACCAAAAGGAGATATTGGTTATTTTCTCTCTTTTTTATAAAAAAAAATATCTTTATTCACAATTTTCATAAAAAATTTGGATTATCCAATAACATGATACAAAATTTAATAAAATTCTCTGAACTTTTCTGTTTTTATGGCTTCTTCTTAATTGATTAAACACTAACTGTAGCATTAAAGTGCATTTTTCAAGCAGCACATGTAAAAGAGTCATCCAGCAAAAGAAAGATGAGATTCAATTTGATGATTTTATTTTGAGTCGTGTCAATGAGATTGTTAGTGGTATTTTTTTTTTTATATTGTTTCTATCAGTTGTTTCTTATTCTCATGGTCAAACCTCTTCAGCTCTCTCTCTCTCTTTTGTCCTTCACTAATTTCTTGTCAAACACGTCCATCTTTTATTCCAAAAACCATCAATATGTACGTGGACTATAGTTTCAAAATATTTATATTCTATAATTGAATAATATACTCATTAATTACTTACAAAGGAAGAGAAAAGCCTGCAACCATTCGTTGCTTACAAAATCAATCCGCTTTTGAAACATAACGCATTTCTTCATATGAAACTCAAAACATAATTTATTATCTCACTATTATGATCTCTAATTAGGGAGACTTAAATCCGCCTTAAATGTATTCATCAATTATTTCGTTTAAGCCAGCTAATTTACATTAAATTTTGTTAAACTTAAACCTACAAAATTAATTAATTTTGTTAATTTGTGGCATTGAAGCCTCTTTGCGCTTTGTTATTCTTAAGGACCACATCAATATTAACGGCCGCATTTTTCCCTTCATCGCTCGTTCTCATAATTTTCTCGCATGAAGGGCACGTTGTTGTAGCCTTTCGAAGCTGAATAAATAATGGTGACGATCCTCCAGCTTTTGTGGATTGTAATTCTTGTAATTCTTTCTTCAATCTCTTGTTCTGGTCGGTTAAGCTTTCACAACATTTCTTCAAAAATTCGCAATCAACTTCGTTTTGTTTCAACTTCGTCCTGCAACGTAAATGGATCCTCATAGTGTTTATTAAAACGCAAAAATGAATGAAGATTACTCCTTAATTAATGATATTATAATTACCTTGCTCTCCTGTTTTGAAACCAAACTTCAACTTGTCTTGGTTCCAGATTCAATTGCTCGGCCAACGCCTGCTTCTGGGACTGGATTCAAACTCTTTAATATCAGTCAACAAATTTTATTTCGTATTTATTACAAAATGTAACATAAAAAATACCAGCGAAAACAGAATTGTTCTCCAATAATATTGTAATATTTGCAGGCACTTAACATTTTTTTTTTTTTACTGGGACTGTCTAAGAAGTTCATCAGTTCGTAAAATCTTCTAGGTCAAAAAAATAGTATGCATGCATAGAAAAACTACCAAGAATAATATTAAGAAGAATTTAATCGCAAGGAACTAATATTATTCATTCGATGATGACAAAATTATATAAGCATGAAAAGGTTACCGAGTTGAGAGTTGTATGCAATTTGAAGCTATCTTCAAGCAACCTTGACTGCTCTATAGTGAGTCTCAGTTTCTTCCTGCCGCTAATATTAATTCTTTTGCTATTACTATTCCCAACCCCGGCTTTACCATCATCTTGGCTCATCTTCAAACCTGAGCCGATGCTCAAATTATGATCTACACGACCGGTATCTTCATCTTTAGGGCACAAAGTAAACGATAAGTCTAAGAAAGCCCTAGCAGCAGAACGCTTATTATTATTATTATTATTATCCTTGGGCCTCTCGTGCCTCCCCCCCGCGTGCTCGCCGGCTCCAAGCCCTAGGCAGAGCCCTGTGTTGCACTCTTCAGCAGCTGCCATGGTGTGTTTTTCGAAAGAGAGAGTGATATGGATATAATTGAAAGTTGCAGTGGTGAGGAATCGTGGGTTGGGGGGGTTTATAATGCAAGAGTAATGAAAGGGTGTTAGAATTTTAGGACAATGACTTCCTTTTTTTTTTCCAATCAGTTATTATAAGTGATGAATAATGATAATTAAGTATATGATGTGAAAAGAGACAGTAAAGAAAGGCATGCGTTAGAATTTTAGGATTATGACTCCCTTTGCGTTAAAATTTTTAATGCATTATGACTTTGCCTTTGCGGAAACTTTATTATCATTATTAATGACGAAACTTTAATTGAGTCCATTGTGAACCAAACCATTTCTTCCCAACACTTTCTAGCCGACAAAATGTTTTGTCTATCGTCACTTCTGGGGTGGCAAGTGTTTCTTATTTTCTCTTGTTTTGAGGTTTATTTATTTTGAAGGAACAGTAGCAAAAAAGAAAAGCAGTGAAACTTCTGATTGGTGCATGGTCGTCATTAGATTACACGGTTGGTGAATGGTCAAGAATCGAAAGACACAAGGACCACGAAAAAGTGTTGAAAAGACTGAAACTTATGAATGATTAAAAAATCATTTTAAAGATTAATTTATTTAAAATACCCGTATTTTATTTTTTGCCGCTTTATATGTAATGTAAATCCTTTTACGGTATAATCTTGCAAAACTTGTCTCTGTTATTAAAGTCTATTAATAGAAGATCCTCTTGAACACACTCCCAAAATCGACGTTGAGTGCTTATTTGGTTCAGCTTCTCTACTAGTTAAAATAATTTTTTCTTTTAATGTCAAAAACTAATTTGATCAGTTTTCTTGTAATGTTTGAATATAATTAGAGAGTAGCTTATGATGGTTCAAATAGTTATTTTATCTATAGTGGCAGAAGTTTATATTCTAGGCTGTTACTTAAGAGTAGAATTATTAAGTTTTTCATAGAGTTAAAATCATCTAGCTGAAATAACTTCCGTCTTGAAAAAAAGAAAAGGCTAAAATAAATTTTTTTAAAAAATAATTTTACTTAATTCCTCTCACGATATATTTTCCAACAAAGTAATATCCCATCATTTTATATATCCTAAAACTATATTCTAAATAAGGTGGCATATGATGTCACATTATCTAGTGAATGTTGATTTTTCACAATATCCAAAGTAATCTAGCATACTACATCTCATAGTCATGTGATGAGGTGCATCTCATAGTTTACCAGATTACCATATCCAAAGTAATCTAGTAAATTGTACAAACTTACTTTCACGAAATATAACCCTGCTTATACACGCTGACTGTCTTCTTATTAATTAACATCTGTTTTTCTTTATACTTTTTTTGGCTTCTTCTTGTTTTCCATTATACTTTTTCTTCATCTTCTTCTCGACTGAATTAAATTCTTGTACTTTACAAGTATCAAAATTTGGTATGTGCCATTAACGCGTTAGCTAGCCCGTTATTGCCAGAATGGTAAATGCTCTCCCTTCTATATATCATGGGGGGTTGGTTTAATTAATTTGGGTAGGAGACTCATCATACTGTTTAGGTATTTATGAATGTGTGGTATACTGGATCGGCAGATCCTTCGAGTTATGCTATAATTGTATATTTGTATGTGTTAACTCATCTTCCTTTCTACATAATTTCAAGTGCGGGATAGATATTGCTTGTGTTAAGGCGCAAGTTTGTTTGTTATGCTCCGTATGCTTTCAAACTGTGCTATAACAGTATGAATCTAATTTTGGCTCTCAATAAACAATTGATCCTTGATCTTCACTAAATTAAATTTATAAGTAATTAGACTCTCGATAAACTTGTGATCTATGCTATAGTCACATCGATTAGATTCTTAATAGACTAGGGTTATACATACTGCAATATAATTATAAGAATTTGTGTAGACCCAGCCTTAATTTTATTGTCAAATAGATTGTGATAGCAGTTTGGTATGTGTCACCGTTTTATCGACAAAACTCTTGATTTTTTTTTAATTGAAATGTCCTTTTCATCTTGATGTAAAATGTAAAAATGGGATAAAGAAAGGCCATCAACGAACTTTTTGCTGTTAATTCCAATAACAAAGAACGAGAGAGAGAGAGAGGAAGTAAGAGATCTTTGCTTTGAATGGAAAATACCTTATAAATTAGTTTATTAGCAATCGATCATAAGGGCATTTACCTAATTATCAATACGCTATGCCCAAATTGTCATCACATGTAGCCATAGCTCCCTTACATTTTAATTTGCTTTGGAGGAGAAGCATGCACTCGTACAAGCAATTGCACAAAACAATGCCCCGCAAGCTGTCAAGGCAACATCTTTGCCCTCCATTATGTAGTTTTGCTCTGCATTTTGCATTGCATTTGCCATCACAAGCACCATAATCTTCGCAGCATATCTTTTGCCTCCGTTACCGAAAACTATCATACAGCTGCAACAAGTGTTACCAATTTTATAAATCTTATAGGCAGGCGAAATGATGGCATTATTTTCTTTTTGATTTAGTGTCGTCCTTCGTTCTTCATTGACAATTTCTAATTTTTTTGTTACGAAAAGTTTTTCATTGCTGACTTCAAAATTGCACAGTATGCTAAATAATATATCACAAGTTAAGGATCCCCCCAAAAAAACAATTGAGGGATTAGCAATGAAAAATAAGGAGTTCCGTGTAGTATATTGGAATCATTCTCCATTAAAATATGTGTTACCTGTTCTGTTGCAAGGAGCAAAGTAAGGTGATAACCAAATTTCAGCGAAGGCTGGGCAGCCATCCTTATGGATTTGATCGATATATACAATTAAACTTGTAGGGGATAATGAAATTATAATAAGTTAATGGCGATATTGGAGTTAACCAATATAAGTTGGCTCATGTTCACAGCTTTAGGGAGAGACGCCAAGAGTTTATTATGATTCTTTTTCCATTTAGAAAGGTTTTAATAAATTATTAATTCCCATATCTATGCTTTTATATCGAGACAATAGACTTACTTATAGAAAGTTTGAAACAGTCGACAAAAGAAAAGGTCACAAGTAGTCGTCACCAATAATCCAGCCTATTGCGAACCTAAACATTTTTTATGCGCCACTAAGAGTTCTATAGACGGGATCTATTTATAAAAAAAAGAAGAAGAAGAAGAAGCCTTGTGTTTATTTATTTCAAATATCTTATGCGCGGCCTTTCAAACTTGATTTCAGAGTACAACCATTACAAGATAGCCTTAAATTCCTTTCAATGTTGAGATAGACATAGTTGGTATGCTCACATATAATTGGAGTCCTAGATAATAGATGGTTCGTGATCCAATTTTAATATTGATTTGGAACATAGTATTAAAGGATAAGAATAACGGTATTTGCAACCGCTCATTCCATAAGCCGTTAATTTGTATAGTTTCATAGTTGACTTAAGTTTGATTGATGTAATGATCATTCTGTCGTTAATAATTAATATCTATAGTAATTTATATCTTAATATTGTGGTTTTAATTTAACTAGTTTGCATACATTGGTCTTATAAAAAGATTTTCGAAAGATTCATCTAATTTTATTTTTTTGGTCAAACCACTAGGACTTGATCTAGTGGCTAGAGGCACTCCCTCACAATTATGAGGAAAGTGGCTAGAACTCCGGCAGTCGCATTGTAAGAGTTTAATTTAAATTTTCTCCCTTAAATTTTGAGTGAAGACAACCTTTTTTTCAGGAGGGGAGTTGACGTCTCTCGAATATTTGAGAAAGTTAAAATCTGAGCGATGTCATATTAGAGCTGATGTAAACTGATCTCAGTAATTATATGATTGTAAATATCATGAACAATAATTACTTTAAAAAATTTTTATTTTTTTGTCAAACACAAAGTTCGATACAATTAAGGCATGTGCATAGCATTATTGGTGCACCATTCCATGCGTTAATAAATAGAAACTTGAAAGCTTAAGGATTTTCAACAGAGTGGGGGAAGCTGTGCTGTAATCAATCTCTTTTAATTAACATGTTACCTCTTTTAAGAAGCAAAACTAAGGTGACAGTGAAATTTCAGTGAGAACTTGGCCCATCTTCATCCTAGTTTGATATGTATGTAACAGGTATTTGAAACTGAAGGTACATTGCTTGAGATGGTACCTGGTATTCAATTAAAATTATAAAGGTGCGTTAGTCAAATTATAAATTGATTTGAGATGTTGAAGTTTTGACCAACAGAGGTTGCCACTTGCGACAGCTTTTGGGCAAAGGAATTTATTGTGAATAAACGTTCAAACAACTCGTAATTCGTGGCAGTCCCACACTCTGTTCATTTTTATTTGTATAGTAGACTAATTATTAATGTAGTCGACAAAGACTCAAAAAAGCTAATGTTTATAAAAAAAAATTAAAAAAGAAAGACGTCACGGTATTAAGCCCAAATCAAATTGCATCATAATAGAAGTTGTATTATTGTGACTTCTTCACTAATCTCATAAAATCTCCTAAACTCGTACAACTCATATTCTATTATGATTATATTTAAAAATAAAAATATATAAAATTAATTTACTTTCTTTTGAGTGTACCTTTTATCACCCCTTGAAAATTCTTATGAATTTTGCATTTATAATTTTAACCTCAATGAGAATAATAATAGAAATCAAAATAATCTTATTAAAACTCCATGTCTACAGCGCCTCACAAAATTAGAAGCCCTCTTCCTTTTTCTAAAAATAAATTTTATAAAATATTTAACTAAACCTTTTCACAATTGACAACTATTATTTTAAAAGTTACAGTATTATCAAACTAGCCCTTATTCTTTTTTTTTTTTCAACTAGAAGTCTTCTTAAGTAGATTTTCAAATTTCAATTGCAAATCAATAGTAAAATAGTAGATTCAATAAGAAATTAAATAAATATAAAATAATTGAATAAATCATAACTCACATAATAATAATAATAATAAGAGATTGAAGTATAGAAAAGTTTTTTTTTCATAACATTGCAAGGCACAAGTGACTATTTAATGTATGTCAATTTAAATTAAAAACGAAATAAAAAAAATAATTAGTAAATTTGGATCTGTGAAGAACTCTGAACAGAGAGGAAGAGTCGCCTTTCCTTGTTTAGGTTAGTTATGACTTGTCCACGTGTAGGGTTACGTTTGAAATTAAAATAAGTGTTATATATAACCTTACAATGGGATATTTTAAGTGTGTTCCTTCGGCCCCGCGGCGGATGGTGGCGGGCGATCAAGTGACTATGTAAGGCTGGTTTCTGACTGGGCCCTTAAAACGGCCGAACACCCCGAACCATAGCTCAGTTGACTTAATTCTGATAGCGAAAATAAGAGGTCATGGTTCAAGTCCTAGACGTGAGGGGGCGCATTGTAACTCAAAAATCTCTCAATAGACCATCACAATCACATGTAACGGGGGCAACTGTCAGGCCCAAATAAGTGCCTACAGAAACCAGCCTTTGATTTTCGCCTATTTCTATTAGCTACAACAAGAATGGAAAATCTACAACTTCTCTGCTTTTGAACCTTTTACCGAATCTTAAACAAATTCAGAAACCATGATATACTCATAAACAATGGCTAATCATGGATCTGTATTCAGTTTCAAGAATCACAGATCAAACAGATATTCATTCACACAGCACATAATAATTGATATGCCATGCATGGAGGCCCATACATGACCACTACTATCATACTATTGGGATATCGGCGGCTCTTCGCAAGCAAAAATATGAAGAAAGTAAAAGGAAAAAAAAACCAGTCATGGAATACAAGAATTTTACGAGGAAAATCCCTCTGCAGGAGAAAACCAATGACATACAACAAAGAAAGCCAATATAACAAATCTCTAGCTACACTGATGAGTGATGACATCCAAGCTCCTCAACTCTCTGGCTCTCTCTATTCCAGGACTTGAAACTAAGTGAATAAGCTGTTCACAGAACCAGGAAAAGCTGGAAAAGACTCAAATATACACAAAATTAAAGTAACCAGCTACAATCCAGTACCTACTGCCTATAATAAATTACTCTATCATAACCAAAAAAATATACCTCAAAACATACAAACTCTACCCAGAATCCCCTCACTGTTTAGGACGATCCTAGTTTTAATTGTTCTTAATCTTAAGAATTCTCAGCTTCCTTCTTAGTTTTGCAGCTGATCTGTCTCTCTAAGGAGAGTAGAGTGGTTAAAATTTAGCATCCAGTGTTGATCCAGTTCAGCCTTGATTCAACATTATTTATAACCATGAAACTTCTTATTTTAGTTCAAGGACAGCAACAAAAAATTGAGCATCCATTCTCAAATTCAGTCCTAAATAAAATCTAAACAACCAAAAAGAAAACATGTAAGCAAATTTGACTGGGCTAGAAGCATTTTGTCAGTAAGGTGTTGCGACTTTCAACCTGCAGTTGCTATGAAATTGAATCACCAGCTATCTAGCACAAAAGGGCACCCAATTGGTAAACATTAGATATCAAGTGAAACTAAGTGTTCACCAAACAGTTTAGCAGCTCCAAACATTCCCCAACAAAATGTCAGTCACATTTAAAATTTCAAACGTTCGGGAAAAAATTCAAAAAGAATATCAATCAACTGCTTTAATGCCACAAGATGTGCTTCATTTTGCAAAATCTTACTATCTTAATCACTTGGAATTCATAAGCAGTTCATTCATTGCAAATGTATAACACGATCTGATCAAATATCATAAAAAAATCCACAACCCAATTAAACTCTCATCAAAATTAAGTTAAAGAACAGCATTAAAAAAGAAAATAAAAATTCACCTAAGATAACCAGGGATCTTAATTCGAATAAAGAGCATACTCATAATATAAGCAATGACAATGGAGGAGATCCCAGCAGAGGCATAAGAGACCTTAACACTCTTAGCCCTATTCTTATCAAGAGCGAGATCCAAAAGCACGATGCCCATCCCGCCGAGCACGAACATGAACCCAGAGGAGAGTCCCTCGATGATGTACTGCCCATTGACGCGGCCTGGGAGGAAGACGACGGGGCGTACGGAGCCGGTGGCGGGGTCCTGGGTGGACCCGATGCCAGGAGGCTCGACGATGACGTCGTAGACGAAGCCCGACACGACCATGAAGTAGGTTAGGAGGACGAGGGCGAAGACGGTCATTGGGGATGGGAGCGTGAATGACGGCAGCTTCAGGCGGAGACGCGGCGGGCGGATAATCGAGTAAGGGAAGATTTTGAGGATGTGGAACAGTGGGTCAATTGACGACTGCGATGAATCGGATTGTGATGCGAGGGTTTGTGCTGCTTCTGCTTTCGGAGCCATTTTTGCAGAAGTATGTGAATCGTCCTGAATTGGATCAGAGTCGAAAGGAGTACTAAGGCGTGGAGAGAAAAAAAATAAAAACCGGACGACCGGTTCAGTTGATTCGATTTTATTTTCAGATTTCAGTTTTTGATTTTCTGGGGGAAAAAAAAAACGAAAAAAACGATGACAATGGGTCTCGAAATGGGCCTATTTTGAGGCCTAATTTATGCAATGGAGCGACCGTTTTGTATTGTTTTTGAGCGAATTTAAAACTAATTTTGAAAAATTATCGTTTGGTAATTTTTTTTATAAATCACTTTCAGTATAATCACTTGATCTTAAAATTTTAAATTATTTTTATTAATTAAAAATAAAATTATTAATTTAAAAAAAAATTATTATTATTACCAATCATATTGAGATCACAAAATATAAAAATAAATCTAATATATAAAATGTTTATTTTAGTTATTAATTATCATATATACATAATCAAAAATATTTTATACACGTGCTTATAAATATGAAAATAATTTTTTGTTTAATACTATATCTAATTCAATTATTTACATTTTTACTGTAGATTTATATTGAGATTTACCAAACATTTATGACTACTTTTAAAACTTATAATATTTTTAAAAATAAATTTTATTAAATGTTTAATTAAATCTCTTCACAGCTGATTATTTTTACAATACAACTAATACTATTTATTTTTTTAAAGGTATAACATTACCAAACTGACCCGCAGTGCACTTAATTGAATATGAAATGCGGATAGAGATGGATGCCGCGTGGAGTTAATCTTAATTTTCTAAATATTTAGTGGCACTAGAAATGAGAAAATGAGTTATGGTCCAAAGCATTGCTTTTTTATTTATTATCGACCACGGCACTTCTTGATATATATATATATATATATATATATATATATATTAGCGACATTAATTAATGTTTGCAACGCTTATTAAGATGCAAAACACCTCAATACGTGAGTAAAAATCAATCCCGCAGCACATAACGTTGCTAGAGATCTTTTTCGTTGTCAAAATCAAATATTAATAATTATTGATATGACAATAAATGTTTTATCAAGCCTATAGAAAAAAAAAATGATCACAAATTTATTAGCATTATCAAGTCCATCTCCATTCTCCGCTCTCCACCATACGTATTATGATAATAAGAAAACGGAGATTACGAAGAAAATTGAAAGGGAAAGAATAGACATTCTTCAACGTGGAAACTGGAAACTTGGAAAGTTTGCTCATATTAGAAGAAGAAGAAGAAGAAGAAGAAGAATAATAATAAAATTGATGCACTATGTATAATAAACCATTTGGCATGTGTTAATGTAAAGATAAAATTTAGTATTACAAGTTGTTGTTCTAATTAACAAATACGCTTTTAATGCCACAGCACAGTTTTAAAAAATATAGTTGAAGGTCACTTAATTACCAGTCTTACACAATACAATTAATCTACAGCTGATTCAAAATAAATCATTAAAAGATGTCTTCTAGATAGCTTTAACATGCGATTTGCGAGATTTCCGGTCTGGTAAAAGAATGAAACGAGGAAGAGGGGGACACATTTTCTATGAAATAAAGTCCCTAACCTAGCTTAAACTAACTAAGTTGCTCTTTTTATTGTGATATAAAAATAAAATTATAAGTTGATGTATCCACAATATTATAACGTGTTTACTAATTAGTAATCAGAATGAAATAAAATTAGAATTGAAAATAAAAATAAAAATAAATAATTTATTTTAATCATAAAAATTAAAATTGAAATAAATTGTATTGTTATAAATAAAAAAAATAAAATAAAAATTTTAATATTTAAATAAAAATAATATAATTTTTATTTAAATAAATAAACACATCATTCATTCTCATTTCTATCCCCAATATATAACTATTTTTAATTAAATATGTAGTTATCGCAATAACGCAAATAGGGCTGATGGTAAACAACTCATCCTCCTTCATAAATACTTGTTTGAAAATATGAGATAAAAACTCATCCTCCGAATACACTGTAATACAATTTATACGTAAGGGAAGGAGAAACAAGGGACTTGTTTTGTACAAGTGGAAGAGATGGGTCTTTCTTTGCGAAAATGAAAAAGATCAGAGATTCTGCCATCATCAGCAGAACTTCGGAATCATCAAGAGATGTAACAGAATCTGATTTGGTAGGAACAAGATCGGACGGCTGTGGTGGTGTGGAGCACGTCGCAGTCAATAGAGGTGTCAGCCACAAGTAAATTCTCTCGTGCGCTTTCTGAAAAAAACAAAAGCAAACTGGTTTCACGCGTACCCGAAGGGAAAAAAAAAACACACACACTGGGACACTTTACCAGTCCTCGCTGTCGGTCGGTAAACACCGTGATTTTTCACTCTCTTTCTCATTTTTCCGCAATCAACGCTTATTTCGATTCCACGTGTTCCTTCTTTTCCGTTTGATTTCATTTTCTTTTTTCTTTTTTTCTTTTTCCTGCCGTTGTATTTTAAAAAAGAAAAAGACTTAAAAATACTAGTACTACTATGAGTCTGTGAGATGCTCTTCTTGTCTGTTACTCTTTCGTTTTTACTAATTTGAGAGAGAGAGAGAGAGAGAGAGAGAGAGAGAGAGAGAGAGAATTAAAAGCAATGAAAATGGTGTATAGTCGTGAGATTTTGAACTTCTTGGTGAAGAAAGATGTGAGGAGAATTCTGAAGCGCAAGGATAGTGATGCTGGCGAAAGAGGTGCTTAATTTTATTTTCATTTTTTTTTTTGTTTTTCAGTATGAGTAGTGAATTTCAGCTACCGCGTGCTTTCATTGTTGGAGGTTTATGAAAGAAATATACAAAATGTATTTAGTTCAGGATCACTAAAATGCAATCAGCTTGATTGAAGTACAGGAGGAAGACAAGGCAATGAGAGTAATTTATTTATTTATTTATTTAAATTTATGAATTCAGGAAAAGCTCTGGAGGAGCTGCAAGCCTCTCTTTTTAACAGATTTCGCTCGCCCGATGGTGCAAAGCGTCAGGAGCAGCGTTTATGCGGGCCCATTGCTTCTCTTACATTCAATTTTGTGGTTGCTGTTAGCATTATTTTCATGAACAAATGGGTTTGTATTGAGTTGAATTTCCTTATTGCCTTTTCTGTTTCCAAATAAGGCGGCTTCCTACTCCGTACTGAATCTTATCCTTTTTTTTTTTCAATATCTTCAGGTACTTAAAAATATTGGGTTCCAATTCCCCATTTTTCTCAGTTTTATTCACTATGCAGTAAGCTGGGCCTTGATGGCCATTCTAAATGCTTTTGCTCTTCTCCCAGCATCTCCTCCTGCAAAATCAGGCCTCTTATCTTTATTTACTCTTGGATTTGTTATGTCATTCTCCACTGGCCTCGCTAATGTCAGTTTGAAGTACAATAGGTGAGATTTGATTCTCCTATTTGCCACACCAGTTTCCCTGTTTTAAAGTCTAAAACTATTATTATTATTTCATTTTTTCCAGTGTGGGATTTTATCAAATGGCTAAGGTTGCTGTTACGCCATCAATTGTTTTGGCAGAATTTATATGGTGCAGAAAGAGAGTTTCTGTATTGAAGGTAACTTTTCCATTCTGGCACATCCAGCATGGATGCACATAAAAATGATGTTTTTTTTTTTTTTTGTCAGTTAGACTCCAAGATTGTAGACTGTGAATATGTAGATTTTTTTCTATGATTTTTATCATTTTTCAATAAGAGAGATATTTCGTGTATCATTGAGGTTTCGGAGTAAAATTCCTAACACTATGTTCATGAATGACATCCTGCAATCATAGCTTGAACTTGTGGTTGACATCAACTTGTTTGTGTGTATATATATATATATATTTTAATACTGATTACATATCAAATTACCATATTACACAGATATTTATAATTGTTATTACAGCAAATCATTACACTGATATTTACAATCAGATATATAATTGAGACTTACATTATTATATTAAATTCTATGAAGCACATGCCTAGACAAATAACCCTCACAGAGTAAGAATGTCTCTACTCCACTTGCATTTCGTAAGGGAGAAAGACTTGCAAATTAACTCCACACAATTATGATTAATTGAGGGAGGTTGAGTCCATGGGAACTCGAACCACTGCCCTCATAGTCATGATTAACTTTGAGGGTAATAGTTCACCACTTGGCTTGTTTGTGTATATTTGAAAGGCTACCGGAGAAGATAAATTGTTGAACATTTTGTATGCAATACAGTTGGGTTTAAGTTGATGACTTTTTGCAACCTCGTGCATGTTTCAGTCAGATTTTTCTTCTTGTTCTTATTTCTGGTTCCCCTCTGTCTTACACTATATCTTTGTAATGATTTTTCTTATTGGAAAATATTTGGATGTGAGTTATGAACCTTTTTGGCCATATGGGAGAATGTTTCTTTTAAACCTCATAATTGAGGTATGAGTAACTGGTTATTAAATAACATAACTGGAGATGGAACCGGTTTTTGACTTAATTAAGATAAGCCCTACTACTTTCAGGTGCCTATTTGAAGGTTTGCCCGTGAACCTACTGAACTGAAAAAAGAATGAGAAGAAAAATTCTATTTTTTAAGTTTTATGTAATCTAATATCTCCTTCTGCACATCCCTTGAGGTTTCCCTACTGTCTTATAGGTTGTGATACATTAAAAAGCTGCGTAAAGCTGTTCAATGTTTGTATTGTTTGCATAGTAAATATGCCTGTAGAATCTTCATACTTTCAGATTCCAAGAAAAGTTCTAAATGACCCGATTTTTGTCTGATTGTGACACTTTACACTTAGACTTTTGTGACAATTACTTTAACTTGATGATAGGTTCATTAGTACTGTGATACACCACTTATTACAGTAACAACAGTTTTCATGAAATGCTGTTAGTTTTCAACTTTATGAAACTTTTCCATGGTATATTTCAGGTCATTACACTTACGGTGGTATCTATTGGTGTTGCTGTTGCTACGGTAACTGATTTACAATTTAGTCTGTTTGGTGCTTGTGTGGCATTGGCGTGGATAGTACCCAGTGCAGTTAACAAAATTCTCTGGTCCAATCTGCAGCAGCGAGAGAGTTGGACAGCATTAGCGTATGTTGGACGCTTGCTTAACTACTCTAACTGTTCTCAACATTTTTTCGTCATTATAATATTTCATATTAGCAATTTACCAAGTTTCATTTTACCAAAAATTGTTCTTCAGGTTAATGTGGAAGACAACCCCAATCACTTTGCTTTTTCTCGGTTCTTTGATTCCATGCTTAGATCCTCCTGGTGTTCTCTCCTTCAACTGGAACTTCAGTAACACCTTGGCGATTCTTGTGTCTGCTTTTCTTGGCTTCTTGCTGCAGTGGTCAGGTGCTTTGGCACTTGGGTGAGTGATTCTCTTCATTCTGTTAAACCATTCCAAGCAAAGTCCTCCCCTTTTTGTGTGCATGTGCGTGTGTTTTTGTTTGGGGTGGGTAGTTGTTTTGGGGTTTGGAAAATATGGAAAATATATGAGTTTCAGTCATTGTCTTCATTTGTGGTCGATCTTAGACTGCCTTGTCTTCCTGGATTGGGTAATTCATGGTGAGTAATTGGGCAAACTTAATTACTGTTCTTGGGTAAAAGACTTCAAGAAGGAAAAATGTAACTCAGTGCACCATTCCTGGAAATCGCATATCAGATGCTGTAGTTTGAAGATGATCATTTAATCTTTGCCAAAATTCAAATTATTTTCTGGAACATTCTGTCCAATGAATATTTGAATATTTAAAACTTTTGAACTCACTGAGGGACGTTGGCTTCTCCTATTAAATTGTAAAAACATATTCACTTGTCTTATGTCACTTTGAATTTATGCAATCTTTATCATCCTTGGTGTCTTCAGGTTCAAACTGGATGTCCCAAGTGTCTTTAGGTTCAAATCAGATGTACATACATATATATTTTCTTAACTTAGGTTACTAATATTTGATTACGATGAGCTGATACCTAGTATCAAGTGTTTGATTTTGTGCTTTTTTGGTTCTATTTCCTTTCCCAGGGCTACATCAGCCATATCTCATGTCGTCCTTGGACAATTCAAGACCTGTATTATACTTTTGGGAAACTACTACATTTTTGGTGCAAATCCGGGCACAACTAGTATCTGTGGAGCTTTTGTAGCTATTGCGGGTATGTCTTTTTACACATACCTTAATTTATGCAACTCAAAGCATCAATCAAGTAAAGCATCCCTACAAAATGGTTCCTCTCTACCAAAATCAAAATTGAGCAAGGAGAATGGAGAAAAGCATGATGGATATGGTGATGAAAGTGTTTAACAACATTACAAGGTATTGTGCTATTAGAAATGCCTGCTTTAACTCTAGGTTTTGGTCCACACTTCTCTAGGCTATTATAAATAACGACTCATATTCATTCATTATTTATAGACCACTTCTAGGATACTTTGCGAATCTGAGTTTAGTTTTAGTTTATATTGCTAACCTTGGTTTAAGTGTTTCATGTAAGTTTGTGGAGTGGTCTGCTAATCGCCTCTGTGGCTTGATCATTGTACATATGAATGACTTGAAAGATTCTTTACAACAGTGTAATAATATCACTCTTCAATGTTATCCCTTTTTGTGATTCCCTCTCTTTCTTTTTCTCCCTCCCCCCCAAGAACAAAAACTCTTTATTCTTTGGGAAAAGAGTACTTTCCCCGTTCACAAGAGTCAAGACTACAATTTAGATAGTTTAGAAAGTAACACTAATCTTTGGTGAGCCCCAATTGCATACATGTGACTTAGAGGGTTCTAAGCCCAGGAAGAAACGCCCAATCTGACTTGGGCCGATAAGAAGCATTAACCAAATTTTTATCTAGTCTCACTGATTCTCGGAGGAGATATGTGGTGTGTGTGTTTGTACACACACATATATATTTTTGAGATATAAGGATGGGACAAACCCAAATAATTTTTAATTTTTCCTTTCCTTCCCCAAGGCTGAACCCGTTACTAACCCGACCATGCCTTTGTGGGAGGGTGGATTTTTTAAATAAGTCTCACCTCGAGGGAACCCAATCTGTATTTACTACGTGTTTTAGTTTATGTTATTACCATTATGGCCACCGTTGATCAAAATCTCTGGTTGCGCCACTCTTTACGTCCTCACCAAAGTTGATTTGTTGAAGGCACTAATCTGCCCATCCCATCTGTTCTCTCAAGTTACTGCCTAACTGGCCTTGTGTGATCCTGTGTTTAACTTGAAACTCAATAAAGGATAAATTAAGAGGGATACGCACAATCAGAACCCTAAGGCAGGACTTAATATTGAGAGTTTGTACTTTACAACAATCCATTTTGCTTTGCAACCGTCATCTATGTACGACCCCATCTTCTTTGTTTAGTTGACTATACGGACCAAACTTTTCTTTGAATAACAAAACCTCCCTATAAGCAGCACCATTATGGAATTGATAGCATGTTATATATTTAGCTTACATACAAATAATAATAATCGTAAAAAGGACAAAGCATCAAGCATGGCTATTTGAGTTGGTGTACAGCATTTGATTTGTCTGCCCATCTGAACTCTTGCTTCACTCTGACAACACGCGGTGGCGGTGGAATCTGTTGACTCTTCATAACAAGAAAATATTTATATAGAATTCAGTTTTCTTTTTATTTTAATAATAACTGTCAGCCCAGAAATCCGAATATTATTAGATGTATGTATAAGCAACCTTGGAATGTGGAACTCAGAAATAAAAACAATTTAAAAAGAAAGGAAAAAAAAAAAACAGATTTACACTAAGAGATATACGGTGTCGGCTTTTGGGCTTACAAAAATCCTAAAAAAAAAAACATTTTGTTTATTAAAGACTTGTCTGGGACAAGACATAAAAATTAAGACGACGTTCATGTGCCATGCAAGGTAGTTACAAATCTTAAACTCATAAACAACGGACACCCCTTTGCCTGACCACGTGACTGTATTACAATAATGCAATACAATGAACTGGATTTTAATTTTTCACTTCAATTGGCTTGTAAGCTTCCTTAATTAATCTTAAATTTTGAATAAATTAAATTAACAATGCTAGAAATGGGTCAGCTTGGCTGGCTTTAAGATACTAATGGGACGGGAAATTAACACATGCACTGTTTTCCGATTGGCGCTTTGATTGATGGAATTTTTTTTTTTTTTTTGGTCATGTTTCTGTTTTTAATTTTGAACCCTTATTTTTATTTTTTATTTTGTTTTGGGTTGCATGCTAAGATTGGATGGATGGAGGTTTTGTCTCTTCTTTTGGATCTTTTGGACGTCCAATTATTGTTAATAAGATTTCATATGGAGAAGGTATTTTTGTACAATGAAAATTAGTAGCAGTATAACACTGAATTGCTACTAGAATGATAACATTATTTTACTAAACACAAAAGGTTGGCTTTTTTTTTTTCAGCTATCCGAGGTAATGAATATATTTTTGTTGTGAATTTCTTAGAGTAGAAGCATGTGTTGCTTCAATAGAGATATAACGTATTGAGTTCTGATCATAAGAGGTCAAAGCTTGTTAATGTTCGGTAAATTGTTGAGGGAATGGTCCAGTGTAGATTGTTGACCTATCAAAGGTTGAAATGCGGATCCTTTTTTTTTTTTTTTTTTTAACTTTTTGTTATAATTTTTAGGCATCAAGTCACTTATATATATATATAAACTATAAAGCGTTGAATGTCAGCCTTCTAATAAAGTGTGTGAAAATCCGTACTAAAAAAAACTCTAAATATTGATTCATTATTTAAAAAAAAAAGGGTATGATATCTAAATTACCCCATTAATTAATCTTGATCCCTCCAATTTTTTTCTTACATAGCATGATCGCTTATGTATATGAAAAATGTTGATTTCTTGAATAATACAAACTGCTACGTAATAATTAATGTATGAATTTCTCTTAAAATAAATGTTTTTTTTTTGGGAACATGGTAACATGGCCAACTGAAAACAAATTTGTTAACTGTCAGAAAGATGAATGTCAATGGAAACATGCATTTGCCATTCTACAATATAAAATTACCACTATATATATATATATATATAGTTTTTCTATAACGAAAACATTTTCACTTTATTAAAACGAAGATTTCCTTATTATATATAAATATGTTTTTTTATGTATCAACTATATTTATGTATTACATACAAAAAAGACAAATTTTGTCTTTGAAAAATAAAAATACTTTTATCTACATATTATAATTGTAACTAGTAAACAAATTTTACTTAGAAGAATAATTTCGAGGTCACATGCTTTCAAGTTTGGAGCATTTGTACATGCAAATGACAAGATAGACCCAAATAATATATCCAATGTATGACAAAGATGGTGAGTGATAGATCTTTTAATATATTATTATACCTATATTTTTAATATATTGTTATCCCACAAAGTGATTAATCATATCTAGAAAATCATGCCTTTTGAATTGTACATTTATTCATATTTGCATCATACAGAAAATGGTTGAAAATTGAAGGGATTTGAACGCTTATCCTCGCATGAAAAAGGGATTAGACGAGTAATTTACCTAGGTGATTTCCAAAGGCTGACTAATTCTAAATCAATTTTACAAGTAATGGCTTGGAATAAATTAAAAGTTAATAGGTACCCATTTTGTATCGATAAGTTTGGATTTTGCAATAATGTAACCCTCTGAAATAAAACAATCTTTGTTAGACGGGTAATACGTTATTATTAATTAGAGAAACCCCTGGTTTACTTCTCAATATACTTGTCAAAATCAGTCAAATTATTATTGAATGCCTCTTAAAAGTCCACGAAATACTTTTTAATTCCCATATTATGAAATAAATTACTTTCAATTTCTTGAAAACAAACTCAAAACAAGATCCACGACTCCAAATTGTCATTATTTAATTTCACTTAAAAAGAAAACAATAAAAAAATCGAATTTTAAAAACCTTTGTCACATTTCACCTTTCCAAAATTGTAACTTAAAAGCAAAATATATCGATGTTAACGAATAGATATATTTCATAAGAATCGAACTTTTTTTTATTTTCTTGTTGTCAAACCCTAATAAAAATAAAATAAAATAAGAATTCAAGTAAATGAATAAATAAACCAAAAGCATGTTAATGAAACAAGATTTAAATCTCTTTCGAGTCAAAGATAATTAAGCAAAGACCTACGTACATTGATATTAGTGTAACAAATAAATAATCAAAAAGCGAAATACAAATGTTTCTAGCTAGCTAGCCTTTCTCATCACAATTTAATCTCTAATTAAGAATAATCTAATCCTAAAACCTAACAAAAAGGTAAAATTAACAACTAAATGATTGAATGGAAAGCTCATTCATACCCAGTGGTCACATGCAAAAGATCATACAATTTTGAACTTCAAAGCCTTGCACTGAATTCAATGGCATAGATTTTTGTTTTTAAAGAATTTTTTGTTTTTATTATCCTTCCACCTAACCTGTCTTGGATTTATACAATAGTATACCTTCTCTTCTCTTTGCTTTCCTTTCGAACAAGTTAAAGCCCCAGAAGGACATAATAGAGTATTGTTATGGGCAAGGCAATCAGCATTCCAAATATAACCCTGCAAAAATTGAAGGGAAATTTTAGTCTTTCTTTAATGTGGATATATGTGCTTCATAAAATTCGAATTTGGTCCTATTCATATGCAACAATGTATAACACCAAAATAATAATGTATCAATCAACTTTTATAAATGTGCAGACGTCTGCATACATAAAGTTTTTTAAATGATTGGTAGGTTGAAAATTGAAGAAAACTTACGCAGTGCTAAGTATATCTGGATGCACATTGTATTCCTTGGCAAAGACAAAAGGAACAATTCCTTGGGGAAGTGCTGCCTGGCAAGAGATTCAAATCGAATTAACATATACAATTACTATTTCTCATGTTGCTTTTCTAACTAGTTACTTGAGACAATATAGCTAGGTTAATCTTGATGTTGATCCATTGCCATATTTTTTGTTAACCGTAAGTTTTATATTCAAAACCCTCACAATGAGACAAATGCATTATGAAATTATTCAGAATAAAGTTTTATTAATTAAGACTGAGCTAGTTAATGTACCTGTACAATTGCAATGTGAAGAAGAACCCCTCGAAGGCCAATGGCAATAGAAGTAGCAGCAATGACAGCGGGGCCAGTCAAAAATCTAACAGCCATTGCAAATGTAGCCACAGATTTTCCACAAGCTATGATCTTTGGTTGCAAAGCCATGAATAAACCTACATATATATATATATATATTCAAGCAAGTAAATTTCAAAAATTTTCAAATATAAATCTTTACAAATTCAATGAGGTAAAAAGAAAAAAAAAAAGAAAGTACCTAGACTGAACATAGCCATTCCTAGGCCTGCATCGGATAATATCGATATTGATCCTGACATAATAGTTGGCATTTTGATGTGCCACCTGTGGCCATAGAATCAATTGATGAAAATTTGGGAGCATGAATATGATTCATTTGATGTTCATTGCGTGAAAATGTAACGTTTAGGTTTTGTTTGGTACCTGTATGATACTAGTGACCATATGAGGCCTAAAACACTTGAGTATGTGTTAGGGTTTCTGATGAGCTTCCTCCAAACCATGATTAGAATAAGCCTAGTCATCACACTGGCTGGTGGCATCTGGTGTTTCTTTGCTGCATCTCCTTCTTCCATCTCCATTTTCTTCTGGCAACTGTAAGGAGACCCACTTGATGGAAACTTTGATCCATCCTCGATTTCAAGATTCCTTTCCCCATTCACTTTGCTTGCCGGACTCATATTTTCAATCAGCTCATGCATGGCTGTGTCAATTTGTAAGACAAATTTTTAAGACAATATTTTTTTATCAATAAATAGATCGAGCTGTGAAAATAAATGTACACGGGTAATTTTCTGCGAGTGTGAATTATTCAATTGATAAAATCTCTTAAGCTAGTATAAAAGAACAAGATTCAAATCCATCTACCTACGTGGAATGACGATTTGAGCTACCATTGTTCTCCTTAAAAAAATACACAAATATCGCAAAAGATGATTTAAGTTAATTTTCCACGCATGCCATGCCAGTACTTAACAAGTTAACACCAAACACATGATCTTTAAAACATTTAGAGAGCACGAAATAAAAGAGGATAGTGTCGATCACCTTTAGAAGCAGCATTTTCATGGTATAGAGCAGCTTTATTAGAAGAATCAACACCTGCAAAGTCAGTGGAGGCAGCTCTATTAACTGCATGTCTCAAGTTCCCTTCGGAAACCGGAGAGGCGGTAGAGCTCCAAACAAACATATGAAGTTCTTTATTATTCAGCACTCCTGCAGATGCTGCTCCACCTCCGCTACCACCACCACCAACACTCTCCTTCTTCCTTGCACCAGCACTTGTTCCTCCCGAAAACATCGGATTCGGAGGCGGGTAAGAAGAACCCAGACCGCCGTTAAAAAGCTCGCCACTAATGCTCCTCCCTCCTCTCTTCTTATTCCCAAGCTTAAACATCTCCTCATCGAAGTTCGATGTCCTCGGAGTCGCCCCTTTTGAGGATTGCAACGAATACACGTCACCAATTCCGCCCTGGAAACTATTAGTGTACCCATGTTTCGGACTCGGTGCTTTACTAGCAAACATGGCATAAAAATCGTTTTGATTGAAGCTTGACGCCCTTGGTGTCGGCTCCCGCGAAGACTGGACTGAATATATCTCAACCCCAGTGAGATTCGAAGCTCGTGGGGTCATAGATGTTAATGAGTTCAAGCCGTGAGACTTGTTAAATGAAGAAACAATTGAAGAGGCACTAGATCTTCTAACCACAACATGAAGCTTTCCATCGTCGCCAATTTCGGCGTCAGTCTGTAAAGGCTCCCGCCCATTGAGCGAAACAACATCAGAATCGACCCTGAATGAAGTGATGGAGCGGGCGGTTTCAGGAAATTGCTCTGTTATGAGCAGCTTGGCTCCTCTGTATTCAAACATGAACAGCATAAGAGTGTACCAAATTACACTTTGTAGAACAACAACTTGAACCATTAAGCTCCCAGAATCGTCGCCATACATGGCTTTCAAAAGCGGGATGCCCATCACGAGAGTGTTGGGGAGAGTGGACAGGGAGAATAATGTGATCATCCATTCGAGATTGCCGTGTTTTGTGAAAGCCTGCCAGAGAAACAGAGCGGCTAAAATGACAACTTTTTGGAGGGAGTCGGCGGCGATGAAGTGATAGTTCATTGCATAAGGATCGTTTAAAGAGATGAAATGAAATGAGAGTAATGGGACGGCGAATACGGCAACAAAACGGTTGATGCCGGAGCATTGGTCCGGTGTGAAAATTTTCCACCACCGGACAGAGCCGTAGGCTAGTATCATGGCAACATACAAGGGCACAATTGCTGCAAGAACATCGTATATGTCTTTGCCTGTAATCATATTATTAGTGAAGAAATTTAGCAATATGTGTAATTGAAGAAAGAATGAGAGCTGTGAAGCTTCTTTTATAGATGGGGGGGTCTTTGAAATTGATAATGAGAACGTGATGTTGGTGGGGGGGCAGCGAGAGATCTGTTTTCAGTCAAAAATGTGAACGTTGGCAGATTATTTTTAGTTTGTGCAACCAAAATAAAAAAGATTGCTTTGTGTTAAATTGAGAGTGAGTGATAGATTACAAATTTGTGTAAGTGTATGTATGTACGTACGAGTATTTCTGAAATAAAAATTGGGAAAAAAGAGCAGGAGGATCGGCACGGCAGTCGTAGCGGCACATGAGTTGGGCAAAATTTCAGTGATCTGCGGTAGAAGTAAAGATCTGTCGTTTTTATATAATATATAGGCTTTTTCCGGGACTTGAGCTCTGCCAGTACAACCTGTTGTGTTGGACTCTAATCATCTGTTATAATTTTTTATATGCGGCACCATAAATCACACACATTCACTCGTACATTTTCTTCAATTCAAAGATCTCTTGAAATGGGCGGACTTTTGAGGCATTCAGTGAAAAAATTTGACTTCTTCATGCTGTGTTAGTTTTTGTCACATTGACAATTTGATGAACTGCGTATTTGGGTCAAGTAGTGAGACCAAAAAGTTCAATGGGCTATGAGGACTTGACAGGGCAAAAGCTTGGTCATAAGACCTTTTAAACGACGGCCCAATGTATAACAACAGAGCTATTTTTTCCACCAGTGAAGGCTTTACTCTTCCGAACATTTAGATATTTGTGGACTCACCGCCCCCCCGGCGGTATGTCTGACAAATTAAGTGGGCTTACCGCCCAATTATGGAGTTGGATCTCGAGGCGAACGCCTGAAGAGATGAAAAGCACAGTTTTTTTCACATGGCCCGAGGTAAGAGAAGCTCCCAGTGCTTGGGCAACTTAGATAATTGGAGTGGGCTGGTTTAGTGGGATAACTTTCGACTGAACCCAACTCTTTCGAGTTGTGTTCAGTTCAGGCATTCGGCCTTCTAATAGCGGGCTGACTAATTGGATTGGGCTGAACATCTTGGACCAAAGCCCAAAATTTTTAATATCACATATGTGTTGGAAACAGAGAACAAAAATGTCAGTAGAGATTCTGTCACGGATAAAAGATCAGTTATAAAATAAAACAAAATTAAAAGAAAGAAAAAAACAGAAACAGAAACATCGTAACCTAGTGTAAATAAAATAACAAACATAAAAGAAAGTAAGAGGAAAGGTTATACTGTATGAAAAAAAAAAAAAAGGAGAAGAAGAAGAAGAACGAAAGGTCATATATATGTTTTCTTCGTTTTATTTGGTATGGAGAATAAATAAATCTATCGCATTCTTTCTTCCTTAAATAAGTGAATTACCAAAGTCACAACTATATAGTAATTAGTGTAGTTCCTCCTTCTAATATTATAATAATCAATAATACAATAATTCTTATCATTAATTAAAACAAATGGGAGATTCCTTTCCTCCTTGATCAAGCAAAGCCTGAATGGTCGCTTGCTCCTGCGAAAGAAAATACCAGTCACATGTTCAATGTCTTGGCCTCATTTTTATTATTATTATTATTTTTTTTTTGTTTTCTGGTAATTTATCGTCATATCATCTGCACACTGTGTGATCACATTACAAGATAACCCCCTTGTTAAGATTATACAAAAATACTTTTCCGACCAGAACACATGTGACCCACCAGCTTTTGCCTCTCACTATGACTGGTGTCATTATTAGATTTGGATCTTAAGCAACCCTTTTATCCTTTTTGTTCAATTGCTTTACGCTGAGGCTACAATTCCCTCCTCGGAAAAAAAAAATTGAATTTCTATCTTCTTTTTTTTTTTTTTTGAATAATTACTTTGTCAAAATTTATGCAAGTTCAAACATAATGACTGTTTTCTTATCCGGAAAGCAAGGTTTGATTTCAACGCTAAGGTTTATTCATCTCATAGGTTTCACGATGTGAATGACCGAATGTGATGGTCATTTGGGATTTGTTTTTAATTATGAAAGCTATTTTGAAAAGTTCACAAAAGGGGTCTGCATTTTTTCTCCATATCTAAGGTCATTTTAAAATACAGGTTTATGATAGATAGTTTGTTTAGCAAGAAAGTAAAAGTAAATAAATCTTAACTATTTATTGGTATATATCTTTGCACGACACCAGATTTTTAAGTCTCAACAAATCTCAAGACTGACATTATCTCTTAGCTCTTCTTTAAACTAATTGAAACTTGTGATTGGTTCGTTGTTGAATAATTAAAAATATAAAAATAATATTTATTGTCATGCATCCTACATAGAATAAAATTTTAAAAACTCAGCAAACTCATAAATAGATTCAGTGTATGTGCTGTGTAGGCTGTAAAGGATGGATCATAGTGAAGCATTTGATGTCAGTTAATTTTTGTTTTCCACCTCTTCAACCACGGTATTAATTAGATTGATTTTCTTTTTTTTAAAAAAAAAAAAAAAAAGAAGATGAAGAAGAATTAGTAAGTTAATTTGCAACAGGCATGCCAACAAATGGCGAATAGCTTTGTCATTTGACTTGAATAAACTATAATTATTAACTTACAAATTACAATGATGGGGGGGCCTGCCCAGTGCTCACTCTTACAGAAGAGTGAAAAAAAGTAAAATCATAAAATAACAAACAGAATGAATAACAAAAGTTGACTAAAACAAACAGAGTTAAAAATAATAATAATAAAAAATAAATAAAATAAAAAGCCATGAATGATGTTAATAATAAGTGATGCTAGATGCAGGCCGCAGGCGCACTTCCGGGAGAATAGCAAGAGCAAAGAGATGGATAGATTATAGATAGCACCACACCCACATGACATGAAAGCAAAAGCCAAAAAAAAAAAGCACTTGGGTGTCAGTTAAAAGCAGCTTTTTTGACACTCACTCTCACGCCATTCTGTTTACTTATTATGCGTTTAAATTTGTCATCTTTTGCCACCACTTCCTGACAACTCTTTCGGTTGTACGTCTTCATCAATCCAATCTGTACACATCTCATCTCACATTCACAATTCCCCCATTTTTCTGGTTTTATCTCCTCTCAACATAAGCGGCTCGCTTGCTGGCTGGCTCAATCTTTTTCCTTTCATTTCAACTTATAGATTGCAAGTAAGCTCTCTTGCATAACTCATTTATATATTCTTTTCCGCAAATGGGTCTGGAGATTTCTGAAGAATTCATACCGATAACACCCATCAAAATCGTTTCAAGTGCAAGAGCAAAATTGCTTGGTATCGAAGAAAAAGAAGCTATTGAAAATGATGAAGAGTGCAAGACACCTAAATCACCAGCACATACATTGAAGCAGCCGTTGGTATGCCCGCCGGCGCCGAGGAAACCTAAGCCTTTGAAGAGAAAATTCTGTCCGCCTTCACAAGGATTCATTCAAGTTCCGGACAACTTCGAGTCCATTTTCTTGGTGCTTTCGAGGCAGCCCTCCAAGAAGATCAGAGCAAACAATTGAGATGTTCTTGCAGTAATCGTATTCACTATCCCTTACTTGATTCAATTTAAATAGTTCTTGCATGGTGTATATGTCATATTAATTTGATTCATACATTCTGTTTCCTCTGCAATTCTGTCCTTTTGAACGGGTTTAACATTTTGTATCTGACGAAACATTGCTGATCTATGCGGATCGGTGCGAAATTCTTCCATTTAATTGATAATCATCCGAATTCCAAATATTTGTTTTAACGGTCCTTTTCAGTTTTTAAAAATCTGAAGAAATTTTGATGTTCAATGCTGTTTGATGCTGCACTAATTTCTTTGTTCCTCGATCCAAAATATTACTGAGGATATGATGAGATCCAGTCGTATTTGCTTCACTTTTATCTTAACATGTTTTTTGGATACCCTGTTTCTTCAATTAAAGGTCAGAGTATTTTCTGAGAGAGAACTGGAAAGATTCTCTTTTTATTTCAATTTTCTATCTGATCAACTATAATCAATCACAGAAGCCGGACTGCGTTAAGTAGAGGATATTCGGGGAACTAAAAGATTTGATGAGCAATGTCATCTGAATTTGTTCTAAGATTTGATGAGCCATGTCATCTGAATTTGTTCTAATCTCAGTTTTTAAAGAATTTATTCATGACATAATTTTGTAGCACGTTGTGAATAAAACTGAAGCTATGGATCAATCAAACAACACTGTATGTTAATGTCGATTATAATTTGATTAAAAAGAAAAGGTTTATGAGAATTCTAGTATTGTGCTAAATAAGCGCATCCCCTCTGTTTGTGGGCTTTGTCTGAGGAAGCCCCTTTGGAAGTGAACAACAAGACAGCAGTGAGGATTGTTGAAAAGTCAAAGAATAGGTTGCAATTTTCAAAAGGCAAAATTGGTGGGTTTGCCAAATTCAAAAGGCAAGGTTGGTGGCACGTTTTTGTTGAAGTTGCATGGAGAAAAATGAGATGATTTTCTAGAAGCCAACCGTTTAATTCAAAATTGTTGATTTTGGTTGCCATATTTTTGAAGACTTTTGGGAACATGGATTAAATGCATGCATGATCTTTGGCTATAAATAGCAAGCCATTTGTTCATTTGTAATCATCCAATTTGAGAGAAGTAGAGAGCAATTGTAAGTGAGCTTTCTTTGAGAGATTTGAGAGAGCTTCCACTTAAGTGTTCTAGTGAGGTTATTTGGGTGTATTGACGTTTTGGGTGTTGAGAGTTTCTCCCATTTTTGTAAACTCTCATTATTAGTAAAATTATCTTCCATCTTTCTGGCATTACGCCGAACCACGTAAATTATCAAATGTCTTTATTTTCTTTGCATTTGTTTATCACCACATTTATATTTCTCCAAAAGTTTCGTTATTGCTCACCCAAATAAGTTTCCGCAACAATTGGTATCGAGCCGAAGGTTCGTGTTTGGGGCATCGACACTGTTCACGATAATGCATTATTCACGATCAACCTGCTCACGATATCTTGATCGCTTCACGATACTCATTGTATCGACATGATGGAGACGACCATTTATATTTGGGAGACATAATCTATTGTAAGTAGTGTGTATTTTTGCATGTCAGGAAAGTTCACAACAAGGCGATAAGAGTCTGGATTCTTTTTAATTGGGGCCAGCCCTTCCATCTCCCTGAACTTTCCCCTCATTTATTCACGCGAAATAAACATCATAGAGCTGTTTTCAAATATAAATAGTTGTTGAAGACACCGGTCATTTGATAAAAGGATGGCGAGGTATCGCGTCTTCATTCATGGCGACTACCGTGACTAATGCAAAGTTTGAAGTGGAGAAATTCGATGGTACCAATAACTTTGGTATGTGGCAATGTGAGGTGTTGATGTCTTATGTCGCAAGAGTTGGATGTTGCTCTTGAAGAAAAGCGACACACGATGGATGACAAGGAGTGGATAAAGATCAATAGACAAGCATGTGGTACTATTCGCTTATGTTTGGCTAAAGATCGAAATACTGTCATGAGGAGACGTCGGAAAGAAATTGTGGGAGACACTTGGAAGAAAAGTATATGAAGAAAAGCCTTGAAAATAGGCTTTATATGAAAAAGAAACTCTATCGATTCACATATACACCCATGTCACCAATGAATGACCATGTGAATTGCTCAACAAAATATTAGCAGATTTGCTAAATCGGATGAGAGATTTGAAGATGAAGATAAGGCACTTGTTGTTGTTGAATTCCTTCCCGATGAATATGATCATCTTACCACCACTTTGCTTCATGGGAAGGACAATGTCATTCGATCTCAGTATGCGGTCGTTGTACAACTCGAGACGAAAAGAAAGATAGAAAGGATCACGAGATACGATTGCGAAGCATTGACAAAGGAGGGTCGTCACAAAGCCGCAAACCTGAAAAAGAAGCAAGTCTAAAGGAGGCTCAAAAGATGAATGTGCTTTTGTCGCGAAAAAGGGCATTGGAAAAAGATTTGTCCTTAGTTACAAAAGGGCAAGGCTACTTTGGATGCATGTGTAGAGAGCATGATGAGGAGTCGACTTTTAGTCCTGCTGGCATGACGTTGACATGTCACTCGGATGAATGGATTTTGGATTCGGGTTGTACTTATTATATGTGTCCTAACAAGGACTGGTTTTCTAGCTTTAAGGAGAGTGGATGGTGGAGTTGTTTTTATGGGCAATGACAATGCCTCAAAACCATGGGAATAGGTACAATCCAATTAAAGAATCATGACAGCTTAATCCGAGTCTTGACAAATGGTCGCTACATACCAAACTTGAAGAAAAATCTCACCTCCTTATAAGTCCTCGAATCCAAAAGGCGTACAGTCACTTTGAGAGATGGATTGTTGAAGGTAGTAGGCAGGCGCCGATGAAGGATGAAAGGCACAAGAAGAAATAACTTGTACTATTTCCAAGGAAGTATGCAGTTATTGGATCAAGATCATCAGCTTTTAAGAAAAGATGCGATTCGTCTATGCGTTTGGGACATCTTTGGTGAAAAAGCTTTGCAGACTTTAGTGAAGCAAGGATTATTGAAAGGTGCAAATTCTTGCAAATTGGAATTTTGTGAACACTGTGTTCTGGGCAAGCAAACCAGGGTAAAGTTTGGTTCAGCAATTCACGATACAAAAGGAATTCTGGACTATGTTCACAGTGATGTGTGGGGACCTACCAAAACAGCTTCTTTGGGAGGTATGCACTATTTTGTCACTTTTGTTGATGATTATTCAAGAAAAGTGTGGGTGTATTTGATGAAAAATAAGAATGAAGTTTTGGGCATATTTCTGAAATGGAAGAAAATGGTCGAGACTCAAACTGGTCGAAAGGTCAAAAGACTTCGCTTAGATAATGGTGGTGAGTACAAGAATGATCCATTTCTTCAAATATGCCAAGATGAGGGCATTGTGCGACACTTCACCACACGCAGAATACACCACAAAGCAGAACGTAACGGAACTATCTTGAGAAAGTTCGATGTATGTTGTCCAATGCTGGATTGGGCAAAGAGTTTTGGGCTGAGGCAGTAGTATATGCGTGCCATCTGATCAACCGTTTGCCATCAGCTGCAATTGAGGGCAAAACACCCATGGAGATGTGGACTGTAATCCTCCATCGATTATGATTCTTTACATGTTTTTGGTTCCACTGCTTATTATCATGTAAAAGAATCTAAGTTAGACCCAAGAGCAAAGAAAGTATTGTTCATGGGTATAACTGGTGGAGTAAAAGGATATCGTCTCTGGTGTCCTGTTACAAAGAAAGTTATTTTCAGTAGAGATGTAACTTTTGATGAATCAGCCATGTTGAAACCAAAAGATTCTTAAGAGGATGACGAGACCAGTAGCACTTTGCAGCAGGTGGAGTTTGAAAAGGTTAAAGTTGATCCAAATTGGTGTCGATGAGACCGAAGATGATGAAGAGGTTCTGACCCAGGAACCTTCACAGCAACAAGATTCAATTGCATATAGAAGGCCACACAGAGATTCGCGACACTGCCGCTTTGTTGATATGGTGGCCTATGCACTTCCAATTGTAGATGATGATGTTCCTTCCACTTACTGAGGCTAAAGTAACCCGAGAAAATATACAATGGAAGAAAGCAATGAACGAAGAAATGCGGTCTCTTCAAAAAAATGAAACTTGGGAGTTAGTTACACTTTGCCCAAGGAAAAGAAGGCAATTGGATGCAAATGGGTATATGCAAAAAGGAAGGATTTCCTCGCAAAAATGAAATTCGATACAAGGCTAGATTGGTAGCGAAGGGTTACGCTCAAAAGAAGGAATAGACTACAATGAGGTATTTTCTCCAAGTGAAACACTCGTCTATTCGAATTTTGCTAGCCATGGTTGCGCAATTTGATCTTGAACTAGTTCAACTTGATGTAAAAACTGCATTTTTACATGGTGATTTGGAAGAGGAAATTTACATGACTCAAAGATGGATTCAAAGTTCTTTGGAAAAGAAAATTGGGTTTGCAAATTGACAAAGTCGCTGCTTTATGGGTTGAAACAATCTCCGAGGCAAAATTAGCGATTTGATCGATTTATGAAAGGGCAAAGGTACACAAGAAATAAATTTGATCACTGTGTGTATTTTCGCAAGCTACAAGAAGGATCTTTCATATATTTGCTCTTGTATGTCGATGACATGCTAATAGCATCCAAGAGCAAAGATGAGATTGAGAAATTGAAAACTCAACTCAATCAAGAGTTTGAGATGAAAGATCTAGGTGAAGCTAAGAAGATTCTTGGCATGGAGATATACAGAGATAGAGCTCGTGGCAAAGTAAGCTTGTCTCAGAAGCAATATTTGAAGAAGGTACTACAGCAGTTTGGCATGACAGAGCAGTCAAAACACCTTACCGTTGGCTTCTCATTTCAAGCTTTACGCACAATTATCTCCTTCGACAGATGCGGAACGAGAATACATGTTACAAGTTCCGTATTCAAATGCAGTGGGTAGCTTGATGTATGCAATGGTGTGTACAAGGCCTGACATTTCACATGCAGTTGGTATAGTGAGCAGGTATATGCATAATCCTGGTAAAGGACATTGGCAAGTCAAATGGATTTTACGGTACATTGTAAGACCATGAATGTTGGTTTACTGTTTGAGCGAGATGATACACTTGGTCAAAGTGTGATCGGATATGTCGATTCTGATTATGCCGGTGATTTGGACAAACGACGGTCAACCACCGGATATGTATTTACTTTTCTTTGAGGGCCAATTAGTTGAAGTCTACACTCTGCCTCGTTGCCTAATCGACCACGAGGCAGTACATGGCGATTACTGGGAGAGGCTATTTGGTTACAAGGCTTGCTTGAAAACTTGGGATTGGTACAGAGCACATTAATGTGCATTGCGACACCAAAAGTGCTATTCATTTAACAAAAAACCAAGTTTATCATGCACGCACTGGCACATCGACGTGCGATTTCATTTTGTGCGGAAATTGTTGATGAGGGAAGATTTTTCTTCTTAAAAATCAAGACTGCAGAGAATCCATGATATGTTGACTAAGGTGGTGACGACGATCAAGTTTGAGCATTGTCTAAACTTGATCAATATTTTACAAGTTTGAAAATAGTCGGAGAAGGTAGAGATTGGAGGATGATTTGATGTACTGGGAGTTTAGTGTTCGGCTCAGACTTGAATAAATCTTCGCCGAGGTGGAGAATTGTTGAAAAGTCAAAGAATAGGTTGCAATTTTCAAAAGGCAAAATTGGTGGGTTTGCCAAATTCAAAAGGCAAGGTTGGTGGCACGTTTTTGTTGAAGTTGCATGGAGAAAAATGAGATGATTTTCTAGAAGCCAACCGTTTAATTCAAAATTGTTGATTTTGGTTGCCATATTTTTGAAGACTTTTGGGAACATGGATTAAATGCATGCATGATCTTTGGCTATAAATAGCAAGCCATTTGTTCATTTGTAATCATCCAATTTGAGAGAAGTAGAGAGCAATTGTAAGTGAGCTTTCTTTGAGAGATTTGAGAGAGCTTCCACTTAAGTGTTCTAGTGAGGTTCCATTTGGGTGTATTGGGGTTTTGGGTGTTGAGAGTTTCTCCCATTTTTGTAAACTCTCATTATTAGTAAAATTATCTTCCAGTCTTTGCTCGTGGACGTAGGCATTACGCCGAACCACGTAAATTATTGTGTCTTATTTTCTTTGCATTTGTTTATCACCACATTTATATTTCTCCAAAAGTCGCAGTATTCGTTATTGCTCACCCAGCGTTTCCGCAACAAGGATGAGTAAGAATAGAAAAAGGAAAAGCTTTAATGAAGAAACTATAAAGAATTATTATAAATATTTTCAATGAACTGTTACATAGCAATACTGAAAGCAACTCTTGCACTTTACTGAAGACTGACAATTGGACCTTTGTTTTCTCTAAAATCTAAATTCTATCCAAAAAACTCAAAATTGTAATGTCCGAAAATTCCATTCCTTCGATTATTCCAATGTATTACATTGTGACGTTGTCTTCCCCCACCTCGTTCCTCGTGAACCTTCTGGTTTTCCAATGACCCCAACCAAAAAATAAATAAATAAATAAAATGTTACCTCTCATTGCTTAATGGTTCAAACAAATGCTCATTGTTCATTAATCTCTGCAATTAAATGACTCGCCGCAGATTAGAAGGTACTTAGAGTCACCAGTAAATTATTTCGATCTTATTATTTATGTTGTGTTTTAACTTTGGACTCAATACATATATTGTAACAATGTTGCATGTGCAGTAATCCCTCCATCGACCTCCAGTCTAAAGATGCAGAGCTCGACGACGTCTTGTGATAGGGGTTTATCGGCAGCCTTGTTTTTTTTCCTTGGAGTGTTAAGTGTGTCTGTGATACTGATTATTCTAATAATAATCTTTTGGAAATTTAACAAGGCAAAGGAGTTGGTGAGGCTGGCACTACGAACAAGTAAAGAGGGAGGTAAGCAAGTTGATTAAATTGAAAATCAAAATTAAGTTAAATGATTTGGTAATCAAGGTCATTAATTTTACTGCAGTATCCAAGGAATTTTTTAATGGGAATCCTCGAACAATAAGCTATTTTGATTTCCAGACACTGAAGAAGGCAACTAAAAATTTTCATCCTGGAAATCTTCTTGGGAGAGGTGGTTTTGGACCTGTTTACCGGGTATTATTTTGGCTAAATCTGAGAAAGCATGATCAAAATTATAGCTCTTTTGTTGATTCGTTAAGAGTGTACTACGAAAGGGATGATGTTCGAATCTCACTAATAATGGATTATAATAACTTGTGTACCACCTGTCTTTGATGGGCATGCACGCGCGGACACACATGTTAACAAGCTTAAGATCACATTTTGGGATTTGATGCTCATAAATAATCTTGCATAGTTGTTTCATTTCTCTGTTTTTTGTTGGGCTGGTCAATGGGATTTTGAATCTATGTCGTCCCTCCTCTACAGGGAAAATTAGCTGATGGGAGATTGGTTGCTGTGAAAAAATTGTGTGCTGACAAATCCCAACAAGGAGAGTCAGAATTTCTTTCTGAAGTGAGAATGATAACAAGCATTCAACACAAGAACCTTGTTCGTCTCCTCGGATGTTGCTCAGATGGGTCTCAACGCCTGCTTGTCTATGAATACATGAAGAATAGGAGCTTGGACTTATTGATTTATGGTCTCAATTCTCTCCCCTTTTTCGTTCATTAAAGGGGAAAAGAAAAAAGAAAAAAAGAAATCTAGATCCCCAGCATTTCAGAAATGAACATTCAGATGATTCTATTAGTAAATTTCATCTATTGGGACACTACTTTAATCTCCATTTAAATAGATGAAATACTCAAACGATTCAAATCTCTATTTATGAAACTATGAAAGTTTAGCTGTCTATTTTTTAAACAATAGAGTCTTAATTGTCCGTTGATCATCATTTTCCCTTTACTAACACACCATCTTCTGTAGACGATTACACGTACTAATCTCTTTTCGGAACAAAGTAACAAGTTTCAAAATATTTGTAATGCAGGAGAAAGTGACAAGTTCCTGAATTGGAGCGCTAGGTTTCAGATAATCCTCGGTATAGCTCGAGGACTGCAATATCTACATGAAGATTCACATACAAGGATTGTTCATAGAGATATCAAAGCGAGCAACGTTCTTCTTGATGAAAAGTTCCAACCAAAGATTGGCGATTTTGGCCTTGCTCGATTCTTTCCTGAAGACCAAGCCTATCTCAGCACTAACTTTGCTGGAACTCTGTAAGTCATTCCTTCAACATATTTATTATAAGGGCCCATAATTGAATAATTGATTGTTTGTTTCTAACTTGCGTATTCTTTCTCTGCATGTACAGAGGCTATACGGCACCCGAATATGCTATTAGAGGAGAACTTTCCGAAAAGGCTGACATATATAGCTTTGGAGTACTTGTTCTCGAAATAATTAACTGCAGGAAAAATACAGATCTTACCTTACCATCCGAAATGCAATACCTTCCTGAATACGTAAGCTCTAGATATAAGGTTTACACTGTCATTATCTAGTTTGGATGCCTGTATACGAACTTGTACACAGATTGTCTAATTGTTAACAGATGTATTATTGTACATTTTGTAAAATGCGGACGTCTGGGCTAAAAAGAAAAAATTAAAAAAAAAATTATTCACTTTTCTTTTCTTTTGAAATAATAGGCATGGAAGTTATATGAGAGAGGAAGAATCCTTGAGCTGGTGGATCCAAGAATGAGAAAAGATGGCATTGTCGAGAGGGATGTGTTACAAGTAATCAATGTGGCATTTTTTTGCCTTCAGCCTCATGGGAACCAAAGGCCTCCCATGTCAGAAATTGTTGCAATGCTGACATGCAAAGTTGAATCCGGCATTCCGGCGCGGCCAGCGTTTCTGGAGCGACCGCGGAGAAGGGATGAGACTTTGTCTTGGGATATAATATCAGAGCCTTTCCCTTCTCCTACACAAAGTGAGTCACCTGCACTGCCTCATCAACAACCATCAAACTGAGGCCATTATCAATGAGCTTCATAGGAGAGAATACAATTAAGAAACACGCTTGGGTTTATTAACATTTGTAAACGTTGTTAAGAAAATATTTTTACTTTGGGAAGTAACGAATTTAGGAAGAGTTTTAGGTAGTTTTTTGTGCTGCTTTGCAGATGAATTAGAAGATTACGTAAAAATTTCAACATTCATTTTATTTTGTTATATAATATGCATAAATTAAGAACGACTTTATTTATTTATTTATTTCAAAAGAATGCAGGATTTTTTCTTTTTTTTGAGAATATGAATGCAGGATTAAAGCCAGCGGATCTTGACGTAATTTACTTTATTAGTTGAGAGAAACTTTTGGGCCAAGGTATAATCCTTTAAAATGGATAAATTGGGTCTATAGTATGATCCAGATTACAAAGCCCACTAATAAAAATCCAGACTCCATTACAAAGAGATAGTACACAAATGGGTAGCATACTCAAAAGCAGCGTGCACAGCTGAAGCAGCAAGAAGATCAAGCAAAATAACTATGATGATCCCAATCTTCTTTGACTGAACTAACTGAAATGTGCGAATAATTCCGAAATTAATTCCAGAGAAGCAAAACCACCTTTATAAAAATAGCCTTGAGAAGTTCTCAAGGGCGTAATAAACTTAGTTGGAATCACCCATTAATCAGGTAGTAAATCAGTTCCTTTGGATGTCAGAAGATTTTTAATTGAGCATTGATACACTCACTGAAGGAGAACCCATCTAAAACTCAAAGAGAACAAAAAAAAGAAAAGTTCTTCAAGGTGTAGGTGGGGTTCTCTTTCAGGAAAAGTATCATTTCTTATTTTAATTTTTTTTATGTGCGTGTCTGTCTCTGTCTCTCTGTGTGTGTAATCCCTAAAAATTTGAAATTTACTAACTAAATTTTTTTCATATGTTATAAATTTTGAATGGTATCGTCAAATATAAAAGTTTTAACCCTTTATTTTTTTTTTAGAATTCAAATTCCAATGATTAACCAAATAAAATTGATTGAAAACTACTCAACTAGATCCCTTATCTATAAAAAGGGTAATATTTTAATATATATGATTAGAACATTAGATATTAAACTTGTGCCGTAACATAGCTATCTGGTAGATTTATGAATGTATAGATATAATATGAAAAATTAAGTGAAAGAGAGTGAATGGAGGAGAATTTATTGCGTGAAATTTTAAATAATGATTCATATATGATTCAACGGAGAGCCCGAAGTTTCATTGACATTCTGTCAAAGCAAAGGCATCAGCAAATTGTCTAACCAAAAAATCGGCTTCTTCAGCATTTATACAATCAAAAAGCCCTAATAGACTCTCCATTATTGCTAGCAAAAGAATTTAATACCAAAACAGTAGTGCTATCTCGCATTGGTCAAAACCCCCTCCATTAGTAATATCCAACCAAGTTGCTTCTCCTCTCTTTCTCTCTCTGGCTGTGCAATGTGCATGTCAATTGCAACAGTGTCAGCACCCAGCTCTCTCAACTCAATCCACTGCCTTTTCAGCACGTGTAGTGAACCCATTCAACAAGGGCTTCTCACTTCTCAAAACTAGACAGCTATATCGAACAGAATGTTGTGTTTTTCACTCTTCCCCAAGTCTAGCTTATTAGCTATGTCTCTTCGCTAATTCTTTTTTTTTTTAATAAATATTTTGTATTTGATTGAATAATTTTGTTTTTTGTTTTCTTAAATCTTAATTATAATATTGTTGCATGGACAATTTATTTTAATTTTGATTTTGGAAAAAAAAGAAGAAGCATTTAATGAGGTTTGGTGAAGAGTTCTAAGACTTCGATGTATGTATCAAAGCCTTTACTGTAAATCCGAGGTACCATAGTTATTATCTACAACCTCCCTCGGCCCCTTAAACCTTCTCCTTCTCACTTTCTCTCTTATTACAAACACACAAACACACACCATATCCTATTCTATTCTTTTTGCCTCTCATCATCAATTAATTTCTCTCTTTTCTTTTGGCTGCAGTAATGAGATTAGTTTTTGTTATTTGCGTGTCATGCTTGTTGATTTTGGCAAGTTATAATCGATCTGATCATCATGCAGTGGCTAGAAAACTTGATGCCAATAAAGAATCATCTTCCATGAAGGGTAGCATCAACAATTTCTTCTCAAGCTTTGAGACAAAGAAGAAGAAGAACAACAACAACACTTTGGAGGAAAAGCGAGTGGTTCCCACAGGTCCAAATCCTTTACACAACTAGTAGAGAAGAAGAGGTAGCTATGATTAATTTCTAGAAATGAAATTAACTAATGTTGTAAAGTTATTGCATGCTTCACATACTACTCTATTTCAATGGATTTTTTTTTTTGGTGGCGTAGTAAAGAGAAAAATTAGGAAATAATATACTTCTTTCAAATCCTTTTTTTTTCTAAATTTGCTTCTGTAGATTTTAATGCCCTTTACTTTTCTTAGGTTTCCCATAGATTTTCTCGAGATCTTTGGAGTTTTATCATGTTGATTAACCGACTTGTAGCTCAAAATCAATCCTCTTGTTGCTATTCTTTTGCTAATTGCAAGAACTAAAATGTTAGTGGGAATTAAGAACGTATTTTCACATCAGTTTATGTAAACAAGTATACGCCATTTTCATCAAGAAAATGAAAGAGTAAGAAGAAATCAAGAAGTGGGTAATAACATATGGGTCCTGAATTTCTTTCAAAATCACAAATAAGGGGGTATATACACATATATATACAGAGTTTGGAGCTCTTTTCATGTGAGTCTTTTGATGTAATGCTGCTAGCGTCGGTTGATAATTGCTTATAAAGTCAACGAAATTCTTGTTCCGCCTCTTGAATCAGCTTATATCTACAGTTACGTTAGTTTTTATAAGCATAATCTGATGCGGAGGGGACTCTCATAAAAGAAATGCAAATTGTCTCAAGATTAACTTCTAATTTTACTAACAATCGGGGATATGGGTGTTGTTATCCAGACAAGAAAGAACAGATAATATAAACCACAATTCCACTCTTTTACTCTCTTTTTTTGGTCCGTTGAGTTTGTTATTTTTCCACAAGAAATTGGAATGTAATCCACGGCTGGCTGTTTTTCATTTTTGTGGGTGGAGTATAATGCTGCTTGCCGAAAGCAATACATCAGCTTTCACATTCTTTGCCAATATCATGTTCTCGTGGAGGCAAGACAGAAATTAATAAATATGAGGACCTTAAGGAAAAAAATATGAAAGCAAAGTATGGGCCAACTTGTATTGCTCGGAATATGTTTCCTGTATTGCTCGGATATGTTTCCTGATTCGGAAAACAGCATTAAAATTATGTGTCAGAAGAAACTTAAATGCTACTCGTTAAAGTGAGAAAAAAAAAAATTCAATGGCTGCTGCTCCGTGGCCAGTGAACTGACTTTATTCAATGAAAAGTTGCTTTCTAATAAAGCCAGTTTTAGCTTTTCAACTCTTTTCATTTTTATCTTTATTTACAAATTATTTTGCTAGTCCCAACACTATGTGCAGCTACCGTGCACTTAGTGTATGGTACCCCGCATTTTGTCCATATATAATTTATCACAAACTAAGGGTACCGTGCACCCGGGACACCATAGCTTCGTCCTTCAACACAAGGGTAAAGTCAAGATATTGTTATACGGGTGACGATGTAAAAGGTCAGGCATATTGGGTTTCGTGTGTGAAAGTTGATTGAGAAAGAGAGAATTATTTGGTTATAATTGTGTAATTTTCGTAGTTTTGATTCATGTTTAGTCACACATCATGTTGATGTTGTACAGACCTCGGAAGTGACGTAATTTGACTTGAAAGTTTTTAAAAGCTGCTGCACCAATCTCCCCTCAAATTTTTTTGAGGTTTTATTTTCTCGGAGAATAACATTAGTCATTGCAATGAAGAATTGTATGACATGTTTCAGCTTAATTTCAACTATTGGGCAAAATTTAATCACGAAATGTTAACTTACCAAAAATGATTAATCGAAATTTGACCCTCAATTGTATTTGGTAATTTTGATCTTTCTCAATTGTATGGGTTGGCTAGGTACACAACCAAAATCTTTGTGAGAAAAGTTATAATTAAACAAAATTTTATTTTTGGGTTTGAGAACAAAAGACTCTTGACAAATAAGCAAGTTAATTAAACGACATTCTCATCTACACCAAATAAATAAATAAACAATTTGCACTTAAAGGACAACACATGGAGTTCATTCGAGTGGTTTATATTTATTTACAAAACGAAACAATTTAGTTTTTATCGAAAAACATCTCTAAATCACACTTACAAACTACACTTTCATCCGACCAAGAAAAAAAAAACATCTAACATTGATGAGTTACACATCACCTAACATTGATGAGTTAAAACTAGCTAGTTTTACAAAAGATAAAGTTTTTCATACACTCAACAACAAAATATTATACAAAAAAAAAAAAAGTCCAACACTACTCTTCAATATGTAAGCTAAAATGCAAGCCCTAACTTGCACTCTAGGGTATTAATTAGTTACGTAATTCATTTAGTGAAGTAACTCCGGGGGGAGAAGAGACGGCGAGGGGAGAACATTCCGATGTGCCTCGGCGAAGCAAGGCCATCGATTGCTCGAAAATCAGACATGATGAATCTTTCCCTCTCCTCACTTCTATGATTCCTCAAGGCTCCATTGAACGTGCCGTACTTCACCAACTTACCAACCCATGATTTTTTCTTAGGAGACTTGTGATCGTTGTTCATTTTCTCACTCAAGTAACCTTTAACCGCACTCAAACCTTGCTCCACAACGTCCATTGGCGGCGAAACAAGTGGGTTTCCTTCTAAGGAGAGCTTTTGCAACTTCCTGAGGCACCCGATGGTGTCGGGTAGAGTGGTGATCTTGTTATAACTCACGTCTAATTCGACAAGGGACATGAGGAGGCCAATGGAATAAGGTAGGGTTTCAAGATACTGGAAGTTTTGGCTAATATTGAGCACTTCGAGGTTGATTAGGTTTTCTAAGTCTTCAGGGAGGGACTTGAGGCAATTGAGACGGGCGTCTAAGACGCGTAGAGATGTTAGATGAGTGAGTGATTGTGGGAGTATCACTATCTTGTTGCAGTTGATTGAGATCTTTTTGAGATTGATTAATTCAAATCCAATTGTGTATGGTAACTGCCTCAGCTTGTTGAAATTGGCATTCAGTTCTTCTAAGGACCTGAAGAATTTAATAAATTAAAATATTAATGATATTAATTCAAGTTAATAATGTATTTGGTCCTAAGTAAGTTCTAGAGTCGAACAAAAGTAACTTATAATTGCAATTGTTTATAGGGAGCTTTGAGAGGGCAAAGGCCAAATTAAAGCAACCTTCTGTCTCCGCATCTTGAGGAATATTTGTGAAAGCAGTATTAAACTTTTGAAATATTCCATATTTAATTGTCCCTACCATTACCTTCCATTATGTTACGAGTCAAATGTCTCAATAATTATCACCAAGGTTGATGTATTTGTCCGTCATTATGTCATGGAGAAATTAAAGAACAATTAATCCTAATATGAACTGTTACTATCACATCGTTGTACAAGTTCAATGAATAAGGACAAATATATATAACTTTATAATTTTCCAGTTTTTTAATTCCCATTTTGAGATCAATTGGTCCTCACTATGAAAAGGTTTTCAAAGACTATATTTAGGGCTCTTTTCTTTCTTTTTTTTTTTCTTTTTTTCCCCTTTATGCTAGTAATCATGATACGATTGATTATGTGCAAATTCGTAAAATTATATATTAATCTGAAAGGAAATCATGAAATGACATTAACAAGTTACCTGCAATTCTCAATGGTCTTTGGTAACGATTCGAGAAGATTACCAGAAACATCAAGGACCTTAAGTTTTGACAAGCAGCCAATGGAATTGGGTAAGCATTTAAGCTGATTCGAGTGCACATCCAACACCACCACATTAAGCAACCTTGCTGTTAAGGACTCCGGAATCATCTATCAAGAGTAAACCCAGTACTTGTTTTCGTTAGTAACAAATATTGTGATATGGGCTTTCACTTGAGAACATTTTAATAAGGCATCAATTTATTTATATATGTGTATATATATATATATATATATATATATATAGAGAGAGAGAGAGAGAGAGAGAGAGCAACTGATACTTGAGTCTCTAATTTTTCTCACTTTTGCTAATTAGGTTCTTAATTTTTCTTTTTAATATCTTTGATGTTAAAATAAAACAGAAAAAAAAAATAGGTATTCCTTTTTTAAGCACAACCCTCTGCTAGCCTAATTGTAATGTATCTACAAAAAAGTAGGCATAATTTTGTATGTCAAAATTAAAAATTAGGGACCTATGTGATCGAAATGAGAAACATTAAAGTCTTAAATGTCATCATCACTCATAAAAATTTGCTTAAATTAATAATTGATTAAGAAATACCCAAAATATCAGATAATACTATACAAAGATAATTAAGCCCGAAGGAAAAGAAGATAAGCATGAAGTTTGACGGCCAGCCAATACAGTCGTTAGTCCTTGTCACACAAATCATAAAATACAAATATAATACAGAATAAGAAAGAAATTGAATTTGCATGAGTAAAGAATTGATGTGTAAACAGAGTATTAATTGTGGTCCTAATCAGAAGAAAATCGATTGAAGTGAAAGTCAAAAACAATAGGAACACGATCGACTTTTCTTCTGCTTTTATCAACAAAATCTGCACGGCGTAGCTCTATTTATAGTTGATGTTTCGCCAGTTGACTAAAGTATGTAGCTGCCGGATACGCTAAATCGTAGATTGGTAGTTGCTTTATGATCAAGGAAAAGAAATTTTAATAACTTCTTTTGTACAACAAAATTGAAAATCTTCAAATCAACAGTTTGACAAATTGATTATTAGGAGTAAATGCGTTCAAATTTTCCTGAAAATTTTATTGAAAAAAATTATAAACTGATAATGACAAATAGTAATAGTATTCTTATTAAGAGTTTCAGTATTACTGGAGAATGATATGCTCTACAAATTTAAACATAACACAAAATAAGTCATAACACGTGACGATGAGTTAAAATATTTTGACTTGAATTAAAACAATTTATTTGGTAAAGAAAAAGATAATAAGTACGGTAAGGTTCTATATTTTCCAGAAAAACAAAAAAAATCCAACTTTTTTGTGCAACGAGCCGTCACGATTTCCTTTCATACACACATATGGCAAGAAAGAGAGAGCCCGGTTTGATTTTCTTTTTGTGGTTAAATTTAGAATCTTTGCATGCACAAAACTTTAACATAAAAGTACAAGGAAAGGATCGTCAAAAGTTTGATATATGAAATGGGTTGATATCAAAATTTAATTTTATTAGCAGGAACTTCAATATATTATGAGCTTTAATTAATAAATATATGTATGTATATATATATTCGTACCTGAAGATTGTTATTGGAGAGATCAAGCTTGTAAATGGTGCCCAAATTGATGGACGGGATGGGGAGAGAATCCAAGGACATGCCACTCAAATCAATAACCTCGAGGCTCTCAGCTTCCTGTATCGATGTTCGTCGATGATCAGCGGCTTTCCTCCTCATGTCCATCTTGTTCGTTTGGTGATGATGGAATTGTTGCTGCTGTTCATACATCATATTTGTTATTGTTTCAAAGAAAATGACGCACACAAACCCCAGAGAGGAGAAAGAGACGAAAGGGCTTGTTTGATACGGGGTAAATTATCAAAATGGAGTTGTGGGGGGTTAAGCAAATTTATATAATCGTATGATAAATGTTATAAAAGCGATGGCAAGGACGTACGGATGAGAAGACATGACCAAAGCGAGAACGTATGAGTGACGATTTAAGTTTTAGTGAGGGAAGAGAAATCAAAGTACAAGGCCGTATCGTGAGGGGATTGCGTGGCCATGTGACAAAGTCAACTCTTTCTTTTTTGTTTTTTTTGTCGATAGCCAGCGAATCTCGGTTCGGTAAAAAAAATGGTGTCATCATGTAACGTGTAGACTAAATCCAATTTGATTTGATTTATTCTATTTGAGTTTTTGTTTAATTCTTTTTTTGTATGAGAGAAAGGGAACGAAAGAATTTATAAAAAAAAAAAAAAAAAAAAGTCAATGAGGGGCTCCAATGTTTTGAGTTATTTTTAGCATGGTTTTACAATTTACAAAAATCGTCACTCGGTACCCGTTTTATGAACTATCAGTCTCCATCAGTGCACTACATATGACAGAATGAAATTTCTTTTGCTTTCCTATTTACCTAAGGAAAGATCTCTTTTTGGCCAAGTAGACTGTAGCCCTTATTTACTTGATAAAATAACTCCATTTCCTTTTATATATATATTAATACCATTCCCATTTGAATATAGGGTTATAGCTTTTTTCACGTTTATCTTACAAGCACATGGACCAATATTAATATTCGTCTATAGAAGGGATACTAATTAAGTGATGATTTTAGCAAATTATGTAACTTCATTGAAGTAAGTTAAAACACTAGGGCCCCCAGGGCCTATTATTGGTTTCTTCTCCACAAAAAAAAAAAAAAAATCAAAGATTATGGTAATTTTTTATTGTTAACAGTGAGTCTAAGCTGTTGTTCAAGAATCAATAAATTATAGCATGGAAGTCTTTATATGTTAATTACATGCATTAAATTTTTAGTTAGATAGAGAACTTTGAGAACACGCTCTAGAATTGATAAATTATTATAACGATAATTGGATTTTATGATTTTTTTTTCAAATAATTTACATGCTTTTATAATTATAACAACTTTAATTGAGTTCCACATCATGCAACTTAAGTACTTGCACTCCATTTTTTAAGGATGAGTTCTATTCAATATATACTTAACAATTAGTATAAGAGCAAGTACTTTTTTTGGGGACCCTCCTTGGGGCTGGTCTTGGGATCACCTGATCTTAGTGTGTGGCCTAACTTCTAAAAGACGGAATCGATTGTATAGACCCTAACTGAGGATACTCAATGTGTGCATAATAGCTTTTGCACAAAAATCCTTGAGGGCATAAGGTGTTAATTAGTGGTAATCATTTTACTAAATTTATTTATTTAGTATTTTGACTAACCTGAAAGGGCCTGAATGACTCCCGTACGAGACAAATCTACCACGAAAGCATGTGGAAGTTTCCATTTATGCATTTATTCATTTTCAACAAAAGAGAATTTTTATATTATGTAGCACTTTTTGTTCTTAATAAAATGAGTGCCGATATTTTCAGGACACCTTTTGTATAACATCCACTTATTATTATTTTTTAAATTACAATTTTATCCTTTAGGGAAATGACTAATATAGATAAATAAATAATCATTCTTGTATTGTTATTTATTACAATTTAGGAATTAAATTCATTATAACGGTGTAAACCCAGGAGTTTTTATGAAAAAAAAATTGCACTGATGGAGGAAGAAAACCCACCTTGGGAAGAAATCTGAGAAAGAACAAGTAAGTTTTATTTTTTATTTCAAAGTAATTTTTAAACTAAAGCCGTTAAAATGCGAACGAACTTGAATTAATGAGTGTGGATATGGGCTGGGGAGATATGAAATTGATATTATTTTATAAAAAGAAAATCAAAGCATTTAAGTATAGTTTTATACATACATGCATGCATACATATACATATACATGTGTGTGTGTGTGTTATATAGCATCTGGAGATTTCTATGATAATGGTATTTCAAATAGACAATTGTTTCTTTTCTTCCCTTTAAACGAAAACAATAAAAAGAATCTGGAAAAAAAAAACAAAAGGAAAGAAGATATTAGAAGTATTAAATGGACATTGTTATTTTTAGTATCTATGGTGTGAATTTTTAAAATATATTATTTTTAATATTTGTATGGGTGGATTAATCATTACTGTGGGTTTACAGAAAATGAAGGCGATTTTTTTGTTTAATCACCACCCTAATTAAAATTAAAAAAATAATCTTTTAACCATCTTAGGGATAAAAATTCTTGATTCATGTAGCCACCACCCACCAACAATTTTAACAACATCTCTACGCCATCTAACATTTGAATTTTTCTATCAACAAGCCCATTTGCTAGAAAAATCAAAAGTTAAATGATTTAAAAACATTTTCATAATCTTTGGAGGGTGTACGAAGTTGTGGCAGAACTGAAGTGATATAGAGATATCTCCTTGATCAACTTAACTCGGGCTGCCAAATTAACAAAATTACTCTCTTGACATTACCAAATGGTTAACGTTGTTAACAGTAAAGTGGTTGATTGACAGATTTACCAAAGATAAGTGGCTCACAAACAGAGTCAGAATTTTTTGGTAACTACATGAAATTTCGACAAAACTATATCTGCTACTGCTGTCTTTGAAAACATGGCAATTAATTAAAAAATAAAAGTTCTATTGGACGGCCAGGATTTGACCACTGTGTTTAATTAACTGAACTTCCAAAATTTGGTTACTAACTGTTATTTTCAAAGACTTTAGCAACATGCTTACATATGAGTGGCTTCGAATTTCAACATGCATGAGATAATTCTCTCCGTTTTGGACGGTCCGAGTCTAAAAAGGTGTATCTTGAACTTTGAAGGTTTCAATATTTCTCTCTGTTTTGGACGCATTCAGTTGGTGGACAATTTGATGAATTTAAAACTTGTTTCATTGATGCTCTCTCAAATAGTCAAATAAAAAGAATTCATTATACATATGCTGATGTATATTTACGTGTATATTATAGGCTAAGATTAAGGAAAGATTAGTGGAAAAGTCAAGTTGGTCCACATTCCGAGCACAACTCATTTCACACGAAATTAACTACCTTAGGGATCATTCTCCAATAATAATAATAATAAATAAACAAACAAACAAACTACCTTCCAGATGCATGTTGTATAATAAATTAGTTGTTATTAAGGACTAAAGATCAACTTAACAACTCATGAAAGACAGCCATAGGTATTGATTTATAAATACTTATTATGCGACTAGACTAAAATCTCTTTATAGGAATGTTTTATATCGAAAAAACCTCCATATGGTCATGAAAAATTATAATTTAGGTTAGTTTTTAATATAAATAAACACAATGCTATAATAAATTAAAATTATTCTAAATTCCAACTTATTAAACTTGTCTTTACATAATAATAATTATCTAGATATTATAAAATATCTATGTTTTTTGACATTAAAAATTTAGGATAGAAAATATTTTTCTAATGTTATTTGGGATTATGAATTATTCTTTAGAGTTGTCATCAAATCGTTATATAGTTTTATAGAATTTAGATTGAAAGAGAAACATTTAAAAAAATGTTAACATTTAGACTTTTAGGATGATTTGCATATTCTTGATGTTAAATACATATATATACTGGTTTTTTAAAATTATATCTATCTCCTTTATTAGTTATTAATGTCTTGTATATTTTACTTTTATATTACTTGCATTAAAAATAAATAAATTAAAATGATAATTTTGTAACTATATTTCTATTAAATTATAACTTCCTTATACTATGTGCGTGTGTTTAAGGTGTGATTATAGAAAGATATTAGAGTATTACTTAATTTGTTTGAATTAAAATGTTTCCTTCGTAAAAGTTATAAATAATTTCGGCTTAACCGAATGGCACATAGATTTATATTCAGTCTCTTGGCAGTATTAGGCTACTGCTAATCAAATTGTTCTTATCTTAATTCCACTTGATTGTTTAAAATTAACAAGAATTATACAATTTAAAAATTCGATGCATAGTTTAAAGATATGATAAGAAGCATAGGTTATAAAAAATAGACCTAATTGTGACAAGTATCGTCCAGCTTGCATGGATATTAAATAATGTCATATTATCTATAAAAAAAAATAATAATGTCATATTATTATACAGGTACAGCAACCGCCTTCAAGGTGTGACACTCTGTACCTTTATGATAAAAATCTGCAAATTTAGACTTGTACGGCCAAGCTATAAGAATTCGGTACAATTACAGTTGACATTTTATTTATAGTCAATTGATGTATGAAGAATAATTCTAACGCATACGGGATAAGTTTGAAGATAACAACTCGTTTATGAAAAAATTTACCAAGATTTTGAGATTTTGACCATGACACCGCTCTTTTTTGTTTTTGTTTTTGTTTTGTCTTTCTTATAAAGATTATGATAAAATTGCAAACATATTATATGTCGGACATGATAAAAATTATGCATTTAGTAGAATATAGATTTATTGTTGATCATTTAATAATCTTATCTCATGTATGCAACTATAATAGTATATAATTAAGATTTAATTACTTATATATTCTTATCTAATAATTATCAGTCGGTTCTTTTTAAGAAATTAGCACAAAAAATAAATCATGACGTCCAAATCCCATTTACGAAATGACGGAGATAATGATATTGTCAATAGCTAGACCAAAATGACCCTAAAACTTGTATGGAAAAAAAGGGCATAGACCTCAAAGTGTGTCTGAAGAAACCGTGTTATTTTAAAAATTAACATTAAGACCCTTTTCCATTATGGATTCTCTTCAAATGGAGGGGGACAATGACATTATAATCTACTGGTGCTGTCATTTCCATCTACATAGGTGAAAAACAATCTAGCAACTCATTGAAGCAGAAATTTGAAAGTTCAGGTGTCTTTTCCCAAAAATCCAACAAAATGATTATGACACGTGGGTTGAATATGGAATAAAGTCTAATAAAATTACGTCAAATGTCGATACGGAATGGAGAGTAAATGGGGTACACAGGGAAAACTGATTTAAGCCCACAACATGTGGGTTCAATCGAAGAGTTGAATTAAAGACAAAGTCCAGCTCACGTTGGGAGAATCAAAGTGCATGCCTCCAACCAAACGACAAAATTATAGAGCGAAAAACCTTAAAAAAATTCAATGACATAGGAGAAGACGTGAAGGAATAAGAGTTATTTTTAAATACCTCCCTTGAGGTTTAATATAATTATAATTAGATGGTAAGATTGACTGTATTCTTATTTACCTCTCTATCGTTAGTATACATATGCGTATAACGTTAGTATCTGAGGATAAAAATGTAAAAGGCTTGTTGAAAATCTAAAAAATTCAAGTAACAAACAAAAAAATGCTTTGAAATCCACTAGATAATTGTATCACCGATTGTACTTAATATCTATTGTGTAAAAGACTCAATTTCTCTTTCACAACACAAAATTCAATTGAAATGCCTTACTCTCACATCGAGATCAAATTATTTTCACTCCACTCCCCTGTTCTCAGTTGCTGGAACGAAAGCAAATAAACACAAAGACCATATAACACATGAACAAGACAAGCCTGGGTGGTTGGAGAAGGGCACTGACAGGTGAGTATCGACGGCGGTCGGGATCTACCACTAGTATTGGAACTAGTACGAGGTTAGCTACTTCATCAAAATCTAAAATTTATTGTTTAGTTTTGATTTTCTTGTTTTTGGAATTAGAAATTTCATAAATTATTATTGACTGTGTTTAATCTGTCTTGTTCATTGGTTAGTGGTGGAAAAATTGATTAAAAAGAGAATGGGTCCAGCCATAAGTCGCCATGAGTTGAAAAAGTTTGTTATTGGTTGTTTTTTATTTGTGATTTATACTGTACATGCAATAAAGCATATAAATCCAATAATTTATGATTTTTATGCAAATAAGTATGTAAAATAAAAATAGTCTCAATTGTATTTTTTATTGTTCCAATTAAACTTTGCTGAGTTTGATCTATTGTTATGAATTTGCAGTGTTTTTGCGCACCTGTTGCACGAACACAGTTTCTTGTGTTTTTTAGCAATAAGAGCTTGTTGCCCCTATAAAAGACACCTATTGCACAAATACAATTTTTGTGTTTTTTAGTGACAGGATTGACAGACACATATCGCACGAACATAATTTCTGTGTTTTTGGGTTATAAGAGCTTGTCGCCCTTTGAGTAGTAGTAGTAGTAATAATAATAATAATAATAATAATAATAATCATAATAATAATAATCATAATAATAATAATCATAATAATAATCATCATCATCATCACATTCATAATTCAAAATAGAAATAATAGACACAAATATACATTATTAAAACTTATATATACGTTATTATTATTACAATTATTATTTAATATCATTATTAAAATGTATTATTTGTTGTGTGCGGAATGCGGAATCAAGCGCACTAAATAATTACAGAAAAATAAATGACACAATTATTTAACGTGGTTTGGTAATTTAACCTACATCCACAGAGACAAAAAAGAATAATTGTTTATTTAACAATTAATAGAGTACAAATATTTGAGTAACGAATCTCACTTTCCAAAAACCTAAATATACCTAGTATTCTCACACTCTACAGGAAAAATAAATTCCCCAGACACACTTCTCTCACTTCTATCAAAAGCTTAAAAACTTATAAGCTTAACAAATTTTTTTGGGGATGATTATAATGGAAGAAGTGCCATCTATTTATAGGCAAAACAATGACACTATTGCACCATCCGCTTTACAATTTGTCAATTCTCTTATCTGTCAATTTGATAAATTTTACTAACTTTTTTCATTTTTCTTCATTCGGATTATTCTACAACTTGCAATTTTGATTTTGGAAGCCACTTTATTGACTTCTCTACATTATTGCAGTCATTTTTTTTTTATTATTATTACTATTGTTGTTGTTTATTAATGTCATTATTATTATTATTATTATTATTATTAGATACTTTACTTTTACTTATTAATGTATGCATATGTTTATGTTGCGCTTTCACTTATAATGCCTGTAGATGCCTTTTTTTTTAAGAATTTGATTCTAATGAGATGCTTTTTATAATTGTAGCAACATGCTTTCTATTGCATCAATGAAACTGGAGCAGTACGGCTCGAAGAAATTATGGGAGGATATCAAAGATTTGTTCTTCCATCAGCCAATTTAACGTTGCAAGCTTGACAAGCTATTTTGGTCTACAAATTTTGTAATTGGGCCATTTTTGTAAAAGTACCCTTAACTTCATTGGCGCCAAAATTTGGGTTGCGCATTTCTTTAGGGTATTTTTGTCATTTTAATAGGTCAACTAGCAGTCAACGCGTATGCATACTAATAATGGGGGATGCAAGTGAGACTACATACAATCTCATCATCTAACTTTAATTATATCAACCTCAGGGAGGTACTTAAAATAACCCGAAGGAATAATAACGAAGGGGTAACAGAGCCTAAGACCAGTCTCTGCAAGACTGTAACCTCCGTCACAAGGGGGTAAAGAAAATGGCTATGACGACGAACACGACGGCGATGATCATGAAAATTCCAAATCATAATACCTTCAAAAGCCATCAACTTTTCAACTGTGTAAAGAAACCGAGCTGCTCTTCATCTTCTTGTTATTCTGAGAACTTGGTCGCAGCTCAAAAATTAGTTTATGAATTTAACCCACAAATCCCAATAGAAAAAGCACTAACTCCACCAAGCTCATGGTACACTGATCCTTCTTTCTTTGCCCTTGAACTCCATCGTATCTTCTACAGAAGCTGGCAGGTCGTTGGTTATACGGATCAACTTAAAGACCCTCGAGATTTTTTCAGTGGAAGGTTCGATCAATTTATTATTATTATCTTGTAAAAATTCTGGTTTCTGTTGGATTTTACGGTGTGGGTTATGTTTGCAAATTGATTAAAGTTTATTAGGTTTATTGTAAGATGTATCGAAATGTTTGATACTTGAATTTACTTATACAATCATTTTGAACATTTTCTTGTTGCGTATTTATTTTATTATCTTTGAAAACCAAACAGGGTATTGAAAATTTTGCAGAATTGGAGAAGTAGAGTTTGTGGTTTGCAGAGATGATAATGGGAAGATTCATGCTTTTCATAACGTATGCCGGCATCATGCATCTATTCTTGCAACTGGGAGTGGGAAAAAGTCTTGCTTCGTTTGCCCTTATCATGTAAGTACCCATGTTTGTTAGACTTCAATTCTTTTATTTTATGTTGCAAAGATAAAAAAGCTCAACTTTTATATTTGTATATGTTTTGTACGATCAACTAAAGATGTAATTTTATTAATTTTATGCAGGGATGGACATATGGGCTGGATGGAACACTTCTCAAGGCCACTAGAATAGCCGGCATAAAGGATTTTAATGTCAAGGTATGCTCTAATATTTATTCAGACAGCAATCTGACAGAGTTTTAAAATGGATTGAACAATTTGATTTGACTTTTGTGGCCATGGATAATAGGAGTTTGGGCTTGTGCCTCTTGAAGTAGCTACTTGGGGACCATTTGTTCTTCTAAATATGGGAAAAGAAGCTGTACATCAAGAAGAAGTTGATAGTAATGTAGTAGCGAACGAGTGGCTGGGTGGTAGCTCGGAAATACTGAGCATAAATGGTATTGATTCCTCCCTAAGCTATCCATGCAGAAGAGAGTACACCATTGAATGCAACTGGAAGGTATGGCTCCGAAATGTGAAACTTAGTTTGTGCTCTGTCCAACTTAAATCTTTGTTCTTCCATTTGCGGTTATCTCTAACAATAAGCTCAAACTGCCTGGGAATTCATTCTTAATTCTTGTTCTTGCAGGTTTTCTGCGACAACTACTTAGATGGCGGTTACCATGTTCCATATGCACATAAAGGCCTTGCATCTGGTCTTCAGCTGGATTCTTACTCCACAACGGTATGCTTCTCTGCTCATATAAATTTTCCATAGCTTACTATATTAAAATGAAAGAATCTATTATTGCATGGCTTTGACAGGCACGAGATAACATTCTTAGAACAATAACGCAGATAATTCACATTTCGTGATACTAGAGTAGAATCCAATTTTGCTGTAGTGTATAGATTTTGATGACTTTACTAATTATATTGGACTATATGCTTTTCTTTTCTTTTTTACTGACAGTTATATGAAAAGGTTAGCATCCAAAGATGTGAAAGTGCCTCTACAGAAGGCACAGATGATATTGATCGCCTTGGATCTAAAGCGTTTTATGCTTTCGTATATCCAAACTTCATGATTAATCGGTACTCCCTTGATAATTAGGTCGATTTTGATTTTGTAAAAGCTCCCTGAAGCTAGAGCTGATAATTTGTTTCCCTTTATAATATAACTTGAGCTTTTTGATTGCTTACAGCTATGGACCTTGGATGGACACCAATCTGGTGATTCCTCTCGGACCTACAAGATGCAAAGTGGTGTTTGACTATTTTCTTGATGGTTCTTTGAAGGTAAGTTTTGTTATTTGACTACGTTACTATTTTGAAACCTGTTTATTTAACAAGCTATGATTGTGAGATACATATATCGTTGGCTGCAGGATGACAAAGCTTTTGTAGAGCAAAGCCTTAAAGATAGTGAGCAAGTGCAGGTACAATAAATAGATGATTTAAGGCATTTTCATTTTCATTTTCGTTTTATTTTATTTTTTCTTTTCCTTCTAAAAGAAATGTTTGGCGGACGGCATGCAGATAGAAGACATTATTCTTTGTGAAGGTGTCCAGAGGGGCCTTGAATCTCCAGCATATTGTGGCGGCAGGTATGCACCCTCTGTCGAACAAGCCATGTACCATTTCCATTCTCTACTACATTGTAACCTTATGAACTAGTTCACATTTTGTTCCAATCTCATAAATTTCAATTAAGTTTTTGAATTTCACGATCATGAATCTGAAATTGGCTTCTAATATCCAGAAAGTAAAAAACAGAGGCTAGTCATACCATACAGTTTGCTTTGCTGAACCTGTCAAAACTCAAATAGAGAGAGTATATATAGTACAGACAAGGAAGCACCAAACTGCCTAACACATCAAGATAGATGAGCTGCACACAAGTTCCAAAAACGTAATATCTGACATCATAGCTGTGCAAAATATAGCTTGTGTATTGTTAAGCCAGTTAATTGGAAAACATCTCTGCGACGGTATATCTCTCCTAATTGGAAAACATCTCTACGACCGTATATCTCTCCTTCAACTATCCTTGTTAGTCAAAAAGCGAATTTTCCTACTCATATTGAATTCATATGTATCTTCAAATCTGTGTATTTTTTTTTTTTTTGGTTATCCTATCAAACCAAAAAAGGACAGCACATTCTACAGAGCCTGAAATATTAACAAACCAAGTGATCCAGATGAATCCAGGCACCTTTTCATTGGTTAACCTGCAGGGCAGACAATTGCAAATGAATCGAAGATTTAGTATAATTAAAATTTATCACAGCATAACAGATATTATAAAGGAGGAGGAGGAAATGGAATTCAAAGTGAAGGGGATTCTTACTTTCCGAATTTCTTTGTTGAGAACGTCTTCTTTTGAATACATTGAAGATATTACTGAACGGAGTTGCTGGCACAGGTATCAATTTCCCCAGAATAGCGAGGGGCCAACTGAGAAGGAAATGAGGGGGGGAGGGGTGAAACAAGGACTCCAGTTAGTTACAAAAGGAACCTAATTGATTTATTTATTGCTGATTGTAAAATTAAAAGTTGAGGCACACTAATTTTTGTCATAACAAAACGAGGAATAAACTTTGGAAAGGTGATTTCTATACAAATTTTATTGTAGAACAGGATGCTCAAATAACCTGATGAAGCCAATGACGACGGAAATAATCCAGTACTTCCAATTAAGCCTGGTAGTTGATGTGAACTTCCCAAGAAACTGAATGATAAGTATCTGCACATAAAAATAAAATATAAGACAATGCAACTAATACGAAGCCCAAGAAGAAAATAAAGGAAGTCGGAAGAGTCTCACCTGAAGTACAAGAGTTACTGCCACTATCCCCATAAAAAGACGGTTTTTAGTAATTCCTCTGAAAATATTTTTTTCATCAGGCTTCCGAGCATTAAATTCATTAAAGATCTGCATTTCAAACAATTACCTGTTTGTCAGGCCATCCAATTTTATGACAGTTACAAACCAACAATGCCGGGAAAAAAAACACTTCTAGCGACAATGCTAGCAGCATCAAGCTGCCCTCAAAACTACAACAAACAGAAGCTCAACTTAACAAATTATTGTATTCCCTGATGATTTACTAACCTGGCAAAGGACAAAAGAATTGAATATCAGAGTATTTTTTACTTTGTTGGAATGGGCATTGGAATGACGCTCCAGGTTCAGAATCCTCTTCCCTTGAAAATTCAGGACAAGCAGGACACTTACTTGGTAGGCAGCCTGAAATTTCTCACCACCATTGAGAATATACAGAATATAAATAGTTAAAAAAAAAAGCATCTCGAAAATTTTCTACATAATAACAGCATAAACTATAACCAGCAAATAAACAATTGCATCTACCTGTATTAAGAGATTCCTCCACATTATATTAGTTATAAGAGGTTCTCTGAGAAACATGCAAGAATCATCCATCAGTACATGAGATGGTTTTAACCAAAAAATGAAAATCCATAAAAGAAAAATCAAACAGACAAATGGCATTTGTTTGACAATCCAATGAACCAATTTCTGTAAGCTTAAGTAAAGCATAAAACAAATTAAAAAATATATATTAAGGCATCAAGCTCATGTTTCCTATGCATTTAAAATTATCTTGAAGTTATGATATAACCTCTCCAAACACCCCAAATTTTTCTAAGAAAGAAACATGGATAACTTTTAACAGTTCAAAGCTCATTTTTTAGCATCAATTTCCCACCTTCGACCAACTGGGGACCTGTGCATCAGGTGATCGGTTGGTGGTTCAGTAGCCAAGGCTAAGGCTCCAAGAGTATCCATGATGAGGTTAACCCAGAGAAGCTAAACAAAGAGAAAGCAAAAGTGGTCATTAGAGCTGGCAGATAAGCCAATCCTTGATCCTTGCTTACACATATAAAGGGAAAGGTGTGGAGAGAGAGAGAGAGAGAGAGAAATGGAAAAAAAAAAAAAAAAGAGAAATCATCAAGGCCAGCAACCGATCAGTCAGAGAGGGAAAGATAACCTGCACTGCATTGAGGGGAACATCACCAGAAGAAACAGCAGCCACAAAATTAATGACGAGAGCTGCGACATTGACAGTAAGCTGAAACTGGATGAATTTCTGGATATTTGCATATACAGAACGACCCCATCTGACAACCTAAATTCAACAACACCCCCCCACAAAAAAAAGGATTTAAATTTTGTTGCACAATGAATATCATGAATTAGTTGGAGGCTTAAAGCTTAGAAAACAAACACTAACCTTCACAACTGAAGCAAAATTGTCGTCCAAGATAATAATATCTGAGCTCTCTTTAGCAACCTCGGTTCCTTGAATACCCATTGCCAGACCAATGTCTGCCTGAACTTCAAAATGATTTAATTCCGTTAGCTATAATATCATATTTAGTGCATGTTGCCAGGCCACCCTGACTCATTTAACTCCAATATGAAACTGTTCTAGTAGTCCAGATGATTTAAAAACATTGATGATGAAACAGAAATTTTAAATACACTCTCACGTAAGAATGTAAAATATCAAAGCAGAATCACATCCATTTCACCTCATGTAGGGCAGGAGCATCATTAGTGCCATCTCCAGTTACAGCCACAACATGTCCCCTCTTTCTCAATGCTTGCACGAGGAGAAGCTTATCACTGGGAGACGACCGTCCCATCACCTATACATATAGCAATAAATCACCACTTTCCAACAGTTCAACACTAAAATTTTCTCAACGCAAAAGAATTTACAGTGTGGAAAAAGTAGATAAACAGATCATACCGAAATCTTCTCAGCAATTTCTTCTCTTTGTGCATCTGACAAGGCACGGAACGACTTTCCCTCAATGATAGTAGGCTCAGTAGCATCAGCCTCCGAAGTTAGTATACCACACTCCAAAGCAATTGCTCTTGCAGTTTGAATGTTATCTCCAGTCACCATGCGCACCTAATTTTTTTACAGCTAGTTAAACTAATTTTAACAGATAACATTACATAAAATAAATATTAAAATTAGAAAGGACGAGAAACAAGAAGGAAATAGAATCTCCAACAAGATAAGTAAACCATACATGCAACAACAAAGCACATAGACAACTATCATTGACCAATGAAAATTAAAAAAAAAATGAAGCTTTCATGATACTCAAAACTTCATATATGGCATCCCATCAAAATTCTATCCAGAAATACCAAGATGTTAACCATTGAATAAAGCAGCAAACACTTGGCACAAATACCGATAACTGAACTATCGTAATCAACAAACTAGTACTTATCAAGACTATTTTGCCAGATGAAGACTGTCAAGAGTACTCAGCTAGTTTTCATGAGTTGATGGTAGAGAGGAATCATAAATAAGCAGATGTAAGCAGATAATTTGAAAATGAAAAATTACCTTAACCCCAGCAATTTGGCATAGTCGAACAGCATCTTTAACGCTTGGTCGACATGGATCCTGCAAATATTGTCTGTATAAGCTAAAAGATTACCCAAAGTTTGAGTAAAAGAACAGTAAGTTACTCGTATGTAACTAAATGTGCTTTCTTCTCTTACATATTCATGCTCTAAGAAAATGTGAAGCAATAAGTATATGAAGTTTATGTTCAATGAAACTAAGTTAGAAGAAGCGTTCTTCCATTAAAGCATATCATGAAGACGCTTAGCACCGTTCTCCCAATGCAGTATTCACAGTATAATCTATGCAAAGTGAAGGCCGTGATGGCACATCAGAATCTCAATGTCTATACCAATAATATCACCTAAACATGCTGGCAAATGATTTAGGAAACCATTAACAGATCTAAAAGAGGAAGGTCCTCAGAAATTATTGCCACATTGCAATATAAAGCTTAACAGAATAAAACAGGATGGTCCACTGTACCAATCACAAATGGTAGAAAAGCATTTAGATTTCCAAAAGCAAGCACTAAGGAAGCAAGATTCTTTTAAGTCTGGTGCGGATGGATTATACCTTTATTCCAACAATAGCCAGCAAAACAAGGTCATCCTCAGGTAATGCCCATCTAGGGAGCTCTTCCTCATCAGGAACTCTTTCCCTTTCATATGTTCTATAAGCAATTGCAACACAGCGTAAACTACTAGAAGCCATATCTTCAATAGCTTTCTTAAAAGTCAACAGCTGCAAACCAACATCATAACATTGAAAATCATACATTTGGTTGTACAGTATTCCTCGCAATATAATCTGCAGATATCTAAACTACCAAAAAAAGAGGGGAAACAAGAAAAACACCAGAACAATTCCCTAAAAGAAAAGAAAGGAAGCAGGTGGAAAGATGTGCAAGAATTAATAATTAACAATTATATTCTATTTTCTCGAACCTTATCTTCATCCATTGGAACCAAGCGATCATCTGTGTCAATGTACCCTGTGCATGAATCTAAAACTATTTCAGCAGCACCCTTCCAGTGTATGTGAACTTCAGAGTTGGGCTGTAAGTTCAACCAGTGGGACAAAAGGGAAAACAGAAGAATAAGGCAAAACAGTTCAAAACCAATCTACAGGCAAAAGTTATATGCACATAATGTTGAACCACTATAAGGTTGAAAAATAAAAATGCTCAACATATGTGACTTTTTTTTTTTTCTTCTAAATAGCAGATGTTGCAACTCTTAACCAGCATATAAGTAGTTCCTGTGCTGTTAATCCAACAGTTTTGTAAATTAATACTTGTTCAATGCACATAATTTGCCCATTTGATGTTTAGAAACAAGAGATCTGATTCAATTTTGAATGTGACTAATCAGTGGAACATGTATGCAACAATATTATGACTGCTCAACAGAGCATAATGTACAGTTACATTACCAGCTGTACTGCAACACCCCCTCTTTTTTTCTGTGAATTGAACGGGAAAACATGAAGAACAGAACATTCAGATCTAACAGCTTCAAAATTCATCCCCAGCTGAAAAAGAATCAATGAATGAATTTTTGTTTTTTTGGGCAGAAATATTACAAAGAAATCAGAATAACTTAAAATGAAACCTTCATTCCCCATTGAAGAATAGCCTTTTCTGTTGGTGATCCAGAGACCTCTGCCTCTCCACCATTCTAGCAAACAAGCAAAGTGTGTTACAATTATAATAAACTGAATACTGGACCAAATGCTCTCAATAAATTATATCATATTAGTATTGATATTAGGAAACCAACCGGAGGGAGATAAACGCTGCCCGTTGTATTCTGTGCAATGCCTTCAACAAGTAATGAGGTCACTATTGGGGACAACTGTGAATTGATATCCGGAGGATCGATCTTTCTCCCTCCAACATAAGCTTCAACCACCGTCATCTGAGAATAGGATACTCATAAGAAAAATGATGTTTACATTGATCTAAAGAAAAACAAATTCACCCAACAATTATTTCTTCAGACATTTGGAATTAACTCTGCATTTAAGTGAATACTTGGCACCATCCCGAACAGGACAGCCTAACTTCTTGCGTCGTCAAATGGAAGTAAGAGGTCAAATCCTCCTCACACCAACCTTGAAGGGGGTTGCTTTAATTTGGATGGGGTGAGGAGTGGTGGGTGCATGAAAAAACAAAGAGGAATGTTGAATTCCTGGCTCAAAGAGTAGTGGGTTTTATCACGAAATATAGTGGCATTAAATCAATCAAAATGAAACTTAGTAGCAACATAACTCATGGTTATACAACATATACATATGAATCACTATATCATATCAAATATACTGTATGCAAAGAATCACTATTGGATCTTCCATCAACCAAAGATCATCAAGATACATCACTATCAGAAACACCAAGTCATATTAGGGAAATGAGAATAATTCACCTTATTCAAAGTTAACGTTCCAGTTTTATCACTACAAATAGTTGTAGCTGAGCCCATTGTCTCACAGGCAGATAGTCTCCTGACCTGCATTTCAGAATATATTAAGCTAAATATGAAAAATTATTGTGGAGTTCTAATTGAAAGCCGAGCACGAAATAATTCCTAATACATACCAAGGCTTTGTCTGTCATCATCTTCCTCATAGAGTAGGCAAGTCTGTGTCACAGCCAACAAACACAAGAATAATGAATAAAAGGAAAGGGAGAGAATCATTAAAATCTTTACATATTAACATAAAATACACACAAAATAATTGAAAAAGTAAATAAATAACGCGGTTTGTGAGGATAACCCAAAACACTCTTAAATAAGAATATATCATTTCTAATATCTGGCAACTTGAGCCAGTTGTGTAAAACAATGAACGAAAACATCAGAATCTTGTACACACAAACTTACGTTAAGGTAACAGCTAGAGGAAGGCCTTCAGGCACTGCAACTACAACAATAGTGACCTACAGCATTCAGCATTCAAAATATTAATCATAAACTAAGAGAGGCATACAGACAAAACTAACACACAAGACATATGAGTAAAGTGAACATACAGCAACAGTCAGGATTTTAATGGCGCCGTCAACAGCATCGCTAACTTTTGTCCTGCCTGCTCTAAACTGAATACTTCCATCAGCATTTTTGGTGTGGCCGGTAAAGAATCTGAACAAATTCAAACATACACGTTATATGCAAGAGTTCACTATAACATGGATTGTGCATGATGGATACAATGCGAGAGAGAAATAATAATCCACAAAATGATGTTACCTTGCCAAAAGGACAACCAAGACGATTAAAGCAACAGTAAGACCAACAATACCAATAAATGTTGCCACACCATTCAGGCGTACCTATTCCAAATAACTAAAAGGTAAACATAACAAATAAAACATGAAGAGCCTTTAAAAACAATGAAAAGAAACCTAACCTGCAGCGGTGTTTCTTCACCAGAGTCTTCTGAAATACTAGCCATGAGCAATCCCCACTCAGTATTTATCCCAACACTGGTTACCTAATGGAAGGACAGCATTTAAACAAGTAAAGCAAGTTGACAAAGGCAGAGTTGCAAACAGCAGCAAAGGTCATCAGGATAAATGAACTTGACCAAAACAAGAAGGTTGATGACCCCATTCACAAATGTCTCCCCTAGTTATTACTTACATCCAGCAGTTGGAGATGGCAATATTTGACACGATCCCGACATGAATAAATAGGTATGTGTCGCCAAATTTGTCACGATTATTCAATAGGCCAGGTTTGGGTCGGCACGATTCTTTTCCATGTTGGGTTAGGCTTAAGGTTCTCAACCCATTTACCCGATTAATAACACCCGATTACTTACACAATTATTTTTTCTATTCTAAAAAAATAAGTAGGTTCTCCTCATTAAAACTCAAATATTGGACATAATTCCTTTCTTTTTTTGGGGGGGAGGGTGGGAGGATGAATATATACATGGTGTTTCACTTATAAAATTCTATATAGATTTAGAACTTTAATAGTATAAATGTGTAAAATATTGGTAGACATGTATATTTTCTAATATAGATAAATATTATTATACATACGTACATACATACATACATACATACATATAGTGCAAAGTAAATTGGGTTATTAAGTAACCTGTTAATTTTCTGTGACAGATAAGGGCCTCAGTACAGCCTAAATTTGACATAACAAAACATGATCCAGAGACTCGTTTTGCTAGCTCTAACTATAGTTGAGCCCTAATTGAGACCTTGACATCATGTTTGGTAAATGCTCAAATTAACCCTAACATAAACTAACATCACCTTTGCATTCAAATTTTCTTGTGAGTTCTCATATGACATGAACTAGCTAAACCACAACTGAAGAAAAGAAATATTATTGGGGGAGGGGCTCTTACAAGCATGGTGCCGTTACCATCAGCGACTTTGCAACCAGACATTAGAAACGGGTCCTTTGAGTCCTTGTGAACCTGCAACAGGCATTCTTAGCAACCGAGCCGAAAGAGAAAGAAGAAACATAATAAATAATTTCAAGATTTCGGATATAAAGGCTTACAATCTTACTCTCTCCAGTCATGCTAGATTCATCAATGGAAAGAGAGTGACCAGAAATTAGAACTCCATCAGCAGGAACCTAGGGACAGACCAAGGTTGTCAAACAATAATAAAATGTAGTCTACATTAAATAAAGATCCGAAGCCAATTACCTGATCACCAATGTTAAGAGGCACAACATCTCCCACAACAAGATCATAAATTGATACCTCAAATCTTCTACCACCTCTAATTACCTACAAATGTGTACCTTTAAATATAAATCAAAAGAAAAAAATATTGCAACGAATAAGTACAATAGCAATACAGCAAAGTACCTCCAGATGTATATTTCTCTTTTCCTCATTCAAATTTAGAAATTGAAGAGACTGTCGGTAATCACTTACAGCTGAAGAAGACAAAAAGCGGGAAAGATAAATTATTCATGAGCATGAGGAAAATACACGGGTTTGAAGGCTGCTAAAAAATTTAAAACAATTGAAGAAAATGAAAATCTTGTAACAGTGCATATTCAAATGATATATGTACAAAGATTCATACACTGCTCATAATATGATTAACTATCACAACAATGAAATGCCCTAAAACCATAACATTGTGCATTTATTTTCATACCTGTTACAACTATTACTAGAATAACCGCAAAGGCAATGCTTCCTCCATCATACCATCCTTCCTTTATACCCTATAACATTAAAATTTGAATTTATAAATAAATAAATAAATAAACATAGCAACGAGAGATAAAACCATAACCAAGGTATGAAGCGAATATCTATGATTCAAGAGAACACAAAACTCTGCTCTGTAAACAGTTATCAACAACAATGCACCAGGACTTGAAGCAACTATGATTACAGTTGACTGCTTGAGCTTCGGAATCCTTTCTCAGTATAAAGTCAGAGTAACAGCTTTAATGGTGACTACTAAAGCACTTGTCTTCAAGTATTTGGCCTTTCTTTCCAAGGTTGACCGTTCAATTTAGCAAAACAAAAATTAAACAAGTAAATCAATGAAAACCCCACAATAGCAGTAATGATCATTATCATTGAATTGGTAGCAGAAACTCTTATTTCAATTTCTTCAACAATGACTTATTCGCTTTGAGTTGCAGTATGCTATAAACCATTATGAAGCCATTTCAAATATCAGCACTCAATTATGTATCAAAACTATTATTATCGATCTACCCATGGCTATGAACATAATTATTTTTAGCCAATAAGACAAACGGTGCTTGCAAAACTTAATACAGAAAAAACTACTCTATACGAGCAATTATCACCCATACCTGACAAACCTAACACCAGCCCAAGACTAGGGAAGAAGGGTCCAAAACATGAGAAACCAATTGAGAATATTCCTCAAAGAATCCTTCTAAAGTGTAGATTCATCAGAACAGAAATGACATGAGATATGCACAGAATGAGATTACCTCTGTCTTTATACCAAGTGCCAAAGAAGCCACTGCAGCAATCATCAATATGATCAAAGTAAGATCCTGCCAAGCTTCCCAAAGGAACATCTAGGAGATCAAAATCACAATATGCATTATATATCATAGAATAATCTCTTAAAAGAAAAATGCATGAAAGGGATTAAGTACAAATGAGAAAAACCGCAATCAAATTTTTAACTTGGTGACAAAGTTTACCCAAAAACTCCTTCCTTTCTTTCGAGGATATGTGTTTGATCCAAATGCACTCCTCCGTTTCAGTAAGTCAGCATCATCGCCAGGAATCCCCTTCTCTAAATTTGTTTTTAACATGTCCGATAGCCCTTTAACCTAATGTTGCAAGAGAAATAAGAAAGAGAATGAGTACACACATAACTTATAGCTCAAACTTGAAGGGTACAAAATGGAAAATATGAAGCTAGACTTGCCCCGCCAAACTGCCGCAGAGCATCATTCTTATGATCCCTTGTCATGATAGAAAGTTGTTCTTGTGCAATTGCAAAATCACCACTGGGAACTGCAATTAATTTTTCAGGACCTGAAAAATTAAAAGCACTAAGTCTATCAGAATTGGAAAAAGAAAAACAATGACCATCAAACATCGTAAACCTTTACAATACAGTAGCAAAGCAAACATCAAACATCAAAGAAAAAACAGAATTCCCTCGGTACTGAATGTGCTGCAAGGAAAGGTGAAGCACGGGAACAGCATGGCTGAGATTGTGAAGTTGCAAGCACATGGTGCAAGTCCACAATAGGATCAAAACAGCCAGAAGAGCATAAAATTGCAAATGAATAAAAGATTGTAGCTAAGTCCAAGTAATTGAATCAAAATCTCAAGAGCTGTATTTACAATAAAGAACAAGAAACTCAGACAAGCACTAGGAACAAGAAACTTAGACGAGCACTAGGAAAACCTAGGAAAAAAAACAATAAAAGTATGTTTTTATCTGGGTACAGAGAAATTTTATTTCTTCAGGGAAATGGTCAAAATGTCTGGTCAAGAGGTCGATTCTGCTAGAGCACATAATAAATTTGGACCAACAACAGATTATAAAATGGCCACTTAGTAATTAAAACCATATATACACATCAATTGTATAACTATAAAACACTTAGCATCATTTGTGGACTAGAAAATGAATAGTTCACTTGATTTAACACCCAAGAGGAGAGTATACCATTTGCTTGTTCCCCGGCTTCTCTAAAAAGAACGGCAGCCTAAAACAGAGAAGTTTGTGGATTAGAAAATGAATAATTCACTTGATTTATAGAAGATAACACTCTCACTTATAAATTACATACTCGTATGGCTTGTGCATGTGCTCTAATCTTCCTCAATGTTTGCTGCTTCTCCTCTTCTTTCTTGAGGTCCAGTGTATATCGAAATCGACGAGAAGCATTAAGCACTAGTGCCGCTTGCTAAAATAGAAAGGGTGGGGGGGAAAAAAAAAGTAATCACACACATGAACAGGAAATCATAAATTTGCAAGTTCTATAGTACTACAACAGCATGCCAGAAGAGACAGGATAGCCATCATATTTCTTTTTTCATTTTTGGAAATGAAAAGTGCTGCAATAGAAGTTAAGACAGAGAAAATACAAATAAACAGTAAAATGGAGATTAAAAGATTTACATCTAAAATCACTAAATCAGCTAATGAAAGGATTAAAAATTCACTGTTAGAACGAAATTGTTTGCACTTGTTGCATTACCTCTAAAATAACATCATCTTCAAAAACTTATATGACTATTTTTGACAAGATCCCAAATACTGGGAGAATTACTTGAGCCACAACCCATTGAAAAGAGAAAATATGAAAACATTCCAATTACAGAGTCCACAAATGAGCTTTGCTTTTGTCACCAAATTACAACAATACAGTGTCAAATCGGAAATGCCATCCCACATACTTGTGACTAAATGTTGCCGTATGTTATTGAATAATTTCCAACCAACATACATATTAATTCTATTTTGCTTAATCCTGTACCGTACATGCTAATAATCGGAGGGTCTTTCCTGCAAAATATCAGGCATAACTACTTATCTGTCTACGCAAGTATTACTCGACTACTATAAATTACGACAAACTTGGAACAACGTTAAGAACATGCTAGTCAATAATTACTGCTATTACAGGATAAAAAGAATTGTGGAAGTAAATAGCCCACCTCAGACCTCGCAAGAATCCCTACTTGGAAACCAAAATACAGATATCACGCCAAGTCCGATATGTCTAAGAATAGAAATGCAAATTAAGCAATAAGAACAAAATGAAAAGAGAAACAAAATACCCGCCAGCGTTTGAGACGAAAGATAGGAGCATCCTTGGTTCTGGGAATGCTAAAAGGTCCCTCGTCGTCGGAATCGCAGCCAAGCTGGCTGCAACCGGCTTCTTCATCGGTATGTCGCCTATAAGGCGATCCCTTAAAATTGTCTTCCATTGCTTCTTAAACTGTTCGCAGGAGAGATGGCACCGTCAGTTTTCTTTCTATTTCTTCTTCAAAACAACAATCAGTCGTAATCTCGATAACATAATGTTCAAGAAATTTGAAAACCATAAGCAAATTTCGCTTCTCTCTCGCCGTGACTCTAGGGTGTGTGCCCCAGCCCTAGAACACAAGTATTTTTCATGTCTCTACATCAATTTTCCTTTGAACAGTAAGTCGACTTTTGTCTTATTTGCTTATATCTTTCAAAGTTTTCAACTCCACTAAACCCACTATTTTAATTTATAGACACATCACACAAGCGGCAAGCAAAGTAACCTTTTGGAATTATTATTTTGTTTCTCTCTTATATTTACCCTTTACTACTCTTGACTCTTTAAGCAAAAAAAAAAAAAAAAAACCAGTAGCAACAAGGAAAGCAAATCGTTGCAGGCAAACAAAATATTTTCTTAATCAATTAACTGCCTCATTTAACTCTAGTAAATCTCATCTTTAAAAATAACGCACAAAGCAAAGGAAGCATAAAAGACAGAAAGGGGAAATCCAAGTCGTTGCCAGTTTTGGTAGCCCTCACTCAAGAAGAAGGATATTATATTAGAATAGAGTAGTCGTTGGGAAAACGAACAGACCGAGAGCCGAGACTCGGAACAAATCAACAGAAAGCGTCAAGCCGACCATGTAATTTTCAGCCGTACGGCCTAGCTTTTCAAGAAGCAAAACCCGAATCAGTATAAAGATAAGATACCCAAAAAAAAAAGAAGGGCATATTCGCTTGTATTTTACGTGCGTTAACAGAAGTAGTGCACCTGTGACTTCCGAAGCACTACAGAAGTTTCGCGGAAGCACGATTAATGTAACAGTCGTGCGCACTTAAATGTCTAGACCAACAAAAAAAGATAAATAAACCGGCTATCTATGATGTAGTTTCAACTATTTTAGCTAATTGCCCTCCCAACACGTAAAAACGCATTAACTATTTTTTTTCCTTTATTTTTTTGGGAAAAAATATTCGTGACTCCTGAGAAGAATCACTGGCAATATCGGTTATATTTTACTTCTTTCTTTAATGGCTTATTTATACTTCTGGGGTCTTTCGATTTCAAAAATACGAGCGAGTGCTGGCAGCACTCCTCCGGATCTATCGGGTACAAACAAATTACGCGGTTTCCGAGTTAACGCCGCGCTAACAACACGTGTTGAGGAACGTGGTTGCATGTAACGGGTCTCATGACTCATGGCATCGGTGCTTTTGTGCTTATCACGTGAAGTGAAAGCTTGTCGGCAGCGTTCGTCAAGTGGTGCCGACCGGCGTCGCACGCTTCCTTTGCTCTAACTTTCTAGATAGAAAGTATTTATGTTGAACTTATTCTAATAAAATTTTTACAAATTAGATTTTTGTCTTTGATTGTCAATGAGAATTTGAGTTTTTATTAATAAAAATTAGAGATAAGATAATTTATTTAATCAGTAAAAATTTTATCAAAAAACAACCAAATAACTAAAAAAAAATTTTTAATAAGAGCTTACGGAATTAAATAATGACTTAAGGGTATTAAATAAATCATACCAAATGTTTAAACTAAATATCCACGTGAATATATTATCTTTTTTATTTTTAATTTATGTGCGGTATTTTTATTTGTGGATTTATTAAGTTTTTATATGTTATTTTAAGTGTTGAATTATTGATTGTTATATTATGATTGGATTTTATCCGAATTTCTTAGATAAATTTATTCAAATTTTAAATTATATTTGAATTATTATGCACATTTGAATATCTAAAAAACCTACCGACAATCCGCACTATATTATCAGCATCCGGATCCGTACAATTTTTTACGGATCTGGATGCGGATGTGGACTTAAAATCTTAAAATATCAGTGTAGATTTCGAACCGGATGCACCTACATCCGGGTAGGGACCCAGATTTTGCAATCCATAATTGTTTTGAATTATTTGAGATTACTATGTGAGTGGGACGTGTGGTTTGTTAAGAGATTGAAGTGTGCAGGTGGCAATTCGAGTGAGAGTTTGGGCGGTGGGTGTGTGAGAGATCGGTCAGCTAGTGGTATAAGTGGCAGTGACTAAATTGTTGAGTCGATGAACTGAGTTCCGTAAATGCGTCAAGATTCAAGAAGTGAGCCATCAAAGTGATCGTGATATTTGTAAACTTGTCTAAATTGAAATGATACATTATCATCAATGTCATATCCTACTTTGAAAAGAAGATAACATTTTACCCCACCACCTTTTAAATTCTCATAGGACGACCAACAAAGTTCCTATTATCGTTCGACTTTTTATTGGCATTTTTTGTAAAAAGATTCGATAATATTTTTTACTAGAGAATCAGATATTTGTAGAGTTTTATAATAAATATGTAGGAATAAGCTTTGCCCCTCTGGAAATCTCACTGAATTATTTTTAAGTAATTTTTATTTAAGTGCTTACATAACTTTGAAAGCTTAAACGTCAAATGCTGATGAAGACTTTGCTCACCCCTACCTCTTAAAAAAATTTAACTGAACCAAAAACTAATAAAGTTCTAATCTCTACATCTTTGTCCAAAAAGATTAAAAGTAATTACTCTATCAGAAAAAAATATGGAGGATCTGAGTGCCTAACTTCAGTACAACAAGCTTAATGTTCATCAACCCTGCACAAATTTTCTCTATGATTTACGGGGGATGGGATTTTCTCTAATAGCCGTAATCTCTAAGTTTTTAACGCACCAATTTACTCCCAGTTTTTAGCTCTAATATGGAGAAATTTCTTTATACAATCATTATTATTAAATATTATATGTTTTCTTTATAGGAAATTAATTACGTTTCATATTTCATTGTTTTATAATCTCCTGATATGTGCTAGGGGCAAACGGATTAATAGGACGGTTACATTTTATATTAATTAAGCTTGTTTTGTCGGTATAACATTGTTGTAGAGAGTAATCCTTGTAAATTTCATTTCAATATCAAAATTAAGTGAGTGTAAGTGTGAAAAATACTTGAGAAAGAGATTTGTGTATTCATTTCTACTTGTAAAGATTTATTGATATCTTGAAAATCAATTGTAAAAATCTTTAAGGCTTGGAAGGGTTAGATAATGGAATTCTCAAGCTCGATCTATCTGGAGGCAGAGGCATGGACGTAGAGGACGGTTACATTTTATATTAATTACTCTTATTTTGTCGGTTTAGGTATGTATTTTGTTTGAATAGTTTGACAGAAATCCTCTCTTACTTTTTGAGTTCATTTTTCTTTCTCTAAGCCTCAGTTGTAATCCTAAATTTTTGTTCCTTGAATTGGGCTTTTTTCTTTTTTGTTTTGGGCCAAAATCTTGTTAACAAAAATCAAGTTAATGCATTTGAGCCAAAAATCTATGATGAAAATATTCAAATGAAACAATTAGTTGTTTAGGAGCAGCATAGCATCTATCAGTGAACTACTTGAGATGAAGAAACCCAGACTGACAGAATTTTGGAAAGCAACTGGTCTTTACCAGTATCTATCATGCGATCACAATATGCCAATGACACTCAACAGACTCAACAGAGAGCTATTAGAAGAACATAATTAAATCATCTGTTGGAGGATTACCAATTAAGCATTCAATATATATATATGCATGCAATCATCTAAAAAGGTAATGAAACAAGATAAATCCAACCCTTCATAGATTAACTACACTAGAATTCGATCAGTTTCTGCATTTGGAAGAGGGGAGTTAGAATAACATACCTGAAATTATTATTGCAGCAAAATTCTTCCGGAGATAGATGGTAATATATCGTGGGGGAGATAGAGAGAGAGGAGTGGCCTCTTGTAACAACAATTGCAAACCTATGAAATTGTGACGCGATAAGAAGGCATATGTGATCTTGCTTTTTTAACTTTTTCAACAATTTTATTCGGACAGCATATATATAAATACAGATAATACATTAATTTCAAAGATCCTTATATTCACTCCACAGAAGAACTTTGATTTGCCAAATCAAATCAAATCAAATGTACGATAATTAATAACTAATAATAAGAATAAACTGTGGAAAATTTTAAGAGAAAAACAATAGATAAGAAAAAGAATAAAACGTCATGATGATCATGCCAGCGAAATCATTTAAAGTGATTCAATAGAAATTAATGCATGCAACAACCGATACTTACTAGAAGAATCTTTTTGCTCTCACCTTACATCAAGTGTTTAACAACAGTACTGCAGCTGCTTCGATCTTTTCTCAATTTATATGCAGACCATTGATACTTAAAGTCAACATGTAAAAGTGAGAGATTTGCTTTACATAAACTTCAAGCAAGGCACATATATATAAAGTAGTGATCGCACTGGATTTCCAGTGGTAACTAGTACAGCATGTGCAGCATGCAGTGCTAATTAAAGGGAGTTTGTGGGACTTTTGACGCTCTCTCTACTTTGGCAGGATTTTCTAATTTCACTTTTTGACGTTTTATAATTTTGTCATGTGATAATACTAATTTCTTCCCCTAAGCGGCTTGAATTACACTCGTTGATGAATTATCGCTTTCTTTTGTGAGCGGTTTTGGTTTCATTTGTAATGGAAAACGATACATTGAGTGAGGATGAGGCTACCTGGGGTTTCCTTTATTGTCTGTGAATATGAGAAAGACGTAATCTCAGTCGCTTGCACATTACAACGATGCAGGGCTCCATTTGTGAGTTGGCTTAATCAACCGTCCAAACCCCAGATCCAGATGTTGGTTGATTAATGACATTTTCGGTGGTTCAGTTGTCGTATCTGCTTTACTTCCATTGAAAGAAAACCAATTCAATCAAACAAAGTGAACACACACACACACAGCCACTATTTTATTGAATCAAACTTCTGAGGTTAGTTTTGCTCGAGCATTATCTTTTTTCTTATCTTTTTTCACGATGATGTGAAAGTCCGTATGTATTTATTTTCTAAAGCCGACTCGGAGTTGTATTAGAAGTTTGAAGATAACACGCAAAAAATTTTAATAACTAGTTTTACTGTCTTAGTGGTCCTACTAATATATATCTTTGATTTTTCTTATAAAAAAAAGATCTTGTCGATTGTCTGAATGGAGCAGCTCTTTTTGACATGCTTTTGTAAAATTTCTCCTTATAACCAGAAAGAATGAAAAAGGAACGAGATAAAATTGTTGACTCTACATAAGCATGCTTAGCTAGCCGTTAGACAGAAACACAAAGTGAAAATAAATTCGATTACGGCGAGAATGACTTGACTATATTGTGTATATCACGATGAAGATGCATGTACAATCACCAGACATTTGTTTACTTTCTTGTTTGACATCTAATTAGTCTTCTCTATGAGTATATCGTGATTAATTCTTCAAAATTATTCCATTGTCTATATATATATATATATGAATTTATATAGGTCAAGATTAAAAATTAAAAAAAAAAAAAAAAAAAGTCGAAGAGAGCCCAATCAAATGAAGTATGCAATATGATCATTGCCTTACAGTATTAATTTATTAGTATAATTTGTTTTTTCGTAATTTGGGGCATGCGATAATTTATTTGTTTCACAGCTGTGGGTATGGGCCAGTTTTGCACTGATCTATAGTCTGTACCCACCAAGGTGGACGAAATCATACTGGCATATAAACTTGGTCCCAAATTGTGCCCATAATAATCACTTTGTTCCATTACGTTATTAAAGTGCAATGATATTGCCAAATTTCTAGGTGTCAAAATACTTTTAATTTGAAGAAAAAAAAGGAAAAAGAAATTCAATCTTTTGAAAAATAAAATAAAATCTATATTAGCAGTGTGTCATTTCATCATGTTGTTAAACACAATCATAATGCAAATTAGACAGTCAATCAGAATGAGATTAGCAAGAATTTTCTTTTTTTTTTTTCGAATATTTCAACAAAAAAAATCTAAGCTTTTGAGGCCGAAAAAAGAAATTCCAGAAAAAATAAAGTACGCAACAATTTTGTATTTGAAACCCTCAGGTTTATGAAATATATTTCTGTTTACACCTACTATTTTATGTTTCTCCATTAAGGCCTTACCAAAAGATTTTATAATAATTTAGGGGTGTTAGCGAATCAGATTTTGCGGATTGAATATCAATTCATATTCGATCAACGATTTTGCGGATTGATTATAAATTTTCAATCCAATCCACGGATTGATGAAATTCAATCAAAATTCAATTCATACGCAGATCGATGATTGATTTTATAAATTTTTTTGCAATTATAAATTTTCAATCCAATCCACGGATTGATGAAATTCAATCAAAATTCAATTCATACATATGCAGATCAGATGCGGATTTGACTCAATTTATATCCAATCTACTATTTTGCGGATTGGTTTGCAGACTAAATTTTTTTTAATTCTGTACAATTCACGAACTAACTAAATAAAAAAATTTTAATATAAAAATAATTTTATTACCAATTAAATTTAAAAATAAATAAGATTAAAATAAATTAATTGTTTAAATAAAGGTAGAAAATACATTTAATGTTTCAAAATATAACACACACAAAAAATCTCATTTGTTTAGATTAGTATATGAAAATTAACTTTGAGGAAGCTATATTTGTTTAGTTAATTATTTTTTATTTTATATATTATCGAGTAAGATACAATATAGTGTTAATATAACTATATTTTAACTTATTTATTTACTATTAAGTATTAATGTCATATTTACAAGTTTTATTTTTAATTAAATAAATATTTTTACTTTTTTCAAATTCGCGGATTTATAGAAGTAAATCCATATTAAATTCACCGATTGTGGATTTTTAAATTTTCAATCTAATTCAATCCATCAATCTACAGATTGGATTCTTACGAATCGAATTTATACGGATCAGACTAATTGAATAGATCGAATTGGATTTTGAACACCCTTATATAATATAGTAACCCAAGTTTATATTTTTGACATTATGACCCGTCCAACCAAAATCTTGATAAAAATATAAGGCTAAATTAGGAGGCTTTATATTACGAATGGTAAAGCATTTAACTACGGTTGTATGGGCAATCCGATGCGGAATTTGACTGAATTTTATGCAGGGATTTCTAAAAAGTTGGTTGGTCTAAAGTTTTTTAAAAAAATTATACCGTACTTTTGTTTCTTTTTTTAAATAAAAAATTCTAGATAAATTAAGGGATATTTTAGATTTAATTTAATTAGGGTTATTTTGAAATTATCTCTTTTGTGAATTAATTTAGAATTATTTTTATCGTGAATTAATTATCTTCAAATCACTTTCTTTATTTTTAAAAATCTCAATTTATCCATGTTTTTGTTAAGAAGATTAAAAAAAACACTCATTTCTCCCTTATCTTTTTTAGAAAAAAAATAAAGATAACTTGAGATTTAAAAAAATGAGGATGATTTCAAACTAGAAATTTACTCATACAGTTAATTGCCCAACGACAAGAGATGGACAAAAGATAAGGAGCCGGCTAAGTTACGTTAATCGGAACTTACGCCAGATACAGTAATAGTATGGCCTAAGCCAAAAGATAAAGATAATTTAGCCGAAGCCAAAAGATAAAGATAAATAAAGGTAAAGGTAAATAAGACACTTGCCTTTACCAAGTTCGCGCTCCATCGTGGAAGATGGAAGAAATGGAAAAAGAAAATTCCGCTCGCTACTTTTCACTTTATATCATCAACACCTTACTAAATATTCCTAAGATAAAGCTAGTTGGTGAAATATTATTTGATTAAATCTGATCAAGATGAAATATAAACTTAACTACTGTATAAATTATATTTTATATAAGAGTTGACTTAGTAGCTTAAACTTTTTACTTAAAATTATGATTAAATATTCCATGCAATATTGGATTCGCTCAATTTTATAATATGGTTTGAAGTTAAATTTTCCATCTTGATAGTAAAAATTTAATTACGTCATAATTTCGAGTCTAAATTTTAAATCAAGAAAACCCCACTCCTCATATATATGAATAGGGATGGCAATGGGGAGGGGAGGGGAGGGGACCAATCTCCCCGTACCCATCCCCGATATTTTACGTATGTCCCCGTCCCCATCATAATTACTTAATAGAATCCTCATCCCCTCCCCGAATAATAACAGGGGATCCCCGAGGGTCCCCGATCCCCGAATAATTAATACATTTTTTTTCGATTTTGAGTTAATCATATTAAAATAAAAAATTCAAATAAAAGTAAAGTTTGAAATATATCTTACATTAATATCCATTACAAAAGTCACATCCATTAAATTAGTTAGTAATGCAGCATGCAAAAGATACAAACTTCTTTTACAAACTATCATGAACAAATTAATAGTTTAATACAAAATTATTACAAAAAAAATCGAATTTAGATTCAAAATTAACTTTTTCAATGGTGGCGTGGACACTTTATAAATATAGACTATTCCCTTTGCAGCATAATAGTTAAGTCGGAGCAAATCAAGAGCAAATATTAGATTCGATGAGATTAGAATCTTAGATATTAAAATTGTGATTCGTTGTGGGCAATTATAACATCTAAAAATAAATAAAAAATAGATTTAAGTTTAAAATATTTAATGAATATTAAAATAAAAATAAAATTTTTAGACTAATAGAATCTACTTGGTCTTTTTAATGTCCTAAATAAAAATTTAAGACTTTAATTAGTTAATTAAGCCTAAAAGTTTAATAATATAAATATTTTTGATATTTTTTATTTTTATAAATATCTATAATTTTATAATTCATATTTTATTATTTATTTACTAGTAATTTTAAAAAATTAAAATTAAAATTAAAATTAAAATGGGGAAATGGGTAGGGGATGGGGATTCCACCTCATTCCCGTCCCCTCCCCGAATAAGAAATTGGGTAAAAAAATTTCCCCGTCCCTTCCCCAAATAAGAAATTGGGTATGAAATTATCCCCATACCTAGAATGGGAAAAATCCCATCTGGTCCCCAAATGGGATTTTTGCCATCCCTATATATGAAGCACCAATGAGATAACTACGTATAAATCTCTTTTTTTTTTTCTTTGCTCGTATACAACTTTCTAAAAGAGATTGCCATTTTAATCCTCTAATGTCTGTCTTTTACCTCTTATATTTCTTTTAATGCTTATTACTCATTTGACGTCAAATTTTTAATGAAAGACATCAATTTTTAATTAAAAACATATCATAGTCACAAAAATAACAAGTTAAAAATAAATATGAATTATGAAGGTAAGATCTAGCTCTAGCGATAATGATGAGGGTGCGCGAGTTAATTAACAATTAAAAAATTAAAGAAACTGAAAAAAAAATTGGCAAAAGCTGAAATCATGAATGGAAATAAAAATTTCCCCAACTCCAAATTAAAAAAACTTTTAAGGGAGATTGTCAGTTTCCCCGGCTAAAATTAATATATACCACTTACTTACTTTTTTATAATAGTTAATAACTCACCTACAGCATAATTTTACAATATTACTCTTATTTTTAAATATATTTTTATTCATACTTATTATGAAGTAAATAAACCATATGAAAGGAAATTAAAATAAAAAATTTAAGAATTAAAATAAGAATTATATGTTTCAGTGTGAATAAAAAAATAATAAAATTTTTTTTTATATTAAACATATATTTTATATTCTCAAGATAAATTATCAAGCAAGCAACCTATTTACCCCTCTTTTCTTTTAAATTTTTGGCACCGAGGCTTTTGTGATCTTATGAAGATAGTAGATAATAAGCGACATATATTGATTTTAGTAGGAAGAAATTAAAAAAATATCGAACTTTGGTAAAAAAAAAAAAATGATTGAAACATAATTTTCTATGTTCATTTTTCATCCACATATATTATGAATAGTAATTATAAAAACAAATATGCCAAAAATCTAGAACATGCAGGAGATGCTGTAGTATCATCCAACTTTATTAGTAAAAATAAAAATGCCAAAAATCTAGAACATGCACAAGATGCTGGAGTATCATCTAACTTTAGTTGTGAAAACAAATATGTCAAAAATCTGGAAGATGCTTTAATTTCATCCAACTTTAATTTATTCTTCCTTGTCCGCATATAAAAATATATACGCAAAGAACTTACCTGATTTCGAGCTGAAAGATGAAGAAGCTTCTGAGAAAAATCATCTGCTTTCGGTTCGATTCGATTCCATCCTCTTTGAAAGAGATGTGAAAGAGCTTCGAATCAATAATCCTTTTCTGAACGTGGCAATTAAAGAGGTGTTGGAATTGGAGTGTGAAGAAGAAGACTCACCTGGCAAGTTCGCGGAAGAGCTGCTGCATAGTAGTTGCAAGGACGACATCACAAGCACCATCGTATTGAAAAGGAAACCGAGGGACCTTGTCCTTTCTTAGCTAACTTTCATTTTCCTCTGTTATTTTACAACCTGTAAACTTCGTGGAAAGAGCGACGATCATGACCGCTCAACAGTATCTACATAAGCGGACACAATAGGCCTTCCCCACACCCAATTATAATGAAATAAGCATTGTTTTATATATGTTTCAATTTTAGTGTGTTAGGTTTGATTCATATATGTTTCAATTTTAGTGTGTTAGGTTTTAACAGTCAGAGATCACCTGGGAATATTTTTAGGAGCCTCAAAACTGATTTTAAAAAATTTGAAAGTTAATTCTGATGTTTGATAATTTTTTTTTTAAATTATTTTTGGTAAAATCATCCTACTTTTCAAAATTTGATTTTAAAAACCAGTTTTATACCTAATATGATTCCTTATATATTCTCACACATTTTATAAAAATCTAAAATTATCCTTATTAGTAAGAAACAAAATCATTAATTTCAAAAAGAATATTACTATTACCAACTTTATTGAGATAACGAAATAAAAAATAATTTAATAATATAAAATATTTATTTTAGTTATCAATTATTATATATACACTATAAAAAATATTTTATATACATATTTATAAATGCATAAATAAATTTTATTTAACATTATGTCTAATTCAATCATTTATATTCTTATAGTTGTTTAACAATAAGATTTACCATGCACATATAATTATTTTTAAAACTCACATTATTTTTAAAAATAAATTTTACCAAATATTTATCTAAATCTTCTTCACATTTAATTATTTATACATCACACCTAAATAATAATTATTTTAAAAAATACAGCCTTACCAAACTGAGCTAATACAAATTAAAAAGTTCATAACTTGAATGATATAAATGGGGGTGGACCTACTCGCGAGAGTGATAGCAATTGACCCCACAAGACTTTTTCCCCCTTAAATTTAATTTTTTTTTTCAATTCAATTTATGACATCACATTATTAGTTTATAAATTACCCTCACTAATGTTTTTTTTTTTTTTTCCGAACGACGCCAGCTGAAGAAGTGAATCTTGTAATGACTTTACATAGTTAACACTTGAAATTTTGTTTTTCCACGGACAAAAATGATCTTTTTTCTTTATCATGTTATGAATGAAAAGTGGATTATCAAGTTGAACCCTATGAGTCAACTTCCCGTGTCAGCCCCTAGGCTTAGGTTGCAAAACTAATTGCCAAGCTTCGCGCCCCTCAGTCACTGGCGGTGCCTAGTGAATTTTTCCCACATGTAAATTTAAGTCATTAATCAGAGTAAATACAAACATGACGAGAATTAAACGGATGAGAATACATATGATTAAATTATATACTCTCTTATTGGGTAATGGGGTTAAATTCGCACTATTAAAGTGTGTTTATTTTTAGTATTGGAGAATCAAAATTGAAATTGGATTTATTGATAGCATTTAATTAACAAATTCAGATGAAAATCAGGATCAAATGGGTGAAATCCACCTCAATTTGAATTTGAGGAATAAGAGATTGAATACTAAGTGAAAGCTCTTATTATTACAGTTTAAATAAACCATTTATTTTAATTCTTATTTTCAATTCCCATTTAAAACCATTTTGATTCCGGTCCATTTCGATTACCTACGAATAAACGCACCATTAATGTATGAATTTTAACTATACATTTTAAACTGTAATCAGTAAATAGATTATGCTGCACTGTTTTCAACCATATACTTTCATTGGATAATAACGCAGGAAGAAGACTACTGCCTAAAAAATTGTCAAATTGATTCAATCAAATAATCGCTATATTGTATTTTAATTCTTGTTTTCTACTCATAATATATACCAATCGTTAATTGACTTCCCGTACTCGGATCTTCTCAAAGCAAAGAAAAACCATACCGCACAGCTAGCTACTGCAATTACTAGGAAAAAATCAAATGAGAAATCTTTACGTCAAAGCCTAAAAAAGGAAGCTGGTAGACTATACTGTCTAATCTATATTTATTATAATATAGACATGGAATGGAGAAATTTTGCATCATGAATGAGTCAAGTCAACGACTCTAGAGTCCGTTTGTCAGAGCCTTATTTATCCGTTATGCCGTGTATAAGGTGCATGGAAAATTTTGCAAATGGCACAGCTACTTGAAACTTTTGTTTTTTTTTTTTTTATATTGATTACACATTATATTATTATATTACATATAATCCTCATAGATAATAACAGATCATTACATTATCAGATAAATAATTTTTATAGAGAAGAGATATACTAATATAATTTTCACATAGGAGAGATGTCTCTGCTCCATTTATATTTCGTAATATTTCGCTGCAAATAACTCTATACGATTATGTATAATACTTAATTGAAAGAGTTTGAGTTCATGAGATCTCGAACCCTTACCCTTACCCTCACAATCATGCTTAATTGTGAAAAAATTTGTTCTTTCTTTAAGATAAGACTGAATTTTACTTTCCCATCAATCGAAAGCTTTTTCTTTTCTTCCTCTTGCTCTTTTGCTTTATTTGATGATTTTGAAATATACATCCACTACTTTAATTTTGCAGAAAATCAAAGCGAACCTTCCTCTTATTAACTTATCCAAGAACCAGAGCTTTTGCACCAATCTCTGCACAATCCTGTAAAGAAATTAGAAGTTAAATTTCTGTCTCGTTCAAGAAACTAAAGATAAGTATCAATAAAGTAAAGAAAAAACAAAAACAACTTTTGAAACCTTTTGAATGCTCAGCACGATGAACTATCTTTAAGCCTCTCCTCAGTGAATACCACCTCATCAATTTTTACCCTCTGAAATCCTTTAACCGTCTTCGGCTGCTGTATGAATATTTAGATAGATGGTTACATCATACTGCGGAAAGAACTCTTAAAACACAAAATCAAACCAAAAGATAATTGTGCATGCATATAAGATCAACCGACAATTCAGGAAAACCATTTCTAAATCTAAATCTATCATACTTGAATTTTAATTTGAATTGGACATAAAAATATTTGTGAGCTCAACTAGTTTTGTATACTAATTGATCTGATGATACACTGTCTTGAGATTATTTTTGTTAGGTTTTTGCTTCTTCTAATGAATTGCTAATATTCCAAGACACATTGCTGCTTCATTTGCTTGGTCAAAGATTATGGAGAGCCATCGGAAGTAGGATAATTTGGAGTTTTGGACTTGCATGCCGTGAGAGTTTGGAAAAATTCGTTTAGCAAAATGGAAATGTCCGTTCTCAAATCTCAATGGCTAGTTTTCCAATTAACTCCATATCAGATGAACGGAAAAAAGAATAGGAAGTTCCAGAAAATGAGAACAGAAACTGAAACTAAGCTTAATGCTTAAGTAAGGGTATGACCAGAATCATCATTAATACATGCAACACAAAGAGCAAACAAGTTTATGAAATTAAACCTACCTTGCATCTTCTTGATGCCGATTGCTGTTACAAGTCCAAGAAAAATGAGAACAGAACTGAAACTTGGCATAATTAATGCTTAAATGAATTTGGATTAAACACGTAAACTGCGAGCAAAAGGCCTTTTTTTTGGGCATTGTCTTGCAGAAAGAAGCCGGCCTGGGCAAATCATCCATCTGACTCCGAGAGATCTACAACGTATATTATGTCAAGGAGGTGTTATACACTTATAAAATCTAAAGAAGAACGTACTGTATATAATTAATAGCATTAAAACCTTGATTATGGATTAATTTCCTAGAGAACAACTTAATCACTGCTCCGTACTGGGAAAAAGAAAAATATATTCATTTATATATCTTGGTCCAAGCTGCAGCTGGTTAATTAGCACTTCATCAAGTGTCACGGAAGCCGCTTCAAAAATGGATAGCTCGTTGCAGCTTCTCTGTGGGGTTCATCTTCTATGTTACTTAAAATCAAAGTTACTACAAAAAGATTAAAAGCGATCTTCCTAAACGTGGAACTCACTCAGAACCTCTGGTTTATCTTTGCCGTCGCTGTTTCTATTATGCCGATGGTCGGTGACTTCAAAAAGTAATAAATTGAAATATTTAAACTTCGGTGAAATTGAATGTCATTAAACGATATGTCATTTACGCAAATATTATCAGAGGACATGTCATCTATTTGAAAAATCTCAGCCGACTACGCGTCGACGCAGTGCTAAAATATGTAAATCGTGTAATGATTAAACAAAGCTATCTATCCCTTGAAACTTTATTTTTCCCTTGAGTGACATAGACTTAAGTAAGAAAAAATAAATTTCATCCCTATCATGTAATGGAATGAGAAGTGGTTTATTATGTTGCTCCCCATAAGTTAAATTCATTTCTTAACTCCTACGATGAGGTTGCAACCTATGAATCTAAATGACAGAGTTTAAGTCACTAGACACTTGCAGCGGCCAATATTAAATTTTTTCTACACGTAACTCTAAATCATTTAAGTAGAGAGTAATTACACACATGACAAGAATCAAATAAATAAAAAAATATATATACGAAAAATGTCTAAGATTAAATTTTCTATAATTACGATGAATTTTATTAATTGTGGTGGGTAGACCTTAGACTAGATTAAATTCTTATATGACTAGAATTATACTATTATTATTAGGTGAACGTTCAGTTACAACCGGCTATAACTTACTCCTCTCATAAAAATTATACAGGCCCCACTATTATGTTACAATTCACGTGAGAGGAGTGGCTGTAACTTGGTTGAATTCTTATTATTATGAGTTTTGGCTATGTTTAAAACTATGCTCAGTATGTAGATTTCGCTAAATAGTTTCCAGCCACATCGTTTCATTTGATTCGATCAAATCATCGCTATTTATTATTATTTTTTCTACTCGTACAATCAGTTGTTTATTGAGTTCCCGACTCGATCTCCTTGGAAAATTTGCTTCTTAAAGCAAAGTAAAACCAAATTGCATAGTCACTGCAATTGCCAGGAAAAAATCTCAAATGAAATTTCTTTCCGACAAAGCCTAAAAACATGGTGTATATTCATATAATACAGACATAGAATGGAGAAATTTTGCACCATAAATGAGTCAACTAGACGACTCCAGAGTCCGTCAGAGATATAATTAATCATTTTGCCGTGTTTGAGGTGGATGGAAAATTTCGCAAATAGTACAGGCTGTAACGCTAGTACTAACTTACTCTATTACTTTCTTCAGGATGAGTTTTTCTTTTAAGTTGGAGCCTTTTGAGGGTATATGTTCGAATTACAATCTTTTCATTGAGATTTATTTTTTTCTTACAAAATTGGGTATAAGTGGATATCTCTTTTGTAAATATGAATAAAATGGATTCATTTTCCAGAGCAACCAAATAAAGTTAGGTAGGAGAAGATTGACACTCAAGGAGAATTGATCAATAATTCATTTGCAGCACACGTTAAGCCTCAAGGCATTACTGTTTAGTGCTACAAGAAGTGATACCTCTTTGGTTTCTATGCATACTCATAAATAACATTATAACAAATTGACTTTGGCATAATGTGTCAAGTAAGCTATTGCGTGCAAAAAGAAAAGAAATGTGTGTAGGCTGATTTTGCTTTGACGTCCAACACTTTTATCCTTTTCTTTCTCTCCCTTTGGCTTTAATTTTAATGATTTTGAAATCCCCATTCAAAACTTTGCTTTTACGGAAAATCATTTTGGTTTATTGCCTTGCACTAAGCAAAACAATGTGAGCTGTGCTGCCATCATCACTGGTCACTACAAGTTCCAGAAAAAAATGAGAACAGAAAGTGAAACTTGGCTTAATCGATGCTCACATAAACAAATGCCCCGTCAAACGTGGATAGAACAAGCTTAATTAGCACGCGCAGTCATAGAAGCTGCCTCAGCGGCAATGAATGGCTCGCTGCAGCATCTCTGCTGGGTTCAACCTCTAAATAACACAAAACCAAAATCACTACAAAAAGATTAAAACCAATCTTTCTAAATGTGGACCTCATTCATCACCTCTGATGAATCCTTGGCTGTCTATTTTTCTGGAGAGTTTCCACTGGTCCTGTTATGCCAACTGTCAATGACTTACAAAGTAATCAATTGAAATCTTTAATTTCAGTAAAATTGAATATCATCCGACGACGTGTTATTGACGAAAAATGTATTAAACGATAAATACTCCTTTTGAAAAATCTTAGCTGATATGCATCGACGTATAATATTCACGACAGGTCGTTTATGTACAGAATTTTTAGACGACGTGTCATGTTTTTATATGTAAACAGATGTATTGTCGTATTTACTTAAATGAAGATGATACTATGCCGTACGTAACTATAAAAGAACATATGGCTCCAATTTCTGTTGGTTAATTACAATAAAAGAAAATAACTTCTGCCAATTATTTAAACTAAAATGAATTTCGTACTCTATTTCTTTCGTGAATTTTTCTCTATTTTTGTATGGAGATAAAGGTCATCCATACTTAAACAACAGATTTATTATACCACAACATGGGAAAATATAAAACTAAGAGGCTCCATATCTGAAACAACCAAGAAATAACTATGAAACAAGCCAATGGACTCATATCTAATACATGCCCTCAAAAGCCGAGTTTCCCTTCCAATTTTTAAATTGGGTAGATTCTCTAGAGTAAAATTCTCTTCAATATTTGTAAGATAAGAATTTAAGGCAGTGCAATACACTCGATTTAAGTTTGTCTCGATAAATTTTTTATTGTGATATTTCAAAAAAAAAAAAAAGAGTACGAAACAAGTTAATATTATTGTTTATTTTTTTAATAGGAAGTTAAATTTCATTATGGTCGGCTAATTTTGCTTTCACCTGCCGAACCTTTTCTTTTGCTCTCTCTCTCTCTCTATTGTTTTATTTGATGATTTAAAAGGCTCGTACTGCTTAATTTTGTTCTTATTTATTTGTTTGTCTATTTTTTGACTTCTTACCAAATATTATTTGACAACATCTAGTCAGTAGTAAATTTGCAGAAAATCAATTTTGTTTTAATGCCTTGCATCAAACAACCACCTACATTCAGTATTCTTCTTCTTTTTTTTTGTTTTTTCCCTTGATAAGACCTATTTTCAGTATTCACTTACTAATTATATTAATTTAAGAATTATTCCAATAAATAAACTCCTCAGTGAGGAATTAAATTCCTTTGCTTGCCTTCTCAAAAAAAAAAAAAAAAAAAAATTCCTTTGCTTGCAAGTTGCTGCTTCAAGATGGCAAGTTTAAGCAACTACCAAAAACCAGAACAAAAACTAGTTGTTCAAAATTAATAGCAGACCTATGAAGACAGTATACATAAAGCAATAACAACAAAGATGAACGAAATGAATCAGACTTTGCCACACAAAAACGTCAGTGGTCATTCTTCATCAGAATAATTGAACTTAACAGAATGTGATTGAAGATCAATCTGCCCTCCCCTATAGCTCCCACGCTTCTTTTTGGTCTTTTCATGCCTGAAATCCCTGAGAGAGAGAGAGATTAGGCTCCAAAGTAACAATAAAAGCATTTTTAGTAGTAACAAGCAGACTGCTCAAGGCATTATCTAAAATCTCTCTTCCCAATTTGATGATGTTTACAAACACGCAAGGAAAAGACTACCTTTTTTTTTTTTGGTGGGGGGTTTGGGGGTTGGCGGCGGCGCTAAGGAACAAAAGATTATATAAAGAACTACACAGATATACTTTCTTTAACACGATGCTCTTCGCACAAACTACTACAAATCCCTCCCAACTTATCTGGCTCCTAGATCCTCCTTTGTATTCTTCTTTGTTTCCTCTCTAACATTGCCAGACACCTCTGGCTTCTTGATGCTTTTTCCACTCTTGCCATAATTTGGTTTTCAGTTATTTATACTTTCAAGCTCCGATATGTTACCATGAATGCCTTCCTATATAGGTAATTGTTTTTTAAAAAAAAAAAATTCTTTAAGGAAAACATAAAAGAACTGAATGGTCATGAATAATGTAATTTCAAAGAGGATTTTACCATCATAAGATATTACTAGTAATCAGCCAGACAATGTATACCTCACTCAGTCATCATTTAATTTAGAAGAGACATACAATTACTGTGATGATTTACGCATAGATATCTGCATTTCAGTCATCTGGCTTTGTATTTCTTACAAGCAAATCTTGATTCTAAGCAAGAATACCACTTATGTTCACTGTTCATTCTATTTTTCTTGGCAAGAAAGATGATGTTCAAATAGAACAAAGACCAATGTTTGCATTGACAATATCACGTTCAAGGGGTTAAAAAATAAAAATAAAACAATTATCTAGAATAATATACACACAAAAATGTACCTTCCTCTAACTTGCCCAAGAACTTCTTGTGCTTTTGCACCATAACCAATCTCAGCACCATCCTGTACCAAAGCTTAGCAGTAAAAATTTTGTATGCATTCAAAAGACGAAGTGTAAAGAAGAAAAACAAACACAACTTTTCAAACCTTTGCCCAGTACGAATTATCTTTAAGCCTTTCATCAGTAAATGCCACTTCATCAACTTTTACCCTCTGAAATGCTTTAACCGTTTTTGGCTGCAATAATAGTATTCATCAATAATATGAATCTAATAAATGTTTACATCATACTGTGGATATAACTCTAGATCCAAAATCAAACCAACAGTTAGTTGTACAAATCAAACTTGGTTTTATCAGTTAGAGGATCTGGAAAATAAGTGCCAAAAAGGAAATTTTTAAAAAAACACTTATGATAGAATATATCATGATTTGAATTCTTATTTGAACTCAGACTTAAAATAAAATACTTATGAGCTCAAATTCGATTATACGTGTGCACATATAAAATATATCATATTTGGTTTCAACCCGTAAAGCACCATATCAAATGCATACATGATAAAATTTGATTTTAATTAGAAGATCTCTCAGATTGCATATCAATTATTATGGTCCGATTAATCAGATTCAGATGATAATATATCTGCACTTTGGATTCTTAAAAGAAGAAAGCATCGGCGAACATGCTGCCCTCACACAGTTTTTACAGATTGTGTTTAAATTCATACCTCCGCTGAACCATTTGCTTGCTTCTTCCTCGCCTTGTTTGGGGCAGATTTCTCTTCATTTTTATCAGTCCCATTTACTTGATCATCATTTATCTTCAGTTCTTCTGAACCTTCTGTCTTCTTACGTTTGGATTCTTCAACTTCCGTTTTGTTATTAGGCTCAGAATCTTTTTCTTCAGAAGCCAATCTTTTCCTTTTCTTGGAGCCTTTCCTCTCCTTATCAGTTGTGTCTTCCTCTGATGTCTTATTACGATCATTTTTGGACTCAGTTCTACCTGATTTCTGTTCACCAATCTCTCTAGAATCCGCATCACATGAACTTTTGGAAACAGAACCATCCTTCTTTCTCTTCTTACCTTTATCTTTGACACTTTCATCTTCCACTGTAGCAATGTTACCATTTGTTGCCGTAGTTTCAGTAGCTAGGGAATCCCTTGCAGATTCAGACTCCTTAGCTTTAGTCCCTTGTTTGCCCTCTGTCCCTAGTAGCTCAACATCATTCACAAGCGATTCAGAATCCAACTTGACTTTCTTCTTCTTTCTGTTCTTCTGTTTAGATTTCTCTTTTTCAGTTTCCTTAGAATTAGTCAATTTACCAGAATCTTCTGATTGCACGACTATGCTATGGACATCCTCATTGCTTCGTTTTTTCTTTTTCTTACTAACAGTTTCCACAACAGCAGCAGACTCAGCCTCCTTGCCTCCTTTAGAATCACCATCCTTCTGTGAATCTGAAATTTCACAGAATTAAAATAAGCCTTAGCATTAGGTGTGTTATGATTTGTTTTTCAACCATTATTCTTTTTTTCTCCCCGATTAGGGGGCTAAGCAAGGGGTATCACCACAATCGTCATTAATACAAAACACGCTCACAGATTTATGAAATCAAACCTACCTTGCACCTTTTTGCTGCTGACTGTGCTGCAGTTATCACTGCATGTTACAAAGTAAAAGAAAAATGAGAGCACAACTGAAGCTTAACTTAATGCTTAAATAAGCAAATGCCCATCTCAATGTTGATAGAACAACAATAAAGGTCTAAAAGATACAAACTGCAAATAGCATTTTTGGCATTGTCTTGGAGAAAGAACAAGCAATCATCCATCTGAGAGATCACCATCAATATTCTATCAAAGCAGGTTATTCATATAATCTATTAACATACTGTAATAGCATTAAAACCTTGATTATGAATTTACTAATAACTTTCATAATTACTCATTAAAGTAATCCCACTTTCATAATTGATATATAATTATGGACTTGAAGACTGTGAATGTGTTACAACAGACACTAAGAAAAGTCCCAAAGCTGAAAACACAATCTGCATTTCAGACTGCAAGTTCTTTATATAAGCAATGAGACGTGTTATATACATAACAAAACAATGAGGTTCAGGAGATTATGCATCAGTATTTGGGAATTTTCAAAGTGGAAAAGAAATATATATTTTTTGTCATCTTACCAAGTCTCAAAATACTTGCAGCACATATGCGCCAAATCCAGAGAGCAATCACTGAAATCATCTTTCTGCACCACAAGCCAAATAAAAAGCAGCTATCATTCATCATCATCACTTACATTTTAAACAAATTTACAAGCACCACATTAACCAACATGAAACCAATTAGACTAAATACTTGCAAATTTGTTAAATGACACTACGAGCACAATTAGTCACCTTATGAAAAATTAATTAAAATAAACAAAACCCAACAAGCTCATTATGAATAAAGATACATTTAAAAATCAATTAGTGTGGCATAGCGACAACATAACAACCCATCACCCACCTCTATTTGAGCTTCAGACAAAAACTTCTTAAGGGTTTTGGAGAATCCATTGGATTTCAAGTACCCAGCTACTGAGCGAAGGAGGAGAACCTTCTGCTCTGGCTTTAGAGCCCGGGTTAAGGATTTATTCATGCTGGGCTCTGGGTTTGCCTTTGCAAGTAACACTTGGCGAGGCTTGAATGATAAGAGACTAGGGTTTATACTTATTGTGTTCAAGGCTCGGGCTTTGGGCATATATGTAAAAAATTAAATAGATAAGAACAAACCTTTTTAGCGGCTGAAGCTCTGTCCACAACTAAAGCTGGGCTAAAAACTGAAGGACGAAAACCTTGCAAAGATATGGCGAAGAAATTAGGGTTTAGGGGGAATTCGGGTACCAGCATTTTGTAGGTTGTGACAAATTCTTGTCAGATCCCAAAGTTTATATTAATCACATAAACATAACAAATATAAATAAGATGACATTAAGGTCCCATCATTAAAATGAGTCTATAAAGCTACAAGGGTAATCTAGACATTTTATCCACGTAACGGCTGCGATTCATTTTCAAAAGCAGAGAAAAATCTGGACCGTGGATTAAAGCGACAAACCTTTACAAAACCCTAATCTCGAGTCAATCTTTCTCTCTGAAACGAGCCGCGAACCCAGAACTCCTCCGCGAAGAAGATAGATCTAAAAGACCTCTAAGAACAAAGTAACTGCTTCAATTTTCTTCGTTTAATAATAGGGTTTTTTTTAATTTTATTAATTAAACATTTATTTATTTTTTGAAGTTGAACCAGAGAGATGGCTGAAGCAGCGGCTGTTATGGTACCAGAGTCAGTGTTGAAGAAGAAGAAGAGAGAGGAGGAATGGGCATTGGCCAAGAAGCAGGAGCTGGAAGCAGCGAAGAAGAAGAAAGCTGAGACTCGGAAGCTCATTTACAACCGAACCAAACAGTACGCTAAAGAGTACGATGAAGAGCAAAAAGAACTCATTCGTTTGAAGCGTGAGGCCAAGCTTAAGGGTGGATTTTATGTCAACCCAGAAGCTAAGCTTTTGTTCATCATCAGGATTCGCGGGTATGCATGTTTATTGTATTTGTTATTGTAATTGCTGGAACTTGAGTCTCGATTTTCATTTGTTTTACATTTATTTATTTATTCGATGTATTTCAGTATCAATGCTGTTGATCCAAAGACCAAGAAAATTTTGCAGCTTCTCCGTTTGAGACAGGTAACAACTCAATCCTCCCTTGTGTTATTGCCCTTTAATTTGTTATTAGAAATGTATATTAGAGGTCTGCAATTTCCTTTTCAAATTGGATAATTAGTGGTATAGTTTGATAGTGTTGGCAAGCTTAGGGCTTAGCTATCAATTTTGGATATACCCTTAACTATTGCTGAAATGTTTGTATCTAAGTAGTAAATTTGGGTGCATTAACTATAATGTTTTATGGGGAATGAAAGAGGTTGGAATGCTTTTTGAAGCTTGATTTGCTAGCCATTTGTTTGGTGGTTGAACTCAAATTTAAGTGCTTGGTTGAGCCATAGGTGTTCTTGGTATAATTCGATGCTAGGAGTGCTGTTCTACTCTGATTGTTCTTGTGGTGTAGATACTATAAACTATTGGGAGACTCCTCTTTTGATACTGCCTTATATACTACTCTTTCCTGGTTATGATGTGATTCAAAAGATTTTACATTTAGAATTTGCTGCCATTGTGATGGAGATTATTTGTCGATTTATGTGTTTCATCTTCTGGGCTGATGTCATTCTTGGTTTTGCTGTTCCTGGTTATACAGATTTTTAATGGTGTCTTTTTGAAAGTGAACAAAGCCACACTCAATATGCTGCACAGAGTTGAGCCCTATGTGACATATGGGTATGCATTTGATTTGCCATTAGTAATCTGGGTATCATCTAAGAATTAATAATCTGCACAGCTTGTTTTGAAAATTTCTGTTGATGATTTCAGGTACCCCAATTTAAAGAGTGTCAGAGAACTGATTTACAAGAGGGGTTATGGCAAATTAAATAAGCAGAGGATTGCTTTGACTGACAATTCTATCATCGAACAGGTATGGTCTACTTAACATTTTTTGTGTGAATTCCTGTGTGTTCATAGGACAATTGTGTCTTCATGCAAGTAGATAGAATTCAGTTTTGTGTCTAACATATTGGTTTATGATAACCACCAATAGGCTCTTGGGCGGCATGGAATTATCTGCACGGAAGATCTTATCCATGAGATTTTGACTGTTGGTCCTCACTTCAAGGAGGCAAACAACTTCCTATGGCCCTTCAAGCTCAAGGCACCATTGGGTGGCCTGAAGAAGAAGAGGAACCACTATGTGGAAGGCGGTGATGCAGGAAACCGTGAAGATTACATCAATGAGCTCATCAGAAGGATGAACTAGGCTTCTGCAGAATATCCTACTCCTTTTGAAGAAGTTTTGATGTGATCAATATCTTAAATTTTGGCTTTTAGTGTTTCTTATTCCCCCTTTTCCCTGGAAGTTAAGTAGAAACTTTCTTACTTTTTATAACAGTGAGGGTGTTGTTATTTTGGCTTCAGACTGGATTATCATTCCAAATTTTATTTTTGTGTTTTCATGTGTTTTAGTTTCAGTTATGAAAGTGGCGGATCTGTTTTTTTATTTGATGGTACTACTATCAAATTTTCTGAGCCGACGTTGCGTATTCATGCTTTTATCATGCAGCAAGCCATTCTCCTTCGCAAACAGTAGAACAAAATTGGAAAATCTCGTACTAGTAGGTTTTTTTTTTCTTTTTCACTGCAATTTTATATTGAAAAATGCAAATTAATAAAACCAAAATTTTATCATTTTTTTTGCAGTCCATTTTTTGGGTAATTTTCACTCAAAATTACATTGAAAAGGTGGATTTGGAATTAATGTAAACAATGAACATATAAAATATAAATTTATAAAAAAAAAAAAATCAGTCTCGATATGGCTGTCTGATGAAGCCCAAAGGATATCGAGATCTACCTTAAGTTGAGTCCAATTATAGTCCAGTCCGTTTTTTTTTTTTTTTTCTTTTTGAAAGAGCAATCCCTAATAGGGGGAAAAAAAATTTCCAACTTGTTGAAGAATCATTTGTGATCGTCTGTAAATAATTATCGTAATGATTAGAAAGGACCAAGATTATTTGCTGCCTCTTTCCCCATATCCGATGATGTATGTAATGCATATATAGCAAGTAATTTAGTTAATAAATAAATTTGCTTAATACTATTATATTTTTTAAATTGCTAGAAGCTCGTAGGCAGCGGCCCAATCTAATACGCAAACGCAGGGAGTTTAGATGCCGAAGAACACGTGTAGCCTGCATGTTGTTTGTTTGATGAAACTTTGCCACGTACTCCTGAGGTCAATCGCCATCTCTTTTTCAGTAATCGACAGATAATAATATATTCAGTCAGTTGGAGTTGTCGACTCGAGACAAATAACAATGGAAGCACACAAAGAGAGAGCAGAGCAAGAGCAAGCGATGAAGAAGAAGGCAGAGAAAGAAAGTGATGAAGCTGGAAACAAGAGTAACGCAGCGAAACCAGTGACTGTTCATGACCTGATTCGTGAATCCATCATTACTACCGCTACTGGTGATGATGAAGGTGGTATTATAATTAATAGAGCTCAACAGCCTGATGACGTTCTTGCCTTCTCAAGATCAGTCAACAAGATTGACTCTTCGCTTCAATAATTAGTTATATAATTAATTCAAGACTAATTCAAGCATGTGGGCTCAACAGGCAGATGATGTTTTATGTTAGTTGCTTACAGATCACAGCTTGTTAATTCCAAGGGTCTTTTTCTCACTTCTTGTGTTTCACTTACATTTCTCACCTCTCACCTGTACAAGTACACTTTTTTATTATTATTATTTTTTAAAATTAATAATTTATATATGATTTTAATGACTAAGCTGGACAAATGCAGAACCCATCAAATAAGTGCCTAACAATGAGTTGGGCTAGCTAGCTAGGCCAGAGCAGGAAATAAATCTGTACTCGTAATGGCGTTTCCGCACGTTACATGGCACCTTCAAAAGCTTATGCTCAAGAGGGCTCATAATAAAATCTTCAAAATCTGTTTGGGAGAGCTCGCGTATCTCAGGTTCAGGAGAGTTCGTATTAAAGAGAGAACTCGCGTTAGAGAGTTCAGAACAACATAGAGTTCACGTCAAGCAAAGTCTTTTAAGAGTCCCAGGTTTAGGAGAATTCACATATCTTTAATTCAGAAGAGTTCATATCAAGTAATTTATTTAAAATCAGGATCACGTGAGTTTATGTTAAGAGATATCAAGTAATATATATAAAATCAGGTCCGTGCGAGTTTATGTTAAGAGTGAATCTTAATCCGTTAAGTGTGCGTGCATGTGTAGAATGATAATTTACTGATACTCCACAGCGACTCTTAACATAAATAATGCAATTCAACGTACGGATCTTTAATTTCTCTATTAAAAAATATAAAAAAAAATCAAATGCTTAAATTTTTGGGTCTAGACTCTAGTCATTCAATTAATTCTCACGGATCTCCTCAATCTTCAAATGTCTAACCTTCAACCAAAATTAAACTTAGATCATCGACGTAGAGTTTTCATTATTTTTTCGTTCTCAGTCAAGCAGTATAGAGAGGTTACAACTTAAATATTATTGACAAGTACAGCCGTGGATCAATGACAATGCACATAGGATTCGAGATATCTTTGGGGAGCAACGTCGTGACTTTATGAAACATACATTATACACTATTACGCAACATAGAGAAAGAGTACAAATCTTATTGTTGGCACCATAACGTATATTATTTTGTACATAAAATAATAAAATATAATCTGTAAAGTGATACCCACTGGTTAGGACTTAGGTCTGCTTCTTGTCACGGGATGAGGACTTAGGTAGGAGAGGAGATCGGGGCCCGCTCAAATTCCTCAGCCGAAGAGGTTAAATTGAGCCAAGTAATGAGAGATTGGCTCAATTCCAGAATCTTCCAACATAATACGACAAGAGCCATACAAGCATACGTGTACGCTCCCAAGATCTCTTGTGAACACTCTTGTGAATGATATGTCTTTTCTTTGGTTACATTACTCTCTCTTCACTCTTTAGTTTTTCTGCAAGCATCTTAGCTTAGATAGTCATCAAGTTCAAGACTTAACTACCAACTTTCGAATAAGAGTTATCTTTCTGAATACTATCTTTTCGCTGGTTACATTACTCTCTCTTCACTCTAATTTTTCTGCAATCATCTTAGCTTAGATAGTCATGAAGTTCAAGACTTATCTACCAACTTTCGAATAAGAGTTGTCTTTCTGCATACTATCTTTTCTTGGTTACATTACTCTCTTTTCACTCTAGTTATTTTTGTAAGCATCTTAGCTTAAATAGTTATGAAGTTCAAAATTTACTTACCAATTTTTCGAATAAAAATTACTTTTTTTAATATTATTATACAGAGGAGATATTACATTTTATGAGAAAAAGACTGTCGTTTATTTAATTATTTAATAATTAAAAAAATTAAAATTAATTTTAATAATATTTTTATAAAAATTTGAACCCTTACTTTTAATCTTATAAATGCAAAAACTCTGCAAGTGAACTAAAGCCATTCCGCTTGCTTCTTTTTACAGGACTGAAACTACCCCACGTTACTTTACTGATACAATTATTCATCCGTGACATTCCGCTTGGTACTTTTTGGTGGCCACACACCCCACCCATACCTGGACAAGGCTACGTTACAGATTCTGTATGTAACAGCTCGGTGCAAATTGGCCTTGAACCAGCTAAACTCCAACAACTTTTTCTCTCTCCTGCGACGCGTGGATGCTCCCCATTTGCTACGTTACATACAGAGTCTGTAAGTACATGTCAGTGAGTGGTGAATGGTCGCAGAGCCAAAGTGCAGCTTTTTACAGAAACTGGGCAGTTTGGCGTTTTCTAATCATTTACCAGTCCTATCCCCAGTTGAGTTAATCTTCGATCTTTGTCGATCACGTGGTCCACTCGCAATCAACGCCGTAAATTTGCTCTACTCTTTTATCACTCCTTTATTGTGTTTCTAGTTCCAGCCATCTTAACCGGCCCCCAAAACAAAAAGTTGAATGCACAAACCCTATATCTATCAACAAACCCTCCTTGCATGCCACCTTGTTAGATCTAAACCAAACTAACCGAATATTTAGTTCGGTCTAGATGGGAGATGAGTTTTACAATGAACAATAACAATTAATTCTGCTGGGTTTACAATGAATGAGCTCTGGTTCTTCATTCTCTTTTGTTGATATTTAAAAAGGATGAGTTTTGCTCGTAGCATATCTTTAATTAAGCTTTACGCTATCTGCCCTCGGGCTAAATAATACAGCAATCGCATAAATTTATAAGAGTGTCGCTAAATGATAATATAATATTAATTTAAAAACATACGTTGAAATCTTCTATATATGAGGTGTTCATTATCTTTTGGCCGATCAAGCATTACTTGAGTTGAAAAACAAAACAAAATCTCACCCAAAAAGCGGCCATTTTTCATTCTTTTAATTACTTTCTGGTTTTATCAAGATTGCTCGATGTGAAAAGTCTTATAGTTTCGGGAAACCAAGATATTTTATCACGTAACCAAAGTTGTCAATCCGTTGATGCTTTAAATTACGTAGGATACCATTGGAAGGCCAAAGCAATTAACCAAATGTGAATCTATGAAGCAAGGTTTCCAGTATTGGATAAAATTTTGTACCTTTCTCGTGTTAATTTCCCACGGGAGACCATTTTCTGATCTTATGAGTTGGTTGATGATGATTTTTAATCGTTGCTTCAAAAAGTTCTTGCTCTGTTGGTGCATGCGACGCTTAGGTGAACTGAGCAAGGTTCTAATTGTTTGGCATCAGTTAGAGCAAATATAATTAATGTTGCATTTTGAAGTGCATTAATGCTCGCTGGATACCTACAATTCCTGTATCTAAGATTTTATGCCTCGTCAAGTTTGTATTTAAGGACAAAATATATCGATACCCATCCTATCATAGAATTTGTTTCAAAACGTACCTCAAATTTGGACCACCAATAAGAAAAATCAGGGTACTAATTTTGTGGTATACGAAAAAAAAAAAAAAAAAAAGGAAAACCATGCAAAATTGATAATACCCAAAGACACTGAACAATGAAATTTCGGTGATGCCCATCTCTGTACTGATAATTTTTTTTTTTTTAGGGGTTATTTTCCTGTTTTGAGTAATTATGCATATGTAATAAAAAATGTTCGCTATTCTTGTTAATTAAGAAAATGAAATTGCATCCACTTGCCACTTATGTTTATAAACATAAGATAACTTTCGTCTGACGTTTCACTTGGAATTATTAGCAAATTGATGAGAAATAAATTATAAGTTCCTTATTAATTCAAAAATTAATTGTAATATCATAGTTTGGTCATCTTACATGTGCTATTAGTTAATTATGACAACTGTTTTTCATTTAATCGGCATAAACTAAAATTGCATTAATTAAAAAATTCTAAATAGATTAATCCTCGTATATATAGTGAATAAACGTGAAAATCTGGTTTGTTGATTGTTCAAAAGCCAATGAACTCTAAAATTAAAATCATAATGTTCATGTACACCAAAATTAAAGAAAGCAACATCACAATGAAGTTTCTGATTAAGCAGTGTTCTTGACTTATTTGAGCTCCTAGAACGAATGAAAATTCGAGATATGCACATTGGCCGAATCAACCAATTGAGTGTAGAATGTTCATTTGTTTAATGCGAACAAGCATGAATTATTAATTAATTAAGAAGATTATTCAAGAATGAATAATGGGTTCCAAACTAATTAATCTTTAAGTTCAATATTCTAAATAACATACATCTATCATGAATCCCAATTTTGAATATCAACTATCATCGTCATCGTTCGATAATTATTCCAACTTGGTAGAATTGAGTTTTGATTGATTTTTCGAAGTAAAACGAGGATAGGAAGTATCAAAAAAGAATATTTGAGTATTCCAAATCACATCCATTTGATCAAGTTGACAAAAAGCCTACATAATTTTATATACAAGTACGGATTTACAAAAAATTTAAATCTAATGTCCATTTGAGTTGTAATAAATTTTTTAAGTTCACGGTATGCCCATTTTTGTTAAGTAAAATATCGGATCGAAATTAAATATAAATATATATATTTACTAAATATTTTAGTTGTTGTACATTTAAAATTAAGTAAAATTTAAGTTAAATTATGATATTATGACTTACAAAATACGAGTAAAATTACCTTAAACAACATCTCAAATCTACACAACCCAAATTTTCTATTGCATAATATTAATGCGTAAAAATTAAAAAATACAATGAAACGAAATATACGACAATTATTGAAAGGTTATGCTTGCTCACCCAACACATATCCCCTTAATATAATAATATACAGTTCGAAATTCCATCCAGATTACGGGTCCGTGACTTCAAAAAATTGAAAAAAAAATCCTAATCAAATTCAAAATCTGCTAATCATAGAGCAAAAATTAGACTTTGACTAGGTTAATCAAAATTGAGCAAGTTATAATAATATTATAAAACATAGCATTTTAATTTTTAAGTATGCTTAAGAAAAAAAAAATGCAGAACTGAAGCCATCTGACAAGATTCTGATTTTGACTGACGCTCCTGAGGAGAGAGATTGCAGTCATCACAATTAATGCATGCAGAAACTCCTTTAATATTTTGAACCAACCTTGTCCACCAGATCAGATTAGCAAGCACCAGTAACTCAACACAATAAAGTTAAAGTGTTAACCCCCCCAAAAAAAAATCCTTAACAAATCACAATCACATAATTAAAAAAGAAAAGAAAAGAAAAGAAAAGAAGCATATTCACAAAGACAAAGAATAATTCACAATCACATGATCCTCTTGCTCATTTCTCTTGACAAACAGAAGGAATCAGAGAACTCAGAATCTTACAAATCCCTTCTAAGCGAAAGTAAAGCAGATGATGAACTGATGATGATGATGAAAGAAGCTTTTTTTTTTTTTTAAACTTCTTTTCACCCAAACACATCATCAATGATACAACTCCAAGCGCCTAGAGCATAAACTACAAAAATACTTCTTTTTAATCTTGTAGCAGATGGGCAAGAAGCAGAACCTGCACTGACTCTCGAAATCAATGGCTAAAACTTTGCCTCCACAGTATGGACATGAACCTGGAGCTTGTTGCCTCCCCAGCTCCCTCTCTTCTTCTGAACAGACGTACACTAAACACATTTTCTTCTTCTTTTATCTGATCTCTGGGGACTAATTATTATTTGGGTTAGGCTAATGGGGCTTCTTTTCGCCTCTCTCTCTCTCTCTCTCTCTCTCTCTCTTTTTTTTTTTTTCTTTAGATATTTTCTGAGTGTTTCGGTGGGGAAAATGTAAACAGAGCAAACTGAAGGCTCTCGAAATGATGTTGTGTCCTGACAGCATTTATAGAACAGGTTATGGGTTGGTGGGAGTCAAACTATCAAATATTACCAGGTTGCTTTTTACTTTTAATATTTACCACTGTAAAAAAAAATTAAGGTGAAATAATCCAACATTTTTTTTCAAAAAAAAAACATGATATATTATTGTTAATTATTTTTTTTAATTCATATGCACAAAAGTCGATTCCGCGTCTTGTATCAAGTCTTGTACTAATATTTTTTAATTTAAAAACTCACTCAATAAACATTAATTATTATTTTTATTATTACTCGAATTTGGGTAACAGTAAATGTAAAGGACACTCATGATCCATAAAATTAGAGTCAAGATAAAAAATATATCTTTCTTTTTACTTAAAACGCAAAAGAAAAAAAATTAACCCATTCCTTCTATTGAAGATACTTTAAACAAAAATTTTGGAATGTAACTTTTTTTGTCACATTCTTGTTTTTTCAATAATTAAGATATATTATCTTATTTTTTTGGTGATCACTCTCACTTATATTTTTATTATTTTTTTAATATGGTTACCCACTCAACTAAGGAATCTCATCAAACATTTTCTTCTGTTACCAGGGCGGGCTTATCTCAGACGGAAACCGTGAGGCAACTCCACCGGTTGGATCTAAAGCCGTCAAATCAAACTTACCACCAATCAAGCGGCAAATGGGCCCCTATTAACCGTCACAGGGTCCCAGCCTACGACCTTTGACGGTCGAGATTCAAACACAACTGGTCCAATTGCAACACTTTTAATTTGACTTTTTAACCCTATAAAAAAAAAATTTTGACTTACCGGGCGACGGGCAGGCGACGGACGATGAAGGATGAATATAAATATATATAAGAGAAAACTATGGTGCAAAGGATGAATATAAATAGATAAAGAACAGCGCACGCCCATTGTTTTCCAAAGGCTTCAGACTAACGTACGCGCATGCATGGAACAATGCGCGAATTTGTTTTCAAGTTTCAACCGTCTTCTGCTGACCATACACATAAGTAACGTAAGCAAGTACATGGGGTTTATTCTCAAAAAAAAAAGTACATGGGTTTTAACAAGGATTACGTGTCTTTTATTTGTCGTTTTGCGTGTTTTAGCTTTCTTCAAATATTCTAGTTACCTTCCATTCACTAATTAGTAATCTAAATAAATTAAAATTAGAATGATCTAGAATATAAAAAAATAAAAATAAAAATAAATTATTTATTTTAATTATAGGAATAAAAATTAAAATAAGTTATATTACCATTAATATATTTATTTTATCTTAAAATCTAAATGGATTATTGTAAATTACTATAATGAGTATAGTTAATTATGGTCATTATTTATTATAATAATTGTGGTCATGATTATTATTATTATCATTCAAATAATTAATAATATTATTAATATAATAATAATGACATTAATAAATAACAATAATAATAATGATGATGATGATGATAGTACTAATATCGACAATTATAGATATAATAAAATAATAATAATAATAATAATAATAATAAAAGACCTATTTGTAAATATTATAAAATTTTTGAAGGGACCAAAATGCAAAAGTCACAAACTTAGACGAGGACAATTTAAAAATTATGAAAATCTAAAGAGAGTAAAATGAAAAGTTCAGGAAATGAGAACTTGATTTCCAATCAGAAAGGAAAAATAAGTTCTCAGTCCTTAATTCTTAAAACATGTGGGTCTCAAATATTTTATTTTTATTCTCTCTTTTATTTTAATAAGAAAACATCATCAATCATTTTAATCGAAGATTTTGATTCTTTAATCATACAAAAAAAAAACTGTTTCAAAGGTTCAGCCTTTGTTCCAGTAATTATCACATCACAATATCAAAAGATTCTCATAAATTTTGCTAATTCATTTCAAGTATTTTTTGTTGAATGCAAATTTTTCAAATCATCCATTACATTTTCCAAATTTTATAATTTAAATTTATTGCAATTTTAACGTACAATAATTTATAAAATAATAAATTTTCTTTATTGTATCACTCTAAGTGGATTACTTCTACTTCCTATTGATGTAATGAGATCATTCATAATCTTTAAAAAGTTTCATATCACCTGTTCATCGAGAATGCTCTATTAATATTTAATTGTTTGTTATAAGAAAATATAAAAAAAGAATTTTACAAGATAAAAATGGGAGTCGGCTAATTTACGGATCATGTAACTTACAGATCCCGTGGCCGCCAACGACCATTGCGTGCATTTCAACGCTTTACGTGGCTGCCAATCATTGGGTCTGTATGTTACATAATCCGTAACATAGCAAGCTCCAAATGATAAAATGTATATATATTTTATCTGGTTGGGCTGTTTCTCTGAACTGATGGGTTACCTTCTTCTCGATGAGTTACAAGAGACATGTTTTTGACAGCTGGATGATCAATTTTCTTTTTCTAGATTCCTTAATGAATGATGGAACCTTTAATTATGATTGCTTGCTTTATTATATAAATGGGCCAGCCTCTTATCCCTCTGATTTAACTTTACAGTCAGAAACTAAGATTTTTTTTTTTTTAAACACAGATATTAGAATAGAATAGGGTTATTTTTACATATCTCCCCTGAGGTTTCCCGTAATAACAGTTTAATAGAAAGTATGATAGTATTATTATATATCTCCCCTGCCGTTAGTATTTTTGTTAGGAGACCGTTTATAAGCCGTAAAATGACCAAAATACCCTTTCAAGGCTGCTGAGAGGTACAGTTTCCCAGCAGGTATTTGGCAATGCAGTGTGTTCTTCGAGTTTCTGTTGAAGCACCGATTACAAAACCGAATCCAATCTCCGCTCGATAAATCCGATCATTTCGAAGTCACGACCCAACCTGAGTAATCCGTTTCTGCTCCCAATCCTTCTTTCACCAAAGGCGCTGCCACTAAGGATAACCTAAACCAAGCGCGAACTCGAAGAATGCAGAGGCAGAGACCTACCACGCGACCCGCTTCATCTGCTGAGGAATAGCTATGGCTCCCCGAATGCGGCGGTGGCTGCGAGGAAAGAGGAGTATTAGAGAAGCAGCTACAACAGCCACGGCAGTGCCGACGCGGAAGTGATGAGTTTGAATGGGAAATCGAATGTGTACAGGGGGTACGCGCCGGTGGATATGAATAGCAGGAAACTGCTAGTGATGTTGCGGTTCCATGGCGGCGGGTGGGTGAGCGGGAGAATCGCAAGGCTCTGCGATGTGATTGTTGTGGCGGTTGGGTGCAGGTTGGCACCGGAGAATCGGTTCCCCGCTGCGTTTGAGGATGGGCTAAAGGTGTTGAATTGGTTGGGAAAGCCTTTTTTAATTTTTTAGCTTATCACTAGTGCGAATCACACTAGAAATATGCAACAGCTTCTTCAACAACTCAAACGCAGCATTAAATTCATTTTTAAACACAGCATCAAATCAACCAAAAGGATCTAACTTTGACATGCATTGAGTTATTTGGAGTTTTCACCTTCTATGAGGTTTAATAACTCATTTGTTTCTCGCCTGTTGCCAGCAATGGTCACTCGATGACAACATTTTCCCGCTGCCATCACTTCGTTGTTCATCACTATTCTTTCAAACTGGGGCTTCTTTGAATTTGAGCTTTACTTGGCGAGGTTAGAAGCATAAAGAGAAGAATCTGGTTGTGTGTGGGACTTTGTGGATGAATGGATTGTTAATTAGCTTGGGTTTCGAAGATGAAAGAGAAGATTTGTCCAATGCATCCGTGGAACCAGTGGATAATGAAGTGCACAGCAGTCAATGAGGTTGCTTTTGATTTTTTCAACATTTTAGATAACTTTTTTACGAAATTACCCTTACACATCGACAAGATACCAAATGGAATACAAACGGTAGGGGAGGTATCTAATAATACGCTCATATTTTCTATTTAAGTGTTAATATGTTAAACTTTAGGGGAGGTTCCTAAAAAATACCCCAATAAAATATTTATAGTCACTTACGCTTGTAGGCTAGCGGTGAATTATTGTCTTTAAAATTAAGTATGATTACCAGGATAATAGTTTGAGTCTATGTGAATTCAATTTTTTTCAATTCAGTATAATTATGTAGAAATTATTTGTAACGTCTTTTTTTTTATGAAATACGAGTATAATAGAGACATCCCTCCTCTGTGAGAGGTATTTGGCTAGACATGTATTTTATAAAATAAAAACATAATAATATAAATCCTAGGTATATATCTGATTGTAAATACCAATGTAATGATCTGCTGTCTAAGTAGTTATAAATATTTGTGTAATAAAATAACCTGATATTTAATCAGTTTTTAAAAAATAAAATATTTATGATCACATTATTAGTATTAAAAAAAAGAATAAAATATTTATAATCACATTATTAGTGAGTGGGCCTATATATAAATGATGATTATGGTCATAATTAAGTGGAGATAGTCTTTTATTAAATTGAGATAATTTTTTTCTTACAAAATATGATTGGAGTGCGTATTTTTTAAATATTAATAATGATTAAAATATAAGTTGTACTTTATGAAATTAACATAAGTTAGTTTCAATAGTAACCTGATTCTATATATGAATTACAATCTAAATTAATAACTAGTTATTGTAATACCAATGCAATAAAGAGAGAGAGAGAGAGAGAGAGAGCCGATTATTCCACTCAATCATTTAATTGAGAGAGTATACTTAATCTCCTTGTGAAAACTTAAACCTCGTGCGAATAGCACAGCTGGTCACTCGGCCGATTTCAAGTAATATTTAAAGTTCAAACCGTGAAAAACATGTTCTAATTGATGTGACTTCTGACTTTCTTTGAAATAACGAAATTTATATGTGTCTTTTTATTAGCCCATTTTCTCTTCAAGGAAGGCTGCCGGGGCTTTTGATAGGCAGTCAAAAAATGGCGTGTGATCAGAACTTATAACAGAAAGAAGGATAGTGATATTAATATATAAAATAATAAAATTTTGTGTGGTCAAATTTATTTTATTAGTAAAAGACTTCACGTGGCTTATGGTTCAAAGAAAATCTAATGCCTTCGAACGTGTAAATTTTTGCATTAAGGTCGCAGCCGGTTTGGTCGATTTTTGCAGATTATAAGACCTTATGAAATTATATAAGCAGTCCGAGTTCCGCAACTGCTCACGACATCTAAACTGATGATGTTGAGATGTCGCTTATGTTAGCCGGGAAGAAGAATGATATACTAGAAGTCTAGAATGATATACTAGAATTGTTCTTATTTCTTAATAGTATCAGAAGTTAATATTTAATTAACTAGTTACTTTCACCAATTTTCCGAAAATTAATCTGGAGTGTATGGAACATTGTTGTGTTATAAAATGAATAGGGAAGTGAAAGTAAGGCCGCTTGGGCTTGGGTTTGGGTTTGGCCGTTTGGGTTAGCTTGGGTTACTTAGAAGCTTTTACAGCCCAGTCACCTTTCTGGAATGTGCTAGAAAATGATCCTCCAGATAAATGCGCTTCCACTTTCCACTTTGCACTTTCCACTTACCTGCGTCTCTAGATTTCACTCAGTCACTTGCACCGTCGTTGCACGTACTTTGCCGAAGCCGAGAACCAGAAAGAAAAATGTCAATTGTTCCGGTAAGGGATCAAGGTATAATATCTAACACCCCTTTCTCTTCAGAAGTATGGGGTCCCTTCCAGAACTTTCTAGAAGAATTTCCCTTATCCATTGACCTTTGGGGCCCATTCAGTGATTTTCCTTCACTTTCCCGGGGAATTCTTCCAACCCGTCAAACCCAGATCAACTGGAGTGAAACCCCGAGAGCCCATGTGTTCAAAGCTTACTTTCCAGGGCTTACGGGAGACCAAGTGATAGTGTTCGTCGACGAAGACAGAATGCTCCAAATAAGCACCGATGATGGCAAGTTCATGAGCAGGTTTAAGCTGCCTGATAATGCTATTACCGATCAGGTCAAGGCTTCCATGAATTATGGGTTGCTCACTGTTACAGTCTCTAAGGAGATGCCACTGCAGCCACAGAATGTTAGGGTTGTTGAAATTACTGGGTCTGACTAAATTTCTGGGGTTGTAATATCATTGCGCATGTATATATTATATGATGTGAGCTTGTGTGTGGTTTGATGTATACACTTGTGTGGTACTGTGCAGATCATTCGATGAGTGTGTGTGTGTGTGTGTGTTGTAATTTTGGGTATTGTAAAACTCAAATTATCAATATCAATTATCATTGCAAATAATTTATTTCGTTTCTTCATTTTTTGTTAATCTTTACTCAGCTTACTCTGCTTAGCTCTGTAGTAATCCGACCTTGTTCCACTTGCACATAGGCCGTGGCTAACGCCTTACAAGAAAATCCCCTTTCCATATGGCAGATACTCGAAACCCATAAAATCTGTTCTTTCAAAAATGTAATAAGACTTTCTTGGACTTGTGTAGGAACTAGGAACTGCTTGTTTGAAGAAATCTCTCAATTAACGAAAGATCTGCCCTCCCTTCTGCTCTGTTCTCTACTTTTGTATCATATTTCAGTTGTAGGTGTGGTTATTTTTATTTACTATGACATGTCGATAGACATTTCAATTTTCTATTATTCAGTTAAAATGTTGATGAGGATTAAGTCTTAAGAGTGATATATTTTTTTCCTCTTGTTGGGGCTCTTGTTTGTTTGTATGTTTATTAATTTTTTTTAAAGCTGAATGGGTCATTCTAAGGGTATGTTTGGAGTTATATGTTGCAAGTCTAAATCCATGTAATCATATCATAGCCTGCTAGCTTGAAATTTATACTTGATAAGTGAGATCTACCCACATATATAAATATTTATGAGGGAATGAGTCCCTGAACTTATGCCTTGGAGAGAAGAGTATTTTACTACCTGGCTAATGGCCTGGGTGGCTGAATGTCTTTTGATCTACGGTGATTGTGAAATAAGCACAATGGAGGCACTAAACCTAAGTATAGGTGGGTAGATGATTACTAAACATTAGTTGTCAATCAAAAGTGGGTATTTACAAACACTTTGGTTGTTGAGCAATGAACAATGGTTACAAATTGTACCCTGAAGTGGAATTTGTATGAATGTATGGCTAATTGTTTATTCAATATTCAGGGAAGCTGTGATATGATGAAGAGCAGTAGAATTTATGAGGTGGACAGGATATCTGTACTTTAGGAACCAATATTGCACCCCATTTTGTCGTTTCTCTCCTTTGAAGAAGTTGCTCAAACTAGTTCATGGTTGGAAAGCTGGAAACAAGTATGACCTACATTCCCAGATGTTGTAGTTGGTGATATCTACATAGAGAAAAGAAGGCGAAAGATGCTATTGAAGTCTTTGTAACAAACTTTACTGAACCGCCAGGGGTAGATGATAAGTGTTAAGAAGTTCAATTTTATTGGAATTATCGAATTCATCAACAATCACATCATTGAGAGATCAATGCCTTCGCTTGTTTGTTAGTAACAAGTAGAATTTACCTCAATTTATCTTTTTAGTAAATCAATATATCTGTTGGATTTAAGTTGTAGGTTGCAGCCACCAAGGGAAAAAGTGAAGTTATCTTCTATGCAGAAATTGAGTCTGAAGGGTGTCTGTGCTGATGATTAAGTCATGGCGAGTCTCATTTCTGGTTGTCGTTTGATTGGTATTTGGAAATTGATAGGTATAAGTGGTTTGAAAATCTAGAGTTAATCTTAGTAACCTCAATGAGATCTGTTTGGAAAGCATCTATGATCTTAAATGGGTGGAGATCAATGCTTGTAATGCCAATGCATTAACCATTCATCAAATAGTACCATTGTCGATTGTGACCAATGTAACCTCTCGTAAGAATCTCGAATTCATAACGGTTTATCAGCTCTCCATGAAAAAGGAGTGGTTCAGCAGCGAAATTTCTAACTTTCCACTACTAGAGTACTTGCAAATAACTGAGTGTTACGGAGTGGAGAGTATTAGGATTTCAAGTCCCTGTTTTAAGACATTGATCTTAAAATGCTGAATGGAAATGATTGAAGCTAAGATCGAGACTCCTAATCTTAAGTATGTTTGAATATCAGGGTGATCTGGTATCATAGATTTTGAATGCTTTGTCTTCGTGAGAAGCAACTGTCTCTTTGTGCTTATGTTATGAAGTCAACACCCAATGGTTTATTGAATATATTGAACTGCCATCTATGTTTCAGAAGTTTTTGAAGCTTTTGAGTTTACAATGTCGTATAGTGGAGCCTAATATTGTAGTTTATACTTGAAGCTTGAGAGAATGGAAATATGTCCAGTGTTCTAGGCTTTAATACACACATTATAATAAATTCATGTGCACTTCCTTGATTTGATCAGTGGAGCCTAGCATAATGTATTTTTCGTCTGTATAACAACTGAGGCCCATTGCCTTTCATTTATTTTCTTTTTATATCTCATATAAGATGCATCTTATTTACGAAGGATAGCCTCCTCATCGCTGCCAATCACTACCAGTCTCATGTTGGCGACCTTGCATAACGGAATTTAAGATCGAGCATGATGTTCGGGCAGTGATTCATGATGTAAGAAGTTATTGTTTGGAGGGTGGTGAAGATCCCTATCTTCTTGATTTGGATATTTTTATGTGTATATTTTTAATGGTATAATCTTTTTTTTTTTTTTAATCTGATTGGATTACAGCTTTATTTTTCTTCTTTCTTTGGGTATTCGACAATCATCATATTGATGAATGATGAAACGGATTTGTTATTGATGTTATTAGAATGCTCTGTACGCTTGTGATGCAAATTGGCTCGTATGGTATACATTATTAAGACGACATTAAACTAGTGCACATGATGAACTATAGGAGAAAGTCTAATTTATGTGAATATTAGTCTTTATAATATGTGGTTTATTATTTTTAATGTGAATGTGTGGAGGCACTCTGTCAACTTGTAATACGGATGACGTGGCACTCGATAAAATCTCTATTCTCATCAAGCACAACGCCATTAAATTATGCTGAACTTTAATCCCTAGTTCTAAGTTGGTATTGTTACAAGTTTGTTGATCGTTGTATTAAAGGTATATTGAGATCACTTTTATTAAATGGTTATACAGATGATGTGGCACTTATAAAATTTATATTCAATTGCCTCTACTTTTGGACATTTTGATTTCAAAAAATTATCCCTTTTAAAATTTAAAAAAGTCTTAGGTGTTTCTAACATATTATTCCTTTTCCATTCATTACTTATCACGTGTATGCTTCAGCCGGTCTTAATAAAGTGGATAAAGAATGTTACGGCCAAAAAACCGGGAGGAAGGCTTAGAGCATACAATATTGGGATTGGACCATCATCAAGAGATTGATATATTGTATTGCCTGTGACGTTGAACTGAGGTATAAGAATCTTACCGACCTCTCTTTCACTCTATTTATGACCAAATTCCAGAACATAATTTTCTTTTTTCCTTTGTTTTTGTTGAAACTTAGAAAGTTTCATGCTCAGTATGTTTAAGTAATTTGTTTAATAGTTAATATTAGTTTTTACTGACTCAGGATCCTCATAGGAATACCCCCTTTGATGAGCTTGTGAAGCTAGAGGAGCTCGATAGAGAAGCGACTTATCGTCAATGCGGAAAAGAGAAAAATATCTACCATGTTACTGTATTATTGAAGCTTTTTGAGATTAATTGTAGAGATTATTACTCATTTTTGTTAAAGACTTCAAAATTTATGTTGCTAATTGCGATTTAGTTTTATTTCCGTACTCGTATAAGAAGCTGCTTTGCTTATATACAAATGAGAGAATATTCATTGCTGTCATTCCCTTCCCATCTCAAGTTGTTAAAATTATTGCATAAAGCATTGAGCACGCGGGGGCCCAGAGTTGTGATGTAAGCAGGTGAAGGTATTTTGGAGAATTTGTATTCTGGCTTCTTCACCAGAGGCTCTTTCAATTATAAAAGGTAAGAATTCAGGGGTCTACACTGGATAGTTTGCTGATAAACGGCCCTTTCTGGCCCATGGGCTGGATCCATCTATTTAAAATTTGGGCGTTAGGCTTGATCATGGCGTTTTTCCCCCAAAAAAAATTAAAAAAAAAATTAAAAAAAAAGAAAAGAAAAAGAAAGTAAAATAGAGACTAGAAAAGAAGCTAATTAAGGGCGCGCCTCTGTCAAAGAATCTACTAGCAGCCTTGCCTTTCTGGCAAAAACAAAATTTATCCACTTTTGTTTATTACAATTAAAAGTATAATAATATTAATCCAAAACAAAAGAAAAAAAAAGGGAAAGAAAAAGGAAAAAACGCAAGCCTGTTCGATCTTTCTCCGCATCTCTACGCACTTGAAAAGAATTGAAATTCTTGAAACTGTTGATACAATGAATTGTTTGGAGTTTAGTAAATTTAATTTTGAATTTTGATCAGTTCACAATCATGTGGTTTTCCTTTTGGAGATCCAGAGATCGATTCTCCTTGGATGAACTCAGGTTATTTATTTTATTTTTTTCTCAATTTATGCTCTGTAAATTAGGGTTTTGTGTTGAGAAATTTAAATATTTTAGTGACGATAGTAAACTTGTCAGTTATTTTCTTTTGTTTGTGTGCAGATATTTGACTGATCAGCTGCAGAAAGTTCAAATCGTGAATGAGTTTAATAAGGTGAATTTTATATTTATTTCATTCGTATAGCTTAAGCTGCTTCTTCATTAGTTCAATGTTCTAAAGTTGTGCATGTTTTGTCAAGGATTTTGTTATCGAGGCGCTGAGATCAATTGCTGAGTTATTGACATATGGCGACCAGCATAACGCTGCTTACTTCGAGTGAGGCTCCTCAATATCTTTGTTGTTTGTCCATTTGATGATTATGTCTCAGTTTTTGGAAATTTCATAATATCAACTGGTATACACTGTAGATTTTTTATGGAGAAGCAAGTGATGGGAGAGTTTGTTCGTATACTAAAAGTTAGCAGAACGCTTGCTGTTTCGCTTCAATTGTTGCAAACACTGAGCATTATGATACAGAACTTAAAAAGTGAACACGCTATTTGTAAGTTTGGTATTTCGAGGGTGAATCTGTTTATGTCCTGACATTGTACTATGGATTGAATGAGTTTTGGTCTGGCATTTTCTCCGCAGATTATCTATTTAGCAATGAACATATTAATTATTTGATAAGCTATTCGTTTGACTTCCGAAATGAAGAGCTGTTGTCTTACTACATATCCTTTTTAAGGTTTGTTTACCTTTTTTCACTTGTACTCTTTAAGCAGCATGCTGTTCATGAAGAATGTTATTTTTTTTTTTCAATTTATTATGCTGATTGGCATGTTGCAATTGTATGTGTGGTGCTTTTGGAAGAGCAATAAGCGGAAAACTAAACAAGAATACAATTTCTCTGCTTGTGAAGACTCAGAATGTAAGTTCTCCCCTCTTTTGTATATCGAATTGATTGCACCGTGAATTTGGTGCTGTTTCTTGTTTGCTTATTTTCTCGTTCAGATACTATTGTTAATTAATCAACAAAGGTCAAATTTGCAGTTCTTGTCATCATCGTCTTGTTCCTAGGTTGTTTGGAGACGTAGTGTGATAATATTTTGATTACGTATCCTTTTCTTTTGACGTCAAGTGTTTAGAAAAAGTATTTTGGAAACTAATAGAAATATGGATGAAGTAGAGTCTCAACATAATATCAAAGTTATTCAGTATGATTTTCTATCGCTATGCCTTTTTTTTTTTTTGGTTGGTGCTTTAGTTTTTGAGTATCCATTATACTAAATGGTACATATAGCAGCACTCTTGAACGTCCATTGCCTTGTTGTTATGTTGGATACAGTTGTTGAGAAGTTTGTGAAAAAGGTTGTAGGTTGTCATACTTAGGTAAGCATAGCTTCCAATAAATGCTTTGGCTACAATGAATGAAATCATCATGTTAATTTCCTATTTGGTGTCTGGTATTTGTTGATGTTAGTGTTTACCTGGTTTCTGTCTTTCTTTTGGCTTTGATGAAAAAAAGTCTTGCTCTATCTTACTTCCCATTGTTTAATCTGTTTCCTTGTGTGAAATTCTACATTTTCTGTTCCTAGGATGAAGTAGTTTCTTTTCCACTATATTCTGAGGCAATACGGTTTGCTTTTCATGAAGAGAGCATGGTTCGTACTGCAGTACGTGCGCTAACACTTAATGTTTATCATGGTGAGTGGTTTCTTTTCTGCTCACTTTTCCTTCTTATTTATTTTTCCCCGAAGTGAAACTATATTTTACTTGAGAAAATCTTAATTTCTGATGCCTTCTCCCTTTTCCAGTTGGAGATGATAATGTAAATAGATATATCACCAGTTCCCCGCATGCGGAATATTTTTCAAACTTGGTTTCATTTTTCCGGAAGCAGTGCATTGAGTTAAATAAATTAGTCTCGAGCACTCTAAAGTAAGAGCTAGAGTTTTTATTTTGTCTCAGTAATAAGTTGCATATGCTTATCTTCTAAATACTATCATTTGGTTACTGTGACAGAAACCCTGACCCAAACTCAACCTCAAGCATACTTGCTGCCGTGGATGAAATTGAAGACAATCTCTACTATTTTAGCGATGCTATTTCTGCTGGAATCCCTGATATTGGGAGGTTATTAACAGACAAGTGTTTGCAGCTTTTGATACTTCCATTGCTTCTTCCATCTCTACGGATGGATAATGTGAATGTATGGAACTTGATTTTCTTTGGTTTTCTCTCTCATCTTGCCTTCTCCTTCTTCTTTTGCTCCTGTTTCTCTTAGGATGCTCTAAACAGTTGGGTAGTCTGCCTTTTGATTCATATATGTGCTAGACGTTCCACTTAACTTATGTTGGTTGTAAATCTAGGGAATAGAGATTGGTGCTGTCACGTCCCTATATCTACTCTGTTGCATCTTGCGCATAGTTAAAATCAAAGATTTGGCGAACACCATTGCTGCTGCTCTTTTTTGCCCACCAGAGGCCTACATTCCACATTTTGAAGCTAAACTCAATGGCTTTACATCTGGTCATGGCTTTACTCATGAAAATCAACTGCCAGATAATAATACTGCTGGGGAGGTGGATGGTGAATGTTTAAGAGTCACTGTTTCAGACATGGCTGCTTCTTCACATGTTCATCCTCAAGATCTGGTCACGCAAAATGATTGTAATGGTTCTCATTTGGCTTTGAGGTAACATGTCACTACTTATGATCAACTTCATATGGTCTCTCTTGTGTCTTTTTTAGTTATATCATTGATAGTGCTATCATGGAGTATCCTTCCGTAATAGTATGATTCAAAATAGATATCACTCAAATTTTGTTCGTTAGTGTTTACCACATTTCTGGTTCTGTTTACCATCTTTAATTTATGCCTTTTGAGGTGCACATAATAGTAAAGTTTGAAACTGGAAAAGAAACGAGAGGTATCTGAGGGTTGTTTTGATGATCTAGCATCAATGGAGAAACAGTTCGAGAGCTAGTTCACCCGTTGGTATGCTTACTCAGAAAGCATTTCCCATCAGCATTTGCATCTTGGAGGAACCTCTGCTTTCAACCTCCTGCCCACTTACAAAACAAAAAGTAATTTGTGGCAGTGGATTTTGTTTAGACTTCATGGCTGAACCCTGATATGCTCGATTGATTGAGTCAATATCATGGATGAGATACGTGCTTGCTGAATTATTTGGTATCCTCTAACCACCTGAGCAAAAGGAGATGGGTGGGGAAGTTAGTTTCTCTGGTTGTTGGAACTTTGCAGAGAAATCTCTTTGTACCAAAAAGGATTTCACCTTTTTATTTCTAGAGATGATGAGATGAAATTAATACTAGTCTTTCTGAAAGGAATATTTCTTTCCTCATGTAACCTCTCTCTTGAACTCCTATCTTTTGTCATCATCCAGTTTTTGTGTGCAGCTAGTATTCCTTATATTTTGTTGATTTCAATGTTAGTCTTCTGTTAATATTAAATGCACCAGTCTTTTTTTTTAAATGTCTCCTGTGGACACAGGACTAACTGAAAGTCAATGATGTTGTTGGAGAACCATAATTTTTGCCATTTTCTTTGACAGGCTCTAGACACAACGTGCTTTCCAATACTTGTTTTCAGCTTCATTTCATTTTTTTAGATTTTTGCTTTGTTTTAGTGTTCCTTTCTCCCTCTGCCCTTATTGCTTATTTATTTTTGTTGCCTTCATGTAGAGTGTTGTCTTTTATTAATGGGTCATACTATATTTTTGCATGTGGTATCTTGTATGACGTAATAGTGACACATTTAATGTGTAGGGAGGCTTTGCTAAGTTATATTACAGCCGGCGATGATGTACAGGTGTTGGGCTCATTGAGTGTCCTGGCGACACTATTGCAAACAAAAGGTTATATCATTGGATTTTTTGGCTTATTTCCCTGCTTTCAATTTCATTTTCTGATAAATATTTGGTCCTCTAGAATTGGATGAGTCAATGCTAGATGCACTTGGCATTCTTCCCCAGCGTAAACAACATAAAAAACTCTTGCTGGTAAGTTGTCGTGACGATTACTCAATTTTCATAACTGAGGGAATTTCCATATAGAATCTTAAGACAAATTTTGTATGCTTTAACAATGTAATTAATTTAACTCCCACGATAGTGAAATGATTATAAAGATTGCAAATGTGAGAATTTCATGCCAAACTATGGCTCCTCTAATTCTGCAAAAATCTTGGGCATATGAAGGTATATGACCTTATAATAATACTTATCAGTCTTGCACTGTGAATATCAAGAGTCTAATATGCCAAATTTTCAATTTCCTAAGAGTTCTAGTGATTTTTAGCTAAGTAATTGACAATAAGTTTTTTCACATATGAGCATATACTATGGGTCTTAATGGTCCAAATATCAATATAATCATCATTGAATTTCTTTTTTATAGACTTTAGAAAAAATGGGGTCTCATGCTGAATGTTTATTTAGTTAAAATGTAATGCTTTCTTTCTCCCCATATTTGATTCCTGCAGCAAGCTTTGGTCGGTGAGGGCTCTGATGAAGAACAACTTTTTTCTCGTGGAAGTAGTACTCAACAGGATGGTACCAGTACCGAGCTTGACGGCTATCTACGAAGGTTGAAGGTGTGGATGTCTCTTACATTTTTCAGTCTGCTTATCTCTCTCTTTCCCCCCTATCTCAGTGTCTCTTTCTTTGCCAACCATCCTGCAACTGCTCTTCCTTGTTTATCTATTATTTCAACTATTTTTTCTCATATGCAAAAGTTTCCATTATCAGGAGATTTTTCTCAATCTTATCTCATCTGACACAATTGGATTCTGAAATTAGTCTAAGACTAGCTCAACCAGATATTGCTTGAGATCTTTTCAACTCTATTTCCTATATTAGTTTCAATATCTCTTCTTTTCAATCTTTTCTCGCTAGAAATACAACTATGCAACAAAGTTTCGTGTGAAATATTTTTTTTTATGCATTGGCTGTTATAGCTGTACTATTTTGCTTATTAAATGGATAGTCTTATTTTAAATCCATACTGTATAATTTGCAAGCTTTATTTGGTAATAACGAACTGGATCTCTTTAATTGTATTCATAAAGGTGGAGGCTTTAATTCACCTCAAGCCATGAAAATTAAAATAGTTTTCTAGGCGGTTCATGGTTTATATGCTCCACTCTTGTGCACTTTTTAGCTTGTTCAAATGTGTTCCTCTCTGTTTCCCGTCTTTCTAAATAAGAAATGTCTCTCTTAACACATTTCTCTAGATTTTGTCCTTTATATGGTTAATGTAATTTTTTTAACCTGTAATTAACAGGAACAATATGGAGTGCTATGTTCTTTTCTGGAGCAGGGCACAAGCCCTCATGTAAATAGATGTCAGGTATATTTTTCACATTTGACTTAAGAGGAATAATCCTCTCAAAGGGACTGAACTTTGCCTTCTTAGTACAATCAAATTTGAGATGAAGAAGAGAAGTTGGGACAATAAGCATCCAGTTGTGCTTTAACATATTGGTTTTGTTTAACTTTACTCATGAGAGGTTTATGTATTCCAATTTCTTTTAAGGTTGAAATTTGTAATTAATTATGTGAAATAACTCTCTAGGTGCTCGATGCATTGGTCAGTCTCTTTTGTCGATCAAATGTATCTGCAGAAACATTGTGGGATGGTGGTTGGCTTTTGCGTCAGTTGCTCCCTTATAGTGAAGCTGAGTTTAATAGCCATCATCATGAATTGCTGAAGGTAAGCTATAACTGGGATATGCAAGAGGCTTGTAGAATCACATGGCATTTTCTGTATTGACCTTAAGTTTGTTTAACATGTAAATACTAAGCTTTCTTGACAGCATTGAATGATGCTTGTTGATTGCAATCATTCAAGATTCATGAACCAAAGGTCAGTGGTCAAGGTAAATTGACTAAATTACATAGGGAACCGTGAGAATGGAGGAACACTGAAGACTGTGTAATGATAATTAAGAGTGTCCTGAATCCTGCACTTATGTTGGACCACATTAGGACTAACAAGATTAGAGTAGAATTTCCCAGATGGAAGAGAGTATACCACCAGAAATGGAAAAGACACTGAGAAAGAACCGTGATTACTGATCTGGTTTCTTTTTTTGGCTATTAATTGATGCTATTGCACTCAATGGATTGCTTTGACACAAAATTCACATGCCAACCTATACAGTCAGGGTAAAAACTTAGTTGAATGATCTTTTTTTTTTTTTGGGGTGGCTATTAATTGATGTTATTGGATTCGATGGAGTGCTTTGACGCGAAATTCACATGGCAACCTAAGTAGTAAGGATGAAATCTTAGTTGAATACAATTCGCCTTTTCTTATTGGGTGCATGAATGGATGGCAGAATTTAATTTTATTGTATATCAATTTTGATTTTCATATTTTTTTCTTTTTGAAGTACAACTAGAAATTCGTATTTGCCACAGATGTTTATTGCTTGTGCACAGGGTTCATACAAGAACTGTACAAGTGCCCTTCAGCAAGAGATTAGAGGTGTTTGGCCTGATCTACTTATAACAGTACTCTGTGATGAGTGGAAAAAATGCAAAAGAGGTATGTTACAGGATTTTTACAACCTCGAATGAAGAGCTCTGGTCTCAAATGTTTCACTAATGAGGTTGACTAATGAAACTTGTAGTAATTGAGGCGTCATCTCCACGGAAAGACCCCAAATGCATACTTTTGCCAGTTCAGAAATCCTTTTCTGAAGGTAGAACTAAACATCATTTCATAAATTGTGATTTCAAATTGAAGATTCTTGGAATTGACTTAGTTTTAGCTTTTATTATTTCTGTTGTGGTTAATTTATATGGTGGGGTCTGTTTAACAGTATTCATTTAATACATCTGTTGCATGTGCAGATGTTATTTCTGGTGAATCATCTTTTACTGCTGGTGATAGAATGTGCGAGTCGGTAAAGGTTTGTATATAATTTTAGTTTAATTAAAGCATAAGACATGGTAAATTTGTGATGTTAGAAAAATTATAATATTTGACCTGGAAAATTGTAATCTAGCATTATATTCATCACTGCGCTTTACTTCTCTGTCATCATTGATATTTTATTGCATTTCTGTTTGCATGATAATTTTACAATCTCTCTCACCCTTTCCATTTTAGGTGTTTGTACTTCTTCTTCAGCTTCAAATGTTCTCCCTTGGTAGGGTTTTGCCTGACCAGCCTCCTATTTGTCCTCCATCAAATATCCCTGAAAATTCTCGAGCAAGAGCTGCTGGACTAGATATTTCTGGTCCCAAGCCAGGCACAGAACTAAGACTTGGTAAGTTTTCTATCTATCACTAGATAAATAAGTAGACATATATATATATTAGAAGGGGGGTGGGGGTGGTGTGGGGAAGGGTCTGACATATTTTTGTGCAATTTGCCTTTATATTATTTCATAAACTATTCTTTAACTTGTTGAGAGATGATTTTTGCACTAGTCATGCAGTCAAGTATTTCATGGTCACTTGGTTGTTGCTGTATGCAGTTGATGCTGTGCCTTGTAGGATTGCATTTGAGAGGGGAAAAGAACGACATTTTAGCCTTTTAGCTATCTCTATGGGAACATCCGGATGGATTGTTCTTGCTGAAGAATTGCCTGTGAATCGGCAGTTTGGGGTTGTTCGTGTTGCTGCACCATTGGCTGGCTCCAATGTATGTTTTTTCCTTTCTTCTTCTTTATTGTTGGATTGTGAGCTCTACTTTTATAAGGTTATGACCAGCGCATCATTGATGGCATATATATTTGTCTTGCGCAGTTGGCATATATTTACTTACATAATGCTTTTTCTTCTCCTTTCATTTTATATCTCGTGCTACACTTGGATGAAAGAACATGTGGGCTCAATCAACACATTTTTGAATTTTTTTTTTTGGGGGGGGGGGGTTGGGGGTGTGTGAAAACACCTAAGTATGTTGTTATGATGTAAAATAGATAAGTTTTTAATTTTTTGTATGTTGTGGGAAATTTAGTATTTTCATTACTATAGCAATTCCTAGTTAAGAATGCGGCTCCTTCTTTGCTGTCTATGTTCCCACTTGTGTCTTGGAACCTTAGTATGATAATGATTTATTAAGCAGTTAAATCTATTCTTGTTTTCTGCATTCAGCCTAGAATTGATGAGAAGCACTCAAGATGGCTACACTTGCGAATCCGTCCATCAGCTTTACCCTTTATGGATCCTTCTAAATCTGGTGTCTACAATAAAGTCAAGTCAAAGGCTCTAGTTGATGGGAGATGGACCCTAGCATTTAGGGACGAAGAATCTTGCAAATCTGCTTTTTCAATGATTCTTGAGGAGATGAATTTACAATTCAACGAGGTGGAGAGAAGACTGAGGCCATTGTTAGACCTCGAAAGAGATTCAGATTTTTCAAATCTTTCTCCACGTCCTCCTAAAGCTCTCTCTTCCAATACAACAGCATCTAATTCATTATAATTTTCTAACAGGTTTGATTTTTCCATCATGTAATTTGTTTTATGCTTGGGGTGGGAATATATTACTTGTCTTGTCACCCTTTTATAGATAGATGTATATAATGTAACCATCGATAATCTGAGAAATGTAGATTAGCACCTCCTAGTTAGTCACCATTCTTTGTATACTAGCTTTCCTTGGCCTGATTCATAAGTTTTATCAGCCATTTTCGTTAATTCTTTTAACACCCGAAACCTAGGCCTTTCCTTTTTCCTAATTTTTGTAACCGTTGTACCGTCGTTGTATATTTGAGGCAATCACATAGTGAAAGTTTTTGTGCATTTCTATTTTTCTTATTCATCTGTCTATCAATCTATGGCACAGCTTTGGGTTGTAAGAACTTGTGTAGATAGTCTTTGGTTCTTTGATGACTCTGATTGTGGAATGAGTTTTGCATGAGACCAGAAATATGATAATCGAATAGCTCATGTCTGATTTAATACCTTAAAAGGAATATTTTAAAATGAAAAAGGACATTCTTTCCGTCCATCCATAAATAGATATCGAAACCTCTTCTTCTTTTTTTGAATACTGGTTATGCACCAGATTCTTAGATTGCACAGATATTTACAATTACTATTATAGCAGATATTACATTGATATTTATAATCAGATATGCATAATTGGAACTTATATGATTATATTAAAATCTATGAAATACATGTCTAGACAAATAGTCTTTACAGGCGGGGATGCTCTTATTCTACTTGCATTTTGTAAGGGAGAAAAAGTTATAAATATGTAGTCCTCACAATATTTTTGTGGGTGCTTGAACTGCTGCCCTCACAAGCGTGATTAATATTTAGTCCCCACTTAGGCCAACTTCGGCCAAGGGCCTAGTGGCACGAAACTCTCTTCACATCTAGATCCTTTTTTCCTTAGAGAGCATTATTTAGTACAATAATTTTAGCTAACGTTATAGTACATTAATATTCCTTAAGTATGTACCCTTATGTTCATTTAAATAGATGGAATTGATTAATGAAATGAGATTTGATTGTTCAAATTTTGAAACAGTGAGGGCCTCCTTATCTATATAGACAAAACTTACGAGTCACCATTTTAAGCGGAGGAAAACAATTCAAATTTTAATAAAAACTGTACGATTTCTTTTCTTCCAAATTAAATGGTAATTGATGGCTCACTAATTGGAACAAAAAGTAGGGGACCCAAGAGCTGTATATGTATATCTAACAAAGAAAATGTGGCTTTGTAATGATGAAGCCCAACTGAGTAAACATTTCTTCAACATCTCTGCACAGTTTTTAAAATAATAGGCGAAGGTAGATTTGCAAGAAGATAATAATCATAGTCTAAGAATAATACAATTGTTAAATAATTGTAGCGCTAATATTGCAAATAAAATTCACCTATCATTCCCCCATCATAGACCAGAAGCTTTTTTCTAGTCTATTAGCAGGACACTCGAGAGCTTTTCTAAAGCCGGTGCAAAAATAATTCTATTTATCATATTTTATTTAATATCCAACTTATAAAGATGAAATTATTGTATGTTCTATCATAGGAGGACAGGACCCACTTCCGCCGTTTGATGTAATCATATCTTTTGATTTACTACTATGGTCAAAATAAGGATGCTTAAAGATGGAAATTTGATCTAAAAAGTGATGCTGGCTTCTAGTGGTGTGTATGCATTGGAAGTCCAATGAAATGTATTTATGGGTATGATTACATACTCTTTTCTTGGTTATGATGATAAGAAAAACAATATGGGCATTGATTACGGTCAAAAGGAGCAATGTTTTTCTTAAGAAAAAAAATTAAAAATAGGGATACTATTATTTTACAAGTAATTAATAAATAGCAAACATTAGCAGTGATCAGTCATCAGTGAGTTCCACATCCTCTTCCACATAAAAATCTTTTATAATCCTTCTTAACCTTACAATATATATTCTTCTCAGTGCATTGAACTTCCGAGAGATTATGTGTTTTAAAGTGGCAATGTACCAAATGATTCTTTGATTTGATTATCAAACCATCAAATCATTGTAGAAAATGAACTGAGCATGAGGCTACGTGGTTTGAAAAATCTACAATTGGAAATATATACTGGTTACGTAAATGGTGATGCATATTTCAGGATGATCAGTATGAGATCTTCAATTATTAGGCAGTTAATTACAATATCATAAGGAGAAGACATTATTTTTTATTGTGTAAAGTTTCTCAATATGGTTATGGTCCCAAAACGTTTGTTGTCATTTTGCTATCACTGGATGGAAATTGTAAGTAATGGTTGGGGTGCAATAATGCTTTTCAAAACATGGGGAATAATTTGGTATTCTTCTATAAATTAGGGGGCATAGTAATAGTTCTCACCTGCTCGAGTGTGAGGACCTGTCTGACACAAATTGTGAGCTTCTGTAGATATTTGATCAAAATGACAAATTTTTGTTCTTCAAAACTTCGGGGAAACGCAAATGAGAAAAGTTACAGGCATAATTTAACACTTCTAATAATAACGATGGACCTGTTTGATACAAAAAAAACAAAACTTGATCCTATTATTATAACTTTCTAATCAGACATTTTAACTAATAATTTAGCATATGAGCAGCTAACTCAATTGATTTCGCCTTTTGTGTGGGAAGCAAGTGGTCAAAGATGACTTTCCTCACACGTATCTTTCGACTTTTAACGAAAACACTGACTGTTTTTTTTTTTTAATTTTTTTTTCCTAGTTCGAGAGAAAAGCTCTTAATCAAAGAATTTGGATTAGGAACAACATATGTAATGATTGCTGAGCCACAAGTCCTATTTCGGATAGATGCATTTGGATTTTAAGCCTATTGGGAAAATCAGTATTTGGCCGATAAGCATGAAATAGAAATATGAAAGAAAACATTGAAATCTTATAAGACTTAACTGAACATGGAAAGAACAAACACATCCTATTTTGAAAGTAAAGAGTTGCACATCTAAAGATACATTTTACAGAAGTCCCCTCCCCCTTAATCTAGCAATGCAATTTGGATTTTCTTGGGGAGGCATGAATCCCCATATCCATAATTCGCAAAAACTTTGTCATTTTTACACCCAAAACATAGCCTAATTTCTATACCCCCTTCCTTCCCGCCAATTTTAACTGCTTCCAAGCTTGTTTGAAATACTTCTTTTAACCATTTTTCAAACAAGCTGTTAAGGAAAAAACGGGAACCAATTAGTACCTCCTCTAAGACTCTTTCTTCAACACTGAAATTTACCTTGTTTTGTCGCTTGAAAATTTCATCAAATGACTCCTTCATCTTCGCCAAGAAAAGCCCCGTGATCTTTCCATCATTGGAAGAGTTTCGATTGAAGACGAAACGATTTTGGATCAAATCAAGAAACCCATTTGATAGAGCAGGATTGATTATGTTTTCACGAGTTAAATCACTCGAAATTGGGCTCAATTCTCTAGGTTTTTGTTCACTTTCGTCATCCTCATCATCCGCTTTCATGTTCAAATCAAGAGTGTTGAAACTTGACTGCCTTGAGAAGTCTTTCTTATTGCCACTGCTCACATTATCAATAGTCACTGAAGTTGCATCTTCCTTTTCATCAATTCTTGGACTCTTGGTCTTGTTGGCAAATTCCCACTCAGCCTTTCTCTTGTGATCAAAATTTTGATTTCTTTCGTTGACCTTCAATGTCATGTTTATCACAGAATCTTGATTCTCGATCCTTTCTTCGTAGTTAGAGGAGTCACCTTTTGTTAAAACAAAGATCACTTGACTAAAATTTTCAGTTTCAAATCCATCTGCAAGAATTTTAATGAGCTGGGGATCAGCCAAATCAATATCTTCAACCAAGACCACCAACTTTTCATAATTCTTCAACTTCCTCATCAGCATTTCAGAGTGTGAACTCACATCATCATTTCTTTTCCTCATGTCGATGTGAAAAAGCAAATCAGCTGACCCGAAAACTGATTCTGCTATAGAAAGTGCCAATCTCCTTTTACCAATTGTGTCATTCCCCTGTAGAAGAAACCAAGTTGCCTTCTTTGCTGATTTGCATTCAACCAACACTTCTACAATTGAATGAATGCTATCGAATTGCCAAGGGACGTTCTCTTGCAACACCTTGTACAAATCACTTCTTTGCAACTTTGCTGAATCTGACAGCTCAGAGTTGCCAAGAGCAAGAGTGATTTTTACTTCTTTGCCTTCATTGCTCCTCAGAGAATCCAACCTTGGTTCAACACCTTGGGGTCTTCTAGTACAATTACCAAAATTGAACTCAATAGTACTACAAGACTGTTGCCTTCTGAATTTAGCCACAGAATTGGAGCTATTATGAGGCTTCATTGCTGATTCTGCAGAGGAGATTGAATTCGAATCCAGGAAAATGCTGCTCTGATTTGGCCACCAAGGATAAGTTGAGGCATAAGAGCAGCTCTTTCCAATTAAGCTTTGATTGTTGTACAAATTTGAACTGAATTGGCTTTGAGTGTGTCTTCCTTGGTGCAGGCTGTGGCATAATCTGTTCCATTTTCTCCTCAACTCTACCAATTCATCCTGAAATTGAAGTAAATTTTAGAGAACTTTTCAACAGAATGAAAAAAAGTAGATGACATAGATATCATTTTATTTGTACTACCTTTTGATTGACATTGTTGCTACTATGTGGTTGTAGCCAAGGGGGCAGGAGTTTTTTCTGGCCTGATTTGAATAATTGAGCTTCTTCTTCGTAGTTGGAAGTGCATTCTGCACAGCAGTTGAGCTTATGATCTTCTTCTTCCTTGATTGCAAATGGCTTTGTTTCCCATACTTGTGATGGATTCTGGGAAAATGTTAGCCTTGATTCGTGCACACTGGAAGCAGAACCATAACTTCAACATCAATCAAGTGGATTTACAAACTCTTATGTGCAAGTTGATTGACAAACTTTATGTGCAAGTAAGTCACATGTCCAATTGCAAAATCACTCTTAATAAATACAAAAATAGGACAATAGTCTGAAATAAATATAAAAACAAACATATTTTGAGGACTTTTTAAATGTCTAATTAGATGTTATTAAGTGTACGCATTTCGTTTTATTATGAAGGGCACTTGCTGTCAAAACACCTAAACATAGAAAACATTTCTCTTTTTTTCGTCTTTATTCTCTCTCTTCTCTCTGTTGATTTCTGCTAGTAGAAATCTGAAATATGCAGAGGCTAGCTACGTGCTGACAAAACAAAGTAAAAACATAGGGGGGACAGTGATTCCTATCTGTCTCACCAACCATTACTTTTCACAGACCACGGTTGTTTTGGCCTCATTCAGGCCATAAACTGAAAGCTTAGAGACAAGAACAGGTACAAAATCAAAGCTTCAGAATACGACCGGCAATGAAGAATTTACATATTTTTACCATTTTACCAACATGCATAATAAATTTATTATTAAAAAAAAGTACAGTTTAAGGCAAGAGATAGTTACCTGGAAGAATGAAGACTCAAACCAAGCCCACCAGAAGGAATAGAAACAGCTTGAAGTGCCCATTGAATCTCCAATGGAGGCTGCCTCATTTGGCACTTCATGTATGTCTGGTAACTTGCTGTTGCCATTAACCAAACCCTTGTGCTTGAAGCACTGTTACAGTTAGAAACCAGCTTTCCAACTTCTGAAACGAGATGATTAATGGGATTGTAACAAGATACAATTTCACCATTAAAATTGTTGTTGTTATTACTTTCTTGTTGATCAACTGTCCACTTCAAGTCCCCAGTGTAGATAATTGCACCACCACCGACAGATGTAAGAGAATCAACTTTCCTTTTAAGCTCTGTGAGGTTCATTTCAACTTCTTCTTTTTTCATGAACCTCAAAGTGACTGGTGCAAAATGGAACTTGATGACATGAGTTTGTTTCAACTCTGGAGGAACATCTCCTCTTTCAACTCTCCCCATGAAATCCAAAACAAGAGCTTCGGTTATGGACAAACAGTCACCAACTATCACTGTGTTCCTTCTTTTTTTCCTCAAAAAGACCTCAAACACGAGCTTGATGTCTTCTTTGTTAACAGAAGCTGGCTTTTGAGAGGAAAAAAGAGCATGGTTTTGCCAGAAAGTGTTAGGGTTTATGAAATGATGAGCTTCAGAAGAAGAAGGGGAACAAGGAGAGGAAAAAACTCCACCACCAGATGAAGTGTAACACTGAAAGACAGAAGAAGCTGAAGAGTCCTCTATGTGATTCTTGATGGTTGTACTTGAGAAACCAGCTTCTCTCATAACCCTACTGACACTTGGATCATCAAGAATTGATATTATGAGCTGTTCTAACTCAACCTTGATTGTCAAAAGAGGCTGTTGCTGCTGTTGCTCAATACAGCCTCTCCTCTGATGAGCTTGTGCTCTTTTGAGAGCAGCAATCAGTGCGTTGGAAAGAGAAGGCTGGCCATGGAGCAGAGGACCAGGAGTTGTAGGGAGTCTGTTGAGGGCCACATTGAAGCAAAGCTCAAGAGCTCTGCATTGAAGTGGATGTGATGCTTGATGATGTGGCTGATGAGGATGATGAGATTTGAGACAAGCCCTTCTTAAAAGACTGGTTCTTGAACTCAACAAAGTAGCAGCAACATGAAGAGGAGTGACCTGTGCATGGCCCCTCCTTCTTGCCAAGCCAAGAGAGTGCTTCAACACCGAAGCAGCCTCAGTTGTTAGGGTCTGCTGAACTGCACAAGCTCCTGAACGCATAACTTAGCCAAAACCCCACCCCCAAACACCCCCCCCAAATTTAATGACACTTTCAACAACTCTAGGCCTCAACTTTCTTTCTTTTTTTCCTTATATATTTTCACCCTCACCCGCTCACCACCCCAAATTTTTTCTCCTCTTTGTTGGCTATAGAAAAAAGCTGTAAGCTTAGCTTCCTCTCTTGTGCTTAAGAGGAAACAAAAAGTCAGAAACTGAAGGGAAAATTACAAAGAAAAGGGTGAGATTTTTGAGAGATGAGCTTATAAGAGAGAACTGGGTATAGAGTTTTAGAGAGACCATGCTAGACCAAACTACCTTCTTTATACTTCTTGATGTCGTTGTGTAATTATTTTGTTATTTTGTTTTTTTCCTTACTTTAAACTTGCCACATCTTTGCTTTCTCTCTCTTCAGTTAACAATTACATTTTGCACCACCTTTTTAATCACCCAATGTCCCTCTAAAGGGTAATCTAATGTGTCGCTAGATTATGTTTTGTTAATAACCATGAGGTGATATAAAAAGGGTGGCTTTAGTTTAGCATTAATTTATACATTCATGTTGTTGGGACTTGCAAGTATATACATACACACACTCATATATATAGTAAAATGTTAATGGCATGATACTGAAGTCAGATAAAAAATTTAACCCAGACGATGAAAAGCTGCAAAAGAAAGATTTCAATCTAACCCTATTCTTAATTTAATATTCAGCCATACAATTAAAGAACATCTAGTACAATTTTATTATAAATAGGAATGCAATTAACTCCTTTCTGCTGTGTTATTTTTATGCAAATGGGGTTTCATAAAAAGGGTCTAATAAACATGACCCACAATTCAAAATTTTACTCAAAGTTCACAGAGAGCTCCCCTCCTTTTTCCAGATCACACCCCTTTGAATGGACAGACAAAGCCAGCAGAAATTCAAAAAAAGTAACTAAAGAGAAAAGGTGGAAAAGAAGCCAGAGTGTGATGAGATGAGAGATAAAAAAGGAGAGTAAGTAGAATTGTTATACTTTTTTCAAAAAAAAATCAATAGGTTTCTTTATTGTAATGTATAAGTTAGACCCGTCACTGTTTCAAACATGAACATAAAAATTGATTTTTCAGCTTGAGCCGTTGAATGTGCAGTCTTTTGTTGCTTATTTCTGAAACTGATCTCAATTCTCACCATTAAATAAATCCCAATAAATGAAAGCCGAGAGAATGTTTGATGTCTCCAAATAAATAAATATAAACACTAATAAAAATGGTTCATTCCTAATGGTCCACTATATGTTAGGGTAAAATCTGAAGTCTTTGAGTGTTCTTTTTTAAAATTATATGAGCATTTGCTTTATATGTAATTAAATTAGATTGATATAAACCACATGGATTTTTATTCTCGGGCCAATCCTAGTAGAGAGACAGCATTTTATTCCCCAAGTACCCAAAAAGCAACGCTCTGTCTGCTATCCTACATAGCATTATTGGCTCCTTTTTCTTCATCTCTCTTCTGCAAAACTGCAGAAGCAATGACCTTTTGTCTTAATCCTCCATTTCATTTCCAACAAACAACATCACTTTAAAAGGCTTTTTTATTTTGCAAACCAAATAAAGGAAGTTAAAAAACAGAAATGAACTGTTATTGCGGACAAAATTTAAAAAACTGAAATGAACTGTTATTGTGGACAAAATTACGTCCACATTTCATGCTCATGTAATGAAGACTATTGCCGTGTCTGCATCTGCTTGTGTAGACCAAAAAACAATATGGTCTGAAGAAAGAATTTGACAGTGGACTTTTGGTACATAAACTTTTTTGACTACTTTCAAATCTCTTTTTTACACTCACAATTATCCAGTTGCGTGCTTTTTACTGCCTGTGCTTAGTTGCTTGCTATTAATCTACAGGAGGCTGAAAATTGAAATGTGGGAAAATTAATTACATCATGTCATTGCTTTTTATTGATCTATATAGGTATATCTAGCTCTTTTAATACTTTTCTTGCGGTAAACTTGTACATCAACCTGTTACCTAGGCTTGAGAGGAAAACTAAAGGCTGGCCAAAAGAAAAAGGCCAAAACAATAAAGTAATAAGAGATGGGCAGAATATGACGAGGTGATTTCAAAAACAAAAAACTTCAAGATAATGAAACATAACCATTAATGGTTGATAAATCGCCTCTCTCTCGAGTTCAAGTTTCTTTTGTGGGTGCATGCCAAATGCGAGGAATGATTATTTTTCAAATGAATCATTAAAAAAAGATACAAGTAAATAGATGAGCAGTATGGGCCTTTGCCCTCAATATATTATCTTACAAATAAAAGAAACAATGTAATGCATGCAGTGCAAAAATCCAATAATAGAAAGAATATATATGAACTAACTAAGCTGATAAAATGGTAAGCCACGAGCATCGTTAAACAAATTTATTTCTCTGAATATGTGAGTAGAAAAAGATATCATCATATCGAAGATATGAGAAACATGTATACAATCGTAATATCTAAAATAGTCATTAAATTGAATATTTAACAATAATAAAATCAAAGTGGATTTGGATTTCCTTTTGAGGATATCAAAAAATTAAGAGTGAAAAAAGTTAATTGAACAGGAGACTGCTTGATATATTGTAGAAACTACGCGTGCCTTCCAAGAATAGCATCTACACTATAATGTATAAAAGTTAAATTATTCAAAGGGTTCTTTACTTCTTTTATTTTCCCAAGTTTTATAGAGAAAATTAAATTAAAAAAAAAAAGAGAGCCAAAAGATAGAATTTACCAAAGCAAGAATGCCCCTTTGAATGCATTTGGAAAGCACATTCAAAATGTTAAAGCTTGAGAATACCAATGATTTATGACTGAATAAAGTTATATTCATCAATTTTTCCTATACATATCGATCATAACGATATGTTTTCTAGAGTCCTTCCACGAAAATTTTGTAATTTTTTAATTACTGAAAAATACAAGTTTATGATACATTGTAATCCAAATTGTGCATGCAATAACTCATTTGCACATCTGTATTGTCATTATTAGTTTTGCACAATTAAACAGCGGCTCCATTGAAATTATTAAGCTTACAATAGAAAAGACCTCTTTGGTCAAATTATAAAAAGTAGAAAAAAAATAGCATCCACTCAAACAAAGTCTTCCGAAATTGAACTTTTATTGGATAGCAATTAGCACTTTTACAGTTGAAAGTCATAGATATCGTCTAGGTTAACTTAAGGTGAAAAGGTGGAGCTTGGATTAGTGGCTAAGCCAAGAATTTTATTTAGGAGGCAATTGAACATATCATAAATCTTAGGAATAGTAATTATTCCAAAAAAAAAAAATTATTTGCATATTTTAGAAGAAAAGTTTGAAATTCCAGGTAAGCTAACAGTTCGAAATATGAAATTTTAATTTTTAAACTTTTAATTTGAAGTCCTTCCTCGTATTAATTAACATCCTTCAACAATTAATAATATTAATATGGCATCCATTAACATGAGCTGGTAAATTGTAATATGTTAGTAGTATATGGTAAGTGGGGCACCCGCTTATAAATGGAGCACTCGAGTGCTTTGAGTAATGATGATAAGGTTCAATTTTTTGGTGAATGGCCTTTAGCTAAAGAGATCATTGTGGTGCTCAAATCATTGGGACATAATATATCAAAGTTTTAAAGGTGAGCAAATGAATTGGATTTCTCTACTTGGAAGAAAAGTATCCCTTTGTGGATTAATTGATGAATTGCTCAATTCCTTTGTGAAATGAATGCGACGTATTTGGCTTTCGAATGATTTGGTTTGCTTTTTTACGAACATATTTTCAAAAAAGTAGGAAAGGGCAATTTTTTGAGCTACGTTAATTACGACATTTAGGCCCACTAACCACAAGATAAATAACAAAAATGTTTCTATTGCCATGGTCATTATTCTTTCGAACTACAATTGCTTTTCTTCTCTTTTTTCTTTTCTTTCTTTCCTTTCTTTTTTTTTTTTGTTTTGGTTTGTAGGTTTCTTCATTGAGTAACAGCAGCATGGGAATTGACTTATTTGTGACAAAATATTATTTATACAAATTGAATTTTTATTTTTATTTTTATTTTTTACTCAGAGTTTATTATTGGGCCGAGTCCACCTCTGTAGAATAAAACAATATATATATATATATATATATATAGAGAGAGAGAGAGAGAGAGAGAGAGAGAATTAACAAAGATAAGACAAAAATTACAAAATAAAAAGGAGATGATTGTAGGGTTAGGAATTGTGTCGTCCATTGAGTTCCAATCTTTTTTTTTTTTTTTTTTTTTGAAAAGCCATTGAGTTCCAATCTTAAACAAGTGAGAAACATAAAATTTGTGTCATTAAATTGAGCCACGCTATAAGACCAAGCACTTTTATGCTGCAATAAAATGACAAATAAAGCAACTATAACTGTATCAGAACCACTTACTGTTAAAAAGTATATTAATTCTCAATATTTTCCTTGGTATCTTTATTCCTATTTTACTCATGATGTGGTAAAATTCATCATTGAATGATAAAAATTTCTAACGGTATTATAATAAAAGATATAATAAGTTGAAAGTTAATAGAACTGTTTGAAGAATGAAAAATTTTGATGGGTTTTGAAACATGTAAGGGGGGACAAACAATTAATTAATTTGGACAAATAGCATGAGAGATTTGATCATTTTCCAATCAGGTTATATTCAGAGAGAATTCAAATATGGGTATATAGACTTTTCCAATCAGTTTCCTTTATGAGATTAGCTTTAATGTCTTCGATAAGTACTTAAAACTTGTTTAAAGTGTTAAACATGACCTCTTTGTAGATGCAACAATATAGGTCTCTAAAGCAATAATATAGCAATGGATATAAAAGTCAGGCTGCTGAAATTCAAAGATGTAATACATTCCCTCTTGCCGCTGGCATGACCCGTATTGAAAAGGGGATTCGCTGGACTACTCCTACTTGGCCTTGGGTTAAATTAAATACAGACGGTGCTACGAAATCTTCAGGCAGGGCAGGAGCTGGTGGGCTAATTCGTGATTACAGAAGAGTTTGGCAGACAGGTTATAGTGCTAACTTAGGCGTTTGCTCAGTGACTTCTGCTGAACTATGGGGTTTATTTCATGGATTATCTATTGCATGGCTTTATGGTTTCCGTAGGGTGATAGTGGAAGTGGACAGCAAGTGTGTCATGCGGTTAATTACTTTCGAATCCTAGCCCCCCGTTAGTGAACACTTTACTCTCATTCAAGCAATCCAAGAGCTCTTCCGTTGTGATTGGTTGATCCAAGCGAACCATATATATCGGGAAGCAAATGCAGCAGCAAATTTCCTTATTAATTACAATTTTTCTGATCCTTTAGGTTTTCATTACTTTCAGTTCTTCCCTTTAAGTATGCTTAGCATATTAAATAATGATGTTTCTGGAGTTGCACACTCCCACTTAGTATTGCCTTATCTCTTTTAAGAACTCTTTATTCATAAAAAAATATATATAAGTCTCTAAAAAAATTACAAATATGATATTGCAAAGGCGAAGAAAAATAATTCAAAACTTTTGGAATGTGAGGAGGAAAGAAAAAAGAATAAGAGAATGTTGGCTGGTAGGCCTCATCACTTTGGTTGTAATTAAGGTTTATATATATTATGGGACCTACGATAATGCAAATTGCAAGAAAATGCTTTCGAAAATTACAATCTAATTTTGTTTTCATTCTACTGAACTCTGCCAATTTAATCCAATTCATTCCTGACTTCAAAAAGTGGAAAAGAGCGCGTGCAACTTTATACAATAAATGTGTCTGGGTCCGGACAGCAGCACACTACGCATATCATATCATGTGTTATTTTCGTAAGCTCCATTTTTTTTTCCTTTTTAATCTTTTGCTTTTCTTTTTCTTTACTTCTTTCCAAATTCCCAATTCCTATTTCTCTTCTCTCATAACATTCCCATTGCTTTTCTCAAGAACAGGAGTAGAAGTGTGGCAGTGGTTGGTGTCCCAATGAGCGTGGCATGGAGACTAGTGAGCACTGAGCACTACTGTTCCAATCCAACGACATTATCACATTAACTTAGTTTTAATACAATTTACTCTTGAAATTTTTTAAAAAAATTAATAATATTATTACATACGACCAGAGTTATTATACAAAGTTTACAATTTTCATACATATACAGTCTTTACGAATACCAATCAATAGTCATATTGATCACTTGCGTTATAAAGCTTAGCTCTCAACTTGTAATATTATAGAAAATAGCATGGGAAATAAATTTTGTATCCCATGTATAAATACAATATATATATATATATATATAGCATTACTCATATATATATTAACAAGTGTTTGACAATAAAGATTAATGAATTAATTCAAGCATAGAAATTAGAAACCCTATTTAATTAAATAAATTATTTTTTATTTAATAATTCTATACATATGTGCTTTAATATTTACAGTTCTTGTTTCCCATATTTACTCGTATGGTATTAAATCTTTTCACTAATTCTGTTATATAATATTGATTGTTGGGATTAATATTTAACTAAACTCATACTTGTGGTAATCAAGTTTATATGCGATAATCTTTAATTATATATCTTTCATTAAATTGTTTACATAAGATGCTTAAAAAAACTTTAACTTTTGTTATTTAATATTGTTTATATAAGATGCTTAGATATTATATTATTCAACCAAAAAAAAAAAACCTACATAAGATAAAAGTAGACTTAATTATTAGATTAATGAGTAGACATAAATTGATTTTGAGTGAGTGGCACGTTGATCTTTCATCGAGACATTTGAGTCCACTATTTTCCACCTATCAACCTATATATTCGACACCCTCTTTTACTAATCAATGTGAAACTATTCATCAATGCTGCCAGATACTAAATTCAACCCATAGCATGAGTGCTCCGATAAGCCTGGTGTTTAGAAATTAGATATTCGGGGTCACTAATTTTTTTTAAGACATTAATATTAAATTTTTTGCTCAGTGAGTGCAATACTAGAGGAAGTTGTGTCTCATTTCTGCAGAATTAATTGGCGTTGCCATAAATGCATGCACGTGTGTGTGTGTGTGTGTGTGTGTGTGTATTTGCTTCTCTCTCATCAAAAGGAGTTGCGTCGTATACATAGATGAGTAATATTGCAATAATGAGTACGTATGTATCGTGTTACAAGTACTACATATATGAGGAGTGGGGTTATGCATGCAATTAATCAATTAACTTTTTCTCCATCAAAATCACTGAACCGCATGCAATTATTAACTTTTGCCATGCATGCAAAAGGCCAGATGCAGATAGCTAGCTTGTTCAATCATCAATGTGATTTATAATCACTCTGCAGATGATTCCAAGCATCATTTGACGACAAAGTACTAAATTATGAAACACTTGCACCTTTTCCTTGGCATATCCCTAATCCTACAAATAGGGAAAGAAAAAAAAAATATATATATATATAAAATAAAAGATCCTCTTAAACAGATTGTACCGCTTGAAAAACAAGAGATCTTATAACAAATATTTAACCCGCTAATTAATAGACACATATTAACTAAGCATTTAATGAATGAAATTAATTTGGGTCAAATCCATGTATTTAATGAGTGAATTTTTGTTTATTTGTATCTTTTCATAATTGTAGTGCGAAAAATGACAGCAAGGAGGAACTTAACTCCAATAAATTCTAAAGAAATTTTACCCCACAAGAAAATAACAAATTTCTTTCCACAAAAATTGAGAAATGGAAGTAAAAATGTCCAAACTATATACTTTAATCTAATTAATCAAACTGCCCCTATATTTGGTGCATATTTTAATATCTGTTATTGTTTATATATATATATATAAACTTAAAAGAATATAAAAACTAAGATTGGAGAGATAAATGGAGTGCAAATTGATAGATGATAGTAAGCACTAGACAGACAGATGGTGGAATATTAAGTGAAGCGGAAAAGCCATTTTTTTATTTTTTTGGGGTTACTGAAATCAAAGGAAATGATTAAAGTGGGTCACCAGAAAGCAAAGAAGAAAAGTGAAAGAAAACAGAAAAAGAAAAGGCATGAAATGAAAGCATGTAATGTAATGTATGTTCTTTCTTCACCTCTTTCTCTTTCCCTTAACAATGACAACCTAATTTTCCCAAAAAAAAAAAAAAAAGAAAAAAAAAGAGAGGAAAAAAAAATGACAACCTAAACCGCCATCATTACTGCCACTCTCTCTTTTTATTGCCAATCCCGATACACATAAATCCTTTATCTCCTTTACCTTTCTATGAAACAAGCATATTAATTAATAAAATTTAAAAAATTAACAAAATGAAAAGAACAATTAATCCACCCTTATCGCATACATCATCTTCGTTTTATTAATTTTCAGAAAAAATTATATTAAAATTACAATGTTTCATATTTCAATTCTTTTTTCATAACTTTTCATCCTAAATAGCGTGGTATCGTATGTGATGTAGCAATTCTCAAATAAATGATAATTATCATACATAATTTGATCTCATTACTCTTTACAATGGATGTAGCATTTTTGGCTATATACTCGTATTGAAAGTAAATGTTGAAATTTCCCAATCCAGTCTCATCTGTCCATCCATTAAATTCATGGATTTGGTCAAATTAGATTAGTTCTAAGTACTCCTCCACACACACGCACACACACGCGCACACACATCTCGTTCTTTGAAATTTCAAGTTATCACGGGCCGTTTCTTTCATGTGGACCAGACTTTTCCAGGCCCATTTGCACGAACCTGTTTATATGATAATAACATGTGGTCCTTATATTTTTACAAAATCAAGCCTAAGAACACAATTTGCAATTTTATTGACGCAAATCCCTGCATGCACAAAGTTTTCTTCAATTTTTTTAGCCGGTTTGAAACAACTTTTTAAAGAACACAAATTAGATAAAAATTAAAAAAAAAAGATATTTATTTGGTATTTGTATTTGAAGTTGAGTTTAGAAAATTAAAAAAAACATATGGAATTACATATGTTATATTCGTACAGAAAGTTAAAAAAATATGGAAAAACATATGTATGTATGCATGTAAGTGTGTGTGTTGGGGGGGGGGGGGGAGGGCGAAGGGTCTTTCTTAGTGTAGATGACCTCATTTTTTTTTTTATGCGGGCACCTTTTAGGCCATGGTTTAAGAGTAAGTTTATATTTAAAAAAAATGAGGACGACACCAAAAGATATATATAAGTGAGTATTATAAGTTCGTAGTTATATCACAAATCATGACTTGTCATTGTAACATAAATTGGCAAATTGATATGGATGTTTTGTTGTTTGCAAATAGATTTGACTGATAAATTCTCTTTCTTCGAGTATTAATAGAGGTATGGGGTTTAATTTCTACTCTCATCAATATTGAGATGGGGTTAGGTTTGAGATCAACGGCCACTGCATTGTTGTCATTCCTTTGTTTTGTAACTTGATAATATGCATATGGTTTTTCTGACAATTTAATCGTAAATTTCAGAATAAAAATGGTCCAATATAGGTGTCCCCATGAACAGGGAAATCACATATAATTGATGGACAAAAGCTTGCACTGAACTAATAATTGACGACAAAAGGCTTCGCTCCCCTACCTCAGCATCCTCTCAATTAACTCAGATGTAAAGAATGTCAGAGAAATTGCAAGCAACGTATCCAACTTTTTATGGGCATGTACGTCCTATCTTCGAACAAGTTACAGAACAAAACAAACAAAAGCCTAGCTAGCTACCTAAAACCGTATCATGCTTACGGCACAAACAGGAACGTAACAATTACAAATATTCTTTGTCTGCAAATCTGTAAATGGGGATGTACTGTTCAAAGCAGACCCTTCGAAATGCGTGTTATGGGTTTAAAATAGACAGTTTCATATATGGAGCGTGAGTGTTGGTGGATTGACTCAAATCAAAGAGAGAGACTTCTTCTTATACAAAAATGTTTTAAAGCTCTACATAACCCAAAGCAAAGCAATAATAGCTTCATTATTATATGGTTGAGTAACGTTACACTCACAAAGTTAAGCTGTAAATTAATTTTATATATCGACATATAACTGAGCTTTATACAAATTAAGTCAAATAATAAGGATAAGTAATCGTCTAAATATGTCACATCTATTAGATTACACAGTTCGAACATGAAGTTTTATATTGTCATAACTATATCACCAATGGATGAAGGTTTCATTTTTTTTTTCAGTGAACATTGTCTTTTTGAAATCATTATCACACAAAAGATATGCCCAATATTACAAGCAGGTAACAAATATATCTCATATCAGTTTGTTTTCAAGGCATTAATTATTGTCCAAGAGGATATAATCACTGTGCGTAATTTCATGTAGCTACAAGAACATGAAAACAAATTGAGAAAGAAATGAATGAAATGAATAAAGAAAACAAAGACGCGACATCTGTTTGGTGTTTGTAATTTCTGGGGTGAGACTGAATTCAAAGATTCTATGAATTAATTCACATCGATCATCAGCAGATTTTCAGGGAATCAGAATTGAGAATATATATGCATGCATGTACCGTACACGCGTGACTGCCCAATTGGCCCATTTTGGAGCCTCTGAGAGTGACACTACTGACGTGCGTTCTTCAACTGTAGTATTGTTCTTATACATTACCATACTCGACTATTTTAATTTCCTTGCATTTACTTTCCTTTGAAGAAGTTACATGTAAAATACAAATTCTCTAATTCAACCTTTTTGACGATGTGGAAACGTAAGAATTTGATTGATAAGAGAAATAAAGTTTCTGAATATTAAAAGTTTTATTGAAAATGTTTGAATTAGCAAAATTGGAGTTTTGAATCTCTTTATATAGTAACCTCAAATATCGTAAATTTATCAAAATAGGTAAATTTAAAATATTATTTTTATAATAAAATTCTCCTAATCTAAATAAGAAATCCAAAATAAATAATGCTCAAATCCAATATCTAGGAAAAAAAAGATAAAAATCCTAAAAGAAATAAGAAAAATAGGAAAATAGGAAAATATCTTAAAATTAAAAAACAATTAGGAAAGAAGTTAAATTTCTGGCTTGGCCATGGAGCAAAATGAAGCAACAATTTTAGATTTGGTTCATCTCGTTGCAAGCTTTGAAATGGTCCTAAGTTATGACCTCCAGAAGATACCCCATGGGGCAGAATGAAGTAAGTAATTTTGTGTTTGGTTCGTCTCCTTCCAAGTTCGAAATAGTATATTATACATCCAAAATAGACATATGTGGTTCACCTCGTCACAAGTTCGAAACGGTAAATTATACACACAAAATGGTTGGATACCTGTATATTATACACCAAGTTTTAAAATAGTTAACTTGTAGTTCAAGTTATGACTTTTGGAGAGTACCCTACCTGTTTATGTATTCTGTAACAGTTCGGACCCAACAACCAAGTAGATATTGTTTGCTTTGGGCACATGATCCATCACGATTTTGTTATTAGGCTTTGCAACCCAAAATGTATCTACTTAGTTGGGAGAGCTCCTAACTTATAAACAAATCTAAGAACTCACTCGCTAATGATGTAAGATAGTACATACTTCTTCTCTTGAGGATGGGATATCACATATTTTGTTTTCCTTTTTAGGCACTGATTAAGGTTGCACCTATCAATAGATTTGCAATTGTAATTTTGAAAAATAAGAAAAGAAATCATATATGTATTATGATGTAGGTGTATTTAAACATATTTACGTATAGAGTAATAATATTTTTTAAAGTTAAGATACAAAATTTATGTTCAAAATAATGCAACACATGAAGTGTCATTCACTAATACTATGAAATTATCATATTAATAATGATAAAACAACAAATTGTTATCACACACATAACAATCACTTATTTTTGACGCGTTAAGCGTTGCGCTAGAAACAGATATATGGGACTAAAGGTAATAGGGATAAAGTTTTAGAGGCCAAGATCTGAAAAAAATAATTGGATTAGGACAAATGTTACAAATGTTATGATATTTTACTTTTGCATCCATATAAAACTATTTAAGATCACATTAAGAAAGATTAAAGTACAAGATTATGTGGTGGTCGCTAATAATTAATATTACTTATGTTACCTTTACAAATGTCGATTAGTTTTGAAGCTTTTTGAATTTAAGTCATTAAAATAACAGTGCTCAGTTTGCAAGCGTACATCCATGATACATTCCAACGCACCAACTGTTGTAGTCAAAAGTTTTCTCCACCTTTAACACCTTTTACAGGTCCTTTATTCTGTAAAAAAGGAATATAAAATTGTTATACAAATCATGCCCAAAGAATCGAATCAAGAAAAGCTTTTTCGTATCTAGTCACATTTTTATCTTTATGGCCAAGTGGGCTCTCATCGCTAAGTTAATTCTCTTGGAAAGAAGAATATACATTCAGATCTAGACAAAGGAATAAAGGAATTTTAAGTATATATTTTTAATATATGCCCAAACACTGTACAAAAAAATAAAAATATAAAATATGTTGTTTATTATAAAGTATCAATTTCATTGGTTTCAGCCAGATTTATGGCTGTTTTTGTATTTCTATAAATCTTGGTTTTTGATCAAGTGAACACAGTTGCTTCTTCTATGATGTTAAACCACTTTTTTTTTTTTTTTTTAAGTTTTTTGTCCTTCAGTAATGTAGTTATTGACGGATTAAGTAACTAAACATCAAAAACCCCATGCAACCAGAAAAAAATATTAAGTGAAGAAACGACAAGCAAATTGTATATATGTGAAACAATAATTAACACGGAAATGTGAGAACATGCCAAAAATAAAGAAGAATTGAAGAACCAATTGATCTCAATGAAATTTCTTTAAAGTTTGAATTAACACGCATGAAGTGTCAAGCTGACATCCGAAAAATGGAGAGAGAGAAAGAAAGCAACAAGCGTGAAGTCCCAACATTTTTTTATTTTTTCAGTTAACGATATAGTTTATAAATATACGTCCGATAGGTCCTTTAATTACTTATATTGAAACATCAAAATTACGGGCCAAAAAAATATTGAAATTTTAACCATCACAAATGAGAACAATTAACTTCACGTCAAAGGGTACTCCATTTATTTCTGTAGCATGCAGCAATTTATTTACACTAATTTCTTCACTTCATTTTTTAGGCATTAATATTCAATAATAACTTATAGGATGTCGTTATTTACAACGTTTTAGCAATTACGACATGTTTGAGGAGGATTTTGGTTGAGCGCTGAATAGTTTAACTTCTAATGAATCTAACAACATCTCTCGGTCTAGTAATCGTGTATCCATTACCACTTGTATGGTATTAATATATATCCAGATCCAGTCATCTATTACATACCTGTCGAGATACAAGTAGATATTAAAGAAAAATATAGAAAACGCAGGAACCCAAATGATAAAATTCATAAACGAAAAACTTCACCGTGTCTCTTGTGCAATATTGATATTGGTTTTGCTTTGATGGCTCATCTTTTGAAGCAGCCAACATGGATTCTCTTTGCTGGTGCAAAACTCATCGCTTGTATCGAGAGATAGTACTAGATTCTATTTTCACATACACCTTTCCTCTTTCATCATTTTGTTTACATCATACATATATATAATTAATTAATTTCTGCTTTTGCCATCTTTTAATGTTTTATTTGTATGGGAATAATGACTTCTCTCTCCTTCTCTTTCGTCATTTTTTTGAAAAGCATTTGATTCAGCTGGACTGACCCACTCCCACTGTTAATCGTCATCATTGCAACTCAGATGGTGTGGGGATGGGCTGCTTCTATCTTTTCTTCTTTATTATTTCTTTTTCCTTTTCGATACTAGCTACTTCTTTTATTGTCTTTTTCTTTCCATAAAAATTAAAAAAACTTATAAAGCTTAATTTGGGAAGATATCAAGAAAATGAATGGAATAATCAAGCCAAATTTACAGAAATAGCTTAAAATTAGGGCGAATTTGTATATACAAGTACCTCAGTTACTATTTTTCTTGTATTAACAACAAACTAAAGGTGAGTATTTCATATGGGTATACTTTTAAGTAATGCATGTCTATTGTCTTTCGATTACTTGTCGCCCGTCAATCGACTATTGATAACCATCAACCACTTTTCTACGGCTTTTTTAAAACTGTGGACTACTTGAAGACATTTATGTTTGAAATGGTCGTCGGAAATTTTTTTTTTTTTTGAAAGAGATAGGGACTAAAAAAATAAATTTGCGTCGGGATCATAATTTTTTTTAACTGAAATCGAAAAAAAAAAGTAAGTGGACTAAATTTACAAATGGGCCAAATTCAGGTCTTTTCCATAAATTTCTCAAGAATCAAAGTTTTATACTGTTTGGGAAATAAACAAATGAATTAAAATCAAGCGCCGCGTGTCGATAAATAGATTTTAATGGTTGGAAGTTAACTTCTTGGGGTATCCGACCTGCATCAAGAACACCCTCAGATAGACTGATACGCAGGGTACGCCCTACCAAAATTAAGAAATTGACAAAAATACCCAAAAAATGATCATCACGTGTGCTATTTCAGTTGCCCATAAGGAATATTTGATTTGATGGAATCAAATCAAATATGCTATGTCAAAAAAAAAAAAAGAGACAATCAATTGTGAAAATCAACAAAAATCATAAGCAGCCCCCAAAGAACAGTGGTCCTTAGTTGCCATAACCATTATTGTGCAGATAACTTCTGCAAAAAGAACCTTGGACCACTTACAGTATACGCCACGTGCACTAAATGACTGCACATGTCTAAAACCGTCTTCTTGCTCTCCAAGCATATTTCAAACGGCTAAAAAACTGCCCTAATGATAAAAGGACATGCCACGTGGTAAGGTACCCATGTTGTGATATATAAAGGCCAAAAATGTTTAATCTCTCTCACATGACCTCATACACCCATACTCTCTAAATTTTATCACCAACACACACACAAAACCAAGGGGCTGAGGTCTTCTTCAACCTCCAGCCACTACTTTTTCAGAGCGCTTGCAAGCTCTCATCACCAAAAAAGTCCAAATAGCTGACTTGAGTGTCAGAGTGTGATCGCTCATTTCCTTATTTTGCAGATTGGGAGGCATTTCTTCAAGATTTCCAACTCTCATCCAAGCCCCTCGCTACTGCCATCTTAATCCTACTCTTCTTCAGCCCGCTCTAAGTGCAAGATAGCCCATACATTATGGTTCAGTGAGGTACCCTGAACCCCCTTAAAACAAATTCATGGTTTTGATGAAATTTTACCCATCTTCCCTGTAAACTAAAATCCACTAAAAACATATCCATTTAAATTGAAAAAAAATTGTAAGCTATGTGTTCTCACTTTTCATCAAGAGAACTTCTATCCTCTCTTTTGAGCCTAATCGACATAGTTTTGTTGAAATTACTAGGTTATTATGTGGAAACATAAAGATTGACAAAAAAATAGAGAAAAAAGTTTTTGAATAGTTGTAGTATTATTAAATAATTATGAATAACAATATTAAGTTTTTGAGGTTTTTTTATACTATCCCAAAATATCGTGAATTTATCAAAATAGGCAAACATGAAATATTATTATATAATAAAATTATCCTAGCCGCAATAAGAAAAACAAAATAAACGGCACCCAAATCTAATATGTAAAAAAAAAAAGAAGATAAAAATCCTAAAAGCAATTGGGAAAAAAGGAAAAATATCTTAAAATTACAAAACAACCATAAAAGAAATGGAATTTTCAACTTGACCATAGGGCAAAAGGGCTTATAAAAGAAATGAAAATTTGAAAACTGTATATGATATCACCCAGAAAAGTACTTGCAACCTAAGTTATGAATCCGAAAATGTACTATGTTCATTCTACACAATCTTCCTACGTCGCTAGCCAGGCACTGCCAGAGAATTCGGCATACTTAAAAAAAGAAGAGCTAATTGGGTAACGCCGTTATAAATAACACCCTGCATACGTAGTGTAGTAGAGAAAAATACAGATAACAGAGTGAACTCACTCGAGCAGTTGCTGCTGATGAGTGCCTTTCAGCGTTTCTCATTTTGGCTCCAACATATGAGTTATGACATATTCTGCTCAGAAAATTCTCATTTCCAGCTTTCTTAACTGGACATTTCCTTGGCCCAAATCTCATAATTGTTTTGGGTCCTTGCAAGGCCTAGCTGTTCCCTAACTATCATCAATTAAGTGGCCCATTTTCCCTCTCAAATTCTGGGCACTCGATGACAATAAATGCATATATTCACACAAAGTATCAATCATAATGTTGGAAGGGGAGAAGCGAGGTGGGTTTTAATTTTAAAGACCGTTGCCATACAATTTCTTTTCAGAAATTTTTTTTTTGTAAATCTACAATTTCTTTTTTTCTTTTTCTTTTTTGTACAATACATATATTGCTACGGTAAATTAAAATAACTCAATTCTTTTTGGAACAATTCATTTTATTTTGATGATATCAATGTTAATTTCCTTATAGATGCTAGGCAATCCCGTACTTTTTATTATTGGAGGGAAATGAATCATAATGAAGGATTGAAAACGAAAAGAACAAAGTATTTCATTTTCTTAAATTGTCGTATGATTGCTTATTATTATTTTTTTAATTGTATGGTCTTATTATAATTGAAATTAAGGTAAATCATAAGCTCAGTGTACTTGATAGTAGCGATTTCGATTGAGATGAGAGTTGTTATCTGGAGGTGATAATTTATCACAAAATCCGTTGTCATGAATGGATTAACTTTGTTTAAAACTTTTAAACATTTTGCCTTCATTTTTTAATATGCCACCACTCACCAAGCATAAAATGCTCAAAGAAGTAAAATTAACGACAATTATTTCTTATTCGGTGATCGGGAGAAGAGTTTGACGTATTTTTAACTTGAAGCAGAAAATAATTACTTTTGTCAAACAAGACGCCGGGATATAATTGTTTTCTTTAATTACTGATCAATCATCGCCCAAGACTTAAAAAAGGCCAAAAAAAAAAAAACTATCGGTGGATAAGACAAATAAATTATTGAAGTTAAATATAGCATTTGCCTATCAGCGTCGGTGCTCGGTGGCACTACTCACCATGCATATGTTAAGCCCGTTGATTTTTAACATCATAAAGCACTTGGATAATGGATTAATTTTTTTTTCACTCAGTGATCGAATATGTCATGATGTGTGTCACATGATTTATGGACAAAAGTACTAGGATTATGTCGGTGTTTATTAATATCACAGAGTCCAAGAATCATAGGAATTGAGAAATTATTATTTGTACAGTAATTAATCAATAAAAAAATAAGTGTTTGTTTGACATTATTTATGAATGAGTAGTGCTAGAGAGAGAGAAGCACGAGAGAAGGACGAGAGAATTTTACTCTCTCTCTCTACCCACTCACTCTCTCTCTACTCCTTTCTTCATTGTTTCTCTCGTCTTTCTCTCGTACTTCTCTACACCAAGCATTTTCCTTTATGAATGGTTATAAGTATTTGTTTAATTTTATAATTTTTTTTAAATTTTTTATTGTGCTGTGATTATTTTTTAAGTAGAGATTTTGAAGAGTAAATAAATTATTTTGTTTTTATTACTAAGTTAAAATATTATGTCTTTAGGATAGGGTTGAAATTTTTTTTTAAAATATTAAAATATATAAAATATTATTTACTTATTTAATAATATTATTTTATTTTATTTTTCATAATATGACTTTAAGAAAACTTGTCTACTAAATTAATTTTACAATTTTCAATAAAAACTCTAGTTGATACCTATACAGCTAAAATATGTTTGGTAAAAATTCTATTTTTAAAAACTTTAGTTAAATAATATTTATTTAAAAAATTATACCAAACAGAAAAGTTGAGTGAGATGGACATTATATTATTCATGAACTCATCCAATAACATGTTCAAGCATTCAAAATATATTGAGCATATATTCAGAATTTGTTCAACAATCTCATTAAGATAATCTAAATATTGTAAATATTTCCTATAACAAGTATACACAAATACATCAATAAAAATTATTAGTTTTATGATATCTGCCAAGCTTTTCCACCTTTCATATTGAATTTCTTTATCCTTCCAAAGAACATAACTAGAATGAGAATCACTTTCCCTTGGTTACTCCATCTTCCAACAAATCCATACCATGCATCTTTGCATGAGCTATCAGGTCTTAATTGCCTTTTACAACTGTAGCCAGTTGAAAACCCAACATTCCCATATGCACTGCCCAAAAAAAGAATCATAAAACTTCATTTTAGATCAGTAAATAAATCTTAGATGATAATAAGCTAGATTCTCTCTCCAATATAAATTTTTTTTGGGACAAATACTTTTTTAATCCTTGTGATTTAAGTATTTATTTAGTTCTCATATTTTAAAAAGTATCTTGATATACCCATGTTATCAAATATGTTACATTCTAATTCTTTTTATCTACTTTTACGATAATACACTAGCAACAATATTCTTAATATAAATTAATTTACCTATAAAAAAATTTAATTATCAAATGAATCAATAATTATTTATTAACAAATTAACCAATAAATATCAGTATGAAAGAAATAATATTTTTTGTACCTTTACAATAATCTTGCTAATAATTATTTGTAAATAAATTGATATCAACCAAGTTAAAATAATATTTAATATCCTTTCGACAATCTTATTAATAACTGTTTATATAAAATTTTAATTTACTAGATTAATCTTAAAATAAAATGATAATATAAAAATTTGCATTAATTTTTATTTTGTTTTTAAGGATAGTTTGATGAATTGATTTTTTTTTCTTTTCATTAATTATATCCCTAAGAATATCGTTGCAAGGATATTATTATGAAAAGAAAGAAAAATTAAGAGTAAGAAAATAATATGTTTAACAACAAAGATATCTTGAGCTATTTTTTAAAATATAGAGACTAAATGGGACATTAAATCAAAATATATAGAACTGAAGGAGTATTTATCCCAAAATTTACTATATTAAACAAAGTTGTATAACCAAATTATAGCTATACAGCTTTGGATAGTATAGAATTTGAAGTTTATAAATGCGGACATACGTAGTGAGTAATTGTGAAGCTACATCATATATAATATGAACTCACCTTATAACTTCTATAGTGATGTTAAGCGCGTTGAAGTTGAGGGGGTCTTTCTTCACTTTATCTCTCTCTGTGATGCAGACTAGAATGATAAAGATCACCAAATAAGAAAGTTGTGAGAATATGAAATTCTGCACAAAAGTCTTCTTCTTATTTTTCTTTTCTTTGCAATTTCTTGAATCTCCTTCGCGATTTCTTGAAGGCAAAAATGCTGTGTATGGTGGGAGATACCTGGAACACGTTAATGTAATTAAGAAGAATTTTAATTTACTATTTATTTAAATATGAAATGTTGATTTCAGCACATATGTTAGTCTCTAGGAAATAAGTAAACTAAAGCCAGTAAGACTAATTAATCAGACTTTTAACGTAAACGGGAAAGAGGATTCAAAGTTCTAGATCGGCCTGAATTTTCAAACAATCAAATTTCTATATACATATTATTTGAATCTTCAAACAATAAAAAATTCTATGCTTTTAACATCAAAGAATACAAAAATTAATGGATAGAAAAGAATTATCAATTAGAAATATAAGAAGGATTCATTGAACTATACCTAATATAATTGGATTCAGTTCGTACAAAAATGTTTGCCCTTAGGTTATTTGACATTATGCTATGATATGGTACAATTGGTATACGTTCATAAAAGAAGACGATTGGGTATTGAAAATAAAACCCTTCATGATAAGATCGTGAAATTTCAACTTCAATAATATTAGACATAAAACCACGTACAAGTTTACTCGAATCTTAGTTTTATGAAACGGATAGAACTTGGCCGTTATTGATAATAGTAAGAGTAATCTCTATTTGGTCGTCTGGGTTCAAGACTATGAATCTTTTGAATAAATTAAGAATAATACAAAGAGTTTAATATATTTAGTATTTCTCATATGACAAGGACAGTCAGTCGAGAAAAAGATAAAATTAAAGTAAAAAAAAAAAAAAAAGAAAAGAAACTGAGCGGACGAGAGAGTGAGAAAAAAATACTCACATCATGACGACAAAGAGCACCAAAATTGCAGGAGAAATGATTGAAATATCAAATACAGATTCGCCTGTGTGCCTCGAATTAACAACTTGAAACAAAGAAGCAACAAGTTTCTCAAAGAAATTCCGGCCGTCCGTGGCTTCTGAATTCCATTCCAAGGCACAAAATAGAACCAACTGAACAAATATGAACCCAAAAACAGTAATAGCCAAAAAATAAGAATAAGCCTTAGAGAGCAAATGGCGATAAATAATCTCTTTTGAATTTCTCAAAATGTAATCAAATTCTTCTCGATTTGTGATTTTCTTCAAAACCCAGATCACAAATCGGAGACAAGATGGATACAGTGTGTTTCCAAGAAGGCCTTGTGGAAATAAAATCAAAAGAAGAAGTGCATTCTTCTTGAAAACCATCATGTTTTCATTTGTAGGAACGAAACCACAATTTGAGAAAGTGGAAGCAGTTGTGAAAACAGAAAATGTAAATATCTGAAGACCCTTTTGCTTCAAAATTTGTTTTGCACTTGGAGCAAGGCTTGTGTACAGAGCTACTAAACTAGAACCAACTACGTGAATCACTAAAATATAACCTAGTACCACATAAACCAAAACCCTAACAGAATTATACTTCAAATTATCATCATTTGATGACATTCTATGCTCATTTTCGAGGCCATTGTTTGGCTCCTCATTTGTTATATACGAATGAGAGACAATTCCCAGTTCTATTTGGTGGGTAAACTCTGTTGAGTTTTCACTAGAAGAAGAAGAAGATGGTGTGAGGTTTGGGTTGATTCTATTTTCAAACAATTGATTTAAGGAGTAAAATTTGGATCTTGCATGGAGACCAAACATAGAAATGAAAACTTCACCGCCCACAAACATCAAAATGGTCATAATAATAAGCTGAAAATTTGAAAATATTTCCATTTCAACGGTTGACATGCTAGAGCCTGTCATAGCAGAAACAGAAGTGAAGAACACATCAATGTTTTTAGGGCTTATTAATGAAGAATCTCTTGGCTTTGAGACCCTCAAAATCAAGTAACCGACTGAAGAAATTGATATGAAATAACTAAGTTGAATCCATAAGGGGTTTACTTTTAAAACCAAGAAACGAATTGAGGACAAAAATAAACCAAGAAAACATTGGTGGAAGCAAGAGATTTTCGCACTAGAGAAGTGAACAAAAGTAGAAGCAAAGTTGCGCATCTTTGCAAACATTTTCTCCTGACGAACTGGTCTATGTTGTTTGGAGAGTGGGAAAAGAGAGGTGGGTTTTAAAGACCATTAATGCTAAGAAAAAATAATAAAATAATAAATGAACCAGGAAATGATCATGGATTGGACAGGGATAAGATTGAATAATTCGCCTTTATTATTATTTTTAAATCATGATTGGAATATTGGTTATCAATTATTCTTCTTCGACTATTTATTAGTAATATATGAAAGGGCAGATTATTGAAGGGGCATATCGGGCATGCATGTGCAATAATAATGCGTATTGTATGGTAAATGAAATGAAAATTCAATTAATAGCCGGTTTATGTACTAGGTAGGACAGCCGTACTGTATATCTTTAGGTCAGATATATCATGTATATAACTAATAATGGAAAATAATATAATAAAGAATAAATATATATTAATCGTACAAAAATAATAAGCCTAAATTTAAAAGAGAATTTAAAATTAATCATTTCATCTATATATACACTGACTACACATTCAAACAAGAAAAGTAATTCCTTACAAAATTATTTTTTTTTTACAGTCTTTGCAGTCTTATTATTGGACTATACAATTTAAAACACATCTACTTAGTTAAAAAAAATTGAAATTTGTATAGAAAACTCATTTTTACTGATAATGTGAGATATTATTTTCTTAATTAGAAATCTAACCTTTCCACTTGATTCATACTTACCAACGGCCGAGACATTCATTTGAAAAAAATGCTCCATGATTATGCATTCTCTTATTGTATGATACATCCATTGACAGTTATTTTACTGCGATTATTTTTTGTTTAATAATAAACTGTATTTTGAAAGATTAATTGTACTTTGTAATTTTTTCAAAAAAATTTAAATTAATACAAAGGAGGGGTTATTTCAACTTAAAATTTGACTTAAATTTAGACATTTATATATAACCATTTATTTAACTCAATCCAAAGGCTGAGATATTTGCTTTTTTGACATTTAACCCTATTAAAAATAACTCCAAAAAAAAAAGCTGATATGGTACATTTAATTCTTCCTTCTTCATCAAAATGATAAATTTTCACTTAAATTGAAAAAAAAAAATCCCGATTCTAGCAAATCGTAATCTTCTCAAATTTAACTCATAATCTTTCCAAAGAAATTAAGACTAGCATACTAATGATTTGAACAAGAAGCCAACATATATCTATTTCGACATCGAACTAAACCATGCTCACAGTTCTTTTCCTCTTCAGTTCATCTTTATCATACATCTCTTCTATTAATCCGCTGTTTTCCTCGCAGTCAGTTTCGGCCTCTCGAATCAACAAACCTTCGAAGGATCTAATCCAATTACTAGGTTTATTCATTGATGTTGCCAGATTTAATTTCTCTTGTTGACAGCAAAAATTGATTTTGATCTACGTTTAACAATACTTTGAAATACTAGGTGATATCAATTGTACATGCTTCTTCAAAGAATTCGATGCTCCGTATCTTTAAATACACATATGGTAAATTTTATAACAAGGAATTTGACAGTAGGTGTACTTCATTATTATCAATTAAGTGCGACATTATATAAAATTTGAGCTACACTTTGGTTAGACATCGCATATGGCTTGAGGCTTGCTAGACTCTTTATTCTATTCTACAGCTCTTGAAAAAGTTGTAGGTGTTTGATAAGAATTTCAGAAAAGATTTACAGAGAGAAAATTTGTTATTGGTAATTATATCCGCTGGAGAAGAAGTATATGAAGTTCTTGCTTTCTCTCTCTCTCTTTTTAAGTTTAATGTGTCATGCGAGCTTTTTATTTTTATTTTTTGAGTTATTTTTAATAGAATTTTAAAGCTACAGAAACAAATATCTCAGCCCCTGGATTGAGTTCAATAAATAATTAGGTATTGATGTCTAGATTTAAGTCAAAATTTTAAACTAAAATAACTCCTCATTAACAAAAGAATACAAAAAAAAACTACATTTCTTATAAACAATTAATTAGAAGTTAGGAGTGATTAAAATGCAGCGGACTTAGCAAAGCTCATTGATCAAAAACTAAAAATATACTGGTCTAGTTGTCCAAAATTGTTTAACAATTTTGGTGAAAAATGAAATATATATATATATATATAATCATTGTTCTTAAAAAGGAGAGAGGATATTTTAACTTAAATTTTTTACATAAAATTTGAGTCACTGATCTCATACAATCCAATAGTAGAAGGATTGACACAATCAAACGCTCTTTAATATCTACTATTGAATTGTATGATATAAATGGTTCAGATTTTATTGAAAAACAAGTTAAAAATTTAAGTTGAAATATCCCTTCCCCTTTAAAAAGGGATCAAAATCATTTTTTTAGATAAATCATGCACGATACATGTATGAAGATTAAATGTATAAATTTTCAACTCATGGGCCATTGAGTGGAAAGGATCATCAATTATGCTCTAGATAAGTTTTTTTTTGTTTTAATATCATTTTAAAAAAGAAGTTGTATAAGAGCATGTCAAAGCCATCAATTAAAACGTTAGGATTTAATTAGCAAAATTTAAAACTATACATGATAGGGTTGACTAGCAAGAGAAACTATGGAATATTAAATTTACCAAAAAAAAAAGAATAATTGGGAATATTTAATGTCATTTATATATGTGATGTTATGTTTATTCAATTAGGATACTTAATTTACATATCATATGTTAGAAATAGAATTTTATCATTTGTAATTTAAATTGTAAATGATAAAATTTAATAATTAACTATCACTTGAATATATTAAATAATGACATATCATTTGTCACATTGGTAAGACTTAGAGCTCTATATCTTTCTATGATAAATACTAAAAATTTTAATTAAATAAACATAACATTAATAATATTTAATGTCCATGATTGAATCTATAATTATCAAATAATTTAGGGAGACTCGTCATATTCCTAGTACTTTCTATTATTCTTACAAAAAAACATGGTAATGATCGACACTGGTGATGGAATTATGATGGTGATCCAAATTTGTATAATAAGCAATAATTTCGTCCAACTTTTCCTAAATCTAATTTGCCTTCCATCCCGGCATCCCCCCGTGTACAAGCCGCGTATGGTGGGACCCCACATCCACTCTTCACGGTCGGCGCAGATAGCAGTTGAATAGGCTGCAACTGCTAATTTCTCGTTTTAAAATTCAATTATTGTTCATTATCAAATTAACGAAATGTTCGCCAACAACTACATTGGGCCCTTTTGTCCCCAGAGCTACATCACCGGACGGTTCTTAAATAAGAATTATCTTTGATTCGCCATTTGAGTTCGAGTTTTATGAAGGTTAGAAAATTAAAAATTTAGTTTGAACTTTACCTACTCTCCAATCTTTTTAAATAAAATAAAGTAAAATAGCGAGTGATTTTTATGTACTTTTATCAAACTGACCACTTAACTTCGAATCCAGGGGAGGTAGGAGCTAAAAATTCGTTTTGGGCTTTATTCATTCTCTCACCTTTTTTATAAAAAAGAAAAAAGAAAAAGAAAATCTTAGGGCCATTTTTATATTGATGTGATGTGATTTTATATGTATGTATGTCTATATATATGTATGTAAAAATCGATACTATATAATAATTGTAGTTCTTAAATAATAATTTTAACAAATATAATCAAGATGTAATAAGTTGTTCATAATAAAAATATGGGAATAAAAACAATTTAACTTCCAAACTACAACAAAGATATAATGAGTTTTTTATCATAAAAAAATGGAATAAAAATCAATTTAACTTTCAAACTTTAATAACAAGTGTTTATTAAATACACTTTAACGATTAGCTTTCTCTAAACGAAATTAGAATGGTATTAATACAGTAAGAAGCCAATTGAAAATTACAAATTAAACTGTGAAAATTCGGCATTTAGGATATTATTGTACTATACAAAAATTTGAGATATTATTATATTATACAAAATCATGATAAGTGACAATGGTTATGGAAGTTGTCCTGAGGGATTTCCTTAAGTAGTATTTAATGTCACTTATAGCTAAGTAAAATTTCTCCACTCGTCTACTTGGTTCCACCATTTTGTTACTCTTTTTTGTATTGGAAAATCCTCTCTCACATACGCGTGCACGCACATGTGTGTGTGTTTTAATGAGGGTTCTCACACATTATTTTGATACTAATACACTGTATGATATAATAGCATTCTCATACTTTAGTAAAGTATGACAGTCTTACAAGATAACGATATATATACACATACATACATACATACATACATACATAATTTTTCTCTAATGAGAATATTCTTATTTTAACAAAGTGAGGATGTCACTAATAGATAAAAAACACATATTTCAATACACTAATATATAAAAAATATATATATTTTAATATACTAATAAATAAAACAACGCAAATTTCAATTCACTAAAAAATAAAAAAATACAGTTTTTAATATATTGAAATATGTGTCTTTTATATTTTAATGACATTCTCACTCTAAAAAAGTGAAAATGTCCTCATTAGACAATAATTATGTGTGTGTGTGCGTGCATATATATATATATATATATATATATATATATATATATAGAGAGAGAGAGAGAGAGAGAGAGAGAGAGAGAGAGAGAGAGAGAGAGAGAAAAGGTTAACTATTTAAGCAAACAAAAGAATTATTGAACTGTCTTCCTTGGTACTGTCAGCGTGTTCAATTCCTCGCATAAAAAAAGTACTTAACTATACCAATTTTATACTTTATTTTGGAGAATTATCGAGAAAGATGATAATATTTGGAGGATGTGGTCATCTCAAAGGCCTTATGTTATTTTTTAACTCCTCAAGAGGCCTTAAGTTAACTCTCTCTCTCTCTATATATATATATCTCAAGTGCTACGTTGAGCAACAAGACCATGATAAATATTCAAAAGAATTATTCCAATATTATTCAACTTAATAATTTGATAGTTTGATTCAAACTTAATAGCAATTTAATTTTTGACCACAAAGATGCTGCCATATGTAAATGATATGCCAGTATTCTTGAATTTAATTTATTGCAGTTAAAGACAACGATATTAAACCAGGTTATTATTAATATCCTGAAAAGTTAGTGCAATATTTTTTTTTATAAAGTGTTGCATGAGAGGATTTTCCCACAGATCTTAAAACATGAAGAGAAAAATGGTTACTTTCACCAAATAAAAAGATAGTTTTGGTCATTTTACTAAGTTATAAGCCTATCAACTATATTTTGTACTTGATTTCAGCATCTATAGTCTAGAGTTAGTTCATGGTCATTGAACAATGATCTTTAATTTCAATTTTGGGTCATTAGACAGCTGAACAGATCAAGATTCAACCTGGTGAAAATCGACTCTCCAGTTTTTACTTAAACTCATTGCCAAAGGAAACTGTCATAAGTTGTTCTGAAAGGCATTCTGTTGAGAAACTGTATACACTGGAAGGTGTATGCCCCGACTTTCACAACATTGCTTAGTGGTGTGTGTGAAATTATGCAATCATCAGCGATCCTAAATCCAAATAGAGGAAGCTTCAATTGCAATCTACCGTATGAAATTGAGTCTAGTGGTGTGTGTGAAATTATGCAATCATCAGCGATCCTAAATCCAAACAGAGGAAGCTTCAATTGCAATCTACTGTATGAAATTAAGTCTACAAATCAAATTGATAATATTTAGAGTTTCACATACCAGTGGTCTATCCCTCTTGGGAAGAAGAATTAAGTTTCCTTTTAAGGATCTCGTTCTCCTTCCTTAGTTTCATTATCTTCAACTTTAGCGTTTCAACACTCCGAACAGAAGTCAAATCTCGATTCTGCTCAGCCATCTTTGTTCTGTTCATCAATACTGCAATACATATTTACACACCAGAAGTTACAAAATTCTGATAACATGAACCTGAAGTCCAATAACAGTGAAATCCTATTCAAGCCATGCCCTCAAAATGGCTCCACCAGGAGTTCAATTAACAAGGATATATATGTTTATATGATATGTTTTTTCGGTTGGCATTTCAGAGCTAATTAAGCAAGTACCCAGCATCAATACTTACTTAAATATGAAGTTCACTTAAACTGAAATCCCAATAATTTTGGTTTGATAGACTAAACAATCACCAAAGAGATTTGGATAAAAGAACATACATTCCTTTTCCAAGTCCTGGACTCTCTTGTTCAACTCATTTTTCTCTTCCTGTTCAAGCAATAGACAGTCCTTCAAATCCTGAATTTCAAGATTATCTGTCACAATATATATATAATTAGCAAACATATCCTATAGCTTCCTACAGCAAATTAATAAAATCTGGTACAGAAAGTCACTAATTCACAACAAAAAGCAAGAGCTCACATTTCATTTCCACATCAAAAGTGACTTGATCCAACCTTTTTGCCAGAGTTTGCATATGCATTTTATGAGCTGCTAAATCTTGGTGGAGGTTACTTATCGTTGCTTCGTTTGTCGCTTTTTCAAGCATTAAGCTTCTAACAAATGCAAAAATTTCATGCTCTTAGAACTTATGAATGCTACATACTTGAGCAATGCAATAGTAAGTTGTATCCTATGTACTTTATTACCTGATTTGATCCTCAAAGTCGCTGGCCTTTGCTGCATAATCTTGCTTAATCGAATCAATGACCTTCCTAAGTTCCTGCTCAATTACTTCCAAGTTCTTAGTTAATTCAAATTAGACTCGAAAAACTGTGGGACTGGGAGCCTCCAATCAAACTCACATATTCTTTACTGAGATGTTCATCATTTACTCGCTTCAGTTCCTCTTTCAAGCTCTGGCATTTTGCTTTTCGTTCAAGCTGCATTCAATTCACATTAGAGTTACATAATTAAAATTTAGGACTTTAAAAAAAAATTGGTTCTTTCATCGATAATTTACTTTATTTTCTATAAAATCAAGGAATTTTTCACTAAAAACTTTTAATAATAAAAACAGAATTTAAATTATAAACCTGATCCGCCAGATTCTCTAAAGATTCCGTATAACGATTTCTCACACGCTCATTTTCTGGAAAACACAAATTGGAGAAAAAAAAAACTGAATTTTTTGTTTTGATTTTTTTTAATTGAACGCAACAAAAAAATAGACAAATAAACCTTTTTTGAGAGTATTGCAAGTGATTTCAAGCGCTTCTCTTCTCTTAGTTTCAGCATTACAACTCGATCTCAGGAATTGAACTTCCGAAATGGCGCGTTTGAAATCCTGAATTTGATGAATAGGAAAGTGATAAGTAAATCCTTGTTTAGTTTCCGAGAAAGTGTAGGAAAAGATGAAAAAGTTACCTCGTAGATCTGATCGAAATCGGAGAGTAGCGATTCCATTCCATCGTCACTTGTTGCCGCCATTTTCTGTCTCTTTTTCAAATTTCAAGTACTCTATTTATTTATTTATTTGAAGCCCTTTTTTGAAATACACACACATGGCCTCGAAGCCCATAAAGCGAATATGAATATTTCGACCTTCGGCTCTGGGCTACAGATTTTATGTGCTCTGGGCTTTTTCTAATCATCAATTACCCCATGCTCTTGTAAATGTCCCCCTTTGCCCTTTTCAAAACAAATAAATTTTATTTTATTGATATCCCCTTTTTCTAATTAAAAAGCAATAACATTCTATTGATTTACATTAGACTAATAAAATTTTCAAAAATAGTCAGAAATTCCATTATTTTGCTAAAAAACTCACTTTTATTATTATAAACCCGAGTCTACAACTAAATAATTAAAAAATAAAACAAAGCAAAAATTCCTTCTCTACCAGTTGTTATAACTTTATAATCGTTTATATATCATTTAAACGTTGTGTGTGGTGTGTGTCTATATATATATATATATGTGGACTCACCTACATTGCAACTGTTGCAATATACCATTTTTTGTCTTCATTATGGACTATCGTTGGATGTAAACTAAACGAATCTAACGGTTAAAATTAGGTAGTTGATAAAGGCGGTATCAACCGGGAACCGTTGAAGCCAGTTCCACAAAAATCATCCAATTAGATTCAGCTATCTTATGACAATAGAAATTAGGGTTTAACGGCTCATGGTTGAGAATGAATGTACAAACCTAAATCGAGTTCCTTACATATGTTGCAATTTGATGGGGGAGAGGATCTTCACGATTCGCGTATGTTGCATCTTGGGGTGGGTCTGTAAGACATATCATTAAATGGCGAATTTGTTTTTGCAGTGGGTGCAACTGATTTCATTTGATAATTGCATCGTTGACGGTAAAATCGTAAGAAGGCAATTGCAATACGTTTGGCGGAAAGGATTTGGATGATTCACATATTTTACAACTTGGGCCATGTTGGCCGAATGAATTTGATGGGAATTTTGTTACTGCGCGATGTGTAATTGATGGGTCTAATTCTTAAACTTACACCATCGCCTAGTATCTTTTCCGGTTGTTTGCCACCGTCATGTATCCACCATCAATTTTACTTACGTCGTTTCTGATTTTATCGGGAGAGACCAAAACTAATCGTGATTTTCTGAGGATGAAAAACAATTGAGTCATTGGATTTTTTTGGGGGTAGAAAAGATTTCGATGATCTCAATTTTAGGGTGTGCAAAATCTTTTGATGGAGGGTTTTCAAACCAGAGTCAGTAAATTTTATATAGTATCTGTCTGTAATTAATTATAGAACTTTACTCCTTTTTTTTTCAACCACTAAATTTATTTAATTTACATCTAACGACTGTTTACAATAAAGACAAAAAATATGGTACGTTGTAACAGTTGCAACGTAGGCGGGCCTTATACGTATATATATTACTGCAATACGATATTGAAAATTACGGCTGCCAGCCTGCCACAGTGGCAGTTTCAAACAATAACGAAGGCTCGATATAAATAAAAGAAAAATGCTAAAGAAAAACGACTTTAACAAGCACAGTAATAAGTTGGTTGTGTTTCCGAATTGATTCTGAAAGTGTGAAAAATGAAAATGGAATCTATCTCTGCAAAATGGAATTGGAAACACTCTTTGCTTTACATAACGTTAATATACGCATTCATTTTCTTTGTTGACAAACAAATTTTACAGAAATTACAAATAAGCCACGACAAAATCCACCTCAAGAAGTACCCAGATCTTCCTCTTCGTTTTCGGTACGATGGCACCTTCAAAATTCTTCAGGTTCGTTTAGCTTTAGGTTGCTCCAGCTGGAAGCTAATGGGCACTAATCAAATTGGCTATTACTTTTATTTTTTATGATGCTGTGAGTTTCATGTGAAGCAGGTGGCTGATATGCATTATGGAATGGGGAAGGTGACTCGGTGCAGAGACGTGACGGCGACTGAGTTCAAGTATTGCTCTGATCTTAACACGACTCGCTTTCTTAAGAGGATTATTGAAGCCGAAAAGCCTGATTTTATTGCTTTCACTGGTACTATTATCATGCTATATAACGCATATGAATTACGAGTGTATGCTCAGACGTTGACCTTTTGTATATTTTTTTTCTTGCTGTTTGTGTTCGTGGGAAATGCTTGCGTGGAAGGCTTTATTGAGAAAAATTGTAAATTTTGGTCCCAATGAGCCTTTGAATAAGCTGACTTCTCTAAATGCTAACAAGTTTAGGAAATTATTGCTGTTTGGAGTTGAGTTTAAGACCTGATTGTATGGCACTCACAAAATAATTTCTATGTTGAGTGGCTATTTTGTTCCTAATCTTCCATGGCAGTTGAGAAAGTTACTAGCAGCATGCTTGCTCTGCTGGGTCTAAATAAGTCAATGGATCTACGAATATCATAAGGGTGTGTGTGATGAGTCACTTAAATAAGATTTGATTGCTCCTTTTTATCGATCTTGCTTAAAGTAATTAGATTATTATTATTCTTCGTACTTTCTTTACTCATAATACTTGCTGACTGCATTCAGAGTAAAGCTATAATGTAGTGTGAAAGAATAATGATACACTGTCTATACATTGTCTCTATTTTTCATTTCAATTAATCAGGGGATAATATATTTGGGTCAAGCACGACGGATGCTGCTGAATCTATGATTCAAGCATTTGGGCCCGCTATGGAATTGGGACTTCCATGGGCAGCAGTTTTGGGAAACCACGACCAAGAGTCTACGATGGATCGTGAAGAATTGATGTATTTTATATCCCTTATGGATTATTCAGTGGCACAAGTTAATCCACCAGCTGAAGACCCCTCAAATCTTGCCAAGGGAGGGGTGATGGAAAAGATTGATGGCTTTGGGAACTATGATCTGAGAGTATATGGTCCTCCTGGTTCTCATTTGGCAAACAGCAGCATCCTCAATCTTTTCTTCCTCGATAGTGGAGACAGGGAGACTGTTCGAGGAGTTCGAACTTATGGATATATTAAGGAATCTCAACTTCGTTGGCTACATGGAGTTTCTGAGGCATTGCAGGTAATGGCAAACTGAAATGTGTTGTTGCAGTTAAGACATGTTTCAATTTAATTGTATCAGGGATGCGTATTGTTGCATTTTATCAGTTCCATTTTAAACTCCTGTCAATGAAGTTCTTGAAGAATTGTTTTTTGAAAAAAAAAGGGTTGAGAGAGGTTTTTGGAAATTGTTCTTTCTATGGGACCATTGTATTCTGATTCCAAAATTCTTGCCGTTCTTGCTATGCAAAACCACAGCCAAATATTACTGTATTTTTTAAAAAAATTATTATATAATCCCTCAAAACTTAAAATGTTTTTCATAATGTATAGGGGAGGTTTTGCAGATTTAGATTTTATTAACATGTTGCAGGTCACACACAGGGCCAAAAGCAGGATTCCAACCACAAGGTAGGGGCTCAGCTACCAGGACTAGCATTTTTCCATATTCCAATTCCAGAAACTCCACAGCTATACTACCAAAACATTGTAGGCCAGTTTCAGGAGGCTGTAGCTTGTTCAAGAGTTAACTCAGGAGTCCTGCAGACCCTCGTTTCCCTCGGAGACATCAAGGCTGTCTTTGTAGGCCATGATCACACCAATGACTTTTGTGGGAATCTGAACGGTATATGGTTTTGCTATGGTGGAGGCATTGGATATCATGGTTATGGAAAGGCTGGTTGGCCCAGGAGAGCAAGGATTATATTAGCAGAAGCCGGAAAGGGTGAGAATGGATGGATGGAAGTGGAGAGGATCAAAACATGGAAGCGTCTCGATGATCAAAGGCTAAGCAAGATCGATGAACAAGTTCTTTGGGAAATGTGTCCGTCAAGATAATTGACTGCAGGTATACCATAACTCTCATGGTCATTGTATATATCCTTTTTGCAGTGTTATTGTTGTCATTAGTACTTTGACAAGATCCATCCGATTCTTCCTTGTAATCCAAGGCATTAATTACAGCTAAATATGAAAAATAAAGTTTTCTCTGTTGATTTTACAAATTTTTGATCTTTCATAAGGGGCACCAAGCTATATGTTTGTTTTGATCATCTGGACCGTAAATAAATATTCCAGTTCATTAGTTTGATGGTCAAGCATTGAAGAAACTGTCGTAAAATGATCCAATTCATTGGGGAAATAAAATAACTAGGAGTTGGCATATGTTTATTTAAAGGTGCATGGCAGTGGTTCGATTTAATTTAAGAAAGAAAATTCTGTGGAAATGGAGTCCTTGATAAGTACTTGACTTTCCCAGATCATTCCCAAAATTCAATAGTCAGTCAACCTAACAGATAACTGTGCATGTGTGAAAAAACGTGAATATTGTTGGATATTATTGCATTATCTATGCTAAAATATTGTTTTTATGTAATCTATTTGGGTTTACTACTAATAGTAGGAAATCTTTTATTTTCGAGGAGGGAACAAAATAGTTGTTGAGGAAAAATTATTCAAGGAAGGATATGGGTCTAGCCATTGTTTTCTAGATTTTTCAATAATGCTGGAAAAAGTAAGTCAAAGATTATTTTGTTGATCAAAGAAAATCATGTTGTTCTCAGGCGAGGGGATATTGGTAAATTTCCCTTTAAAATTGTTTAGTCCAAACTATTGAAAATAAATTAGATTTAATGAAATGGAAAAGTAACTTATATACAAGAATTTTTCATAGTGCAGAGTACATCATAAGTTCATAATTAAAATGCAGAAGGAAAAAAAGTATGTAATAATTAGTTTAAAATTAATATGACATAATAAAGTTTGTATTCTTGAATTGTATCAAGATTTACTGTCCTCAGGCATGATTTTCAAGTTTTTCTTTAAGATTGGATTATTTGAATGTTGGAGGTTTTATAACTTCCCAAAAGGGATGCCACTATTTTGAAGAGACAATTATCGCATCTGCAATATATATATATATATATATTTTTTTTTTTTTAAGGCTAGGCCAATTGATTATTGTTTCTCAGTTTCGGTATGGTAGTAAAATCTCTTGTGAAATCTAGCATCTAGATAGAGCCAGATATCAAAATGAAAAACCACCCTTGGCAGAGAAAAGGAGTTGGGGAGATCCTGATTGGATCATTTCACAAAATTAACTAAAGTGAAAACTACAATAGTCACAAGAAATTTGAAACCAATCAGGGGCAAAACAAGAATGGAGCTGTGAAATGAGAGCTGGTAAGAGTCTTGTGTTCAGCCAGAACAAGCATTGGTTATATATAGCTATTTCATGTTGGCAATTTGTTCGGGTTTTACAAGTGAGAAATGTGCACTCTTTTCTCCTTTGGCAAGAAGCTCACTGTGAGTTCGATAATCCTTCCATTTTCCATTACTGTTATTTTATCTGATTTTTGACTGTAGATAGTCGATGAGCCACAACCACACAAGTCCTGCCAACAATAGTCTTCTCAAGAGCATTTTGAACAAGCTTTCAGAATTAACATCCAGTGCACTTGCTGCCTCATCCAAAAGCAATGTAGCTGCACTTTTTAAGATGGCTCGAGCAAGTGCTATCCTTTGCTTTTGATCACCTGATAACTGCACAACTGTTTCTCCACAGTAAGTTGCATATCCATCCTTCATAGAGCTGCTTGTCAAAGTTAATTATACAGGTGAATATTAGATCAAGAGAATGATTAGCTAATTTAATTTAACCAAAGAAAATAAA